>NC_069484.1:5178358-5274460 GCF_026875155.1 Cherax quadricarinatus | reverse complement strand
TGCCCCGTCTAGTTGAATCCTTCTAATACAAACTTTCCTTGTATAACTTACCCCTGGCTGTCTCTGTAGATGCCTTCCTTCCCACTACATTGAAAATGCCCCAAACTTCAAAAAAAACCCGTGACTTAACTAAATCCTCATTTTTTCTTTTTCTTTTTCTTCTTCCTCTTCCCCTTTCCCCTTTTTCCCCTTTTCTCTCTGGGTTGTCTTTTCTCTCCTGTTCGTGTTTCTTTTCCCTTCTTATTTTATTTATCACTTCCCCTTTACGTACCTCTGTGCGCTTCTCCCCCTCTGTGGGCTCTAGCTCTTTTGAGTGATCCCCTTCCTTTGTTTTTGACGGGTCGTACCCTTTTTTCCCCATTCTCCCAACCACTACTACTATACCTTTTCTTCTACTGCTACTACAACTACTGATGAATTAAGACACTTTTGCGGCGTCTGGTTGTCTTTGTTGTGGACGTTTCGTCATCCAGTGGTGGCGGATGGCGAAAGTCTATGAGGGGATCCCCGGGGGTTTTGTGCATGTTCTTAATTTCTCTTGTCGGTATTATATAAATTTTTGTACACTACTACTATACTACTCACTATACTACTCTACTACCCCACCACCATCTCTTCCTGTGATGAAGGTTTAAAAAAACCGAAAAGTTAAAGATGAGACACTTATGCAACTTTGGGGAATCTTTATTCAGGAAACGTTTTCGCCAACGTGGCTTCATCAGTCGATAAAAAGTAGAAAGGCGTAAGGAGAGGAGGGTTGAGGAAATCGCCCCTCAGCCGGGAGTCATGTGTTCAGTCCATCAATTTTTGTGAATGTAAGATGGGGCCCGTAGACGTGGCTTTATACTTAGTGAGGGGAGGGGAAGCAGGAGGAGGTGGGTATAGTGGTACCACCCCTAGTCGAAGTAGGTCTTCGTCCAAAGGTCGGACAAGTGTTGAAGAATTCTTTGTAACAAGATCCCATGATGCTGCAGTGTCTGACAGTTGTGTTGAATGGTTTGAAAAACCGACAAGTTGAAGATTGAGGCTTCGCCTCACCTCACTACAGTATATAAGCCACGTCTACGGCCCTATGCTGTACATTCTACAAGATTGATGGACTGAACACATCGACTCCAGGCTGAGGGACTGATTACCTCAAACTCCTCCTCTCCTTACGCCTTTCTACTTTGTATCGGACTGATGAAGCCACTGTGTGGCGAAACGTTTCCTGAATAAAGATTCCCATATGTTGCATAAGTGTCTCAATCTTCATCTCTTCCCGCCTATATATAGCCGTCCTGCTCCACCTCTGGTTAGTGCGACTTTGTCAATGGTCCAAGTCGGACCGAAACGTCGTCGTAAGCTTCTCTCTTTTATGTGCGGGTTATTTGTGTGTGTGTTTCTTGATATAAATCCCAGCACGCTAACACACTGCTGTCTTGGTTTAAGGTTTCTGCTTACCATAACCCAAAATACTTTTTGCATTCTATACGGCTAAGTTCAACATTTTTAAGCTGGTTGGTGCTAGGGTTATGGACATTTCAGAGTTTTAAAACTTTACATTTATCTACATTGAACTGCATCTGCCACTTTTCTGACCACGAATTGAGTTTGTCTAAATCCCCCTGAAGTTCTGAGACATCAACGTGTGAATGGATTATCCTACCTATCTTCGTGTCATCAGCAAATTTGCTTATGTCACTAGTAATTACCTCGTCAAGGTCGTTTATATATATTATAAACAACAATGGGCCTAAAATTGATCCCTGCGGAACGCAACTTGTTACAGATCCCCACTCAGATTTAACCCCATTTATGCACACTCTCTGCTTCCTATTAGTGAGCCATGACTCGATCCATGACAGCATTTTTCCACCAATGCCATGAGCAGCCACTTTCTTCAAGTCTCTGATGTGGTACTCTATCAAAAGCCTTACTAAAATCTAAATAAACAATATCGAATCTTTATCCTGATCAACGGCCTCAAAAGCTTTGCTGAAGAAGGTTAATAAATTAGTTAGGCAGGAAAGGCCCCTGGTGAAACCATGTTGAGTATCATTAATCAAATTATGCCTATCGAGATGGCTTCTTATATTGTCGGCTATAATTGACTCTAGTAATTTACTTACAATTGAGGTTAGGCTTATTGGGCGGTAATTTGACAGTAACGACTTGTCCCCTACTTTAAAAATAGGAATTACATTAGCCATCTTCCACACATCAGGAACTACATTTGTTTGAAGAGATAAATTAAAAATATTAGTTAATGGTTCACAGAGTTCCATTTTACACTCTTTAAAAAGTTTATCAGGGCCCGGGGATTTATTTTGCTTTAATCGGTCTATCTGTTTGATAACCATTTCGCTAGTGACTGTGATATTGCATAATTTATCATCTTCAAGCCCACTATAAAAATTAATTACTGGGACATTGTCAGTGTCTTCCTGAGTGATAACCGAGAGAAAATAATTATTAAGAATAGAGAACATTTCATTTTCCTTGCCAGTGAGATGCCCAGAGTTATTATTTAGGGAACCTATCTTACCTATAACTTTTGTTCTATAAACCTGGAAAAAACTTTTTGGGTTAGTTCTTCAATCAATAGCAACTTTAATTTCATAGTCCCGTTTAGCTTTTCTTATCCCCTTTTTAATGTCCCTCTTAATGTAAATATACCGATTCATAAGATGACCCTCACCTCTTCTGATGCGTTGATAAATTAAACACATGTGCAACTCTTGGGGAAACGTTTCGCCACACAGTGGCTTCATCAGTCGATACAAAGGAGAATCTTGAAGAACAGGAGAAGAATGACGTAATCAATCCCTCAACCTTGAGTCGATGTGGTCAGTCCATCAATCTTGAATAGAATACAGCATATTTGCCGAGAAGTAGCTTATATACCGTAGGCAGGAGAGGTGCAGCAGACGTAGGTGGTGTCACATCTGTTCAATGTGGAAGTAGGTCGTGCCCAAGGGTTAGGCAAGCGAAGAATTCCCAAGTATTAAGATCCCAAGAAGTTGCAGTGTCTGACAGGATTTTAATACTTGGGAATTCTTCGCTTGCCTAACCCTTGGGCACGACCTACTTCCACATTGATCAAATGTGACACCACCTACGTCTGCTGCACTTCTCCTGCCTACGGTATATAAGCTACTTCTCGGCACATATGCTGTATTCTATTCAAGATAGATGGACTTACCACATCGACTCAAGGTTGAGGGACTGATTACCTCATTCTTCTCCTGTTCTTCACGATTCTCCTTTGTATGGACTGATGAAGCCACTGTGTGGCAAAACGTTTCCTCAATAAAGATACCCCAGAGTTGCACATGTGTCTAATTTATCAACGGGTCGGTTCTCTGAACAATTCATCTACAATCTTTTGATGCGCCTATAAATTTTCTTTTTCTGTCCTAAAAGATATTTGAACCTATTATTCATCCATTTTGGGTCATTTCTATTCGATCTAATTTCTTTATATGGGATAAATGTTCTTTGGGCACCATGTATAGTGTTTAGTAAACTCTCATAATGATAGCTCTCTTCGTTACCCCAGTCAACAGATGATTAGTGTTCTTTAAGCCCATTGTAATCTGCTAAGTGAAAATCAGGGACTGTTACTGAGTTATCCCTAATATCATGCTTCCATTCGATGCTAAAGGTAATTGATTTGTGGTCGCTAGCACCAAGTTCCTCTGAGATTTCTAAATTAATAACAAGTGATTCCTTGTTTGCCAGAACCAAGTCAAGCAGGTTATTACCCCTTGTAGGTTCTGTAACAAACTGCTTCAAAAAACAATCCTGAACTACTTCTAAAAAGTCATTAGATTCTAAATTCCCTGTCAAAAAATTTCAGTCAATCTGACCAAAGTTAAAGTCTCCTAGAATTACAATGTTATCGTGCCTTTTGGCCGTAACAATTTCCTCCCACAGTAGTCTTCCTTGGTCTCTATGCAAGTCTGGGGGACGGTATATCACGCCTAAAATAAATTTTTCATGTCCCTCAGAAAATTCTACCCAGACTTAGTATGTGTTTTGGACTTTATACCAGTTTTTATGCAACAATTAAAACGATCTCGGACATAGAGTGTCACCCCACCCCCCTTTCCAATACTTCTGTCTACTTGGAACAATTTAAAACCCTGAATGTGACATTCAGCAGGCATGTCCCTATTTTTCATATTAAACACGTCTAAGTTATGACAAAAACATCAATGTTACCAACACTTGCAACTAATCTCAATTCGTCCATCTTATTTCTCGCACTACGACTGTTAGTATAATATATTTTCAGAAACCCTCCATTCTCTTTTTTCTTCCTGCTGATTTCTGTTCCTCCACTATGCCTGTTACTCTCCTTGTCACCTAATGCCATTGGCTTTCCTATGTTCACCAATAACTTTTCCTCATTCTTCCTACAGCTGGTTTCCTTAAAACTCACACTATCGCTACACTCAGAATACATTGATTTTCCACGAGAACTGATACCACTATCTATTTCTAGTTTAAAGACCTAACAGCTCCCTCCACTGCATTGGCCAGTGCTCCCACCCCAAACCTAGATAAGTGAACCCCATTCCTGGCATACATGTCATTTCTGCCATAGGAGAGGTCCCAGTTGTCTATGAATGTTACTGTATTTTCCTTACAGTGTTTGTCCAGCCAGCAGTTGGCACCAATTGCCCTGGACAACCATTTATTTCCAACTCCTCTCCTAGGCAAAATGCCACATATCACAGGGTTCCCACCCTTCTTCCTAATTATTTCTATTGCTGTCCTATACCTGCTAATCAGGTCTTCACTCCTACATCTGCCAACATCATTGCCTCCCACACTGAGGCAGATAATAGGATTGCTCCCATTACCTTTCATGATGTCGTCCAGACGGCTAACAATATCTCCCATCCCAGCCCCAGGAAAACATACCCTCTGCCTCCTCTTCCTGTCCCTAAGACAAAATGACCTATTCATAAATTTCAGTTGACTGTCCCCAACTAAAGCAAAGTTCTTACCTTCACTGGTGGACATCGTAGTGACGTTTTCGATGGTCTTTGTTTGGGTTTCAAGGGATGTCGACTCACCTACCTCTGCCAATGATTCCTTGGTACTCATTGCGACGTTTCCAGCTGACAACACACATTCGTCTGGTAACACCGAGAATGGGTTGCAAGTCTCCACAGCAGTCTTCTGGATCTTCGTTGTTTCAGCCACTCCAACAGTCTTCTTGATTCTCAGCTTTGTTCCATGTTGACCGGCCACTGACCAGGTTCCTCTCTTGACCTGAGGACTCACAACAGGTGGATTTCTTCGAATTCTCTTGTTTTCCTCTGTCAGTAGCCGTATCTCAAGCTTAGCAGCCCTAAGCTCCTCTTTTAGCTGCTGGTAGAGTTGCTCAAGAGAGGATATCTTGTGCAAATTCTCGGAGAACACACTGGACAGATCCTTACAGAGCTAAGTACAGGTCACCACTGGGCTAAGTACAGGTCACCACTGAGCAAAGCATGGAATTCTGCCGACGGGGGCGGTACTTCAGAATTGATGGGTCATGAAGGGTGGGGTGTATGGCATCTGTGGTGGGGAAGAAACGGCATATCATATAGTGTATTTTTGTGATGGTTTGGAGAACGTCCGGGATTGGATGTGTAGAGTGGTTAGGAGGGTGGGAGGATATGGGATGTCGGTGATGCGGGTGATCAGTCTAGATGTGGGAGGAATGGAGGAGGGCATCACTAGGGCTTTGGCATACATCATGGTTGACTACGTATATATCTCATGAGGTATGTGGGCGCAGGGGGTTTGCGAGGGGAGGTGGCAAGTTTTAGCGGCAGCATTCTACCGTACGTGGTGCTGCACTAGGCAGATTTATGGGAAAAGGTGGCAGGTGGCCTTTTCGGAGGGTTACAGAGAACTAACATTAGGGATTTTATTTGATTTGTGAACGGGGGAAGGAACGAGCGTGGGTGGGTTTAGTCGCAGCATAAAGGGTGCGGTAGTCAGGGGTTGAAACGGGGTCGCCTCCTGGGAGTGAGTGGGTAATGTGTGTGTGGAAGAGAATGTGTGTAGATGGTACCGTTTGGAGTGTAAGGACAGTGAACTGAATTTTCCCTTAGCACAACTGCCTATTAAATATTGTGTACACAAGTGATGTAACACTGTCATGAGATACCTAATTTCTTTTTTGTATTATTGTTTCTAATGTTCGTTAGGGAGTAGCTCTATAGGGTCGAATAGCATGGGGGGGGGGGTAGCCCACCCGATAGTGTGGGAGTGATAGTCGGGACTGGTAGGTTACCTTAACTGATGCATACTATTTCTGTGTCAATGCACATGGTGTTAATGGCTAAGTCTTGATTGTTAGGTTAAGATACATAATCATGGCTGATGCTAGTGTGCAAAGAGACATGAAGACCAATCTGTTGTGGTTGTTACAAGGCTCTTGTTTGTAAAAGTGGGGATTTTGTCATGTGTTATTGTACCACCTTTTAATATTGTATTTTTGTATTCCTGTTAGGTGGGGTTGGAGTGCAGCAAAAGGATGGGGGGAAGGTTCCCACCCCTTTTGTGTTGGGGAGAGTTAGGCATAGTGAGTGATGTTCACCCGTTATAAATTATTCATGTGTGCTATGTATAATTATTGTGTAATGTTTTTATTGTTATGGTCACACCTGTCATTGAATAGTGATACAGGTTGTGCAAGCATCCTGGGATTGCAGTTTACTCAGTCTTGGAGGTGTATGACATTGTTATTTGCATATAAATATGTACATATCTCGGCTGGTTTGCAGCGGGATCAGGTGTCAACTTAAGAGCTATAGCACAAGGGATGAGAAGGGTAATGGGTGAGGTGGGGAGTGCCTACACGAGGGTGTGCGTGTGTTGCTGTTTGGGTGATGGTAGGTCATTATATCTGTCAACGGGTAGTTCATGTGTTATTTTATTTATTTATACATTGTAATGCATTGTTTTAAATAAAATATATATAAAAAAACATCCACCCATGTCACATGCGCAATATTTGAGTGTCTTTATATTGGAAAAGGTTTGCCACACAATGGCTTGATCAGTCAAATACAGAGAAGAATCACTGAAGAAGAGGAGTTTCAGGTACAAAGTTCCTCAACCAGGAGTCGATGCAATCAGTCCATCAATCTTCGTAAGATTGATAGAATGATTAAATCAGTTCCAGGATGATGACTGATTATCTTAAACTTCTGATCTTCAACCATTCTTCTCAGTGTTTTATGTGTCTAATTACATTCGTCGCTCGACCTCTGTGGTGAAAAGACGTGTGTTTGACTTCCCTTTGCTGGCCGTTGGAGCAAGCTGTGATTTTCTCAACGTGGTGCAGCAGGGAAGGAGGAGGATTTACACCACCTGTATAGAGCTGGTGCGTGGGGCTGTGACGGCCCAATCAGCTTCTGTTCTCCTGCCGGCCATCATCAGGGATATTTATGGAGTAGCTGATGAAGAACTTTATATAGTAGCACTTAATGGGGCTTCTCGTGTCTTTGTTAAGCTTCGATCAGCAAGTGTCTATGAGTGGCTAGTGGACAAATTTCAAGATGGTTGTGTGGTTGTTAACCCTGCTGCCACAGTGTGGCTGATTGATGTGTCTCACTACTTCACGTGGGTTAAGGTGCGTAACGTGTCTTTTGAAGCCGATGAGGTTGATTTAAGAGAAGTTTTCGGCAGATATGGAACTGCGCATGTAGCGACCATTGGGAAGTGGACGGAGCACGCATATGCTGGCCTCCTTGAAGGTACCTTCGTGCTGAAGATAACATTGAAGCACCCTATCCCATCGTACGTGGTGTTAGATGACTTTCGTACACAGGTAATGCTTTCCTATATGAGGCAACGCCGCACTTGTCACCTTTGTGGGGCGTACGATCACATTGTGGGACAATGTGGTCACAAACAGTGCAAGCAGGATGTGGAGTGTCATCCCATGGTGGCGCCTGTCCAGGAGGTGACAGTTGTGCCTGAGTCTGGTGCTCGTCACAAGACGTCATTGTGGAGTGCAGATGTGGAGTGGAATGAGCTGCTTGAGGGGACATGTGTGACTCTACCTGGGGAGTCTTCCTTAGTTTGCCCAGTTATGAAGGATGTGGAGGGCGGGACACCCAAGGAGAAGAGAGTGGTGAAGGACGTGTTTGTGACCGTGCTACAGGGTTTGTTGGAAACGCCTGGTGTAGTGGACGAAGAGGGGCTCGAGAAAGTGTCTGGTCTGAGGACACACATGATGTTGTGGAGCTGGTTGAAAGGCAGGATGTTGGGGTGGATGCATTCACTGCAGAGGCAGTGGTTCATAGTGAAGACCCTCTGGAGGTGGCTATGGAAGTGGAAAGTGGGTCACACAAAAGGGCGGTGGTGCTGTCTGACTCTGATGACGTCCTCATCCTGGCACAGAGGCCTGGCAAGAAGATGTGCGTGGAGGTAGCATGGGGTGGCCATCAAGGGCCCAGGGGCCTGTCTGGTAGTGAACATGGTAGCAGACGCTGGCAGGCATCTAGTGGCGTGTCAGTGCCGAAGGGAAACAAGGTACTGCCGGCTTGAAGTGTGTCTCAGCGAATATAAATGGGTTGCGAAATAGAGTGAAGTGTATGTGGTTTACGGATTTTCTCCATAGGTATGGGGTGGATGTAGCTTATGTGCAAGAGCACAATTACAAAGCCAGGTGTGAGTTGGTAATGGATGGTTTCCAGGTGTTTGTGGAGCATTTGACTTGATTGAAAGGGGGTCGCCATCCTGCTGCGAGAGACCAGCCCATTTGTTGTATACCACAGTGAGGTGGGGGGGGGGGAGAGGCGTGTTGTGCAAGTGGACAGGTTGTGGATGAGGGAGAGGGTTGTGCTAGTGTGCATCTATGGGCTAGTGAAGGGGGATGGGTGTGTCAAGAAATCTTTTGTGAGGGATGTATTGGTGTATCACCTCTGTCGCTTCCCCCTGTGGCAGTCGTGGGGGGTGACTGGAATTGTGTGGTGTGCAGGAAAGATGTGGAGCCGTGAGGGGTGGAGTTTTGCTCTGTAGTACTAGGGGATCTTTTATGGAGGATGGGGTTGTGGGATGTGGCTAGGAATGAAGCATGGGAGATGGAGCACATTTTGTGCTGGGAGAGTATGCTGCTTGATTAGGCCGAATATACATAACGTGGACTGCATGGGTGGAGAGGATGTGTGGTGGATGTAGCATATTCGGATCATCAGGTGGTATTCGTGGAATTGGGGTGGGACGGGTTGCCAAGGAGGTATCAGAGTTTTTGGAACTTGAACGTTAGGCTCCTTGAGGAAGAGAAGGAGAGGGAGGGGATTGTGGGAATGTGGAAGGAGTTATGGTCAGGGGTGGAAGCTGTTGGAGATTTGTTGGTGTGGTGGGATGGAGTGGCAAAGGGAAGGATTCAGGATTATTACTTTTGACAGGGGAAGAGGGAGGCTCAGATGTCTTTTGGGCTTATATGGTATTTAGAGGGGCAATTGAGGGATTGTTGAGGGGGAGGGGTGAAGGGTGGGGCCTATCCTGTGGAGGAAATAGAGGGGCTGAAGCAACGCATCAGGGAATTGCAGAACGAAAGGTTTGATGGGTGGATTGGAGGAGGTGTTGTGGGGTGACAGACCGTTGGCATGTGTCCTGCAGGGGCAGCGGCGGTGTCAGGCAGCCATGGGGATGGAGTGTTTGTTAGTGTATGCAGAGGTAGGAGGGTATCATGTAGGGCAGGTGCTCCATACGATGGAAGGGATAAGTCATTACATGGATGATTGGTTTGGGACTTATTTGAGGAGTATAGGTGTGAATGGGGGGCGTTAGTGCGGTTGGGGTGGGCAGGTGACCAGTGTTCTGGGTAGGGGGATCATATGGCACTGGGAGGGGACATTGAGGAGGAGGAGGAGGTGTGGTGGGCATTATCGGGTATGAGTAGGGGGTGTCGACGGTTTGCCATGTGAGTTCTATTTACAGAATTGAGGAGTACTCAAGGGGTTCTTGGTGAAGCCATTGAATGAGATGAAGGGGAGGGGTGAGTTGGGGGTTTTGCAGGAAACAGCAGTGGCAGTCTTGGTCCCAGAGGTGGCCAGTCCACACACAGTAAGAGACTATAGGGTTATTTCTTTGCTCTGTGCGGATTATAAGTTATTCGCTAAAATATTAGGGAACTGGTTGAAATGTGTGATTCGTAGGGTAGTTGCAGCAGTACAATATAGGGTGCCGGGGAGGACGATGTATGAGGGACATGGGTTGATTTGGGGGTTTGCTGAGAGTGTGCAGGGAGCGGGGAGAGGGGGTGTTGGCCTTTGATTGGAGGGCAATGTATGATAGTGTTGAAAGGGAGGTGTTATGGTGGATTATGAGGAGGCAAAGGTTTGGGGATAAGATTGTGTGGTGGGTGCAGATATTGTATCACGGTGTGGGTGTCCGGGTGCAGGTGAATAAGAGGGTAGTGGGTCGGATCCTGATGGGTAGAGGTCTGTGGCAGGGATGTCCATTGTCCCAATTTCTTTTTGCATGTTTGCTGGACCAGTTTTATAGGGCAGTGGAGGTTTGTGTGAGGGGGAGGTGCAGGAGTGTGCTGGGGAGGTGTGCCGGGGATTGTCAGTAAAGTAAAAGGACACAAGTGCAACTAATGTGGCATTTTTATTGTGGCAACGTATCGCTTTCAAGGAGCTTTGTCAAGCCGTAATGGAGTGACAAAGCCGTTACGGATTTGCAACTACAGTAAATAAGTTGATGTTAGGAAACTGGTATCCGAGATCCACCAAATGCAATAATAGTTTTCAAAGTGTCCTTCACTTACAATAATAATTTTCAATGTATCTATCAATTAAAATAATAATTTTTATTGTCTCTTTTATTTATAATAATAATTATTTGGAACTTGCCCTTTAATTACAATAATAATCTGAAATGTGTCATTCAATTATAATAATAATTTTGAATGTGTCATTAAATTTTACCATATTCTTTTACCAGGAAATTCTTCAGATTATTAAAAAAGGAGAGACCCACAAAGATACCAAATAAACATTTAAAAAAGAATTCACTATGGGCCGAGTTGTTTATCTGGCGAACATAACTGGCCTGAGGCATTTATTGCTGCCAATATTCTATTCTATTTGATTTGCCGGTATGGATCCTGGCCCCGGTCTCTTCCAGTTTGGTGACCCAGCTTTCGGTCCCCGGTAGGGAAGTGTAGTTTATCTTTTCTTGTACATGCATGGCAGTTCTTCGGCAAAAAGGGAAGGGTAGCTCTCCGGCTCCATGGCCAAATGACGTACCAAAAGCTAATGTGCACTAATGGCGGCTGGTGCAGTGTAATGTAGGCTCAAAGCAGGCCCTCACAGTGACTTCAACTGGGGGGTGGTGGGTGACATGCAATGACTGGGAGTAAGGTTTCCAAGTCTCTGATGGCTAAGTACACAAGATGTGCTGCCTCATCCTCTCGGGCTTGCCCCACTGGGGTCATTGGAAAGTGTCTACGGCAAAGGGGCATCATAGGTGGGCAGTCTAACAGGTAGTGCATCAAGGGTTTTGGAACCATTCGGTCACAATGGGCACAGAGCTCCCCTCATGCCCATTCAACAATCTGCACAGTGGTAGAATACCCTAAGCATAGGCAGTGGACATGCACTCTCAGTTCTCTGGCCTACATCCGAATACTTGGAAGGGGTGCCCTGTGGGCCACCCTGTTATACCAGCGGAGGCTCCATGTATCACCAGGGTCAGGGAGTGGGCCAGGCACCAGCAGCCCACAGTACAATCCGGCTGAGGCTGATGGAGATTGCAACACATGACTGTCTCTCGAGGGTTGCGGTCCTTGCAGCCTCATCTGTGGTATCATTGCTGGGGATACCTACATGGCTCGGGATGCAGTTGATGGTGGCCCTGTGACCCTGGGCCATGAGCGTCTACAGGTCACCCCGGATGGATGTGATTAAGTGTATGTTGTCCCTTGGCTGTCTGTGCATAAGTGCTTGGATCGTTGCCTTGGAATCGACGTGGATAACGGGGGGATGCTGATGGTCTGCAAGAGCATGCTGCAGAGCTTGTTGGATGGCAAGGAGTTCAGCCTGGAGGATGGTGCAATGGTCCAGGAGGCGCCAACCTGCTGTCAAATTGCTGTGGAATATCCAAGCAGCTGTGCGGCCTGCCACTGGGTCTATGGAGCCATCGGTGTAATATGGCACACACCCTGGGCCTTCTGCACTCACAATGCTAGCAGAAGCAAGTCATTGCAGAATGTGTTGGGGGCAATGTCTCTTGCTGCCTGGTAGTGTTGTCCAGCACACCGCCAACGGCTCTGGTGCCCAAAGGGGCAGCACCATGTAGTTCACTGCCAGTCTGTCACAGCCTCCCGCCTGGAGCAATGTCATGCGCACATACTTCTCTGTGGCATCTGCAATCGACCACATCCATCGACGGCCGGTGTGCATTGGAATGACCTGTCCCTGGCGAACCCATAAATTCCTCATCAGTATGTCAGCCCCTGGGCGTCGGAGGTACTTTGTAATCCTGTTGGCAGCCACAAGTTGGATCCTGTCTTCAAGGGGCTCTAGGTGTGCCTCAAAGTTCAGAGCCACTGCATTGGCCCACCTAGGAGCTCCCAGCATGGCCCGTACAGCTGTGTTCTGAATCACGCAGAGGGACTTGATGTTTGTGGCTCTGGCATGAACCAGAGCAAGCGCTCCATAGTCAACGAGAGAGCGTATTGCCTGTATGTAGAACAACCTAATGACCTCGAGGCTGGCCCCAACCCTAGGGTTGGCCAAGGCACTCAATGCTCTGACCCTATGCAGGGCCCTCTCTTTGATGTGGTGCACATGTTTCTGGAAGGTGAGGCACCTGTCAATGTAGATGCCAAGGTACCTATAACTGCGAACCCACTCCAGGTCGATGCCCAGGACCTGCAGCCTCTGATTGGGTTCCCTGGTGCAAAGGATCATGGCTTTGGATTTTGCCACAGATATCTTGAGCCCCAAGTGATGGCAAGTGGAAGCCAGCAGATCAAGGTCCTCCTGGGCACGCTGAAAAAGCTGGTGCTTCCTAGGTACAACAAGGGCCAGGTCATCAGCGTAGCTGAGTAGGAAGGTGCCTGTGGAGAAAGGCAGGCACATCAGCTGGGGCTCAGTACATTGAACAGGGGGGGACTAAGCACCCCGCCCTGTGGAGTGCCGTTGTCCTGGGTCTTGAGAGAAGAGGCACGCCCCTAGAGGCGTACCTGGGCCTGCCTGTCCTGGAAATAGGAACGAAGCCATGCAAGCAGCCTGCCCTTAACCCCCCTGTGGGCTAAAAGTGAGAGGATGGCAGGTGCACTGGCTAGCTAAAAAGCTTTCTCGAGGTCAAGGAAGACAACAATGTGGGCTTGGGCGTCTGACCCAATGCCGGCCAGTAGAGTGATAAGGCTTTCGAAAGTGCCCACTCGCTCCTCTGGTGAAGTCATAGTAGTGCTTATGAGGAGGGCCAAGCTTCCACCTCAGGTGCTCCAACATCATCCTTTCAGACACCTTCGAGATGCAACTGGTGAGGGAAATGGGTCTCACACTGCCAGGATCCCAAGGCTTAGGAATCGGTATGATGTCAGCCTCCTTCCATACGACAGGGAGTTTGCCAGCTCGCAAAGTCTAGTTGACGACCCCCAGGACCAGAATGGCCAGACTGAGTGATCATGCCATGGGTGATACCATCATGCCCCGGTGCAGTGTCCTGATGAGATGTAAAGGCTGCCTGGAGCTCCTGGTCGGTGAAGTCTTCATCTGTGACCTCCTGAGCCTGGCATGCTGCTTGGATCACCATCATCCTCCTAGGAAGGAGGGTGGCTTGGAGTTCCCGGAGATCCTGAGGCAGTTGAGCCATAGCCACACTGGAGGCGAAAAGGTCCACCAGACGTTCTGCCTCCGTTACGGGGTCTGGATGCAATCTAGCTACACTGCGACACTGCCCAGTGGCCAGTTGTAACTTGATCCAAATCTCAGATAAGATGGAGGAGTAGCTGAGGGAGGCACACTACTCGAACCTTTTAGCATGCCGCACCATTTCCCTGAGCAGATGCATGGACTCAATCATGGGATTACGCCTGTGCAATTTGCATACGATGTTGATCCGGTGGTTCTGCTCCCTGATGTCCTCGTTGTAAAACCACCAGTCACGCTTATATGACCCTCCACCTGTAATCTTAGGTATGGCTGCCTCAGCTGCACAAGTGAAGGCCGCCTGCAAGCTCTGAGCTGCTTCATCTGGATCTTCTGGAAGAGGAGACTCTGCCCACCAGTGCTCGATGACCTCCTGGAAGCACTCCCAGTTGGCCTTCTTGAGATTCCATCTGGGGGTAGGTGTGGGGGGGCGGGCACCGCTGGACCATCAGTGTGGTGACCACTGCAAAGAGAGCACAGGTGAGGCGGGATGGACCTCCCATCTGGCACTCGAGAGCAACTGTCTAGAGATGAGTGTGACGTCAAGGCAGCCACCATAGTGATGGGTAGGCTCACCAGTGAGGAGAGCGATCTCAGGGACCTCCTCCAGCACAGCCGCAAGGTGCCTCCCAGCTGCGTTGGTAGGAGAGACAGAAGTAAGTATTGGGTGGTGGGCATTGACATCCCCAGCCACAACAAGACCCTCCAGGGGTGTGAGTGCTGCAACCTCTGAAATGTCAAGGGTGTACCGAGAGCTTCTGTATAAGTTGTAAACCACGAGAGGTCCATCCGGCAAGTGTAGGGTGACAGCCTGAACCTCCACGCCCTCTCTGCAGTTGATGGGGTCAGTGGAAACTGAATGAGGGATAGTGGTCCTGACATAGATCGCTGTGCACCTGCCAGTCCTTTCCAGGCGCTGAAAGTAAGTCGAGACTCCCGGGATGCGTGGCTGTGTTTGATGTGACGAACTGGGGTCCAGTGGGAGGGGCACAGGGGCGTGTAAGAGCACCCCCTTGTACACCTTCTCCCAAGCAACTAGTTCCACCATGCTGGGATGCGTCACAACCAGCTCCTTCAACCCCTCGTAAGAATCTTCGTCCCGAGGAATGACCAAAAACCTCGTTCCTGAAAGTGAACTCGCAGTGGAACTTGAGACGGTGGGTATACATTCCAGATACCTCACAAACCCGTAATTGGGAACCTTGAATTTGTTGAAGTCTCTGGTTGCTTGTGCACGAGCAGAGCAGGAATTCATTCTTCCACGTGGAGTCAGGTAGTCCCCATCCTCTGTGGAGGACGATGCAACTGGGGTGGTGACCTGGGATGGCTCCATCCTTGCCAGTTGTGGAGCTACAGCCTCCTGGTTTCCTTCCATGACCCCTATGGCCATCTGGGGGTACAAGTCTTCTTGGGTAGCAGCTGCCAACGGATCTAGCGGCGGATCGGCAGATACAGTAGTCTCCACTGCATCCTTGGCTCCTACCTGCCCCACGTCGTCCTCCAACTAGTCCCACTCGTTCCAATGAACGTTTAGGCAGCTCTCCTGGGTCTGACATGGTGATTGTAGGAGTGGTGACAGAACCAGCAGTGGAGCTGCTGCCCATTACCTCACAGCCGCCCACACTAGGTGCAGAACTGTGAGGCTCAGTGCCCCAGTAGGAGCCTTTAGCCACCCTAACGTGGCTCACAGCTCTGAATCACAGAACACAGTCCAAGGATCACTAGAAACGACGGTAATCTGTGCATAAACTAACACAGATGTATATTCCAAGCGAACACAACACACTCTCTGTTCTCCAATCTCCGTCCTGTCCTGAAGTTGATCCGACTGACCTTCTGACCGAACTGCCACTTAACTGAAGGTTCCCAAGTTAGCCACAGATACTGTTAGACTTTCATTCTTAACTAAGTTATGTAATATAATATATTAGTATTCAAATTTATGAACAGATTAGTCACTAATCATCAGTTTCTTCATCCACTGAAATATTAGGTAATCATAATTCAAGAAAAGACCTACTCGGAAGAAATGTTGAGGTTATATAGAGGTAATACCAGAACTATCAGCAGACTTTACTATATGAGTCTAGAGACAGTCTGAAATTTTTATTTGTAATAAGAAAAAAAATATAAATTAATCACTAAATGAAAGTCTTTGGTATAACAAAAAATGTAAAGCGGTACATTATTATAATACAAAAATGATTTTAATTGTTGTGTAAATATAATTAAGAAAAAAAGAGGAGCAATTAAAAGAGCACAAGAGGTGTATATGCCATCACATATATTCTGATAGTTTATTTTAATACGTATTTTAGGAATTAATGTTTTCCTGAAAGGTTATGAAAAGTTAATATGCAGCTTTAAAACGCGTGTGGTCGACAGGGTTTCAATCCAGTTAATGCCTATAATTTCTCTATACATATTAGTACTCTGGAATAACCAGTGCCAGACTAGTTCTAGGTAAAAAAAAAAAGTATCCAAGAAACGCTGGAAACAGCATAAAATCTTGGTACACAATCTACTCCGGCCTACAAGAGAGGTATTTCTAATCATTTTCTTCTTTTTCTTGCCGTCTCTTCCGAAGATTTTAGCAGTGATGAGTCTGACGATGCGACGTAGAATGAATAGAAGGACAAACGTAATCAGATGGAGGAGGAAGATTACGTCCAGCATGAGGAACTCCACCCAGGAGAGCTCTGCCGCTGGTGACCTCAGCTGAGGCGCACCTCTGTGACGGATGACGTACTCCGTCCAGAACACTGCCAGCTCCGTGGGTGGTACTGGTTGATCCCGCAGTGGCACTGACATCCTCAGCACATTTTCCTGATACCTGTGAACATGTACAGTTAGAAAATCTGAAAGATCACCCATACAAGTTACAGATCAACATGGAAAAGTTGCAGAAATATTAAATGATTAGTTATGAAAAGAAAGGACAGGGGTTCAAATACTCGAATTTAAGACTGACGAAGATTAGAATTAAAATGTAATATGATAAGAGGTAATAGTAAATATGTATACACCCTGGGGCAGAGAGGACTGTATAGGAGTTAAGGGAGTTTTGAACCAAGTTACAGAATAATTGTTGCGGATGACATGAATGCTAAAGACGGGAAACTATTGAAGATGCCATAGTACAAATGTGAAGGGTGCTTGGAGAAAATGATAATGGAAGGCCTCTTATTAGGCTTCAAAATAGATTTCTATTAACAGGTAATACTTTTTTCAAAGGTAATGGTTACGAATTGCTAGGTTATGTATAAGTACTTAAAATGATGGTGGGTAGACTTCTGGATGTAAATGCCCTGATCATTTTTAGGAGTAGCTACAGTAAAAGTAAGGCGAAGATGGAGTAGACAGTGAATGACGTTAGTAAAAGAGAAGTGATAATGAAAGAATTATTGGGAGATACAAGCAAATATTGAAAGAAAGATGGTCTAAAGAGTGTAGATAATAAGGTCAAATTTAAATGTGATAAAATTAAGAATGCATAAGGTAACATTTATGAAATAATTCATGAAAACCAATTAGCCAGACTTGAATTTGGATGTTACAGTTCGGAAGGCGGCATGGTTTAGAAGTCACACATTCATCACTCATCATCGAGACTGGATAAGGAACACCGGTGTGGAAAGATCGTAGGGCAGTGTGTGTTGTGTTCGCTTGGAATATATACCTGTGTTAGTTTACACACAGACTGGCGACGTTTCTAGTGGTCCTTGGACTGTATTCAGTGTTTCAGGGCAGTGAGCCACGTGCGGGTAGCTAAGGGCCCTGATTGGGGCACTGAGCCTCGCAGCTCTGCACCCAGTGTGAGCGGCTGTGAGGTCACAGGCAGAAGCTCTGCTGCTGGCTCTGTCCCCACACCTACAGTCACCATGACAGACCCAGGAGAGCGGTCTAAACGTTCATTGGAATGCGGGGACGAGTTGGAGGACAACATGGGGCAGGTGGTAGCCCCCATCAAGAAGGCCAAGGACGCAGTAGAGACTATTGTATCTGCCAATCTGCCACTAGATCCGTCGGCAGCCGCTACCCAAGGAGACTTGCACCCCCAGATGGCCATAGGGATTGTGGAAGGAAGCCAGGAGGCTGTAGCTCCACAACTGGCAAGGATAGAGCCATCCCTACACCAGTTGTGCTGGCCTCCACAGTGGACGGGGACGGGCTGATTTCACGTGGACGGAGGAATTCCCGCTCAGCTCGGGCACAAGCAACAAGGGTCTTCAACAAATTCAAGGTTCCGGATTACGGGTTTGTAAGGTATCTGGAAAGTCTACCCCACCTCAAGTTCTGCTGCGAGTTCACTCTCAGGAACGAGGTTTTGGTCATTCCTCGGGAGGAGGATTCTTATGAGGAATTGAAGGGGCTGGTTGTGACCCATCCCAGCATGGTGGAACTGGTTGTTTCGGAGAAGGTGTACAAGGGGGTGCTCTTGCACGTCCCTGAGCCCCTCCCACTGGACCCCATTTTGGAAGTGCCCAATATTGTCAAGGCGGAGCGACTCACTACAAGAGTGAACAAGGTGCCCACCTGCCAGGTGCTGATCCACCACAAAGGTCCCCTTCCCACACACCTGGATCTTGGGGTCGGGGGAAGATTCAAGACCCGACCATACCTGTCGGACCCAATACAATGCTTCAACTGTCAGGGGTTCAATCATATTGCAGCCACCTGCCAGCGAGAGAAGAAGTGTGGTGTGTGCAGCAAGGCACACGGCTCGAAGGACTGCATTGCCATCCTCAAACAACCAACTGGCAAAGCCCTTCGGCTGGAGCCCAAGTGTGCCAACTGCTCAAAGAGGCACCATGCCTGGAACCGGAGCTGTCCTGTGATGGTGCAGCACTGGCAGCAGGTTTATCATTGGAACAACCCGACAGCCCCGACGCCACCCAGCCTTGGAACCACCCAGCAACAGTTGGTATGGGCTCCGACAGCGGTTCCCCGGATACCGCAGGATGGCAATACCAGCGAGTTCCCGGCACTGGGCTCCCGGCAGTTGTATCAGGGGGCATGCACTGGCTTGCAGCAGCACGGTCAACTACGGGGTCAGATGGCAAGGTGGCCAAGAAGACAGAATCAATGGGAAAAACAGCCACAGGCCAGGTACACTGCCCAGCAGGTCGCAGCTGGGCACCAACATTCCTTGCCATACCGCCAGCAGGCCTCTTCCCAAGGGCAGGCCCCTACTGTGAGCGGCCAGAGTCAGGCAGAGGTTCCCCGCCAGGGGACCCAGAAGCCCATGACCACTCAGGCTGGGCCCAGGGTGCACCCAGCTTATGCTGCTGCAGTGTCAACAGCCACCCAGACATACCCAGTGACCCAGCCCCGACTCGATGGGTCGTCCAGCTCAATGCCTGCAGAGGTAATGGTCGAATCATTTTCCGATCGACTGAAGAAAACCATCGGGGTCATCTCAGCGCTCCTCTGTCACCTGCTGCCGTCGGCGGAGGACAGGGGCGCCTGCAGACAGCTCCTGTCATGGATTCTGGGCGTGGTCCTACTGGACAGGAAGGACTCAATGGAAGTTCAGGCCATCATCCAGGAGTCCTTCCAGTCCGTGATGGAGGAGGCCTCGGAGTCGCCAACAACGAACGACGAGTCCCAGGCAGAGATGAAATCAGAGGGCCACCTCTGCGGCCCTTGAAAATCCTCCAGTGAAACATTTGCGGGCTGCAGTGGAATCTTTACTTAGTGATTGAAGCTGCAGTTCAGGATGAGGTTGATGTCTGCCTGTTCCAGGAGACACTTACCAATTCGTCACATAAAATGCAGCCACGTATCCCGGGATTCTCGGCCTATTTTCAGCGCCTGGAAGGGACTGGCAGGGGCATGGCGATCTACGTCAGGACCACTATCCCTCAATTAATCTCCACTGACCCCATCAACTGTGGGGAGGGCGTAGAGGTTCAGGCTGTCACCCTACACCTACAGGATGGACATCTCGTGGTTTACAATATTTACAGAAGCTCTTGGTACACCCTTGACATTTCAGAGGTGGCAGCACTCGCCCCCAGGGAGGGTCTTGTTATGGCTGGGAATGTCAATACCCACCACCCAATACTTTCGTCTGTCTCTCCTGCCAACGCAGCTGGGAGGCATCTTGTGGCTGTGCTGGAGGAGGTCCCTGAGATCGCCCTCCTCAACAATGGTGAGCCAACCCATCACTATGGTGGCCGCTTGGACGTCACACTCATCTCTAGGCGGTTGCTCTCGAGTGCAAGATGGGAGGTCCACTCTCGTCTCACCAGTGATCACTTTGCAGTGGTCACCACGCTGATGGTCCAGCGGTGCCCGCTTCCCACACCTACCCCCAGATGGAATCTAAAAAAGGCCCACTTGCAGTGCTTCCAGGAGGTCATTGAGCACTGGTGGGCAGAGTCTCCTCTTCCGGAAGACCCAGATGAGGCGGCTCAAAGCTTGCAGAAGGCCTTCGAATGTGCAGCTGAGGCAGCCACACCTAAGATTACAGGCAGAGGGTCATATAAACGTGACTGGTGGTTTTACAATCAGAACATCAGGGAGCAGAACCGCCTCATCAATGTTGTACACAAGATGCGCAGGCATAATCCCATGGTTGAGTCCATGCGTCTGCTCAGAGAAGTGGTGTGGCATGCACGCCATGTCTCACACAGGGTCTGGCAGGCTTAATGGTTCGAGTGGTGTGCCTCCTTCAGCTACTCCTCCACCTTATCTGAGATTTGGACCAAGTTACGATTGGCCACTGGGCAGTGTCGCTGTGTGGCTCGGTTGCACCCAGACCCTGCAACGGAGGCAGAACATCTGGTGGGCCTTTTCACCTCCAGAGCGGCCATGGCTCAACTGCCTCAGGATTTCCAGGACCTCCAAGCCACCCTCCTAACTAGAAGGATGATGGTGATCCAAGCGGCATGCCAGGCTAAGGACATCACGGATGAAGACTTCAACGACCAGGAGCCCCAGGCAGCCTTCACTTCTCATCGGGACACTTCAGCAGGGCATGATGGTATCACCTGTGGCATGATCACTCGGTCTGGCGATTCTGGACATTCAGCTGTTCTGGGGGTCGTCAATCGGACTTGGCGAGCTGGCAAACTCCCTGTCGTATGGAAGGAGGCTGACATCATACCGATTCCTAAGCCTGGGGATCCTGGCAGTGTGAGACCCATCTCCCTCACCAGTTGCATCTCGAAGGTGTCTGAAAGGATGGTGTTGGAGCGCCTGAGGTGGAAGCTTGGCCCTCCTCATAAACACCTCTGTGGCTTCACCAGAGGAGTGGGCACTTCTGAAAGCCTTACCACTCTACTGGCCGGCATTGGGTCGGATGCCCAAGCCCACATTGTTGTCTTTCTTGACCTCGAGAAAGCTTCTGAGCTAGCCAGTGCACCTGCCATCCTCTCACTCTTGGCCCACATGGGGGTTAAAGGCAGGCTGCTTTCATGGCTTCGTTCCTATCTCCAGGACAGGCGGGCCCAGGTACGCTTCCAGGGGCATGCCTCTTCTCTCAAGACCCAGGACAACGGCACTCCACAGGACGGGGTGCTTAGTCCCACCCTGTTCAATGTACTGATGCACCAGCTGGTGCGCCTGTCTTTCTCTAGAGGCACCTTCCTCCTCAGCTATGCCAATGGCCTGGCACTTGTACCTAGGAAGCGCCGGCTTTTGCAGCGTGCCCAGGAGGACCTTGATCTGCTGGCTTCCACTTGCCATCACTTGGGGCTCAAGATATCTGCAGCAAAATCCAAAGCCATGATCCTTCACACCAGGGTACCCAGTCAGAGGCTGCGGGTCCCGGGCATCGACCTGGAGTGGGTTCACAGTTATAGGTACCTTGGCATCTACATTGAAAGGCGCCTCACCTTCCAGAAACATGTGCACCACATTAAAGAGAGGGCTTTGCAGAGGGTCAGGGCACTGAGTGCCATGGCCAACCCTAGAGTTGGGGCCAGCCTCGAGGCCTTGAGGTTGTTCTACATCTAGGCAATACACACCCTCGTTGACTATGGGGCACTTGCTCAGGTTCACGCCAGACCCACAAACATCAAATCCCTCTGTATGATCCAGAACACAGCTGTACGGGCCATGCTGGGGACTCCTAGGTGGGCCAATGCATTGGCTTTGAACCTTGAGGTGCAGCTACAGCCTATTGAAGACAGGATCCAACTGGTAGCTGCCAAGAGGATCGCAAAGTATCTCCGACTCCCAGGGGCTGACAAACTAATGCGAGAATTACGGGTCCGCCAGGGACAGGTCATTCCACTGCATCTCGGGCGCCGATGGATGTGATCGGTAGCAAATGCCACATGAAAGCTCCTGCCAATGACATTGCTCCGTGCAGGAGGCTGCAACAGACTGGCAGCAAACTACACGGTGGCACCCCCTTGGGCACCAGAGCTGTTTGCGGTGCACTGGACAACCCTACCAGACAGCAAGAGGCATTGCACCCAGGACATTCTGCAACAACTTGCCTCGGCTAGCATTGTGCATGCGGAAGGCCCAGGGTGTGTGCCATATTACACCGATGGCTCCAGAGACCCAGTGGCAGGCGGCACAGCTGCTGGGATATTCCACAGCAATCTGACAGCAGGTTGGCGCCTCCCAGACCATTGCACCATCCTCCAGGCCGAACTCTTTGCCATCCATCAAGCTCTGCAGCATGCTCTTGCAGACCATCAGCATCCCCCCGTCATCCACGTTGATTCCAAGGCAGCGATCCAAGCGCTTATGCACAGGGAGCCAAAGGACAACATACACTTAATCACATTCATCTGGGGTGACCTGCAGACTCTCATGGCCAGGGGTTGCAGGGCCACCATGAACTGTATCCCGAGCCACGTGGGTATCCCTGGCAATGATGCTGCAGATGAGTCTGCTAGGACTGCAACCCTCGAGGCACAGCCACGTGCTGCAATCTCCATCAGTCTCAGCCAGATTGTGCTGTGGGCTGCCAGTGCGGCCAGGCGCCCATTCCCTGACCCTGGGGATTCACGAAGCCTCTGTTGGTATGTCAGGGCGACCCACAGGGCGCCCCCTCCAAGTATTCGGACACAGTCCAGAGAACTGAGGGTTCATATCCACCGCCTACACTTAGGGTATCCCACCACTGCACGGATTGTTGAACGGGCACGAGAGGAGCTCTGTGCCCATTGTGACCGAATGGTTCTGAAGCCCTTGGGGCACTACCTGTTAGACTGCCCGGCTACGATGCCCCTTCGCCATAACACTCAATGACCCCAGCGGGGCAGGCCCAAGAGGATGAGGCAGCACATCTTGTGTACTTAGCCGTCAGGGACTTGGAAACCTTACTTCCAGTCATAGAACGTCATCCGCCCCCCCCCCTAATCCGCTGAAGTTGCTGCGAGGGCCTGCTTTGGGCCTCAATTGTACTGCACACCAGCCGCCGTTAGTGCACACTAACGTTTGGTACGTCATCTGGCCATAGAGCCGGTGAGGTTCCCCCCCTTCCTGCTGAAGACCTGCCACGCAGGTGCAAGTAAAGATAAACGACACTTCCCTTCCCAGGGAGCCAATGCCGGGTCACCAAAATGGAAGAAACCTGGGCCAGGATACCATACCGGCGAATCAAATAGAATAGAATAGAAATACAGTTCGGAAGTTCATGAATTTTGATATCTACTCTACTGACAAGACAGCTATTGAATAAATGATTATGAACGTTTCTTTTTATTTATCTAGATCAAGAAGAGATTACATTTTCTTTTAAAATGAAACAACAAAATACAACTTTGAAATTTTCATATTTTCGTGGATAAGAGAGAACTGAGAGAAAAGAACTTTGTTACATAACTGAAAGGGATATTATTTAACATTTTTTTTATTATCACACTGGCCGATTCCCACCAAGGCAGGGTGGCCCGAAAAATAAAAACTTTCATCATCATTCACTCCATCACTGTCTTGCCAGAAGGGTGCTTTACACTACAGTTATAAAACTGCAACATTAACTCCCCTCCTTCAGAGTGCAGGCACTGTACTTCCCATCTCCAGGACTCAAGTCCGGCCTGCCGGTTTACCTGAATCCCTTCATAAATGTTACTTTGCTCACACTCCAACAGCACGTCAAGTATTAAAAACCCTTTATCTCCACTCACACCTACCAAATATGCTCACACATGCTTGCTGGAAATCCAAGCCCCTCGCACACAAAACCTCCTTTACCCTCTCCCTCCAACCCTTCCTTAGCCGACCCCTACCCCGCCTTCCCTCCATTACAGATTTATACACTCTTGAAGTCATTCTGTTTCGCTCCATTCTCTCTACATGTCAGAGCCACCTCAACAACCCCTCCTCAGCTCTCTGAATAATAGTTTTGGTAATCCCACACCTTCTCCTAATTTCCAAACTATGAATTCTCTGCATTATATTCACACCACACATTGAACACAGACATTACATCTCCACTGCCTCCAACTTCCTTCTCGTTGCAACATTTCATCACCCATGCTTCACACCCAAATAAGAGTGTTGGTACAACTATACTCTCATACATTCCATTCTTTGCTTCCACTGACAAAGTTCTCTGTCTCCACAGACTCCAAAGTACACCACTCATAATTTTCCATTCATGAATTCTATGATTCACCTCGTCCTTCATAGACCCATCTGCTGACACTTCCACTCCTAAATATCTGAATACAATAACCTCCTCCATACTCTCTCCCTCCTATCTGATACCCAATCTTTCGCCACATAATCTTTTCGTTATCCTCATAACCTTACTCTTTCCTACATTCACTTTTAATTTTCTTCTTTTACATACCCTACCAAATTCATCCACCAACCTCTGCAACTTCTCTTCAGAATCTCTCAAAACCACAGTGTTGTCAGCAAAGAGACTGAGACAACTCCCATTTTGTGTTTGATTCTTTATCTTTTAACTCCACCTTTATCTTTTAACACCTCTTGCCAAGACCCTCGCATTCACTTCTCTTATAACCTCATCTATAAATATATTGAATAACCATGGTGACATCACATCCTTGTCTAAGGCCTACTTTCACTGGGTAATAATATCCCTCTCTCTTATATACTCTAACCTTAGCCTCACTATTCTCATACAAACTCTCCACTGCTTTCAGTAACCTACCTCCTATACCATTCACCTGCAATATCTGCCATATTACCCCCCTATCCACCCTGTCATATGCCTTTTCCAAATCCATAAATGCCACAAAAACCTCTTTACCCTTATCTAAATACTGTTCACCAATATGTTTCACTGTAAACACTTGGTCCACACTCCCCCTACCTTTCCTAAAGCCTCCCTATTCATCTGCAATCTTATTCTCCATCTTACTCTTAATTCTTTCAATAATAACTCTACCATACATTTTACCAAATATACTGAACAGACTTATTCCTCTATAATTTTTGCACTCTCTTTTATCACCTTTGCCTTTATACAAAGGAACTACGTGCAGTCTCTGCCAATCCCTAGGTACCTTACCCTCTTCCATACATTTATTAAATAACAGCACCAATCACTCCAAAACCATATCCCCACCTGCTTTTAACATTTTTATCCTTATCCCATCAATCCCAGCTGCCTTACCCCCTTTCATTCTACCCACTGCCTCACGAACTTCCCCCACACTCACAACTGGCTCTTCCTCACTCCTACAAGATGCTATTCCTCCTTGCCCTGTACACGAAATCACAGCTTCTTTATCTTCATCAACATTTAACAATTTCTCAAAATATTCGCTCCATCTTCCCGATACCTCTTACTCTCCATTTAATAACTCTCCTCTCCAATTTTTAACTGTCAAATCCACTTGTTCCCTAGGCTTCCTCAATTTATTAATCTCACTCCAAAACTTTTTTTTTTATTTTCAACAAAATTTGTTGATAACATCTCACCCACTCTCATTCACTCCCTTTTTACATTGCTTCACCATTCTCTTAACCTCTTTTTTTTCTATCCATATACTCTTCCCTCTTTGCATCATTTCTACTTAGTAAAAATCTCTCATTTGCTAACTTTTTCTCCCTTACTGCTCTCTTTACATCATCATTCCACCAATCGCTCTTCTTCCCTCCCGCTCCCACTTTCCTGTAACCACAAACTTTTGCTGAACACTAATGCTACATTCTTAAACCTACCTCATACTGGAGGGGACATACTTTAATAAAAGAATAATTAAAAATTTACCTTGCACATAAAGCCACTAAAGACCTTTGGGTATTAAACTGGTATTTACTTTACCAAATAAACATACTTAGGGTCGTTAAGAATTTTGGTGAGAGCGTCAACGATCACGTCCACAGTAAGTTCTTCCCATATCAAAAAGTCTCCTAATCCAGAGTTTTTAATAAACATGCCGTTCTTGGGCTGGTCACCGTAGATAGGTAAAGCGAGGAGTGGCGTGGCGTGGTAGATGGCTTCTTGCATACTGAGGAGACCACCGTGTGTGATGAACACCTTCACGTTGTTGTGAGCTGTGGAACAATGTTAATGAAAGAGAGGGCATTATTAATGAAAATTAAATGACCTGTCGGATCGTCGTTCACGCGTATTATATTTTAAGTAATAAGGAAAAGGGAAGAAAACCAGAACGAGGCTTTGGCAGACTGAAGTTACGAGACTGCTATGGATGGGTTCTCAAGATTCATTAATGCACTGGAAGAGGCAAGCACCTGCGGTAAAAGGTAATGGTAAGATATTTTTAAGCGACATTGTTAGGGGGGCATTTGTGACCGCTTCAAAAACGGAAACGAAAAAAACAGTTTATGAGATGACTATGGTATAGATACCATTAAAAAAAGAGTTCTGTGTGCATAAGGAAGTCGACTAATTTTGTACCTTTTTAGGACTGTTGGGTAAGAAGCAGCTAATTGCACGTTTAATATGACAAGAAAAGTAAGTACCTTTGTTTGAGAGACAAGATTGAACGACGTTACACTGAACAATAACATTCTGAAGAAACTGAAGTTTAGTTTTTAAAGATCGAAAAGTAAGTTTAAAAATGTTATCTTAGTTCAAGGTTTACAACGTCGTTCAATATTTATTTCCATACCAAAAGTTATTGATAGATGGTCGTTGAGTAAGTTCAATGGATGTGTAGACGGCATCGAGGTCGTCTTTAGTAGTAATCACGTTGAGTTCACTGGGAACAATGATTACAGTCTATGATGACCATAACACCGACGATTCAAATATGTAATTTTCTATAATACAGAGGAGCAAACCAATGACAATTGAACTTTCCTTGACATCTTTACACGTAATACGTCCAACACTTCAATTTAAAGCTTACTGAAAACTATCCGACCAGAACGGTAACTTCAGCTGCTGGTTCCACAACGACAGTACTACTAAAAAGTTATTAAACACCTCTTAGAGCTACAAAACTTACACCCTAGAATAGTTTTCTTGAGGACAAGTGTTACAACATCACGGACATTTTCCCTAAACTGAATTTAAGGAACACCTTTATACACGAGTGTGGAAGAAGTGTCCTTAAAAAATTCTCGAGCCGAAAATAGAGATAAACAGCAACAGATTTATCTTTCCTGCTTCCAGTCTCCCTAGGAAAAACTTCAAATTATAACTTTCTCAATACATCCAAGGAAGAAGAAAAGGGAACATGTTTATGATTCTCCTGCTTTCAGTGTTCCAGCAACACTTACAGATAACTCAATAAAACTAACAGCGGCTATTACAACCCAGGAATTCAAAGGCCTGTTATCCTGGGTGTAAAGGGAGCAAAGACAAACACAACAGAAAAACTTTTGACTTATATTATTCTTTCACCAAGTAAGAACAGAAGTATGTACACTATATACATTATGTACAACAATAGGTATTAGTGCACGCCATGGTAAGCAAGGCAGAATAAAAACCACTAGAGAGCAGACTGTGCTTCAACCAGCTCTAGAATGGAAATGACAAGGGCAGACAGGCGGGTGGTGCCCACAACATCTCTGCAATTGCCAGAACCATCTTCTCATTGGCTGAAGCTGGGTACTGATCGAATGACGGGGCCCCATCGTTCGACCCTTAGTACTGGTTCGCTGGTTGGGGGAAATAACCTTTCAATGAGTGTGTGTACATGCACCGAATGTAAGGTTATGTACTCTTTGCATGCCACGACGGCATACCCACTATTACGGTGTAATGTATTAAAAAATTATATAAAAATTAACGCTCCATATATAATGCCATTTTCCGAGATTTGTACTGAAACTGGATGCGTAGTATTCATGGCCAGGCAGAGTGGCTAGGCAAGAGGAGAGTGATGTGCCAGGGCCGGAGCTTGCTACCACCTGCAGCTCACAAGACTGCTATTCCCACGAGCCCTCCAAGGGCGGGGAAGATGGCAGACCAGAGGCCTGGCTTCTCCCTACAAGCCCCGTGAGGCCAGGGAATAGGCTAGGACTGGGCTCAGTTGGTCCCAGAGAGTGAGGAGGTACATGTACCTCCTCCCATGGGAGACGTAGGTCTCACGACACTCCCTAGACAGGAAGCCAAGGCCGGGACACCATTTGGAAAAGATCTGGGCCAGGAACGTACCGGCGACTCAAGTTGTGTGTTTAGTTCAGTAGGTGAAGCACAGCAGAGGGAGGAAGATGTAGCGGTGTGAGTAGGTGGTTTGGTGAGTGGTTCTTTTTTAGTGTATTCTATAGGTTATTTTATTTGTGTTTAGGGCTCTCGTGTTGAAGGCCCTAGTGTGCAGAGGCCTGCTTATGTTTTAAGAATATAAGAAAGAAGGAACACTGCAACAGGCCTACTGGCCTATGCAAGGCACCACCAATTCTCCCACCAGCTTAAGCCAATGCCTTGACCTAGTGAGGTCAGACACGTCACTTAAGGGAGGAACAGTGCCTCCGTCCTTGTAGCACAAGCTAGTCAGGTCCTACTCACACCCACCCACACCTACTCATGTATTTATCCAGCCTATTTCTAAAACTTCACAACGTCTTAGCGTCTATGACGGTACTCGGGAGTTTGCTCCACACATCCACAACTCTATTACCAAACCAGTGACTTAAGAAATCGTAATGACACGATTGCAAATAAACCATACTCCCGGCCGGGATTGAACCCGCGGTCATAGAGGTGCCTGTGCTAACCTTCCTATGGTGTAGAAATATACCTAGTTGGATGAATCTTATTGTGGCTAGCTGGTCTAGTGGTTAGCGCGACGGGCTGGAGTTTTGAGACTCTATGACCGCGGGTTCAATCCCGGCCGGGAGTATGGTTTACCAAACCAGTGCTTTCCTATATCCTTCCTGAATCTGAGTACTCGTATGGTATTTTTGCCTGCTGGTGGACAGACTGGCAGAAGGAAGGACTGTGTATCATGGAGCCTCCGTGTTTATATATTTTGTTTTACTCACTAATAGCAGTGTGCTAGTGAGCCAATATGAACTGGAGTAAATGTGATGTTGTAGTAGTGTAGATTGTAGGTTGTATATACGTTACTATTAATATATTACTTTTTGTATAGGTGAGCTTTTATGTCCTTCCTTATAATAATAATAATTAATATCAACCAGTTAATATTCCACATTTAATGTGAAGTTACAAGCTGGCCCTGGAGTGGTTGTTTTCTCAATGTAATTTAAATGTCCCTGGACAGCAGGTTGAGCAGCCTTTAGGAGCCAGAAATTTTATTTAAGTTGTGCAAACCAAAAAAGCCGTAACAGCCACTTTCACCAATACTACTTTCAAAGACTTCATCAGGACTTGTAATAACTGTTTCAACAAAGTAAATGTAAATAAAATTAAACAACATTGGCTACAACAATTACGAAGTGTATGAGGGCAGAGAGATTACGATATTAATGACAACCATTACATAGACTGGTTCGGAAGTAGACTGATTGATCAATAATGTGAAAAGAACAGGAAAAATGCTGAGAATCAGCATTAATGTACAAAACAGATACCATAGCATACAGTCAGGTAAAATGCAGGTTATTGACATTTATTTCTCTCTTGTCTGGTGGTTAACCCTTATTAAATTAAAACTGTCAGAAGTAGCAGCAAGATACAGTCCTCTACATCGGCAAAACATTTCTTGCTGTATAACCATCATTAAATTTATCTGACTCTAAATTAATTTGCTATTGCATCATATTTATTATAAATTTCGTCTACATCAAGAAGTTGTTCCAACTGTTGTTTTAATATTGAAAGAAAATAAATGATTATTCTTAAATAAATGTTCATGAAACTATATTAAATCCAGGTGTAATTATATATAATACACATTTTTTAATAAACATTAACATCAGTGTTTTGCTCTTATAAATGACTGTTAAAAAGGCTAAAATTCTGTAGAGTAATGAAGGTGAGATATATATTAATACAGAAAATATAAATGAGAGCACACAAGCGCACACGTAGGTGATCCTGACTCAAGAAATCGTTATAAAACGACTTCAAATACTGACAGACCAGTACTTAACCTCTCAGTCACACTAGTGAGGGATTCATCTCTAAAATATTGTTTCTGTTTTTTATTATATAATAATATTAATGTAAAATCTTGCGTTTGTGGTCACAGTTGTGGCCCATGCTAACTTCCTTAGGGTGGGTAGAAATATACCTAGTTGGATAAATCTTATTAGAACCAGCTGGCCAAGTAGTTAACACACTGGCATGTAAGTCTTAGGATTCACTTGCCATGGGATCAACTCCCCGTTCCTTGATTTATTAGGATATTTTTAGTGGTTGTCAGTTGTGCGAGTGAATCGTTGACAGTAACCAAACTCCAAGGACTGAAATGCAAGTAATAAAGGTCTGGTATGTATATGCGCTTTCGTTCTTTGATCCATACTTTCAGTATTAATATTACTTTTGTAATTTGTGTTCGTTATAACAAAATTAAACTTATACTGGTAAGTAAAACTAAAAATTAAAAACAGGTAATATTTTCTATAATACTCATACTAGGAAGAGCCAGACAATATCTTAATTTATTTAAAAACTTACAATAAAACACTGACGTAAATATTTATTAACCATAATTAAATATGGGAATATAATCATTAGTGAATATGAATAACTAGAGTGTAATGAACACTTGTCAATACTCAATAATAACCCATATGAAAACAAAAACACAGGAGGTTCAGTGATCTACATATGTCAATTAGCTTTGGGGTTATCAAACCCAAACATATGTCCTTTTTAAACATGAAGCAGTTTAGTTCGCTAGACTCATGCTATTTGTAGCCTTGGTGGTGTAATGGTTAAGGCATCGCAAACGTTGTGTGGCTTCCCATGGGGATGTACAAGGTGGGAAGGGATCGAGTCTCAACAAGCATCAGTTTTTGTAAATGATTATATAAATATATATATATATATATAATATATATAAAAATATATATAATATATTAAATATAAAATATATATATAATATATATAATATAATATATATATCAAAACAACCACTCTGAAAGAAAAGAGAAATTCCAAGCGATTTCGTGAAATATTCACATTATCAAGGAAAATTGATAATGTTTAGTAGTCACGAAATCCTTGGAATTTCTTTATTCTTTTCAAGTGGTTGTTTTGCATATTCTAAAACACCTTTTACTGTGATCTTATAAATATATATATAAAATAATATATAATATAATTATATAATATATATAAAATATAATATTATATAAATATATATATAATATAAAAAGACTGTTGAGTAACTTCAGGATGTACATTTTATAGAGGGGCCACAGATATATCAGATCACTTTTTAGTTGATCTAACACTGAGAGTAAAAGGTACAATGGGATAAAAAAGTATGAATAGAAGATCAAGGAAGAGAGGTGAAGGTTTATCAACTAAAAGAGAGCAGTTAGGGTAAAAATAAAACAGCTATTGAGATAAGGGGCCCCCTAATGAGAGCATAGGCAAGGGGGTCGAAGAGGTAGGGGTGGGTTTTTAAAAAGAGTGTTAGAGTGTTCAGCAGAAGTTTGGGGTTCGAAAGGGGGTGCAGGGGGGAAGAGGAGCGATTGGGGGAATGATATAAAAAAGAGATAGTAAGGGAAAAAAAGTTAGCATATGAGAATTTTTAACAAAGTAAAAGTGATGCAAGAGGGAAGAGTAATATGGAGAAAAAGAGAGAAGTTAAGAGAGTGGTGAGCAATGTAAAAAGAGAGCAAATGAGAGAGTGGGTTGAGATTTTAAATCAAAAAATTTTTTGTTGAAAATTAAAAAAATTTTTGGAGTGAGATTAACAAGTTAAGAAAGCCTAGAGAAAAAATGGATTTGTCAGTTAAAAATAGGAGAGGAGAGTTATTAAAGGGAGAGTTAGGGGTATTGGGAAGATGGAAGGAATATTTTGAGGAATTGTTAAATGTTATGAAGATTAGGAACCTGTGATTTCGTGTATAGGGCAAGGAGGAATAACATCTTGTAGGAGTGAGGAGGAGCCAGTTGTGAGTGTGGGGGAAGTTCGTGAGGCAGTAGGTAAATGAAAGGGGGTAAGGCACCCGGGGATGATGGATAAAGATAGAAAGGGTTAAAAGCAGGTGGGGATATAGTTTGGAGTGTTGGTGCAATTATTTAATAAATGTATGGAAGAGGGTAAGGTACCTAGGGTTTGGCAGAGACCATGCATAGTTCCTTTGTATAAAGGCAAAGGGATAAAAGAGAGTGCAAAAATTATAGGGGATAATTTTGTTGAGTGTACCTGGTAAAGTGTATGGTAGAGTTATAATTGAAAGAATTAAAAGTAAGACGGAGAATAGGATAGCAGATAACAAGGAGGGTTTAGGAAAGGTAGGGGTGTGTGGACCAGGTGGTTTACAGTGAAACAAAAAAGTGAACAGTAATTTTGATAAGGCTAAAGAGGTCTTGTGGCATTTATGGATTTTGGAAAAGGCGTATGCAGGGTGGATAAGGGGGCAATGGGCAGATGTTGCAAGTGTATGGTGGGAGGAGGTAGGTTACTGAAAGCAGTGAAGAGTTTTTTACGAGGATAGTGAGGCTCAAGTTAGAGTATGTAGGAAAGAGGGAAATTTTTTCCCAGTAAAAGTAGGCCTTAGACAAGGATGTGTGATGTCACCGTGGTTGTTTAATATATTTTTTAGATGGGGTTGTAAGAGAAGTAAATGCGAGGGTCTTGGCAAGAGGCGTGGAGTTAAAAATAAAGAATTCACACACAAAGTGGGAGTTGTCACAGCTGCTCTTTGCTGATGACACTGTGCTCTTGGGAGATTCTGAAGAGAAGTTGCAGAGATTGGTGGATGAATTTGGTAGGGTGTGCAAAAGAAGAAAATTAAAGGTGAAATACAGGAAAGAGTAAGGTTATGAGATAACAAAAAGATTAGGTGATGAAAGATTGAATATCAGATTGGAGGGAGAGAGTATGGAGGAGGTGAACGTATTCAGATATTTGGGAGTGGACGTGTCAGCGGATGGGTCTATGAAAGATGAGGTGAATCATAGAATGATGAGGGAAAAAGAGTGAGTGGTGCACTTAGGAGTCTGTGGAGACAAAGAACTTTGTCCTTGGAGGCAAAGAGGGGAATGTATGAGAGTATAGTTTTAAACCAACGCTCTTATATGGGTGTGAAGCATGGGTGAGAATGTTGCAGCGAGGAGAAGGGCTGAGGCAGTGGAGATGTCATGTCTGAGGGCAATGTGTGGTGTGAATATAATGCAGAGAATTCGTAGTTTGGAAGTTAGGAGGAGGTGCGGGATTACCAAAACTGTTGTCCAGAGGGCTGAGGAAGGGTTGTTGAGGTGGTTCGGACATGTAGAGAGAATGGAGCGAAACAGAATGACTTCAAGAGTGTATCAGTCTGTAGTGGAAGGAAGGCGGGTAGGGTCGGCCTAGGAAGGGTTGGAGGAGGGGGTAAAGGAGGTTTTGTGTGCGAGGGGCTTGGACTTCCAGCAGGCATGCGTGAGCGTGTTTGATAGGAGTGAATGGAGACAAATGGTTTTTAATACTTGACGTGCTGTTGGAGTGTGAGCAAAGTAACATTTATGAAGGATTCAGGGAAACCGGCAGGCCGGACTTGAGTCCTGGAGATGGAAGTACAGTGCCTGCACTCTGAAGGAGGGGTGTTAATGTTGCAGTTTAAAAACTGTAGTGTAAAGCACCCTTCTGGCAAGACAGTGATGGAGTGAATGATGGTGAAAGTTTTTCTTTTTCGGCCACCCTGCCTTGGTGGAATCGGCCGGTGTGATAATAAAAAAATAATAAAATATATATATATATATATATAATATAATATATATAATATATATTATATATATATATAATATAATATATATATATATATATATATATATTTCAACAAGTCGGCCGTCTCCCACCGAGGCAGGGTGATCCAAAAAAAGAAAGAAAATCCCCAAAAAGAAAAATACTTTCATCATCATTCACACTTCACCACACTCACACATTATCACTGCTTTTGCAGAGGTGCTCAGAATACAACAGTTTTAGAAGCATATACGTATAGAGATACACAACATATCCCTCCAAACTGCCAATATCCCAAACCCCTCCTTTAAAGTGCAGCATTGTACTTCCCTTTTCCAGGACTCAAGTCCGACTATAGAAAATAACCGGTTTCCCTGAATCCCTTCACTAAATATTACCCTGCTCACACTCCAACAGATCGTAAGGTCCCAAGTATCATTCGTCTCCATTCACTCCTATCTAACACGCTCATGCACGCCCTGCTGGTAGTCCAAGCCCCTCACCCACAAAACCTCCTTTAACCCCCTCTTTCCCAACCCTTTTCGAGACGACCCCTACCCCTCTTTCCTTCCCCTATAGATTTATATGCTTTCCATGTCATTCTACTTTGATCCATTCTCTCTAAATGACCAAACCACCTCAACAACCCCCTCTTCTGCCCTCTGACTAATGCTTTTATTAACTCCACACCTCTCCTAATTTCCACACTCCCGAATTTTCTGCATAATATTTACACCACACATTGCCCTTAGACAGGACATCTCCACTGCCTCCAACCGTCTGCTCGCTGCTGCATTTACCACCCAAGCTTCACATCCATATAAGAGTGTTGGTACTACTATACTTTCATACATTCCCTTCTTTGCCTCCATAGATAACGTTTTTTGACTCCACATATACCTCAACGCACCACTCACCTTTTTTTCCTCATCAATTCTATGATTAACCTCATCCTTCATAAATCCATCCGCCGACACGTCAACTCCCAAGTATCTGAAAACATTCACTTCTTCCATACTCCTCCTCCCCAATTTGATATCCAATTTTTCTTTATCTAAATCATTTGATACCCTCATCACCTTACTCTTTTCTATGTTCACTTTCAACTTTCTACCTTTACACACATTCTCAAACTCATCCACTAACTTTTGTAATTTTTCTTTAGAATCTCCCATAAGCACAGTATCATCAGCAAAAAGTAACTGTGTAAAATTCCATTTTGAATTTGATTCCCCATAATTTAATCCCACCCCTCTCCCGAACACCCTAGCATTTACTTCTTTTACAACCCCATCTATAAATATATTAAACAACCCATGGTGACATTACACATCCCTGTCTAAGACCTACTTTTACCGGGAAGTATTCTCCCTCTCTTCTACACACCCTAACCTGAGCCTCACTATCCTCATAAAAGCTCTTTACAGCATTTAGTAACTTACCACCTATTCCATATACTTGCAACATCTGCCACATTGCTCCTCTATCCACTCTATCATATGCCTTTTCTAAATCCATAAATGCAATAAAAAACTTCCCTACCATTATCTAAATACTGTTCACATATATGCTTCAATGTAAACACTTGATCTACACATCCCCTACCCACTCTGAAGCCTCCTTGCTCGTCCGCAATTCTACATTCTGTCTTACCTCTAATTCTTTCAATTATAACCCTACCGTATACTTTTCCTGGTATACTCAGTAAACTTATTCCTCTATAATTTTTATAATCTCTTTTGTCCCCTTTCCCTTTATATAAAGGGACTATACATGCTCTCCGCCAATCCCTAGGTACCTTCCCCTCTTTCATACATTTATTAAACAAAAGTACCAACCACTCCAACACTATATCCCCCCTGCTTTTAACATTTCTGTCATGATCCCATCAGTTCCAGCTGCTTTACCCCTTTCATTCTACGTAATGCCTCACGTACCTCCACCACACTTACATTCGCTCTTCTTCACTCCTAAAAGATGGTATACCTCCCTGGCCAGTGCATGAAATTACCGCCTCCCTTTCTTCCTTAACATTTAAAAGTTCCTCAAAATATTCTCGCCATCTACCTAATACCTCCCTCTCCCCATCTACTAACTCCCCTACTCTGTTTTTTAACTGACAAATCCATACTTTCCCTAGGCTTTCTTAACTTGTTTAACTCACTCCAAAATTTTTCTTATTTTCATTAAAATTTCTTGACAGTGCCTCTCCCACTCTTTCATCTGCTCTCCTTTTGCACTCTCTCACCACTCTCTTCACCTTTCTTTTACTCTCCATATACTCTGCTCTTCTTATAACACTTCTGCTTTGTAAAAACCTCTCGTAAGCTACCTTTTTCTCTCTTATCCACACCCTTTAACTTCATCAGTCCACCATTCACTCCTCTTTCCTCCTGCCCCCACCCTCCTATAACCAAAACTTCTGCCCCACATTCTAATACTGCATTTTTAAAACTATTATTTATATATATATATATATAAATATATATATATATATATATAATATATATATATATATATATAAATATATAATATATATATATATATATATTTTATATAGCATGCATAGTTCCTTTGTATAAAGGCAAAGGGGATAAAAGAGAGTGCAAAAATTATAGGGGGATAAGTCTGTTGAGTATACCTGGCAAAGTGTATGGTAGAGTTATTATTGAAAGAATTAAGAGTAAGACGGAGAATAGGATAACAGATGAACAAGGAGGCTTTAGGAAAGGTAGGGGGTGTGTGGACCAGGTGTTTACAGTGAAAAATATAAGTGAACAGTATTTAGATAAGGCTAAAGAGGTCTTTGTGGCATTTATGGATTTGGAAAAGGCGTATGACAGGGTGGATAGGGGGCAATGTGGCAGATGTTGCAGGTGTATGGTGTAGGAGGTAGGTTACTGAAAGCAGTGAAGAGTTTTTACGAGGATAGTGAAGCTCAAGTTAGAGTATGTAGGAAAGAGGGAAATTATTTCCCAGTAAAAGTAGGCCTTAGACAAGGATGTGTGATGTCACCGTGGTTGTTTAATATATTTATAGATGGGGTTGTAAGAGAAGTAAATGCGAGGGTCTTGGCAAGAGGCGTGGAGTTAAAAGATAAAGAATCACACATAAAGTGGGAGTTGTCACAGTTGCTCTTTGCTGATGACACTGTGCTCCTTGGGAGATTCTGAAGAGAAGTTGCAGAGATTGGTGGATGAATTTGGTAGGGTGTGCAAAAGAAGAAAATTGAAAGTAAATACAGGAAAGAGTAAGGTTATGAGGATAACAAAAAGATTAGGTGATGAAAGATTGGATATCAGATTGGAGGGAGAGAGTATGGAGGAGGTGAATGTATTCAGATATTTGGGAGTGAACGTGTCAGCGGATGGGTCTATGAAAGATGAGGTGAATCATAGAATTGATGAGGGGAAAAGGGTGAGTGGTGCACTTAGGAGTCTGTGGAGACAAAGAACTTTGTCCTTGAGGCAAAGAGGGGAATGTATGAGAGTATAGTTTTACCAACACTCTTATATGGGTGTGAAGCATGGGTGATGAATGTTGCAGCGAGGAGAAGGCTGGAGGCAGTGGAGATGTCATGTCTGAGAGCAATGTGTGGTGTGAATATAATGCAGAGAATTCGTAGTTTGGAAGTTAGGAGGAGGTGCGGGATTACCAAAAACTGTTGTCCAGAGGCCTGGGGAAGGGTTTTGTTGATGTGGTTCGGACATGTGGAGAGAATGGAGCGAAACAGAATAACTTCAAGAGTGTATTAGTCTGTAGTGGAAGGAAGGCGGTGTAGGGGTCGGCCTAGGAAAGGTTGGAGGGAGGGGGTAAAGGAGGTTTTGTGTGCGAGGGGCTTGGACTTCCAGCAGGCATGCGTGAGCGTGTTTGATAGGAGTGAAATGGAGACAAATGTTTTTTTAATACTTGACGTGCTGTTGGAGTGTGAGCAAAGTAACATTTATGAAGGGGTTCGGGAAACCGGCAGGCCGACTGAGTTCTGGAGATGGGAAGTAGAGTGCCTGCACTCTGAAGGAGGGGTGTTAATGTTGCAGTTTAAAAACTTTTAGTGTAAAGCACCCCTTCTGGCAAGACAGTGATGGAGTGAAAGATGGTTTGAAAGTTCTTCTTTTTCGGGCCACCCTGCCTTGGGGGGGAAATTTCGGCCAGTGTGATAATAAATATATATATTAATATATATATATATATATATAATATATTTTATATATATATAATATATATATATATTATATATTATATGTTTTATATTATGTATATATATAAAAACTGATCTCTGCCTGAAGGAGACTGGGAACCTACGAACCTTGGAACAAGGTAAGCAGTGCTATACCATTCTCGCCACACTGGGCCAATACCTTGGCATCCAGCTTGCGCTAGACATTGATCCAAGGCAGCCAGCTTTCAGGGAGAAGGCTTACAGCTTTTCATCTCATCCCCTGCATGCATCAGCCTTACTAGAGATTTTAACAATGGTATAGCAGTGCATACCTTGTTCCAAGGTTCGTAGGTTCGAGTCTCCTTCCGCCAGAGATCAGTGTTTGTGTATATTTCGCCTGCTCTTGCGAATTTCTTGCTTATATATAATTTACGAAGGTTCAAGGTTCAAGAAGACTTGAACCTTCAAACTTTGGAACAAGGTACGCAGTGGTCTACCAACCGTATCACACTGGTCTAACAATACCTTGGCGCCCAACAAGGCAGCCAGCATTCAAGAAGGTGGTGTTAGCTATTTCATCTCATCTGCACAGCTCTTGAATACGCACAGAGCTTGCGAAAGATTTTGAGCTAATGACTTTCATCCTCCATTTGGATTGTTCTGCATTAATGCACACACACACACACACACACACACACACACACACACACACACACACACAACACACACACACACACACACACATACCAGTCTGCCAAGGAGTGAAAGGGAAGATCAGCTGGGTGCAGATGGAGAGGGTGATAGGTCGAATGCTGAAGCACAACCATGCTATCAAGAGCCACTGGAAAATTCAAGGGAGAAAATGACCACATACAGGCAGGATCCAGAGTCACAGAGGGTGAGGCAATGGGAAGAGGAAAGGGCAAAATCAGTGTTTATCCATGGGCTTCAGGAGAGAGAGGAAAGGACACACACTGAAAGGCGGCAGGAAGAAAGAAAGGAGATTGAGAAAATCATCACGGAAATAGGTGAAGAGATGGACGAGATTGTAAATTTTCAGAGAATAGGGGGGTACTCGAAGGGGAGAAACCGACCAATCAAGCTGATTCTCAGGACGGAAACAGTGCGGAACAGGATCCTCCAAGAGAAACCACAGTTGAAATACTCGGAAGAGTACAAGAGGGTGTTCCTAGACAGAGACAGAACACAAACAGAATGACAGCAGCAGAGGGAGAGGACAAAAAAGCGAAAGGAGCAATGAAAGGATACAAGGATGGAACCAGCAGAGGTCAGTCAGAGCAGAACAGAGCAGCAAGGGCAAGCACACACACAACTATTCTAAGAACCCCACAACCTATCATACCATCACAACTCACACTACAATCCATACCCACAGCTTCCACCCAACACCGAGCTATAGAATCCCACAGTATGCTACCAGGTCTCCCACCTGCACAGGCCCCCCAAGCCACAGTGTTGGAAAGGAAACTGAAGATATGGTACAAAAACGCTGATGGAATAAAAATAAGTGGGAGGAGTGGCACGAAAGAGTCAAAGAGGCATCATGGGACATCATAGCTCTCACAGAAACCAAGCTTACAGGTATGATAACAGATGTCATCTTTCCAACGGGATACCAGATCCTGAGGAAAGACAGAGGGAACAGGGGGGAGGAGGAGTGGCAATGCTGATCAAAAACTGATGGAATTTTGATGAGCTGGAGAGAGGAGACAGCGGAGAAGAATGTGATTACATAGCGGGAATGCTTCACTCTGGAGGTCCGATGGTGGTAATAGCAGTGATGTATAACCCACCACAGAACAGCAGGAGGCCAAGGCAAGAGTACGACGAGAGCAATAAAGCGATGGTTGACACACTGGCTGCAGTGGCCAGAAGAGCTCATGCATGCAGGGCATGGGCGACTTTAACCACAAGGAGATCGATTGGGACAACCTGGAGCCACATGGGGGCTAAGATACATGGAGGGCTAAGATGAAGGAGGTGGTACTGGAAAACTTTATGTGCCAACACGTAAGGGACACTACAAGAGAGAGAGGAGAGGATAAACCAGCAAGGCTGGACTTAGTATTCACCTTGAGTAGTGCAGCTATAAAGGGGACATCACATATGGAAAGACCCCTTGGGGCCAGCGATCATGTGGTTTTAAGCTTCGAATACACAGTAGAGCTACAAGTGGAAGGAGAAGCAGGAAGGTCAGGACGAATGAATCCAAACTACAAGAAAGGGGACTACACGGGAATGAGGAACTTCCTGAACAGGGTTCAGTGGGACAGAAAACTGGCAGGGAAGCCAGTTAATGAGAGATGGAATATGTAGCAACAATATGCAAGGAGGCTGAGGAGGGGTTTTACCTAAGGGTAACAGGAATAATAAAAAAAAAACAGGAAAAGCCATGGTTCACCCAAAGGTGCAGGGAGGCAAAAACCAACTGTGCTAGGGAATGGAAGAAATATAGAAGGCAAAGGACCCAGGAGAATAAAGGAGAGCAGTCGTTGAGCCAGAAACGAATATGCACAGATAAGAAGGAGGCCCAAAGACAATATGAAAACGACATAGCAGCAAAAGCCAAATCTGACCCGAAACTGTTGTACAGCCACATCAGGAGGAAAACAACAGTCAAGGACCAGGCAATCAGGCTAAGGAAGGAAGGAGGAGAGACAACAAGAAATGACCGTGAAGTATGTGAGGAACTCAACAAGAGATTCAAAGAAGTGTTCTCAGAGGAGACACAAGGGGCTCCATAAAGACTGAGAGGTGGGGCACACCACCAAGTGCTGGGCACAGTACACACAACCGAGGAAGAAGTGAAGAGGCTTCTGAGTGAGCTAGATACCTCAAAGGCAATGGGGCCAGATAACATCTCCCCATGGGTCCTGAGAGAGGGTGCAGAGGCACTATGTGTACCCCTAACAACAATATTCAATACATCTATCGAAAGAGGGAGATTGCCTGAGGCATGGAAAACAGCAAATGTAGTCCCAATCTTTAAAAAAGGAAACAGACATGAAGCATCAAACTACAGACCAGTGTCACTGACATGTATAGTATGCAAAATCATGGAGAAGATTATCAGGAGAAGAGTGGTGGAACACCTAGCAAGGAATTATCTCATCAACAGCAGCTAACATGGTTTCAGGGATGGGAAATCCTGTGTCACAGACCTACTGGAGTTCTATGACATGGTGACAGCAGTAAGACAAGTGAGAGAGGGGTGGGTGGATTGCATATTCTTGGACTGGAGGAAGGCGTTTGACACAGTTCCACACAAGAGATTGGTGCAAAAATTGGAGGACCAAGCAGGGATAACAGGGAAGGCAATAAAATGATCAGGGAATACTTGTCAGAAAGACATCAGCGAGTCATGGTACGTGGAGAGGTGTCAAAGTGGGCGCCTGTGACCAGCGGGGTCCCACAGGGGTCAGTCCTTGGACCAGTACTGTTTCTGGTATTTGTGAACGACATGATGGAAGGAATAGACTTTGAGGTGTCCCTGTTTGCAGATGATGTGAAGTTGATGAGAAGAATTCACTCGATCGAAGACCAGACAGAACTACAAAGGGATCTGGACAGGCTGCAGACCTGGTCCAGCAATTGGCTCCTGGAGTTAAATCCCACCAAGAGCAAAGTCATGAAGATTGGGGAAGGGCAAAGAAGACCGCAGAAGGAGTACAGTCTAGGGGGCCAGAGACTACAGACCTCAAGGAAAAAGATCTTGGGATGAGTATAACACGAGGCACATCTCCTGAAGAGCACGTCAACCAAATAACAGCTGCAGCATATGGGCGCCTAGCAAATCTCAGAACAGCATTCCGACATCTTAATAAGGAATCGTTCAGGACCCTGTACACCGCTAGGCCCACATTGGAGTATGCGGCACCAGTTTGGAACCCACACCTAGCCAAGCAAGTAAAGAAACTAGAGAAAGTGCAAAGGTTTGCAACAAGACTAGTCCCAGAGCTAAGAGGTATGTCTTACGAGGAGAGGTTAAGGGAAATCAACCTGACGACACTGGAGGACAGGAGAGATAGGGGGGACATGATAACGACATACAAAATACTGAGAGGAATTGACAAGGTGGACAAAGACAGGATGTTCCAGAGATTGGACACAGTAACAAGGGGACAGAGTTGGAAATTGTCTCTGTACTTGCTGATCTTTTACTCCTCCCTGTGGTCAGCAGCTCCTCCCTGTCGCCCCACACTGTGATGGATATAGGTGTCAGCCAGTGTGGACACACAGGTATAGTCCCATGCTAAGAGCTTGTCATTCTTCCAAGGATAGATGGTGATCCCGTCAGGGCAGTTTGCTGGGTTGTGGGTATTGTTGGCTGCTAGTGATTGGGGCTCCCTCTCGGCTGGTCATCCAGCTGTAGCAAGGGTTCTCTTAATGATGTCGTTGACCTCATTGTGTCCTGCATGCCAGCCCTTGGTTTTGGAACAGTTAAGACCATGTAGACCGTATTGGTCTGCTTGTGCGTCGCCACAAATACACGAATATTCTGTGCGAATTGGGTCAGCAAAGGTGTAGAGCCATTGCAATATGGAGGGTCTTAGGGTCGAGTTGCATTCCCATTGCTAATATGGGAACTGTTTGGAGGAAGTCCCCTGAGTGAGGTGTGCTCACAGCCTGGAGACAGGAAATCTCCATATCTGATGTTGCAGCCCTGAGCATGTTAGCAACCACCTTTTCAGCGATCAGGCCATCCCAGCTTGACTGTTTGTGAGCCAGTGATGCACTAGGGTTTGGTGCTGGAGCACCAAACCCTAGCTAGCATAGCTAGGGTTCCTGCTGAGTCACTGAGGGTATCAGGAAGAATTTGTCTTATCAACTCATTTGATGCTGTGGAAGAGGATAGGAAAGCTGGTATAGCAATCTGGTAGGATCTGCGTACTCCTAGCCCTCCAAGCCTGACCGGAAGTGAGGCTTGCAACCACTGTCCATCTTCAAGGGAAAGATTCAATACACTCTCTAGCATGGTCTTAAGGAGAGAGTCATATTCCTTGAGTTTTGGACTCCTGAAGGCTGGAGAGCATCTCAGAAAGTAAGTAAGTTTTGGAATTGACAGGCACCTGGTGAGTAGGTAGAGGCATCGCGTTTTGTCAATGTCTTTCACCCTGCTTTCCATCGTTCAGAGGTCTGAGACTTTTTTTCCTAGGATCAGATCGATTGCGTTGGACCCAAGAAGAGCACAAAGGAGAGTGGTATTGGCTGGATCAATGGCTCGTGCTCCTGGTAAAATGGTGCTAATATTCTGGATCATCTGTTGATTGATAGAAACTATTTCACATTTGGTGGGGTTTAAAGAAAGGCAAGGCTTTCCTTTCCCCTGTCTTTAATTTTACTGATGTCCTCTAGGAGAGATTCTGTTGTGCCAGCTAGGGTACCATCGTCCAGGAACCAGATATTGAGCTCGCTGGAGAGTGCTTCTGTGGCTTCCTTGATTACCAAACAGAATAAAAAGGGGGCGAGAGGGTCCCCCTGTTGCACGCCCTCACATGAGTCAATTTCATGGTCCCCAAACAATAGTTTGGAAGTCACATTATAACACGATTCTATGAAGGGACAAAGAGAAGAGAAGTTTCTATAAACTGCTTGGAGAGCAGCATCCCTTCTGACTGAGTTGAAAGCGTTGGCAAAGTCCAATTTGATCAAGGCTTTTTCATCGGACATGTTTTTGATATATACTCGTGATGCGTGGGCAGCTGCTTCACAGCCCTGTTGAACGCCGAAACTGAGCTGAGTTGGTTTCAGCATTGCAGCAACCTCTTGACTCACCCTTCTTACTGCAACCTTGGCGACTAGGCGCCCGGGAAAGGGGGTTACCCACTGCCCAATGGGCCTGATTCTGCCATCCTTTTTCCGGAGGGCACACAATGAGGCACCAAAGAAAAGGGGTCTGATGGCCACCCAGGCACAGGTTGGAAAATTTGGTGAGCTCAGACAGCAGCCTCCCTGAAACCTCACCAAGTGCTGGATTGAGTATTTGTTTTAAGTGTTGAGACCTTAAACCGGTGAAACCTCCTGCTGAGTCCTGTGGAAATGACATAGCAGCTTTATACACATCAGCATCCTGTAAGGTTAGATGTTCTTCACCTGCTGCAATGTCAGGGAGGTCAATGTTGGTACTGGGAGCCCTAGGTGGATGTTTGTCTTTCAGAGCTTGCTGCCGTGCTGACGTCCTTGGGAGCGATGGTATCCTCACTGGTTATAAGCCTCAGAGCACCAATAATATTACCCTCTTCTATTTTTTTGCTAATTTGGGCTCTGATTTTTTGAGGCGTCGGGTGTCCCGTTGTTGGCATTTGCCCAGCGGGTGTTTGTCGCCCTAGGGGGGAGACGGACGAGGTTGTCATCCCTTGGGAATGCATTTATTGCCCTAATAACATGTTTTGCTAGTGACTCGCCCCCTCCTTGGGGGGACACCAAACAGGCATTGCCAAATAGCAGAAAAGTTGTCCCGGGATCAATGAATTTGCTAGCACTTGAGGGCGAGCTGTTTTGGGGGGGATGTGTGTCAGCATCCTGGTGGAGTTAATATGATTGCAGATTTGGTCTCTGTAAGTGAAGTCAGGGTAGTGTCCCCCGTCTCCGGGAAGGGTGTTGGTTTTTTTCCATTTGGATTTCCTGGAGCCTGCATCCTTTGTGTGCACGATGTTCCCCTTTGGGATTGAGTGCACATTCCCTGTACAAAAAAACCGGGCAGATGCTTCGGAACGCAGTTTTGGCTCTGTCGTGAAGATTCCTGGGCCCGGGAGAGTTTAAACCGGGAGAATTTTCCGGGGGCAACGGCCCCGCCCCGGTCTGTGACCAGGCCCCCTGGTGGATCAGGCCTAACAACCGGGCTTTTTTACTCGGCTGCATGCAAACCAACGTACAGCCACAGCCCGGTGGTGGTACCGATTTTGGGTCTTGTCCGTGCCATTTTGAAGACAAAGGGGTCTATTGGAAATCCCCCTTATGTATGTGGGGGGCAGTTGAACAGCCCCTCGGGCCCCTGTGACTACTGTGACATTGCTGATACGTGGGGGTGGGAGGGCGCAACTGTGGGGTGACGGTTGAAGGCGCTGGATGCAAAGGGGAAAAGAGGGGAGGGGGAGAAACCAGCGGCGGAACTTGTAATTGGTGGGGCACTAAACGGCACACCCTTTGGGAGGAAGTCGTGGTCCTAGGTGGGGTGAGGGGGGGGGATCAGGGTAGGGGGGGGAGGGGATGGGGCCCCGTGTGTTCGCCGATGCACATCACTGACTAACTTTTGCTTATTGTTAAAACTTTGTTCCATTTTGAGAAAAACCTCGCCCTTTGGGACACTAATCACCATGCTTACACTATTAACCGAGGTTTTCTTTTGTTCACCATCCCCAAAGGTGGTGGGCAGCCACTTCCTCCCAAACCCACGACCCCGGCCGGTCACAGATGTAAATAAAACCCCCTCCCCCCCTCCACTGGCAGGATCCCCTCACCACCGCTACTCCCCAAATTCCAACATGCACACTGCACTTTTGCTGATACAGAAGCAACGGTCTGATGCAGAGGATTGTCACAACTCTGTGATCTCCGGTGGATACTCACGATGATGTCTGCCAAAACTGGCCTGCGTAAACCATGTTGGTTTGTAAGCCATGCGTGTTGTAAGAGGCGACTAAAATGCCGGGAGCAAGGAGCTAGTAACCCCTTCTCCTGTACATATTACTAAATGTAAAAGGAGAAACTTTCGTTTTTCCTTTTGGGCCACCCCGCCTCGGTGGGATACGGCCGGTGTGTTGAAAGAAAGAATATTATATATATATTTATAATATATATTATTTTTATATATATATATATATATATAAAATATAGGGAGGTACCACCTCTAGAACTGTTATGGGGACCCTCATCCTCAGAGAAAAGAAAAACTTGCTTCAGGGAAAACCAAGATTCCCCCTGAAGCTGTTTGAGAATTTTCTCACAAACCACCCCCTATTTATGTATATATATTTTATTTAAAGACAAAATACATTGACAAAACATTCACAAAAATATGATACAAAGTAAAACAACATAGGTAACTCAGAGCTACATTCGAATACTTCGTCCAGCTCCCTGCGGGGGGCCCGCGTGCCCGAATGCTGCAGGCATTTCCTCTCTGGATCGCAACCTGAGTCTCTGAAGAGGAAGCGGGTCCCCCTGTGGTCCTTGGTTTCTATGATGAGCTTTTCACCCAGCTCTTTGAGGAATTTAGAGCACACTTGCCCCATGCCCCAAAGGGGTCTCCGACCCTATTGGAATAAAGTTATAGCAAGGGGAAGGTCTTCATATTTTCGGATCTTCTGGGTCTCCCTGGGGGCTGGCAGCTCCACCCCCTTCCACACAGGTATGGCAAGTAGGTGTCTGCCAATGTGGAGCACAGGTGTAGTCCAGGCAATCTGCTTTCCATCCTTCCAGGGTAGCTAGTGGCTAAATCAGGACGTTTTTTGACTTCCATCAGACCTCTGTACTTGGGGTTCCCCGTTGAGCTGGGCAACGGGCTGGGGCCCGAAGCTTCTCTTTATTATGTCATTGATCTCCTCATGTCTGGCATACTTCCCTTCTGCTGTGTGGCACACGAGACCATGGAGTCCGAATTGATAGCTGTCGCCCTGCGCAATTACACTTTTGTTCGGTGAGGATGGGGGCGGCTAGGCGAAGAGCACACCAACCCGAATGGCCTGTGGGTCGAGACGGGTGCCCAGGGAGGAAATTGGGAACAGCTAACAGGAAATCTCCTGAGTGTGGTGCCTTCACTCCCAGGGACGAGCTTTGTTCTTTCCTGAAGCATTGGAGAGCATTGTGTTGGCGTTTTTTTCCCATGATTGGTTTGTCCCAGTGGACTGTTTGTGCTGTTTGGGAGGGCTGGTCTACTGGAGGAGTCTGTAAGGGTGTCCCACCGAATTGCTGCTTCAGTAAATCTGGGGTCTTGACCCTCCTACCAAGTCTCTCAAGCGTTCGGGGACTATCTTTTGACTAATGCACTGGAAGCCAAACACAAAGACAGAAAAGCAGGTAAAGAAAACATGCGTTGCTTTACGCCCCCCTATACCTCCCAGTCGCACTGGGAGGGTTGCCTGATCCCATTGCTCTCCTCTAGTGACAGTTTCAGTGCCTTTTTAAAAAGTGATCTCAGGTGTGCGTCATATCATCGAGTGTTGGGTTGTCAAAAGAGGGTGCACACCTCAAGAAGTAAGTGGGTCTGGGCATAGTAAGACACCTTGTGAGGAGATACAGAGCATCATGGGCATCAAAAATCGCTTATTCTCTCCCCATTCTCATAAGGTCATTCAATTTGTCCTGAGGACAGTATTGATGGCCTGGTGACCCAGCGGTGCCCCCAAGAGGGTACTGTTGGAGGAGTTGTATTTGAGATTTCCGGGAGGATTCTTCGCACAGCATTGATTATTTCTGGTTCGCTGTGATGATTTCACACTTAGAGGGATTGAGGATGAGTCCAAGCCTTTCCCTGTGTTTTCACCAGTTGTAGGTCCCCACGAGGGACTCTTCAGTACCTGCCAGAGTGCCGTCTTTCCAGGTACCAGATATTTAGCTCACTGCGTAGGCTGGAAGTTAGTTCTCTTACTGCCAAGCAGAAGAGAAGTGGAGCAGTGGGTCACCCTGTGAACACCCTCTGGGTGATTGAATTTCATGTTCTCCAAACAAAAGAATTGAGGGTTTGCCCGTAGCCGGGTGAAATGAAGGGAAAGAGACTGGGGAACCGAACCCGAACAGCTGGCAAAACAGCATCTCTCCTCACCATATTAAAGGCATTTCTAAAATCAAGTTTGACTATGGCCTTGTTTCTGGTAGGTCCCTGATGTAGGCCCTTTCCGCAATGAGCTGCAGCTCACTGCCTTGGGGACCAAGCCCAGTTGGTGTGGCCCGGAGTAAGTGGCAGCTTCTAGCCCTTCATCGCGCAAGGGGTCCGAAAATTTGAAATTCGAACTGAACTCCCTATGGTGGATAGAGTAACTCAATACAAGTTCAATGATCCCATATAAATTGATTTCTGATGGTTAGTTTCGAGCAATTGCTAATCTACAGAGACCGAAAATTATCCGTCTGGGCCCGACAAAGTGATTAAAATTTTATGTTTCAAAACTTGAATTGATAATAAAAACCCCCAAAACAATTTTTTAAATTTAATATACAAACAGACAATATAAAAAACATAAATGGGAAAATTGAATCAAACATTTTTTAATTGTTACAAAAATTAAAAAGGAAGCAAATCTCAACAATGACAAATTGCAAAGGGATGCAACTTTCAATCCCTATATTCCCGAGATTCTTTGGATGACCAATTATTCTATATTGCTAATTGATGGTATGGTAGTCGCTGAAGCAAATTTCTATCACTCTTTTATCCAGATTTACTTTGCATACAGAACACTGGAATGAGGATGTGACCAATTTCTTCGAGTGGCTGCAATAGTTGCAATCGTAATACCTTTCTTTTTCTTCATAATTTCTGTTTTTTGGCTGGCCTTTCTTCCTCCTCATCATCACTTGACACCCGTGGGATCCGGTGGCAAGTATTCATCACACTATTCAGCAATTTGGTTCATCTACCTCTGCTTCTGAGTCACTCTCTTCAGAAACGCCAGACATACCTCGACCTGCTGGTGGACTGCTCCCCCTAAAACAACTTCTCATTGATCTGGAAGGACAATAGAAACCTCCTGTATAGATCCAGACAACTACAGAGTTCATATATGCAATTGAATTTTTTTTATAAATATTTATTTGACTAAATTGGACATTCCCGGAAAAATCGTGCAAGACTGAAATAATTCGGTATTAAATGTTTTGCACTTTTTTCAATGCATGCTACACTCATATTATGCTTCACACGGACTTTAGGTATATATCAAAAATATGCCTAAACTATTCATGTAAGCACATAACACAACAATCAGTACTTACCGACATTGTAGAATGTATAATCCAAGAGTAGATTAGTAAGGGTGGAGGGAAAAATGGGTGTGTGGGCGGAGCCAAGCCACCAGTGTTTATATTTTGATCTCTCAACCAATGGGGAAAGGGGGCAGAAGCGAACTGTACTTAGCTGAAGAGACTCAGGGAAGGCTTGTGATTGGTTGGAACTAAAGAACGGGAAGCTGGCCGCGCGGGGCACGGAGTATGACACGCCCCCAAAACACGTAATTGATACCGAATTTTCCCGGCCAAGCACGATAAAGGGCTCTAGCTAGGCGAATGTTTCTCACTGCTGCTTTGGCAACGAGACGGCGAAGAGTGTTTCCAACTGCAATGGGTCTGATTCCCCCATCCCTCTTCTTCAAAGCACACAGTTTAGGCTCCAAAAAAGAAAGGTTTAATTTCTTCTGGGATTTCGCCCAGCCAGGCAATTGTTGACGAAAGTTGTTAACTCGGTGAGAAGAATTGATGCAGATTCACCGAGTACTGGATTTACCATCTCTTTGAGGTGCTGAGGTCGAATTCCAGTGTAACCTCCTGCAGATCCTGCTAGAAATGACACGATCGCCTTATAGACTTCCGATTCTGGCAAAATTAATTGTTCAGTGATAGGGTCTTCCTCAGGGTTGTCGTTGATGGCTGTGGTTTTCCCTGGTTGGATGCTTGTCTCTTAGTGCTTGGGCCGTGGTCTCATCCTTGGGGGCTACAGTGTCGTCACTTGTAATTATTCTTATTGCTCCCACTGTGTTACCTTCCTCAATTTTTTTGCTAACCTGTGCACAAATTTTCTCGTTCTCAGTAGGACTTTTCTTGGGTCTGCCTCTTTGATTCCTGCGATGATGGGGCAGAGGGACACAGTTATCCGTTCTTGGGTAGTTGCGCACTGCCTTGATAACTGACGTGGTTAGCAGTTTGCCTCGTCTTTCAGGAACTGCAAGACAGACATTGCCGAACAAGAGAAGGTTGTGCCATGCTTGGATGGTGCCTCGGGCTTCTAAGTTGGTGGAACCTCCATTCACCCACTTAAGAAGGTCTGTGAATTTCCCTGCTGCATATGGGCGAGTTGCTTTAGGGATGTGGGATAGTGTACTGCTAGCAGTGGATTTGAATGCCAACAGAAGGTTATCGCAAGTGACGAGGTTGCCATTGGAATTGTCATCTGCCTGTGGAGGCTGTGGGCTGCTCTCTGCTGGGGGCATATGTGATCCCGCACACCTATTGTGTGCACGAATACGGCCGTCCCTGTTGCGTGCTCGAAACTCTCCACACACCTGACATGTGCCTCTTCTTTCATTGTTGGGTGCATTGTTTCCCTGGCTTTGTGGCTGGCTGACTTCATCGTCTGCCATGCCTTAAACTGTGTGATAAGCCCAAGCTGAAGGGAAAATGGCGCATGGCACATTCAGCATGTGGTTCATGGTGGTGGGGGGGGGGGGAGGAGAGGGGTGTCCAGTCCTTGTGGTGGGCGGTGGAAGATGTGTGCTGAGGCGGAGTAGGGCACTCACTCCCTCCCAGGACAAGTCACTATACACCACGATGCTCAGTGCACATGTTACTATACACCACTATGCTCAGTGCACTGCCCCCACTATCAACGACACACCGCTATACACTTCACATGCTATGCACATGCCATGCACATACTATGCACTGTACACTATGGACTATATACACTATACACACGGTGAACAAACACACCATTGTTGTAACACGAGCACACAGTGTATGCGCGCCTGTTTGGGGAAGGGGGGGGACAGTTTTACCCCTCAACCTCCGCCTCCTCCCCCTCCATTAGGCCTCCCCTCACCGACCTCTCCTACCCATAGGTGACCGTTATGTTCCCTCACTGAATTCACATACACAGAACTTTTCTTGATTCTGACGGAATAGACGAAATGCGGAGTCTTCCGGCCCTTTCCAACACGACCAGCAGATATTCACACACCAGTCTGTTGATGATAATCCTGGTAGGTGTTCTTGATTGGACGATATTGTGCCAAAATCACAGAGCGAGATGCCCACAGCCTCTCTCTGGCAGAGGTGCCAGATATATATATATATATTATATATATATATATATATATATATATATATATTATATATATATATATATATATTTATATATATATATATATATATATATATATATATATATATATATATATATATATATATATATATATATATATATATATATATACACACACAGAGAGAGAGAGAGATCAATGAAATTACGAAACAAGTGATTTTAAATCATTTACCAAAGTGCGGCAGGCCAGGACAAAATAGCAGTAAGAAACATCCTCCTAGAAGCTGCCACTTTACTCCAGCCACGCCAACTGGGCTTTGGGGTCTCTCAAGGCAGTGAAGCCGCAGCTCTTGCGGCAAGGACTTACATCAGGGACCTACCAGAAGACAAGGTCGTAGTGAAACTTGCTTTTAGAAATGCCTTTAATGTGGCAAAGAGAGATGTGGTCTTGTTGGCGGTTCGGGATCGGTTCCCCAGTCTTTTTCCGTTCATTTCAGCTGGCTACAGCAAACCCTCAATTCTTTTGTTTGGCGAATGAGAAATTCCCTCATCAGAGGGTGTTCAGCAGGGTGATCCACTCGCTCATCTTCTCTTCTGCTTGGCAGTATGAAAACTAACTTCCAGCCTATGCAGCGAGCTCAGCATCTGGTACCTGGATGATGGCACTGTGGCAGGTACTGAAGAGTTCCCTGTTATAGGACCTACAACTGGTGAAGAGACAGGGAGATGCCTGGGGACTCATCCTCAATCCCTCCAAGTGTGAAATTATCACATCGAACCAGGAAATTATCAATGCTGTGCGAAGCAAGTTTATTCTTTTCTCTGATGATGAGGGTCCCCAGGACAGTTTCAGAGGTGTTACTACCTCAAACTCTCTTGCAATCTCTGTGCGTCGTTAGAAATTATGCAGTGTTGCAAGGATAACAACATATAGTAGGGGAAAAAAATTCTCTGAGGCATGGTAGAAGTGTAAATTGTTGGGTCACATTGCATTGTTGGTGTCGTCCGCTTCTCATTCACATCCACCCATCACTTCTCTTCCTTTACGGTGACGGGAGGGAGGAACATCAGCAGTTTACAGAAAGCAACTTACGAAATAATATTTGCGTTAGTCGGCCCAAAGCGTCATTTTAATCAGTATCAACTAACCTAGTGAGATATTGAATAATTGCACCTAAGAAGAAAATACACCCATATACTCATGCTTTATGAAAATTTAGAACATTAAACTAATGAGGTGTGTTGTGTGCCACTCTATGCGTCCGAGAATGTTCTGGAAAGTGTTATCTACAAAGATTCCTACATATTTACCTACCCTACTTATAAAAAACAATATATTCTACTTTTATAAATAAGGAATAAGAAAACCATTAAAAAAATCGTGTGACTGAGGCTGCTGCATAAACTAAGACTCACCAAGAATGTCTTGCTGGGGAAGCCACTTGCTGATCATCACGTTGTCAGGGACGTCTTCCAGCTCTTCCTCATATTTCCAGATGACTCGCTGTGGCAGCCTGCTGAAAGCCTGGATGAAGAGGTCGCGGTACTGGATGGGCATTGAGGTACTGCGAGCAACAGATCCCAAACTGAAGTAAATTACGCCAGATTCTGCTCCTGTGATCCACGATTCTAATTCCTTTAAAAATAAGTGTGTTTTATTATATTTTAGGCAGAGAATTACACAATGAAAGCTAGGTCAGAAGAGCAATACAACTGACCTGAGTCTGTGAAGATAGAACTATGGCTCATTGACAGGACCAGTGGCATTGTTTACAGTGGCATAACAAGATGATACAAACAAATGTCAGGTAGTCAGGACAACTTACCTGAGGCAAAGGTTTAGCAGGACGACAATGCATGGCCCCCACCTCCACCTGTGAGGGCAGGAGAGGTAATGGTGTGCTGATGGTAAAGTGACTGTTGAGCAGAGCTAGACTCACGTTTCTCTCCAGGTCCAACAACAGTGGCAGCTCCGGGAACTGAGCTGAGATCTGAGGAATACCACCAACACTTTACTGTAGTTCTTGTGACGGGCCTGGTATAGTAACAAAATATCAAGATGCTTCTGTTGCTTAAAGTAACATTAGCTTCCACACATTACAGTAAAGTTTTAGCTATACCTTATATTAAACTGAATAATTTTTATAGATAATTCTACTCATTGCCATTCATCGGCTCCATCAGCCGCTTGTATTGTCAGTGATGGTATATTGCTCACCTCTTTTTGTATCAGTGGCACAACGCTCCATTTCCTCCAGTAAAGCGAAAACCCAATGTGTACGAAAGTATTGTAGAGTCGATACCAGAGACTCATGGGTCTTGGGTAGTCCTCCAAGAAATTAGGGGCGTAGGCTGGGTTGAGAACGTTGCCCAGAACGGAGCTCTGGACGTGGTTCCATCCCTGACGGTGAAAGGGTAATGAAGGGAACTTCGTGCAGGAAGGGATATACAACCTGTGGGAGAGCGAGTTCTGTGAGCCTCAGTACAATGAATTTAACCAACACTTTCATACGATTCAAGAGTTACCGTCACTATTCTCAATACACCCAAAGTAGACAGAACAACAGATATATCGTTTTTCCAAATTCCAGAGTTCCTGGTAACATTTCTAAACAATAAAACAGTCACCAACAATCAAGGAACATTATCAAGGAATTATAGTTCCTTGGTTATGATTCCTTGATTATCATTATTAAGGAACTATTGTTCCTTGATAAAGAAAAATCACGAAAGTGTTTGGAATTTCACTATTTTGTCATTACAGTTATTCTGCATGTTGAGATTTCACTTGTTTACTGTGATCTTAGAGCATATATCACATCCCACAACAAAGCAACACCTGGAGCGCGACTCATAAGAAAGGAAACACTGCAGCATTCCCGCTGGCCCAATTATACAGGTCCTTCACACAACCCACGAACAAATTATTCTACCCAAGAATTAAGAACTTTAAAATTTATTATTTGTCCAATGTATTATTAAATTCTTCCCAAATTCTATTAACTATAAATGGATCTAATTTATATAAACCAAAGCAAACATTCATATTATTTTCAAAATTGCTTTTTATGAATCAAGATTCAATTATATTCCTGTCGACCATGGACTTGCTACATTCAACTCTCTCAACTATTTGAAAATCTATTGGATGGTTAAAATCTCTCACATGAATAAATAGAGCGTTGGAATCTTGTCCAGTTTTAATGCTATATTTATGTTGTTTTAATCTTAGTTCGAGACTTTTACCAGTTTGACCGCAAATTTTACAAGGAATCTTATAGACACATGCATCAGCATTTTGTTGGGAATTCTTTATCAAAAGTTTTTTTTACTGTATCAAGATTTTCAAATACAACTTTGATATTAAAAGTCTTAAGAAGAGAAGGCAAATCAACCAAGTTTTTATGGTAAGGGAGAACCAACATATTTTTAGTTAAATAAGCCTGGTTGTCCCTTTTTGGATTGTAAAAAGTATTTCTAGCAATTTTAAAAGATTTATCAGTTACGTTTCTTGGGTATTTCAAATCTTTAGCAGTTTCATCAATTTTGGATATTTTCTCATCTATGAACTCTGGACTACAAATACGTAAAGCTCTCAAAAACATTGATGAGAAAACAGACAGTTTAACTATCTTGACGTGAAGAATAATATTAGACTTAGGAACAGTTATTTGAAGGTTTTCTGTAAATTTTAAATTTGAATTCATTATTTCCCTTAATAATTAAAACATCTAGAAAAGGCAATGAGTTATTTTCTTTAAACTCAACAGTAAAATTTTCAGAATGGGCTAAGCTATTTAATTTGCCAAGGAAATGGTGTATATCTACATTCTTGGGCACAAGACACAAAATATCATCAACATATCTGAACCATTTAGTTCTATTAGAGAGGATTGTGTTAAGCAGCCTTGTTTCAAAAAATTCCATGTATAAGTTACTAAGAACATGTGAAAGAGGATTTCCCATTGCCATACCAAATTTCTGAGTGTAAAACTTATTATTAAACATAAATTTTGCATCAACAATGCAAAGTTTAATAAGTTTAACGATAGTAGGAACTGACAATGGTAAATCGTAATTAACGAGTTCTTCAGATAAGAAACTTAATAAATCATCAACAGGAACTTTCGTAAATAAGGAAGTAACATCAAAACTAACCATGTTAAAATCAATTAAGTCAGTCAGTAAACGGTTAAAGTTAGAAATTTTGCCAACAATAGGGCTCAAAATGTCAACAAACCATTTGGATAATTTATATGAAACTGACCCTATGGAGCTAATAATTGGTCTGACTGGATTCCCTGGTTTGTTTGTGTTTATTAGTCCATACATGTAAGGTATATACAAGGTGGATTAGTGGAAGTAAATTGTTTGATTAATTCATCTTTGCCTTTCAGTAGAAGTTTTATTGTTTTATTGAAATTGCTGTTAACGGTTTCTAGGGGATTTTTTTCTAAATTTAGGATGGGTTTCAGTATTATTTAAGGGATTATTAATTTTTTCTTGGTAATCATTTTCTTTCATAATTACTATTGCATTTATTTTATCTGCTTTAGTAAGGCGCAAATTTTTATTGTTATTAAGTGTATCATAAGACTTAAAGAATCTTTGAGGGCAATTGGGAATGTTTTGCTTTAACATAGAGTTATATACCATTCCCTTACTAATATTAATTTCACCAGTGGATAAATCAGAAAAATTTTCAAAGTTGCAAAAGGCTTTTGCAATTTCAACATTATTAAGTTTTTTTGAAGTTGCAAAACTTAGGCCAATACCTAGAGCAGCAGTTGTATGTTTGTGTAAAATTTCATCTGATAAGTTAATTACAAAATTGTTATTAGCATGCTTTGTCCAATCACTATTTTCAATTAAAATGTCTAATTTTCTTAGTAGTTTGTTTTTGAGTTCCTTACAAATTCTTCTGAGTTTATTATAGCAATGATCCAACATACTGTGTTTCCATTCTGATGGAATGGCCTGATTAAAAGTGTATTTTTTGTTTCTCACTATTTTTAATGCTTCCTTCTCCTGTATTTTAGTTATTTCAATGTGTTTCTGAAGAATAATTCTTATTAAATCATCAAAAGGACGATCTCTCATGTCAAGGATGATATTGGGTAAAAGAGACTTGGGAAGAACTTATTCATTTAAAATTTTTTTTAAAAAATTAAGTCGAATTTTTAACTTGTGGGACTTGATCAGTGCAGAAGAAAACTGGGAAACAAAAGAAATATGAATAGGAAAGCTTATCGAGAACATTCTGAAGAGTCGTGTGGTATCCATTAATGCAATAAGATCACAGTAAACAGGTGATTTCAGAATATGCAAAACAACCACTATGAAAGAATAGAGAAATTCCAAGAGCTTTCGTTAACACTCACATTATCAAGGAACAATAAAAGTAATGCATCAAAGGAAGGCATATAAAGGGTCTAGACCACACCTCACTATCACATCCCACAACAAAGCAACACCTGACACGCGACTCATAAGAAAGGGAACACTGCAGCAGGCCTGCTGGCCCAACTAGACAGGTCCTTCACACAACCCACGAACAAACTATTCTACTCAAGAATTAAGAACTTTAAAATTTATTATTTATCAAATGTATTATTAAATTCTTCCCAAATTCTGTTACTTGTAAGTGGATCTAATTTATATAAACCAAAGGAAATATTCATATTATTGCCAAAACCGATTTTTATGAAACAAGATTCAATTATTTTCCTGTTGACCATGGACTTGCTTGATGCAACTCTCTCAACTTTTTCAAAATTAATTGGATGGTTAAAATCTCTCACATGAATAAATAGAGCATTGGAACCTTGTCCAGTTCTAATGCTATATTTGCGCTGTTTTAATCTTAGTTCGAGACTTTTACCAGTTTGACCGTAATAAACTTTATCGCAAATTTTACAAGGAATCTTATAGAAACATCCGTCAGCATTTTGGGGGGAATTCTTTATCAAAAGTTTTTTACTGTATCAAGATTTTTAAATACAGCTTAGATATTAAAAGTCTTAAGAAGAGAAGGCATATCAACCAAGTTTTCATGGTATGTGAGAACCAATATATTATTAGTTGAATGAGGCTGGTTGTCATACATGTGGTGCAACAGAGAAAATGGGAGTCGGGGGTGTATGCCGGGTTCCCTGAGGGGAGTTACACCTTCAAAATGACTCTCCAACAACCCGTCCCGTCTTATGTCATACTGGATGATTTTAGAACTCAAGTCATGGTGACGTACACTGGGCAGAGGTGGACGTGTCGAATTTGCAGTGACTATGATCATATTGCGGCTGAGTGTGGCCAGCGTGGGTGGCCTTGGAGGCTGGCTGGTGTTGCACCCACCAGAGCTGGGCGAGTGGTGCCTGAGCCCACCCTGGAGGAAGAGGATGGGCGTGGTCGATTATGGAACGAAATCGTGGAGGCTAAGGGGGTGGACCCTACCCTGGATAACCTGATTCCAGAGCAGCCAGCACCAATGGTGGAGCAGTGGGGATCTGAGGGTGTTGAGACCTTCATGGAGACGGTTTAGACAATGATGCAGTCATTATTCCAGTCGCTGGACCACGTTACGGTTGTGGGGCCTGTTGGTGGTCCGGGGTCTGCACCTGAGCAGACGCCTGGGCGAGAGGTGGCTGTGAGTGATGTTGCACACGTCCCAGATGAGCAGAAGCCTGGAGAGGCTGTTGAGCGGTCCATAGTGGTGGAGGTGCACTGTGAGGAGGACCCAGGTTCTTCAATGGAGGAAGATGTTGGCACCAGGAAATGGGCAGTGGTGGCTTCCAGCTCTGGCAATGTGTTAACGCCCGCCCAACGTCCAGGGAAGAAGGTGTGGATGAAGAAGGATGGACATGGGGAGAAGTAAAGCTACAGCTCTGGGTGGAAAAGGGCAGCCCTGAAGTTATGAGTGGTGTGAGGGGCAAGGGTGGAGTGAAAGAGCCTGGTGTGATTGTGAAGGATGCCGGGGGTAAGGAGGGAGGAGTAAGCATTAGCAGGCCTCAGGAGTATGACATTGAATGCTAATGGGCTGTGTGGACAACTGAAAAATGTGTGGTTAAGTACGTTTCTGCATAGGGGATCCTCTCCAAGATACGATACTACGTGCCGCAAACTGCCCTTTTCACACTATACCATTCACTTATATATCCATACCTCACCTATGCTATCTGTGCTTGGGGATCAACTGCAGCAACACACCTAAAGCCAATAATAACCCAACAAAAAGCCGCAGTAAGAATAATCACTAAATCCCATCACTGGCAACACCCCCCCCCCACTGTGACATAAATGGTATAAAATACCGAAACAATGGAAATATAAACACATATGCAGTATAATGTGATCCTTTATTGACTACGTTTCACCCACACAGTGGGCTTTTTCAAGTCACAAACAGATCTGTTTGTGACTTGAAAAAGCCCACTGTGTGGGTGAAACGTAGTCAATAAAGGATCACATTAAACTGCATATGTGTTTATATTTCCACCCCCCCCACTCTTCATAGATCTAAACTTACTCCCTGTTCAGAACATCCACACTTACTACTGTGCAATGTATATCTACAGGACCTTAAATTCAAATATTAACCTTGACCTAAAACGCTTTCTTGATAGTTGTGACAGGATCCATAGGCATAACACCAGACACAAACATCTCTGTGACATTCCCCGTTTTCGATTAAACCTTTACAAAAATTCAATGTATTTCAAAGGACCTAAAATCTGGAACACCCTACCTGAAAACTCTAGAACTGCAGACACATTCATCACTTTCAAAACTACAGTTAGAAAACATCTTATCTCCCTGATACACCCCGACAACTAACTACATTATAACCACCTGGTGGTTCACAATTACACTCACCCATTGACTATAAACCCAGAAATACTTATCTTAATCTTAAAATAATAAATCCTAACTAGTCGTAAGTTTGCCTATGATACTCCAATATAGGCACTTTGTATTGTGCCAAAACAAAAGCATTCACATTGCTAAACTCACAAATTATGATGTAGTCACTTAGCCTTAATACAATAATCTGTAAGGATTTAATGTTAAGAATTAATCTAAGTCTGCCCAAAATGCCTAGCCATGCTAGGTGTCCTAGTGGCCCCCTCTGTAATTAGTATTTTATAACATGTAAACCACACAATACCCAAAACCTGTAAACCCCACACTGTAACCCTTATAGAGAATAAACTTGAATTGAATTAAATTGACACCATGTGGACATGGTTTACTTACAGGGGCATAATTGGAAGGCAGGCAGAGTTTTTGAGGTGGAAGGTTACTGGAGTTGTGTGGCACTTTCGGAGCATCTAAAAGGGGGGGTTTGCCATCTTGATCTGTTTGTGTTGCTTAGGAGCGAGGGGGTAGAGGGACGGATTATTCGTGTTGAGGGGTGGTGGAGAGTTGAATGGGTGGCTTTTGTGTGTGTGTACACACTGGCAGAGAATGGTGTAAGGGTTAAAAATGCTTTTGTGAAGGACGAGTTGGTTTATTCTTGCTGTTTGTTACCTGACTTAGTGGTAGTGGGGGTGATTGGAATTGTGTAATTCGACGGGCAGACGTAGATCCGAGAGGGGGGAGTTTCTCGCACATGCTGGGAGAGCTTATCAGGGATGTTCAGTTGAGGGATGTGTGCCATGGGGGGTCATGGGAGGTGGAGCAAACACTTGTGCGGGAGGAGTATGGGGCAAGATTGGATCGTCTATATGTCATGGGGCGAGTGGATATCATCTCAGTTTGTACTGTGGACACCCCTTTCTCGGATCTTAGGGCTGTGGCAGTGGAGGCGGGGTAGGAGGAGTTAGCTAGGAGGTAGATGGGCTACAGGAAAATGTGAAGGTTCTCATGGATGAGGAGGAAGTGGGGGGTTTGTAGCGTTATGGGCAGAGCTTTGGGAGGAGGGAGGGTGGTTGATGATGTCGTAAGTTGTTGGGATGGTATTGCCAAGGCTAGGATTCGGTCTTTTTATATAAAGGAGGGGAAGAGAATTAATCCCATGAAATATGGATTGTCGAAATTTCTGGAGCATCATTTATGGGACTGCTACCATAGTGGTGCTTTGCAGGTACAGTACTGGGTGGGGGAGATTGAGGACCTGAAGGAGAGGTTATGAAAGTTGCAGAATGAAAGGTTCGAGTTGGTGCGGGTACAGGCAAATATAGATGATAGGCCATCGGCTTGTATCCTGAGGGGCCAGCAACAATGTAGGAGGGCGACGAGCATTACGCAGCTGGAGGTGTGCGGTGGGGAGGCAGGTTATTAGCCAGGGAAGGTGCTCAGGTCGACAGAGGGCATGGGAATCTATGATGGCAGTTGGTATGAGCGTTATTGGCATAGTAGAGGGGTGCAAGCTGAGCTGTTGGAGGAGGTGTGAAGCTGTGTAGGGAAACCTTTGGGGGTGGGGATAGAGTGGCATTAGGGGTTGACATTGAGGAGGAGGAAATCTGGAGGGCATTGGAGGGTATGAGCAAGGGCAAGGCGCTAGGTGTTGATCGGCTCCCATGTGAGTTTTATTTGGCACACTGGGATCTGTTGAGGGGTTTTTTGGTCAGATTGTTTAATGCAATGAAACGAGAGAGTCGTTTAGGGGTGGGGCAAGCGATGGGGGTGGTGGTTTTAGTCCCAAAGGGGTCACATCAGCGTGGAAGTGTTGAAAATATGTGGTATCTTTTATAGGAGAGGCTTAATACAGGCATGGGAGGAAAATCTGGGTCATTTGGAGGAACGATTGAAGACCACTTTGAGGAATACTGAGGCTGCATCACCTCACTATTCTCCAGCATGCAATAGTGATTAATGTGCTTTTGTATAGTAAGATTTGGTTTGTCACACAGGTTTTCCCATTAACTGCACTGGTCATTGCATGCATTCAGAGGAAGGTGTTCCAGTTTTTGTGGGGTCCTGGGTGTGAGTGGTTGAAAAGGGAGGTGGTCATGTTGCCTGTGCGAAGGGAAGGGATGGGTGTGTGGGATCTCTGTTGGAGGGTTAAATGTGATTTTATAAGGTGTGAGATGTTGAGAGGGGGGATTTCTGGGAGGGAAGGCTGGGAAAGGTTCATGAGATGTTGCGGGATTTGTACAGTGGAGAGGATCTCAGGGAATGTGAGGCAGCATTGTGGGTGATAGCTGTGGTTTGAGACGTAAGGAAAGTCAGGGTGAGGGTTTTACAAAGGATGATGGGGAGGCCTAAGGTGCAGCTGGGGGAGGGGATCTACCCAATTTATGGTTGGGCATCTATCTGGGAGAGGTTCAGGAGGTTGAGATTGCAACCAAGGGTGTAGGAGGTCATGTTCTAGTTTTTGCATCAGACTTTAGCTTCTGGTGTGGCTTTGCGAGATAGGAGGGGGGGGAGGGGCATTGTGGGTTGTGCAGCAGAGAGGACATGGCTTTCCATGCTGTTTACTTTTGTGAAAGGCTGGAGGGGATCAGGGCATGGGTAGGTCGGATTGTGGAGAGAGTGGGGGAGGGGTGTGTCGGTTTTGCAGGCGCTAAGTTTTGATGTGGTGGCATGGTAGACGGGACGATGTGTGCACTGGCTTATGTGATGGTAGATTATGTGTACTTAGCCTGGAGCATGAGGGGGTCAGAATCGTGGGAGGTGCACAAGTGCATGATGGCAGCAATGATGCATTGGACATTGTGTAGAAATAGGAGTATATACTGGCATAGATGGGGGAGTTATTTTTCGTGGGTTACTGTGAATTAACAGTGATCACTCTGCTCAGTTTGTAGGAGCGAGACATTGCTTAGGGATGGACGTATTTGGGCTTCTCTGTCAGTGAGGGTGGGCGTTATGGGGGGATGTTGGGGATACCTCCTGTTTGCATAGGATGAGTGCTGGGACCTTTTTGGGAGCTGATATAATTGTATATACGTGGCTTCAAGGTAGTGTGTGTAACAATTACACGTGCGGTGGCAAGAAATGAGAACAGCGTGAGTGGATATGTCACTGGCGTGAGTGATCGTGACAGAAAGAGTGTGTATGGTGGCCGCAGGCGCCTGTGTGCACTAAGGTGAGCCAGTATGATAGTTGAAGGTACATACTAGTTTTCCTGGGGGCCTGCGAGCCCTTCCTGGTGTTTAGCAGCATCAACTTGTGATGGGTGGGCGTTTGGAGTGCAAATACAACCAATCCTGAACACACCACAAACAGTGTTGAGGATAATTATTTATCAATATGTATTTAATTATTCGTGGATTCTTAAAAGCTACTTGTATGCTGAATGTGTTTAGGAAATTCGGCAGGACAGATAAATTTCTCATTGTATGGAGAACCAACACATTCTTGAGTAGAGGTGTTATCCAAAGTTTAGTCCTATGGTAAGCTTTCTTAACTGTCAGTAACTACATTTCTACAAACTCCTTTGCGTCTCACAGTTTTTTGCAATATCAAATATTTTCCTAATTTCCTCTTCGGGTAACTCTTGATTGCACACTCCGTAAGCTCCCATAAACATAGTGATAAAACATTTTTTGCTCGTGTTTGTTGGTTGGAACAGTAGTGGAAGTATGAACAAACATTAGTCGCCTTCATATATACTAACCGAACCTAACTTTCTATCAACACGACTATGACTGGTAGTTTAGAATTAGAATCCACCTTTTTCTCCAGATCCATATAATTCAGCCAAATACGCAACAAGGAATCCACAAATCTGAACCACTTAGCTTCACAGGGTAGGATATCTTTCAACAGCTTTTCCTAAAAAAAAAAAAAACTCCATATTCACATTGGTTAATACGGGAGATAGTGATTTCTCATAGTCATTCCCTGACATTGAGCATATTTCACTTCAGACACAAGTTTACAATGGACTACACACAACATAAACCATACCATGGGTGGGGTTAGAACTCATGATCAGAGAGAGACTGATCGCCGGTTCTAACCCAGCCCGCTGTATGGTTTGTTTGCAATCGTGTCATTATGATTTCGTGAGTCAACTAAACATCTTAGTAATAGTGTTCTTACAGAGCGGCAGGGGAACTCATCTAATTCTTCTTCCAGATAACAGTTCTGGAACAGGAACTTGGGTGAACAACATTGTAACATCATAACTTAGTTGCGAAAAATCATTAATGTTAACATTCTCCAATTTGTCGTTTCTTCAAGGGGATCTCCTTGGCGCGGTAAAGAGGCTCTTGGTCTGAGGAATTAGACCTTTTGGTCTCCTTCCTCAGACCGAACCTAATTACCCCCCAATTCCCCCTTCCCTATCCCATCCTCCCTTTTTCCTTTTCCTCCTCCTCATCCCTCCCTTATTCCTTCCTATTTTTGGCCTTTGGGATTCTTCCCACAGGCATGCTGGTTCTTAGGTAGGGAGAAGGGTGTTGGGGTTCAGTGGTGTAGTTTGCCTTGGAATCTGGATCACTTGGGAATGTCCTGATCCCTCTCCGGTCTCTTGGGGGGGAGTAGCTTTTCGTGTCAGGTGTATCTCTGGAGGCAGCCTTTTGGATTCTGGGGGGTGGTGGCCAAAGGAGGTACGCTTTGTGGCAGGTGTCTGGCCGCCCTCACTTTTGTTCACTGAGGTGACTCAGTGGATGTGAGGTTGCTCTTCCAGGTTGCTGGTTTATTGGCATGAAGAGTAGGGTATGGCAGGGGTTCCATGCCACATATGCACTACCTGCGGTTCTAAGGTTCTCTTGGGTGTTGAGGGAGATTTACAGCCCTTTCCTTCCTCCTAGAAGCTATTCCTCTACGTTCCCCCCTTTTTCTATTATTTTTTTATTTTCTTTCCTTTTTTTCTAAAAAACAAAAAGAAAAGGAGTTCCCAACCCATGAGCCTGCTCCCCTTGGGCTCCTTTCTGATACTGCACCCTGTTCTGACTCTGCCTCATTATCTGACCATTCTTTGGACATTTCTAGTGCCCCTGTACCTCCTGCTGGTACCATTTCGACACCTGCTCCAGGTACCAGGGTTTTGACTAACTCCTTCGATACGTCTGACCTCCACTCTTCTTTGACTATGCCTCTGGCTTCTCCCTCTATGGTACAACAATTTTAGGATCACATGCTTGTCCTACATCAGACCAACTCTGTCCCACACCTAAACGCCCAAGACCATTACCTGATGATACTTCTTCGCCTCCCTCTCATTCTACTCAGAAAAGACTCACACGTCATGCACTCCTTTTATATGCTATGTTTCAAAATTCACACTGGACTAAGTTTTTTACTCTATGACCGGCTTCCTCTACTGCCTATCTTTCCGACCATAGTACTGGCAAGGCGCTCCTCTGCCACGTTGGTAGAGATACATCCTTTCATACTCTCAAGAGTGGTACACACATCATCACTGTCCAGAATGCTACTCAAGCTCACGATCTCTCTCTCCCTACAACTATTGATACTATCCCTGTAACTATTGAAAAACATTATTATCTCAATTCTTGAAGTGGTACTGTCATTCTGCCCCATACCATTACCCAATAGAATTTCCAGACATGTGGGGATGGCATTCTGGAACAACTAGACCTCCAAGACCTCTCCATCCTCAAGGTAGACACTTATGTCCTCCCTGCCCGCAGGTGGAGACGATACCAATTCAATGTACCTCGTTTAACTTTTGACTGCTGTGAGCTTCCGTCCTCTGTATAGTGGGACACCATTTACAAGTTCGAAAGGTGATCCCTACACCACAACTGTGTAGAAATTGCTGGCGTTTTGGTCATCTAGCAAAACATTGCAGGTCCGTCGCCGAATGCCCAGTCTGGTGCTGACGACCATACCAATATATCTTGTAGTCTCCCTCCTGCTTGCCTTAATTGTCGTGATCCTCACCAGTCTTACTCTCGCCGGTGCCAAGTTTGCTTGAATGAGCGTGAAATCCGTTGTCTCAAAGAGACAGAAGGCCTCCCATATGCTATGGCAATCTCTCATCTACGCCTTCAAGGGAAACTTCCCCACATTTCTTATTCTCGAGTTACTAAACGTCCAGCCTCCTCTGGGTTCCCCACTTCTGCAGCCTCCTCTGTGGTCACCCCTTCCACAGTCACCCCTGTCTAATTCTTTTGCTGTCTTGGACTCCGAGGTCCCTACCTCGGTGCCTCATTCTGTTCTCCCCTCTTCCTCTTCTTACTCACAAGTTTCTGCGTCTACGAGACTCATACAACACCTACTCCCCATCACCTCTCTCCTCAGAAGCCCAAAACGACCCATTGTTAAAATCTCCTTTCACCCCTCCTTCCCTTCTGCAACCTGCTCATTTTTCCTTTCCAGTCTCTGTACCTGGTTCTTCACCTCCACGTGGCTCTGTTACGAGTGTGGAGGTTCATCCTCCTCCTCGTACAGTACCTTCTTCCCCTGTTCCCTCCCAAGTTTCTTCCTCTTCTGCCCCTTCCCAGGTCGCTTCCTCTCCAGATGTCCCTCCCAAGCTTCTCAAGTTTCCTCTGCTCTTTCGTTCCCCCTACTTTGGTACAGTTCATCGTTTCCCTGATCTTTATTCACCCTCCTTCTTCCTTCTCCGATATTGTACCACATACAACTTCCTTGTCTTCAGGAACACTTGAAGCAATCTCAGAATATACTGAGGAGACTAGACTGTTGATGGACACCGATCCTCCACCTGTTCCTCCTCTTCACTTTTCTCAATCTGCACAACCCCTTTCTTTGAAGCATCCCAATCCTTCGCTGCTTAGAAGTCTTCCACTACCTTCACATGTGGATTTTTCTAGCACCATTAGTCTGTAGATACCTCTACCTCGAGATTTTTTGTATTTTTCTTTTCGGAAATCATAGATTAATTACAGTGGAATATCCGCAGCCTCAGAGGTAACTGGGGTGAGCTCCAGGTGTTGCTATCCCAGCTTTTCCCTGTTGGTGTTTGTTCACAAGAACCCAAATTATGCTCTGCTGTTATCCATCCCAACTCGGCCTATGATTTTTTATATTCATTGGCTCCTTTTCCCGATGGAACTTTTAATAAAGGTGCACTTCTTATATGCACCTGTCTTTAATACCGTCCGCTCTTTGATCATACTTCACTGCATTACACTGCAGCCCGTATCTAACTTGAATAAGTGGTATACAGTCTGTTCTTTGTATCTTTCTCCTTCTCGAGTCTTATCTATCTCTGATGTTGCATTTCTGGTTTCTTCCTTACCGCCACCATTTCTGTTACTTGGTGATTTTAATGCCCACCATTTCCTCTGGGGGAGGGGTCTCACTGTGACTCACGTGGCATTCAGTTGGAGGCTTTTCTCTATTCTCTCCCCCTCCATGTTTTAAATTGGGGTTCTCCCACCCATTATGATCCTCGTACTCATTCTCTCTCTCTCTTGCATCGATCTCTCGGTCTGCTCTTCCTCCACTGCACTAGACTTCACCTGGTCTGTTCTCCCGGACTTACATGACAGCGATCATTTCCCAATCATTCTTACTCCTTCATATTCACTCCCTCTTCGTAACCCACGCTGGCAATTTGATCAAGCAAATTGGGACCTTTACTCGCAACTAGCTGCCCTTAGTGAGGTTCCTTCTCCGTCTTCAGTTTTAACCGCAGCTTCACATTCTATACCCCAAACCTCGGGCAGGCATTCTCAGAAGTGCATGCCTTGGTGGTAACCTGCCTGTGCTCGGGCAGTACGTTTGAAACGCGCAGCGTGGGGCAGGCACCTGTACAATAAAAACACGGAGAGACTTCTTGATTATAAGCAGAAGTGAGCGGTCGCTCGCTGTGTCATCCACAATCACCTCTGCTTCCTCTATAAGTGCTATCTGGAAAAAAGTACGGAAACTGATTGGTAAATACTCTCCTGACCTGGCTCCTGTTCTGCGGTTTGCCGGTGTTGATATAGCAAACCCTCTTAACGTTGCCACTGAAACTGGTAATCATCTTTTCCGTATTTCTCAGGGGCTCCATCTATGCCCCACGTTTCTTTCCTCAAAGTCTGCCAGAGAGTTAACCCCTTAAACTTTTGTTCTCTCAAAGAAGAATCTTCTAATGTACCTTTTACACTTCTTGAATTGGAGGCAACACTCAGCTTGCAGATCATCTGCAGCAGGGCCTGACGGCATTCATATTCGGATGGTACGATATTTACATCAGTAAGCCTTTGCATTCCTCTTACGACTCTTTGATCTTAATTGGTCACAAGGAGTTCTTCCCTAGCTGTGGAAATCTGCCATAGTTCTCCCTTTCTGCGGTCAGGTGTGTCGAAGCAGGAGGAGGTGGGATCCCAGTGGGACCTTCCTCTAGTGTAAGTAGATCTTCGTCCAAAGGTTGGACAAGCGTTGAAGAAGTCTTTGTACCAAGATCCCATGATATTGCAGTGTATGACAGATATGATGAATGGTTTCGAAAACCGACAAGTTGAAGAATTGAGACACTTATGCAACATATGGGAATCTTTAATGAAGAAACGTTTCGTCACATGATGAAGCCACTGTGTGGCGAATCCCATGGTTTTTAATTATACTTCCACCGTTAATTTGACACATGCACTCAGCAGGCTCATGTCAATCATGTGTTCACACAAGCACACTCTTTAAATACCAATCTTTAAATTTAAACTAGCAATAATCAGTTCCTTTATATAACTTTAAGAAACGAGTACCTACCTCGAATAACATCAAACTCCTTCCTTCTTTTATAAAAACCTTTTACCACGGGGACTTTATACAACTCCCTAGCAAGAGTTGGTAGAACAATCTCAAGGAGTTGGTAACCCCACTGGGGTTCTTCCTGTACTCAAAAACGTTCACACATTTTCATAACATCTGTCAAACACTGCAACATCATGGGATCTTGGTACAAAGACTGATTACCTCAAACTCCTCTCCTTACCCATTTCTACTTTGTATTGGACTGATGAAGCCATTGTGTGGCGAAACGTTTCTTCAGTAAAGATTCCCATATGTTGCATAAGTGTCTCAATTCTTCAAGATAATAATAGGCCTCTCCGGAAATCCCTTATTATGGGTTTTAAACAAACCGTACATACATGTGAGAGTCGTCCATCTAGCTGATAATCAATTCCTAATTACCTCTAAAGAAGATTCTAAGTTGTTTATTAAACTTACTATTAACCTGGCCCAAAGAATTCTTATTAAGGGGCCCATTAGTTTCCTAGTCCTCTAATAATGTGATCGTTTTTCCTCAGTAATCTACCTTGTCCATAATTACTATCACATTCGCTTTGTCTGCTTTCGTAATGTGAATTCTAGGATCTTTCCATAATTCATTGTATGACAACAAATCGGTAAATTAGACACATGTGCAACTCTTGGGTATCTTTATTGAGGAAATGTTTCGCCAAACAGTGGCTTCATCAGTCCATACAAAGGAGAATCTTGAAGAACAGGAGTAGAATGAGGTAATCAGTCCCTCAACCTTGAGTCGATGTGGTCAGTCCATCAATGTTGAATAGAATACGGCATAAGTGTGGAGAAGGAGCTTATGAACCGTAGGCTTGCCTAACCCTTTGGCACGACCTACTTCCACATTGAACAAATGTGACACCACCTACGACTGCTGCACCTCTGCTGCCTACGGTTTATAAGCTCCTTCTCAGCACGTATGCCGCATTCCATTCAAGATTGATGGACTGACCACATCGACTCAAGGTTGAGGGACTGATTACCTCATTCTACTCCTGTTCTTCAAGATTCTCCTTTGTATGGACTGATGAAGCCACTGTGTGGCGAAACGTTTCCTCGATAAAGATACCCAAGAGTTGCACATGTGTCTAATTTATCAACAGGTCGGTTCTCTGAACCATTCATCTACAATGACAACAAATCGTTGGGGAACAGTTCGGTTCTAAATGTCTGAGCAAAGCCCCATATACCATGCTTTTGCATATGTTGAATGTTTCAGAGGATAGGGCCCTTTGTTTTTCTAAGCTGCAAAAAGTCTAAGCAAGGTCAAAATAATTAGTGTCACCGCTATTAGAAGCGAAACTTAACCCACATCCTAGCGCTGTCTATTGGTCCCGCATTGGCTTAACACTTGACAGGTTAATAAGGAAATCTGGGTTAACATGTTTGGACCAACCACATTGTTCTATGAGGTTGTTTAATTTTCTAGCATGTAAAGATTCAGTTTTTCTTCTTATTATTCTCTGTCCCCTTTATGTGTAATCTAATTGAAGATCTTGCTACTTGAGTGCTACCAAACTAAAGAACTTTTGTTTTGCTTTTCTGAACAATAAATAGCATTTTTCGTTTTATGTTTTAGCAGATCATTATTCTCGGTAAGGACTAACCTGTGAAGCTGGTTCAATGGCTTTTAATAAAGATTAATAAACCTGTTTTGAAGGAGCCATTTCGGTAACGCCTCTTCATTGAAGTACTTTCTTAAAACAACTAATTTTAATGACGCTTTAATGGCTTTAAGAAGAGCAGATTTAAAAGGAGGATTAAGGGTAAAATCTGGAGAACTGTAGCAGTTTGTGAGTGGTATCCATATTAGGCAATAATCGCAAGCGAGCGATACAAGATGCAAAACAAAAAAACAATACATACATTGTACATAATCTTAAATCGGATTCCTATCTGAACTTGCTCGACTGTTGCAAATGCAGTTCAACACTGACGAATTGAGAAGTTCTCCTGTCCCTGCTGGTTTATGGTTACACCAGCATTTGCTTAAAAGTTTGGTGGGGTCGGCTTCTGTAAACAAGATCGTTTTTCTCTTACACGATGAAAGGAATTTTTTTACTGAGAAGTGCCAGATCCTTTTGGGATCAGAATGTTTAAGTAGCCTGGAATCTGATGCCATGTTTGTGATAATTAACATGTCATCAGAATGTTTAAGTAGCCTGGAATCTGATGCCATGTTTGTGATAATTAACATGTCATCAGAATGTTTAAGTAGCCTGGAATCTGATGCCATGTTTGTGATAATTAACATGTCACTAATGTAGTGGTTGCTAGGTCATTACTAAATATTCAGTGTTGATGGGCTGCATATATGCTCTATGTTCATAATCTGAGATATACTGTGAGCTTTCTCTGTCACTCGGCATCCTTATGGGCACGAGTCCCGTTATCCTTGAGAGCCATTCACACGACCAGACCTTCTTGGATTTCCTGTTCTATATCTACCACATTGCAAGCTTTTGAAATGTTTAATGCAAGACCAATGTCCTAGAGTTATAATTCCACTTCCTTTCCGGAGAACCTAGCTAAATTCTCGTCCCCTTAATTTGCAATGCCACCATGCTTCAAACATTAGGTGTCCAGACACTGAACATGAATCTTTTAATTTGAACATATTTGTGACCTTGGATAGCAACATGATCTGATTTCATATTCCACCAATTTCAATTACAAGTCTTTCTATCAGTATACATTATAATTCATCTATGGAAACAGATGGTTGATAGCAAATAACATATTGTCACCAGCCGGTGATCGATCCTGAGTTATTTAATCAGGAAGCCAGCTAAATTCTGGACGCTTTTGACCAATACTCCGCCCACCGGAGTCCATTCTCAATGGAGAATGGACTCCGGTGGGCTCTGGTGGCCTGGTGGCTTAAGCTCTCGCTTCACACTGCGAGGCCCGATTCCCAGCCAGGGTGGAAAGATTGAGCGTGTTTCTTTACACCTGTTGCCTGTATTCCCCATTAGTAAAATGGGTGCCTGGTGTGGGTCGCATCCTGGGACACTAACCGAATTTGCACGAAATTCTCAGCATAACAAGGGGCTTTTATAGTAGTATGTCACTGATGTCAGCTATGGTCTGTATACCATGTACATATACTTGTAGTAAATAATTTTTTTTTATTATTATAACTAGTTGGATGAATCTTATTAGAGTTAGCAGGTGGAGTGGTTAGTGCACTTACCAGTGAGTTTTAGAATTCACTTACGTTCGGTTCAAGACTCACGAATTCCATGGTTTTTAATTATACATCTATCGTGTGATTTAATACATGCACTCAGCAGGCTCATGTCAATCATGTGTTCACACAAGCACACTCTTTAAATTTAAACGAGCAATCATCAGTTCCTTTAAATAACATTGAGAAGAGAGTACCTACCTCGTTGAACAAATGATCAATCACAATAACATCAAACTCCTTCCTTCTTTTATAAAGATCTTTTACCACGGGGACTTTATACAACTCCCTAGCAAGAGTTGGTAGAACAATCTCAAGGAGTTGGAAAACCCCACTGGGGTTCTTCCTGTCCTCAAAAATGTTCGCATTTTCATTATTAAATTGTGGGAGGTCGTGAGGAATATCTTCAATGTTAGGATGTTTGGACGACTTCGGTTGGTTGGTCAACATCACTATCTGAAAATGTTAGTTAAGCTGTATATCAAGATAAGGTTGAGGGAACTTGACGAAACCCACAACAATATCTGAATAAAGTTCATCATTTAGGAATATTAAATAGAAGATTTCTTACGTTTTGTAAGCTTTCTTTCAGTTTATTTACGTCACTCTTTACTATTACCTAAGCAATATTTGTTAAGATATTTTCTTATACTCAGTATACTCAGTTCTTGATAAAATTATTCATGAATTTACGTATGCTAATTACGAAATACAGACATAACACATTTAGGTATTACCTTGTGTCCACGGTCGGCCAGAGCCTCAGCCAGAGGAGTGAAGACATTCCTATGACTCCTGGAGGAGACTGGGAGGAGCATGAGGATCTTATAGGACCTCTCAGGTGGAGACAACTTCCCCATGATACTTCCCACTAGCATCACCACCAGTACACACATCGTTGTTGACTTCATCTGCAGACACCATGAATTATACTTTTAAGATGTAGTACATTTCAGCATTGTACTAAATGCTGAAACATTAAGCAGGCAAAGTTTTAAAAAAAATAATAATTAATTCGTTAACAAAGAGGGTAACAACGGAGATCAAATTGATCAGAGTCTGGAGTGAGAGAAGCTTTGATCAAGAAAGACCCATAGATATTAAATTTTATATATTATTCTAAAATAAAACCTATCACATATCTGTAAGTATCTAATTATATTACATTGAGAATGGAAAAAAATGTTTTTGGATGAATTGTAATGTAGGCTGATGAAAGTTATTATATCTTTCCTTTCAGCAGAAGGATGACAGTATGCGTTAAATAACACTGTTCTGCACGATGTTTATTATTGGCTCTGTGGTATCTTTTTTCGTATATATATGGAAAATAGTGATTCACTGTGCTTTTTATTCATCTCTATAACATCAGGTTGTTAAGTTATACGGAAGCGTTTCTTTTCTCGTTTCGTATAACGTAAATAAATGAGAAAGTGGTATATTACCAATTAAAATGCTTACCTAATATTGACTTAAATGTTAAATCCAATATAATATATATATATATATATATATATATATATATATATATATATATATATATATATATTATATTATATATATATATATATATATATAAGGAATTCGCAAGAGCAGGCGAAATATACACAAACACTGATCTCTGGCTGAAGGAGACTCGAACCTACGAACCTTGGAACAAGGTACGCAGTGCTTTACCAATCTACCCACACTGGACCAATACCTTGGAGTCCAGCTGGCTTTTCATCTCATCCCCTGCATGCATCCAGCGTAAGCTGGACTCCAAGGTATTGGTCAAGTGTGGGTAGATTGGTAAAGCACTGCGTTCCTTGTTCCAAGGTTCGTAGGTTCGAGTCTCCTTCAGCCAGAGATCAGTGTTTGTGTATATTACGCCTGCTCTTGCGAATTCCTTGCATTGTTAATATCTCTAGTAAGGCTGATGCATGCAGGGGATGAGATGAAAAGCTGTATGATAGGCTAATAATCTCGGTAATTAAAAATGTCATTCGAATTGGTTTCAAAATAATTGTGGTGTCATGCCGAAGAAGCCTGAACTTGCCGAATCCATTAATTTGGACATTTGCAAAAAAAAAAAAAAAAAATACAGCTGATTATATATTTTCTCACTGAAAACATAAAGAAATATATTTGGAACCAAATCTAAAGTAGAAACATCAGCTAACTCACAAAATTTTCTTTTCTAAATTCTTTTCAAGTTTTTTTTTTTTAAATTACATAAAATTAATGATATATATATTTTTTTCTATTCAAGTTTTATTAAAAATTACTTAAAATTAATGATACATACTTTTTTTCAAGTTTTTTTTTAATTTCTTAAAATTAATGATATTATGGATTTTCTGTTATTGGGTCAGCACTTGGCATAGGCAGGAGTTATTGAAAAATTATTAACTTTCCTCCATTTGGTTGATAAGGAAAGGGAAATTCCTAAATGAGTTCAATTTTTCATCTATGAGACACGGGTCAGAACAATCGGCATAATTAAAGCAATGATATATGAAAAAATTAATTTTCGTAATTGTTTCATGCAGATTTGTTTCATTGTAGTCATAATAATTCATTTGTGCATAAGAAAGGGATATCCTAAAAATCAGATCTTTTAATAAGACACGGCATGTGCTATGCATAATGTTAGCAGAAATGAAAAATTTAAGTAAATGTCTTTTGAAGATTCCTGTCTTGTGATTATAATTCCATTGTGGAAAAGTTTTGAATTTTACCCAAATTCGCATGATAAATTTGAATAATATAATAATTGTGTATTAATTTTAAAGATGCCTGGATTTATCCCTTCAAGAAATTTTGTGTTGCAGAGGGTGTGCAGCAGTGCGAGTGTACAGGATTGAACAAATTTGCAATTGCAGACTGGTTGCCGTGGAAAATTCAGATATAATCCGGTGTCTTCAAGGCCAAATTCGGGTGTTTTGGCCTGAATTTGTAATACGAACCCGTGTTAATGTCTCCAGCTGATGAATTGGGACAGGAAATTTGCACATCCTCAAGATTACATGTGGATGATGAAAGATAAGGAATACGCCATCACTCACATGGGGAAGTGTGCCATTAATCCATTTGTTTAGAACTCTAGCTGCCCATTTTTTTTTTTTATATTTTATTTAAAAAACACAATACACATATACATATATGCTATTCATACGTCGCATAACCAAAGACATGTTAACCATTAAATACTATAAAACAAATCAAATCCACGTACTTAAATAACACTATAGCTGAAGCCATATTACCACCAGCTACACATCCAACAACATGTCCTACAAAACTCCTCCTCTTACAATAATTAATAAAGCCAGTGCAGACAAAAATTATTTACATGCACCGTTCTAAGAAATACCTTAAGGATCCTAACAATTAGGGTTATACCCTCACCTCATTAAACCCTCATGAGTATTTACCAGAAGTTGGTAATGCAAAAACAAAACAAATCACAAATATAAAAGTACAATGCAAACAAATATGGGACATTACATTGCTATACACACCTGTATAAGGGGAAAGGGATATTACACCACAATTTTTAATATCAATAATAATAAAGCATCAACCCATAAACTTCAAAACTGTCATTACATTGCATAACATGGAGTTTACTCGTAAAATTAAGAGAAAAACTTTTACATGCTGGCTCCGTTTTAGAAAATAGCTTATATAAGTATTAATATAATCCCAGACTGGGAATTATCCATATTGAAACATTCCTCTACAACTAAACTAAACCCTGGCTTAAGATCAAACTTGCATAAAATCCTACCCCTATCTGACACAAATTAAACATCCTTGACATTGTAAATTCACTACACGAATGTGTGAAAAGTATTACAAACTTCTTCTATATAGGAGTACAATTTGAAAGGAAAGTACTTTTTTATCATGAAAGTGTTTAAAACTACAAATAAACAAGCATCATCCTATAACTAACGTACTTTTGGGACGTACAGTGTTTCCTTGCTTTATTTTAATTTTTTAACACATCTCATATCAATAAAGAGGCAGTACGGGCCCAGTACCATTTTTGTACATGTTTAGTACTGCCTGACATAAAACACCATAACAACTGCGTAAGCCACCTATCCTTGACAATGAGTGCAATAATCCCCCCAAAACCCAAAAAATGTAATTGTATGACGTTCCAGGTGTTATTGAATGAAACATGGTACTGAACGCAATCCAAATAAACCTCAGGAACATAACCAGTTCACAAATGTACGCACTCACTAGCTCACTCTTCATCCCCTTTCCCCACACTACTAGCACAACCTTACACCGCCCCCCTCACATTAAAGGAGACCCGTCCCTTGCCCCCCCCCTTTTCCCCTGAGAAGTTGTGCTACAGTGAGATTACGAAAACCTACCGAAAAAAACTTGTTTCCCCATTTTCCCCCCATATATTAATCTATTCCTACACCTTGTCCTAAAGAACCTTGCTGCTAACGTTTTTAAATCCTCAACTGCCCTGTAATCTGCTCATACCCCAAGAAACGTGCAAAAAATCTGCCATAACATACATCAAAGCCCTCCCCACGTCACTTTCAACCCCACTAACATCCATCGACAAAGACCTAAGAAAAGACCAACTCCCCCCCCAACAACCTAATAACCCCCGCCATCCAGACTCTCACCGCCCAAGATGAACAAAAATATACCACATGATAGGCAGTTTCTCCTCCCCACAGAAAAAAACATGTTGCTCTCTCACCAACCCCATCCTATGCAACATGTGTTAGATGCAACCACCCCCATGAGAAAAACGGTTTATACCATCTCCCTAACCCGTGCTGGTATCCTAATCTTCCTGAACTCCCCCCATATGACCCTCCAGTTATACATGGGGTATACTGCGACCCCTGCAATACACCCTTCCCACACCACACCCACACCGTGTTTACCTTCAAACTTTAACCTGCCCCACTGTCAACATGAATTTATTACATCTTCACACTTTCTCAAATCCCTACCCACCACCGTTTCTAGCATCCCTCATACCCTATCCACCCTAACACCCCTCTCCCCCCACTCTTAGATACCTCTGCTTGATATATATTGCCATTACCCTGGGCCCCTAAGGCCAACAATCCTAGACCCCCCGTTTCACCTCCATCATGACCACTCCTTGGAAAACCAGGCCCTCCCAAACCCCCACACAAACCTCAACACCCTCCTCTGTTTTTCCCTGTATATCCTGCACCTCAAAGGGAACACCTCCGCCAACCCCGGGACCTTACTATTACACCACCGATTTAAATTACCAACGCCCTCTGCTGTAACGCCACTTCACTGACCCTAAAACCTTTTAACTTACCTAAAACCTATTCGTGACTGTTTCTGATTTAAACCCTCCTACATTCCTGCAATGCTTATATACCATTTTCCCACACACCCTATTCTGTCACAAATCATCCATCCTATCTCCTCCCCCAATCTCCCCCAAACCATGTTCCCTTTACTTCCAATAACCTAGACTTTCCCAAAATTAAACTGCCATTCCTGAAAGCTTCCCAAAACTCCTTATCACCTCACCCCCTTCTTAAAGCCTCCCCACTCGTAAACTAACACAGTTGTGTCATCTACATAACCTACTATTCCCCCCATTCTTCCCCCCACCCCCTGAAATTCTGCCTCCACAGCCTCAAAGAAAGGATGTTGCACACATGCAAAGAGCAACTGCGACAGCGGGCAACCCTGACCTTAATCCCTGTTCCATCATCACCTCCCCCCCCAGCTTACCATTACCCTGCCCCTCATGACAGCCCCCTCATACAGAGTGCGCACCCACCCCCACTACCCCCCTCCAAAACCCAATTTCTCCAAACAACCCACAAAAAGCCCCTTTCTTCACACAGTCATAGGCCTGAGCCCAATCCAATCCAAGGACGCCCCTCCCTGGCAGTTCTCTATAAAATCCTTATCACACTGTGGCCATTCTTCATAGTCCGTCCCGGTATCCCATACTGCCCTCTTTGTACGCTACCCCCAATTACCTTCTTTAATCTGTTCCCCAAATACCTTCGAAAAAAATTTTGTAATCCGTACACATTAAGGGACAACGGTCGATAATTCCCAAACCCTTCTCCTCTCCCCCCTTCTTTGGCACCAAAACAACAACCCCATTTCCCTCTGTGTTTTCGCCATTTCTCCCACTTTTCATCATATAATTCAAAACCGCCACTAGGCACTCCTGAGTCCTCCCAATGTGCTCTGTAAAAATCATTAGATAACCCATCTATTCCCGGTGCCTTCCCCTGACTCAACCCATTCACCACCTCCCCCACCTCTGCCCCGTAATGCCTCCCTCCAAAAAACCCGATCCCCTGCCCCACACCCCGCTGAACCCCTATAGCTCTAAATGATTCTAACCCAACCACCCCTCCCCTTCTCTTCCATTTCTCCGTAAACCAAAAATCAGCATACCTACTGATAAAACTCTGTGTCAGAGGCCCTGTCCCCGAAAATACCCTCCCCTCCCTCCACGACAAAATGTGCCACCGTATTCCTCAACTGTCTGTCTTTGAATTTTCGAGAGTACATTACCCGGTTGGGTCTATCACCCTTTAGTAAATCCTCCAATCCTGCCCTAACCCTGAGTGCATCAAAAAAAGTTCATTATGCATCTCCACTTAAACGATTCTAAGTTCCCCATAACTCCTCCCCACCCTCCCTACCCCCCCCATAACAATCATTCAACTGGCCCCTCTAAATAAATTTTGCAATCCAAACCTCCATCGTGCCCGTTCCCTGCCCCTCTTCTTAAAAAATCCCGCAAACTGCACCTTTTCCTGCAACTCCCACCAATTAGCAAATCCACCTCCCCATCCCTAGCCTCCAAAAAACCCCTTTTCCCCCATGTCTGAAAGGACCAACCTTGATCTTCCTCCGTAAAAGCCTCACATTTAATTTCCCAAAAACTCTGAAAAATTCTCGGAATGCCATCCACCCGAAGGTCAGCCAACACTGCTCTGTGGTCAGATAACCACGTTACTGTTCTACCCTCTCCACCTCCTTCCCTGCCTCACATAAATCCTTCCAACCCTTTCCTCTAACCCCCCCTGGACATAGGTGTGCTCGACCTGAAACCCCCCCCCCTGCCGACCACATCTACAACCCCGACATCACGCAAAGCATCGTAGACCCCAACACGCCCCCGCCCCCTAGGTATGACCCTCTGCAGCCTATCACACAATTCAATTACCCCCATTATCGCGTAGCAGGAAACCCCTGCAGATAGTTAACAATACATCCCGACAAAGTCTGTTTTTTCGCACGTTACCAATCGCTGGCATATAACTCCCCAAACATTCCTGCTCTCCCCCCCCACCCTCCACCCGAAAACCCTCCCCTCCCCCCCCTCCCACCCCCTGACTCGCAATGGATGGTCTCCTTTCTAAAACGCACCTCCCTTAAAGCATTTGCCATGCTTACAAACAACTTATAGCCCTCATCGCAACTCACTACCTGACTTATGGTTATGCTCCCGTAAAAACAAACATCCACGTCTACCTTTTGAGGAACCACTCCAACCATACCCTTTTTTACTTCAGTCTTTAGGCCATTAGCATTTAACGTTAAACCCTGAATGGTCAGGAAGCGGCTTCCTCTGTGCCGCTGTGGCTTGCTTCACCCCCCCTTCAAGCTTTCTCACACTTTCCTTATTACATTTTTTATAAGGACCCCCTACCCCCCCTTGTCTCTCCCCCCCCCGATTTTTCCTGTACTCCCCCCCTGAGGGGATTTTTCGAACCACCTCTGCCCATGCCTTCTTACGTCTTTGCCCAGGGGTTAAAAACGTCATTTTAATTCAGTCACCCCCCTGGCCCCTTCCTAGAGCTGCTCCCACAGCCATTCTTCCTCGGTACATCCTCCCTGTGCACCTCGCCACTACAAGTGTTCCTTTCTACTATTCCCCGCTACTTCCGTCTTCTCTCTTGCCCTTGCAATTTCTGCTTTTCCTGGTTCGTCCCCATGTCCCCTCAACCAAAGCCTCCTCCAAGAATTCCTGGAGCATGACCCAGGACACTCCGTGTCGACTCACACTTCCGCCACCACCACAGGCGTTGGAGTAGGATCTCCATCCTCCACCGGGAGAGTGACACACTTTCCCCCTCTGTTCACCCTCTTCTCCACCCTCCTCACTCCATAGAGGAGTCCCAGACTTCGCCCCCTTTCCCCCACAAATCGCTTGCTGGACTCCTTACCGGGCTGACACCCCTTGGGGCAACCAAACACCCTATTGTCATAAGAAACACAAAGAGACAGTTCCCTGCCACATAAACATTATACTATTTGGAACCTCAACATACATACAAATAAAAGGGCTTTCAAGGGCACTTGATTTGTTTGACCCTTTCCGGGAGGCCCTCTCCATGGGTTTTCCCATCCCGCCATACCCCTTACTTAGCTTATGAATGACCCTTATTTTCTTTCCCTTCCACTTCTAAACTTAGTTGCTAAAACTTCCCTCACTGTACCCAGTGTTAGTAAGTAGACACGTCATGAATGTCATACATCCAACGTCGAGTTTAGGCACATTCGGCGTTCCTGATACTCCTCCACCACCTGCTTGTAGTAATGTCCCCAGGAACTTCACAAAAACCGTCTCATCCCATTAAGAGCCAAAACCCCTACGCTCCTCATTGGTTCCATTAAATCCCTATTAATCGAGGAGAAGGAGTTGTCGAATCAGGGCTAGAAACCTTCAACAGCTCAATGCAGACTGTATTAATTCTCCCGCGGTGTACTCCCCCATGTCTGAACAGTGATGAAAATGCGCAGTAAACCCGGTGTAGTAGGAGCTACTGCGCAGTGCGTCCGCACGGCCCAACAGCGATGCGAACAATGAACTGCCCATTGTAGGGTTTATGTGTCAGGAAGGTGTTGTGGTGTGATCCATCTACAGTAATTAAATGGTATGTGGTAACACGAATTTCTTTTCTGATAACACCATTATAATTTATGTAAAATAATTTTATTCTGTGTATCCAGTAAGCCTAGTCATATTCAGTTCACATTATTTTATAATTTACCATTGTTACACCCTTTGCTCATTTTAAGAATGATATGATATATTTCTACGTGTTATTTTGGCTTCTTCACTTAATATTATATTCAGGAGTATTTCTGTTAATAGCTAAAATGGATTTACTCGACTTCATAATATTTTCTTGCCATAAATTGTTTAGCTTTGTACATAGGTAGGATGTTTAAATATTTTTAACTGTTGGTGTGGCATTTAAGCACTAGCAGCCAATTTGAGCTACTCAACCCCTACTTTGACAGAATCAAAGTTGGCTGCTACACCTTTGCCTTGTTCAATGTATATCTTCCCCTGGTCCAGGAAGGATCTTCAGGAGAATCTGGCTTTAAGTCACCCCGTACCTTCCCAGAAGTTACCAGGAATTTTGGAGGCAATTTGCAAGGGTATATTTCGGTTTGAGAAGGCGGTTGAGAAACTCTTGAGGAAAATAAGAATAAGTGAACGATTCTAAGTGTTTACAGACTCTGATCTGGAAAAGGTAATATTGTAGAATGGTTCCCGAGGAAGAGCTCTATTGTTGGTATCAGTTTGGCGTTTAGGCTTTTAAAAACGCCTGTGTATGAAACCATACCACGGGCGGGATTTGAACCCGCAGTCAGGGAGCCTCAAAACTCCAGGCCATCGCGTTAGCCGCTTGGCCAGCTAGCTTCAATAAGATTCGTCCAACTTGGTGTATTTCTACACCATAGGAAGGTTAGCAAAGGCACCACTGTGCCCACAAATGCAAGTTTTAAACAGACGAATCTCCAGCTAGCGTGGCCGTGACGAACTCTAGCTCAAGTCCCCTCAAAGCCGTCAACATGATTCACGAAATCGTAATGACTGCGGGTTTAAATTCCGCCCGTGGTATGGTTTGCTTGCAATCGTAACATTACGATTTCGTGAGCCTGTGTATGTATGTACATCTATATCTTTTGGTTCATTGAGAATGAGTCCAGAAACTGTCTAGAGCCATTTGTAAATATTTAAGTTATTACAGTGATGTGGTAATAAGGGTCGTGAAACATGTTATGCTCATAGTGTTAGAAGTAAAGATCGAATGATTTAATGCATAATGGATTATTATTAATTTTGTTAATAAAACAAACAGAAACTAGAAAGAGTCCTTTTCCTCCATGAGTGAGCCCAGTGTATGATGACCCCTAGACATCATAATCCAGTTTTTTTTTTCATTTTTTTACGAATTTGTTACGAGAAGCACTATAACAAAGTGATCTATAGTCTATGTTCGTAATAACCATCAATAAAAATAATATAATATATTTATTTCTACAAGTACAAATACAAGGTATACAGGCCTACATGACATTAATGACATACTACTATATAGAAAATCGCTTGTTATGCAAAGTATTTCGGGCAAATTATGTCAGTTTTATTCAAGTGTGCGACCCACACGAATCAACTAACACATAAGTACTCATTTTACTGATTAGGAACATACACAATAGGTGTAAAGAAACTCGCCTAATGTTTCTACCCTCATTGGGAATCGAACCCATGTTGGGAGGGTTACTTGGAGACATGATGGATGGAGATAAACACAATTGTTGGGTTGTATACGTTTATATTAGCAGAGTGTGAGAGGGAAGCTCAGCTCACCCTGTCGCCTGTAGGTCTATCCGAGAACTGAGAGAGAGACAGCGCTTCTGACCCTCACATGTGGCATCTCCTGATGTCACACATGCTAGCCACTGGGCCTAGCTGAGCAGGGAGCATAAATGTATATACATGGATGATACGATCTACAATATACTACACAAGTATAAGAATAGGAAATTCAATAGCTATACTGACAGCTCGTCATGTTACGTATGTCGTCTCGACGTACAATACTGTACAGGCTGACAGGTAGGCGGCTCTGGGCTGATTCTATACAATAGCAAAGACATATATAACTTAAAACTAATCACAGAAATGGTTATATGATATACTCAGTTGAATGGGTAATATTGGAATGGATGTTATATTAATGGATGGTGAGTTACGTAATGGATGTTATCGTAATGCATTACGAATTATGTTAACAAATCACAGAATAATAAAAGATAGAATTGATTGATCGATCTGTATTCATGCACTCTACAGATTCTGAGGAAGAATATATATTTACAAATGAGAAAGTAAATAACAGCAAAGGCAAACCTGGCATGCACAGATCATTACTGCTAAATCTCAGAATTTAGAGGGAACGTGAACACAAAAAAAAAAAATTGAAAACTGATCACCTAGTAACAAAACACACAACTGACAACTTCATTCAACTTGATCATCTAATTATATAGGCTATGTACATTTAAATCCAACTCTGCAAGAGTAAGATTTACATAAGCAGAATGGTTATCGTCTCTGGGAGGATCGAATTCTTTTGCTATGGCTAACACATACCTTGAATGAGGAAGATCTGAATGAGTATCTACAAAAGATACTTGGAGGTTTCTCATTACTTGTCATGTATGCAAAGAATAACGACATTCAGGCTGATGATCTGACTGAGTGTTAGAGGTAGAGGGTAAAGAGTCAGGAGGATTGCCAGCGTCTGTCACATAGTCTGGGTAGAAATATCATCCTCGGCATCGCATACTAACTTCATATGATCTAAATGCGATTCTTTATACCGACCCGTACTAATTTCTCTCACTTTATACTTACCGCCATTGATATGTTCAACTACTCGATACGGACCAACAGTCTTTTGATCGAGCTTAGGCATTGCAGATGTTTTGTTGAAGTTAGTCAGCATTACTCTAGAACCCACTTTAACCTTGGTCGGCTAAGCACGGCTATTAGTTACTCTTGTAAATTCTGCTGTTGACTTACGAAGCATTTCTCGGACTCTTCTGAAAACACCTTGAGCTAGACTGGTATGAGTTGCTATGAAATCATCAGGGTTTTAATTGCGTTTCGGAGCAGAATATAACAACTCATAAGATAAACGCTTGTCTACACCATACAATGCATAATGTGGAGTGTCACCTATCGAAGCATTGTAAGCAGAATTTATAGTGCACTGCACATCATGTATGATTTCGTCCCAAGTTTCACTATTGTGGTTGATAGTGGCTCTCAGGGCATCAAGAACTTTCTTATTTGTTCGTTCCACCAAACCATTACTCGCAGGATGATGGGGAACTTTGCTTGACTTAGAGATTTTGTGCAAGGTACACAAATTTTCAAGAAACTCATTACAGAATTCACCTCCATTATTGATTACTTGGGACTTAGGGGTGGTATGTTTACAGATTATACGCTCTTTGAAAGCTATAGCTACAGTCTCGGCAGTCTACCATAACACACAGATGCTTGTAACCTTCGAGGGAACACTGGAAATTGGTTAACAGATCTACGGTAACTTTCCAATGTTTCACTCGTGGTGGATAGGATTTGGACCGTTGACATTTCCTTTAAGATGCATACAGACACTACATTTCTAAACATACTCGGAAATATCAGTTGCCATACGTGGCCAAAAGTATTTCATTCTGGCTTGTTTCACAAAACGATCCATACCAGGGTGTGCAACACCTGGTGCATCATGAACTAGCTGTAGAGCTACATTCACTAGTGACTGTGGAATTACTAACTGGTATACTCTTCTGCTTGGAGTACCCAACTCGGCTGTGCGATACAGTAATTCTTAACTCATGACAAAGCCACTAATGGGTGCTGGTGGCTTCACAGACAGAATAAAACCTTCCTGGAGCAGGAATCGAATCGCACCAGACCACAAGGCATCTGTTCTTTCTTACTGGAGGAATGAAGAAACTCGGTGGAGTGAATGACTCTCCCCAGTTGAAAAAAGTAACATCATAACACGCAATATGAGCAAGTGAGACCGGATTTACTATCTCTCACTGCAAGCACAGGGGAAAAGAAATGAACACGGTCGACAATACTGTTATTCGTTCTGAATTGAACACTTTGACACGAGGTATCAACTATAAACGTTAACAACATGTGAAAGTTACTCGAGAAACAACTTTTTACATTGCAAGGATTACCGTCAATGAAGATGGCATCACCATCTGGAACACAAGGAACAACAACAACGCTCAAGTGAGTACACTAGCTACAGAAACGTCTTTCTGCAACGGCTTGTGACATAAGCAAGAGATAGCATAACTCGTTGCAAGTAAAGTTCGTCTCGAAGCGTCCCCTGGGAGGAACGACTACTTGAGCAAGTCGTCATCGCAGGGATAGAGGTCTCAGCACCCAGGGTTGTCTGAGGTTCCTCTGAAACCCAAGGTAACTGTACACTATCCTGTGTGCACGATATTGTGGCTGGATTCCATACAGGAGTGACAGTATTACTAGTGTATGACCGCTCGGCTACATTAACCCATTAGTCTAAGGAAAGTTCTATTAATGGCTGAATAAAACAGAATATTACAATAATGATCATGTGTCATTTCAATTATTTTATAACTCACCTATGTTAATACTTTCACCAACTTCATGAGGTATTCCCAAGAGTTCTCCCTTAAATTCCTTTTTTCTAAGTGATATATTTTAACAATTTTGACAAACTAGATTTTACACTGCTCAAAAACAATACAAATTCAAAGTAGGCTTCACCAACACTTAGGATCTGGTGCTGATCGGAAGAGGCATTCCCCAGGTAATGCAAGGAAACATTTTGCTTAATAAAACTGAAAAATTAAAACTTTCACAAACCAAAATCAGTGTGATGTTTTCACTGATAAACAAAAACATTAAAAGTTTGAAGTCCACCAGAGGAATCATTCTGGACCTAACACACGGAATGAAGCAATTCGAAGTTTATTAACTATGCTAGCAAAATGTTTATGAAATTTGCAGGTACATTCTTTGATGATATTGTTCCTTCATTATCCTTTGTTAATATTGATCTGTTATCATCCTAATACAATCTTTTCTTAAATAATGAAAAATCAGAGTGATGCTGCTCTGGTTGTTTGATGAAGTGAGAGTTTAACAACTCACCTTCCCTCCCTATAAAGTTCAACAATTCACCTTCCCTCACTATCAAGTTCAACAACTCACCTTCCCTCCCTATAAAGTTCAACAACTCACCTTCCCTCACTATAAAGTTCAACAGTTCACCTTCCCTCACTATCAAGTTCAACAACTCACCTTCCCTCACTATCAAGTTCAACAACTCACCTTCCCTCACTATCAAGTTCAACAACTCACCTTCCCTCACTATCAAGTTCAACAACTCACCTTCCCTCACTATCAAGTTCAACTCACCTTCCCTCACTATCAAGTTCAATAACTCACCTTTCCTCACTGTCAAGTTCAATAACTCACCTTCCCTCACTATCAAGTTCAACAAGTCACTTTCCCTCGCTATAAAGTTCAACAACTCACCTTCCCTCCCTATAAAGTTCAACAATTCACCTTCCCTCACTATCAAGTTCAACAACTCAACTTCCCTCACTATGAAGTTCAACAAATCACCTTCCCTCACTGTGAAGTTCAACAAATCACCTTCCCTCACTATCAAGTTCAATAACTCACCTTCCCTCCCTATAAAGTTCAACAATTCACGTTCCCTCACTATCAAGTTCAACAACTCACCTTCCCTCACTGTGAAGTTCAACAAATCACCTTCCCTCACTGTCAAGTTCAACAAACCACCTTCCCTCACTATCAAGTTCAACAACTCACCTTCCCTCACTGTGAAGTTCAACAAATCACCTTCCCTCTCTATCAAGTTCAATAACTCACCTTCCCTCACTATCAAGTTCAACAACTCACCTTCCCTCACTTTAAAGTTCAACAACTCATCTTCCCTCACTATGAAGTTCAACAAATCACCTTCCCTCACTATCAAGTTCAACAACTCACCTTCCCTCACTGTCAAGTTCAACAACTCACCTTCCCTCACTATCAAGTTCAACAAGTCACCTTCCCTCACTATCAAGTTCAACTAGTCACCTTCCCTCACTATCAAGTTCAACTAGTCACCTTCCCTCCCTATAAAGTTCAACAACTCACCTTCCCTCACTATCAAGTTCAACTAGTCACCTTCCCTCACTATAAAGTTCAACAAGTTACTGTGCCACACTGTGAAGGAAGACACTCAGGTGTAGTTAAGTTCAACACTTTACTGTTTCACACTGTTAGTGAAAGTATATCACTGTGGTAGACTCTGAGAGGAACAACACAGCAGCGCTCCCTGGCAACCATCGTAATCTTCAACACAGATGCCAACCATCACAGTTTTATTATAATTTATATTACTTGCTCTTCACTTGTATTATTCTCAAACTTTGCTTACTATAACACTAAGCTTAAAAATCTTTTCGTTTCATTATATATTATATATATATATATATATATATATATATATATATATATATATATATATATATATATATATATATATATATATAACTGCACATTACTAGGTTTAAGATTATAGAAGGAAAATAAACAATGAGAACCATGGACTTACCTTCGGTATGAAAGATAGTGGGCACCTTATTGTCTTGCTATTTGTAATAAAAAAAAATTAATATATCACGCTAAGGGACAGAACAAAAACATAAAATAACAATTCGAAGGTTCACCTGAAGACTAACCACCACAACTCTCCAAAGAAAATAATTAAATGCCGTTTTTATTGCAGTTTTAAGTAAAACGTTATTTTCCTTAGCGAGGACAGGACAGGCAAATAAATATTCTTGTATTAAAAAATAAATGTTCTATAATTTTGTCCCATCATAATGAATTAATTAATTGCAACCATTTCTTAACTAATTTAAAAAAAAGTTGAACGTGGATGGCATTAAGAGTGTACTCACAGTCAGTGTGCCTCGGGGAAAATTTCGAAGCTTTTATTGATAGCTGCTGGGATAAATCACCTGACGGGAGGGGCTGAAACTCTTGTCAAGTAAGTTCTAAAATTCAGAGGCCAGTGTGTTAACCACTCTTCCATCTGACTCTAATAGGATTATTCCAACTAGTTATATTTTTGTACATCATAGGTTAGTTAGCTTTGGTCTCATTATTATTAAAATGCAGGTTTTCCCAGACAAATCCCACACAAGCGTGGCTGTGGGGATTTGTCTGTGCTCAACTCCCTTCAAAGCGACCATTCATGGCAGTTTTAAATCTAACAAGTGGAATTTTTAACCAGAAAAGTTAACTGGTACATGGTGTTGACAATTAACCCAGATGAGAGTTATTCAATAACCTAACACCACTTACACCACACACACATCAACACAGGGATGGAATAGGTAGCTTAATAGTTGATTTGTATCGGAATCTAGAATGTAAATGTTTTTTCAACTAGCATTGGCTCAGTCGAAGCTAAAAGAAGAAGACGATAAAAATGGAGGAATACTACAGCAGGCCTACCGGCCTATACTAACCAGGTCATTCTCCAGCCCAAACATTTTCGTAATTGCTTACTTTTATTTTTAAAAGAAGTTTAAAATGTAGTTGTGGTAGCTTATTGACTAGTATCCTACCTCAGCTACACCACAGACCAAACAGCTAACAAACTGGTTATCTTAACTACTCTTGTACATGTCAGGTTCTTCTCCAGCATTCGATGATTCCCTGCTGCCATGTAACACAGCAATTAGGTGACCTAACACCATCACCTGATATTCGCAAGTGACATGATTACGAATTGTGTATGCTGTTGTTTCTCTGTCTCTTGTATCACTTAAAGTGACCAACGTCCTTAAACCGAAACAAATCCAATAAAGATATGCAAAGTAAAAGCACAAATGTTTTATGAGCAACATTCTCAGAACTTACAAACAAATTTGACTCAGGTGTAAGCTCATGAATTTGTTTCTGGGTGCAAAATAAATGTTTATGTACTCAACTCTGCTACAGGTATTTGTACTCTTTTTGTTTTTAATGTAATTAAGATTTTAACAGTAATTTGAAAGGCTAACTGGACCTGGTGGTGATCAACTACGCTTATCTCAATTGTGTGATAACAGCAGCACTCAAGTGCAGTTGACGCACCATTATCTAAACTTCTATTTGAAGTAAGTAATGTTCTGAGTGATCATCGCATACGATATTTTCAGAATATTTACTTAAGAGGACTGATGTTGTCAGCTGTTCATTTCTGGCCGACTTCACATCATGACAAAGAGTGTCACGTAATCAAGAAAATCTCTTACTAGCCGGGCAAACAACCTGTATCAGAGACCAGTACTTGAGACAACACCACGCCTTCTCATCATGACTAAGATAAATCATGTTACCATATCATTATTATGGCCTTATTACATTTATTTTGTGACAAATTATATTTATTTTCTGTAAGGAAATTACATTTTTCTCTTTCAATATACAAGATACATTACAAAATACAAAAAAGCTTTGAAAAAATATTTATTTATCCCAGTATTTACCTATAACCAGAGGCATGTATAATCACGGAACAATAACAAGATATACTCTATGTTATAATATGTATTTTGGGGGTCACACATAATTTAGAAACCTCACTTTACCTAATTTTAAAAACTGCAATTTTTTTTTTGCCAAATTCTGTTATGAATAGCATAGGCCAAATTAATTTGATTGAATATTACTTCAAATCAATGATATACTATTATATTGTTTTGGTTATGTTCAGAATGATTTCCTTTGATTTTCACTGTGGTATGTAGGTTGTGGCGAATAGATAAAATTTGTCAATTTATTATGGGTTAACTGGTGGTTCTTGGTAGCGGGGAGTAATGATAAGGCTTTTTCAATTCTATTCAAAGTTTATTCTCTATAAGGATTACAATGCTGAGTTTACAGAAATTTGGTTATTGTTTGGTTTACATGTAGTAAAATTGTGATTACAGAGTGTACCACTAGAACGCTTAGCATGGCTAGGCATTTCGGGCATACTTAGTTTTATTCTTAATTGTAAAATATTACAAATTATGAGGTAAGTTGGTATTATGGCTAAGTGACTAAATACTAGTTTGTGAGTTTAGCAATGTGAATGCTTTTGTTTTGGCACAGTATATAGTTTCCCATTATTGGAGTATCACAGGATTCATTATTTTAAGACTGAGATTAATATTTCTTTTTTATGGTCAAATGAGTGAGCGAGTGTAAGTGTCAACCACCGGGTGGTATTCTTTGTGTTAGTTGGACAGGGGTGTATCAGGGAGATAAGATGTTTCTAATGGTAGTTTTGAAGGTGATGAATGTGTCTGCAGTTCTAGAGTTCTCAGGTGGGGTATTCCAGATTTTAGGGCCTTTGACTACATTGAATTTTTGTAAAGGTTTAGTCGGACACGGGGAATGTCGTAGAGATGTTTGTTTCTGGTGTTATGCCTGTGGGTTCTGTCACAACTATCAAGAAAGCGTTTTAGGTCAAGGTTTTGATATTAGAGTTTAAGGCCCTGTAGATATAGATTGCACAGTAGTAAGTGTGGATTTTATTGAACGGGGAGTAAGTTTAGATCTTTGAAGAGTGGGGGGGTTGTGCTGCCAGGGATGGGATTTAGTGATTATTCTTACTGCAGCTTTTTGTTGGGTTATTATTGGCTTTAGGTGTTTTTGCTGCAGTTGATCCCCAAGCAAAAATTTGCATAGGTGAGGTAATGGATAAAAAAGCGAGTGGTATAGTGTGAGAAGGGCATTTTGCGGCACGTAGTATCGTATCTTGGAGAGGACCCAACCGTTTTGGATACTTTTTTGGCTATATGCTGGATATTGGGGCTGAAATTCAGGTTTTTGTCAAGGTATAAGCCTCGGAATTTTCCCCATTATTTTTGGTAATTGAGTGTTGTCCCAATTTTTAATGTTAATTTTGCATCTCCTGCTCTGCAAACCAAACATAATATAGGGAAGTTTTGTCATGTTAAGCGTAAGTTTATTGGCTGTCATCCAAGTCGATATTTTAATCAGCTCCTTATTCCCCAATGGTGTTGAGGGGGGCAAGATTAGGGTGAGAGATGACATAAGTCGTGTCATCAGCAAAGAGAATGGGTTTCAGGTGTTGGGATACGTTTGGAAGGTCATTGATGTATATGAGGAAGAGCAGGACCAAGGACACTTCCTGCGGACTCCAGTATCAAGTGGCCGTGTTGCTGATGCTGTGTCTTTAATGGTGACGTACTGATACCTATTAGTAATGTAAGATTTGAAATAAGCAAGCGCATGGCCTCTTATACCGTATGGTCAAGTTTGTGGAGTAGGATTTCGTGGTTTACTGTGCAAAAGCTTAAACTTAGGTCAATAAAATTTCCTAGTGGATATTCCTTAAATTTTTCCCAAAGCTGTGTTTAAAACAGTTCTAGCATTTTTATGATTGCATCATTAGTGCTTTTATTTTTCCTGAAAACCAAACTGGCAGGGGTTGAGTATGTTTTGAGCCGTTATAAATGAATACAGTCCTCCTGGCACGAGTTTCTCAAAGATTTTGGATAGCAATGGTAAGTTAGATATTGGCCTATAGTTGTTTAAGTCTGTAGGGGCACCACCTTTATGTATTGTGGTAACCCTTGTCATCTTGAGTAGTTTCGGGAAGGTGCTAGTCTCTATTGACTTGTTAAAAAGTAATGAAATAGCATGCGAAAGGACATGGGCCGCTCGCTTGTACAGTAATGGTGGGACATGAGACAGATTCCCCGAGTTATTTTTAAGTGACTTTATGATCTCAATGACTTCCGTGGGCTCAGTTGGTGCAAGATAGAAGGAATTAGGGAAATTTCCATCTAGGTACTCCCCGGCATGGGCATTGGTATGTGGGATTTTACTGGCGAGATTAGATCCTATGTTTGAGAAGAAGTCGTTTATCTTGTTAGCTGTGTCAGTGGGATGTAGTGGTGTTTCATTAGGTTTAGTTAGGACAATATTCTTGGTTTTTCTCAGTTTGTGGGTCCCTAGAATCTGAGAGAGTGTTTTCCAGGTCTTTTTTATATCTCCCCTAGTGTCTGTGAATCTACTGGAGTAGTATAGTTGTTTGGCTTTTTTTATTAATTTGGTGAGAGCTGATGAATAGTGTTTAAGAGTATCTTTGTGTATTAAGCCCTGTCTATATTGCTTTTCATATTGGTGTTTCTTGTCAATGGATTTCAGAATGGTGCTGGTTAGCCATGGGCAACCAAGCCGTTTGTTTGTGATCTGTTTTGTTTTTATAGGACAATGTTTGTTGTATAGTCTAAGTAATTTGTTAAGAAAGATGTCTGTCCAGTCATCAATACCATTGGCCTTGGAGAATTCTGTAGGCTTTGCGATGTCGTGGGGTACACAGCCAGTGTGTTAAGTGCCCATTGCCTGGGAGGGCCATGCTCACGAGGGAGAGAGCAGCACACCTGTTGACTCAATGAAGTGAGCTGCCAGAGTGAGAGAGAGGCAGGTCTGGGCATACTGAAATGGCATAGGCCTATAGGTGGCAGCACCAGCATGGCGAGAAACATGAACTCAGCTGGCAGACAGCATAAGCTGTCTATTTAGACAGTACAGGCTGTCTACAAATTAGCAAGAACTCATTTAAAATTTATTCCTTTCTAAAATTTTATCGAGTACGTTTAAAGTTATATTTTATCTTTTATGTTAATGTAAAAAATATTAATTTTGTACCAAAATAACCTTAGAAAATTTACCTAACCTTATTATAACAAGTGCAATTTAATTTAATTTAAACTAATCCAACTAAATATATTTTACATAAGATTACAATAATTTAACAATAAACTAAGATAATGAAATATATTTTTTCCTCTAAGTTCATAAAGATTTTCGCTTGCCTTAGTCGGTAAGAAGAGCATTGCTATTTAATCCAAAATCACAAGTTTCACCTAAGCAGCACGAGATATATATATATATATATATATATATATATATATATATATATGCAAGGAACTCGCGAGAGCATGCGAAATATACACAAACACTGATCTCTGGCTGAAGGAGACTCGAACCTACGAACCTTAGGACAAGGTACGCAGTGCTTTACCAATCTACCCATACTGGACAATACCTTGGCGTGTAGCATGAGCTACACGTTTGATCCAAGGCAGCCAGCTTTCAGGGAGAAGGCTTACAGCTTTTCATCTCATCCCCTGCATGCATCAGCCTTACTAGAGATTTGAACAATGCAAGGAATTCGATATATATATATAAATATATATATATATATATATATATATATATATATATATATAATATATATATATATATATATATATATATATATATATATATAGGAGAATATAGATATAATCTGGTTATTAGGTGTCACTGAGAGTCAAAGGGAGATTTGGTAGAGTAATATAAAAGATTATATGAAAATTCTTTGAAGATTTTAATGAAAACATAGGATTACATAGTGAAAATATAGAATTTATTTGTATTTGTATGTGGGATGAATTCACAAAGTGATGGGATATTTTGCATAGATGGTACAACAAGCAGCAATGGAAATTAGTTTATAGTACACTTTTCACAGACGTTACTCAGTTCAGTAAAAATATTTTGAACCAAATATATTATTAAGTAATTTTCTGTTTTCCAGTGTTTTACCTTGTAATGTTAGTTTTACCATGTATAAATGTTTGAGGTAGCTCAGAGAGCGTTGTGAATTCATTTTAATGATTTGACATTAAATTTTTTTTTTTTTTTGTAAGAATAAAAGTTAGGTAGCAACCAGGTTGTTGGAACATCTAGAATATGAACCCTGAGAGACACTAGCTCTTCCTCGTATTTCCAGATGACTCGCTGTGACAGCCTGCGGAAAGCCTGTATGAAGAGGTCGCGGTACTGGACCGGCAATGAGGTACAACGAGCAAAAGATCCCAAACTGAAGAAAATTACGCCAGATGATCCCGCTCCTGTCGGATCATCTGGCTACATCTCTTCGTCGTCTCGTTGTCAAAACAGCAGTAAGAAACATTCGCCTAGAAGCTGCAAGTTTACTCCAACCACACCAACTGGGCTTTGGGGTCTCTCAAGGCTGTGAAGCCGCAGCTCATGCGGCAAGCGCCTACATCAGGGAGCTACCAGAAGACAAGGCCATAGTCAAACTTGATTTTATAAATTCCTGTGAAGAGAGCTGTGGCCTTGCCGGCAATTCAGGATCGGTTCCTGAATCTTTTTCCCTTCATTTCAGCTGGCTACAGCAAACCCTCGGTTCTTTTGTTTGGCGAACATGAAATTCCCTCATTAGAGGGTGTTCAGCAGGATGATCCACTCGCTCCACTTCTCTTCTGCTTGGCAGTAAGAGTACTAACTTCCAGCCTATGCACGAGCTCAACATCTGGTACCTGGATAATGGCACTCTGGCAGGTACTGAAGAGTCCCTGTTAAAGGACCTACAGCTGGTGAAGACACAGCCTGGGGACTCATCCCCAAGTGGGAAATCATCACAACGAACCAGGAAATAATCAATGCTGTGCGAACAATCCTCCCAGAAGTCTCTACTACCACTCCATCCAACAGTACCATCATGGGAGCACCGCTGGGTCACCAGGCCATCGACACTGTCCTCAAGGACAAACTGAATGACCTGAAGAGAATCCAGGAGAAAATGTGCGAGCTTGATTCCAATAATGATCTGTATCACCTCACAAGGTGTCTTACTATGCCAAGACTCACTTACTTCCAGAGGTGTGCACCCTCTTTTGACAACCCAAAACCCAATGAATATGACGCACTCCAGAGACAATCCTTTAAGAAGGCACTGAATCTGTCATTAGAAGGTCAGCAATGGGATCAAGCAACCCTCCCAGTGTGACTGGTAGGATTGCGCAAATCAGGTAGCTTTACCTGCATTTCTGTTTTCGTTTCTCAAGCGTTTTGTCCACGAACGCTTGAGAGACGCGGTAGGAGCTCAAAATCCAAGGTTTACTGAAGCAGCCAGGCGGTGGGACACCCTTGCAGACTCCACCAGTAGACCAGCTCCTCCCAAAGTGCACAATCAGTCCCACTGGGACAAACCGATCGTGGAAAAAATCGTAAACACAATGCGCGTCATCACTTCTGGAAAGGACAAAGCTCGTTTCCTAGCTGTGAAGTCACCACACTAAGATTTCCTTTTAACTGTTCCTAATTCCTCCTTGCGCACTCGAATCGACCCACAGGCTATTCGGATAGGTGTTGTTCTTCGCCTAGCCGCCACCATCCTCACCGAACACAGGTGTACATGCGGTAGGGCGACGGCAGATCAATTTGGACTTCATGGTCTCGTGTGTCACACATCAGAAGGAAAGTGCGCCAGACAAGAGGAGGTCAACGGCATCATAAAGACGAGCCTCACCACAGCCCGTTGCCCAGCCCAACGGGAACACTTTAATTGCAAAGGTCTGACGAAAGTCAAAAGCGTCCTGATGGAGCCGTCATGCTATACCTAGTAAGGATGGACAGCAGATTGCCTGGGACTACGCCTGTGTGCCACATTGGCAGACACCTACTTGACATACTCCTTAACTGAACGGGGTGGAGCTGTTAGCCACAGGGAGACCCAGAAGACCCGTAAATATGACGACCTTCCCCCTTGCTTTAACTTCATCCCAATAGGGTTGAAGACCCATGGAAAATTGGGCAAGGAAGCTCTGAAGTTCTTCAAAGAGCTAGGATGAAAAACTCATCATAGAAACTAAAGACCACAGGGTGGCCAGCTTCCTCTTTCAGAGACTCAGTGTTGCGGTCCAGAGGAGAAATGCCTGCAGCATTCTGGGCACGCTGAGCACACCGCCGGGAAGATGGACGAACTATACAAGATCTAGCTCTGAATAGGTCTCTATGTCGTTTTACTCCATACTGTACTTTTGTCGATGTATTTTGTCTTCAAATAAAGTATCTATAGGGGGTGGTAAGGGTAAAGATTTTTCAAACAGCTTCATGGAGAACTTTGAGTTTTCCCTGAAGCAAGTTTATTCTTTTCTCAGAGGATGAGGGTCCCCAGGCCAGTTCCAGAGGTTGTAATATATATATGCAATAAGATCAAAGTAAACAGGTGATTTTAAAATATGCAAAACCACCACTGTGAAAGAGTAGTGAAATTCCAAGCGCTTTCGTGACTATATAAGTAGTACTGAAGGCGGCTGAGCAGTCCATGCGGCTGAGTGGCTTCCTCCTCTCAGTGGCTTCCTCCCGAAAGGGCTGTGGCTGAGCGGTCCCTTTTTCACACCTATGTGCTAATGACCTTTTTCACACCAAAGTGCTAAAGACCTTTTCACACCTATGTGCTAATGACCTTAACCCCCCAACGACCCCCGTCCACGAACCCTGGCCCACTAACCCCCCCCCCCCGCGCCCCCCGCGCCCCCCGCGCCCCCCCGCCCCCCGGCCCCCCCGCGCCCCCCCGCGCCCCCCACCTCGTGCCCCCCCGCCCCCCCCTGCCCTCGCGCCGACCCGCCCGCTGCGCCCTCGCGCCCCGCCCCCGCCTTCTGCTCCACCTTCTGCAGCGTCGGCCGGATCGCCCCCCCGCCCCCGATTTTTTTTCCGATTTTTTCAAATTTTTTTTTTTAATTTCATTTTGTGATCTCCATCCCTCGGATCAAATTTTTGAGTTTCCCCTCCCCTTTCACCCCCATCCCAATTTTTTTTCGAATTTCATTTTCTTATATCTCCTCAGATCAAGTTTTTGAGGTTCCCCCCCTCCTTTTCCCCCCCCATCCCAATTTTTCCCCGATAATACAAAGTTCTCCATCTCCTCGGATCAAGTTTTTCTCGATATCAAAGACTCCAATTCCTCGGATCAAATTTTTTCCTCGAAATCAAAGTCATCCAATTGTTGAGAAATGGCAATTTGCAGCTAAGCTTAAACAGTGAAAACTTAACTTAAAGACAACTCATCGCCTACACAGCCGCCCCTGCAGACGAGGTCTAGAAGCTGTCGAAACCATCTCACAACGGGCTGTCAAAAATTATAATTTGTAAGATTATAAATTACCCTAGGGGGTGTATGTCAGCATATTTCATTCACTGATGGCTGACAAAATAAAATACTTGTTTGGACTCAAAAGTCCACACCTTACTGCCGACTATAGGTTGATTTACAAAACTCCTTGCGACTCAAGAACTGCGCAGTCCCCCGTTCTACAAGAAATTCGTAACATCTTGCCTTGTAACGTGACTATGGGGTTCTTCC
>NC_069484.1:5156665-5177858 GCF_026875155.1 Cherax quadricarinatus | reverse complement strand
TCAGGGAGATTTACATACATTTTCTCTGTACAAATACATGCTCAAACCTAACCACGTACATATAACCACGTACATGTTACCACGTACCTAGACTTCAATAAACTCCTTCCATTTATTCTTTAATCCATGTATACTTGAAAACTAAATTACCGAATTTACAGTAAGTACACACAAAGAGGTTAACTAACTTTATTTATACGTTTGAAATAAAGACAATTATATTCTTTAATAAATTTATATATTCAGACTGTTTCTTTTCTTTAAGTCGGTTATTGATTCTTTTCTCTGCCTCGTACACCAGTTGTATGAGGCAGCATTCACGGCGTATACGCCTCCATACACTCATAATTGTGTCAGCTACTACATGCATAGTCTTAGTGGTAAACTATAGTATTATCATCATTACTATTATTATAGTTTGTTATTGTTGTAGCTGTTGTTGGTATTATTATTATTATTATTATTATTATTATTATTATTATTATTATTATTATTAATCGAGGAAGACATGAATGTATAACCCAACGGAGGATATTGAGGTAGTGTGAGTGTGTCATGCTGGAGGGACGAGGTTGCAGGGTTGGCAGAGTTTGCAGGGTTGGCAGGGTTGGCAGAGTTTGCAGGGTTGGCAGGGTTGGCAGGGTTGGGAGGCATGTGAGGGATGGGAGGGTTGGGAGGGAGGGTTTTATGGGAGGGTTGGGAAGGATGGGAAGGTTGGGAGGGATGGAGGATGGATTTATGGGAGGTTTGGGAGGGATGGAAGGGTTGGGAAGAATGGGAGGGTGGGAGTAGGGAGCATGGGAGAGTTGGGAGGGATGGGAAAGATGGGAGGAATGGGAGGGATGGGTAGGTTTGGGAGGGATGGGAAAGATGGGAGGGATGGGAAAGATAGGAGGAAATGGGTGGGATAGGAGATGATGGAAGTGGATGGGAAAGATGGGAGGAATGGGAGGGATGTGGAGGGATGAGAAGAGTGATGGAAGAAGGAAACGTCAGGATGGAGGATTGCAACATTGCACAAATGGGAAGCTCTGAACTTGGGCACAATAACGATCTGTGCAACAGGATGTTCGCAACAATCTGAAGAAGCAACAGGCATACACTTGGGGCTCCACCGATGTTAAAAACCCGATAAATCTGCTCACAACAGCCATATGACAGATTCTTTTGGGTTTAGTTTGGTTGGGTTATAGGGTTTAAAGACTATATGTGCTGAACGAGGGTTATTAAGGCTGTATACTGAATTTAAACCTCTTAGACTGCTTGGTTTATAGAGTTTAAAGCCTATCGGCTACACTATAATTACTAAATATATATACTGCCTGTAATCTGTACGCCATCAAATATACTTTAATATCTAAAACAGGTCTTAAATTAACATTTTTGTATAAAAACACCGAAATTTATACAAATTCAGGAAAATACACTCTGAATAAATACACTATGTATAACTACACTGTTATAGGTATATCTACGAGTATAGGTATATCTACGAGTGTGAACATACAGAAAAAATTCACCTTTAGGTTGCATACCTTTCTCGTGTAAATACACTGCAATATATACTTCTTTTTAGTGGTACATACACAGGAAGATGTCCAATCCCTAGAAATAAACACTAAAATTTATTCACCTCCTTGTTATATATACGGCTGAAAGATATATACCTTCCAGTGTATAGATCTTCTATGATTAATGACATATGATCATAATAGTTACTTATGGAAATTACGGTCTTTTAATTAACGTAAAACGTATATTCTAATTACCTTTAGAAGATTTTGCACTGCAAATTGATCGAATTTTTGAAAGCAAAGGAGAGAGAGAGGTAGAGAAGACAATGTAAGAGAGAGAAAAATAATTGATAGAGAGTGGAGAGAGAGAGAGAGAGAGAGAGAGAGAGAGAGAGAGAGGAGAAGAGAGAGAGAGAGAGAGAGAGAGAGAGATGAAGTAAGAGAGAGAGAGATAAAGTAAGAGAAACCACCACCCACCCTCTCTCTCTAGTGACCTTCATTGCAAAAAGAACCTAAACGCCACCTCTCTTGTAAGACTTCCCACCGCAAAAAATAGCAAGAATACTACGCTATCTGCTATTTCCCAAGTAGTTCTGCAGTGTTTGTGGGTATACCACAAGGACAAGACTTCTTCATAGATGTAAGGACCGACTTGATTCCAACTACTGCCACACAGATTGCATTCCAGAAAGAAGAATTTTGTTGGCAGCCAGGTTTGAAATTTCAGAAAATTGAAAGGATATCCATAATCCTGTGTATATTGGATACAAGCCTGGAGCTACAGAGGAAGGTTCAGAGTCTACCTCAGGACTCAGTCCAAAGATCAAGACTCTGCCCATCTATGGTGCTGTTGTTTGTAAAGTTGCAGCTAAGATAATCCAACACAGGGAAGCACTTCATTACTCCTCAAATCTTTAGATAAGCCTCCAAGCTATTGTAGAAGGTCAGACACAAAACGGGGGGGGGGGGGGCCCCCGCAAACCATCAGCAGATCAGAGCTAATGGTGAAACTATTGACAATTGACTGGAAGTCCACACTGAGCTTTAACCCCAGGGGTAAATAACTGGTGGAATTCTGTCATCACTAAGGTCCACAAAGACTGACAGAGTTCAAAACACTACTTTGGCTCTGGTGGCCTGGTGGTTAACGCTCTCGCTTCACACGGTGAGGCCGGTTCGATTCCCGAGCCAAGTATGAAACATTGGACGTGTTCTTTCCACCTGTTGTCTATGTTCCTCCCATCAGTAAAATGGGTACCTGGGTTAGTCGACTGGTGTGGGTCCAATCCTGGGACACTGACCTAAGGAAGGACCGGTCACAGACCGGGCCGCGGGGGCGTTGACCCATCTCCGCGAACTCTCTCCAGATAAACTCCAGAAACTCCAGATTGGGAATCTAACACAATTCCTCTGACCACCACAGAGGGAACAAATCCTCTTCCCAGCACGAAGGAAGCCTGTGGATCTGTTAATTCTCCCTACAACCTGACATCTCTGCTTCATCCACTGCCATCCACTTGAACAGTGCACTACATCCTCTGGATCCTACACCTGTCAGTACACCTGCCTACACTATATCCAAATCGGGCAACAGTGCTTCATCAGCAAGTTTTCTGAGTCAGGAGTTCTCACCAGAAGATTGGTGCAGTTAATAATTCAGGGAACTATCACTTCAACCTGAAACACCTTACAGCGCCAAAGTACGAACAGCAGGGACACATCTGTTCCAGAACAGGTAGAGGGACGGGGAGAGGACGTGGAAAAGGACGTGGAGGAGGAAGACATCTAGCAGCGTCTCACCTTTTACTAACACAGTCCCAGCTGCAGAACCCGAGACAATCTGCAACACACAGGAGGTGTCAACAAATTCATAGTCCACCCCACACTCCCCTGGCACCTAGGCTGTGCTCTCCGTCTGTCAAACCGCGAAGGGGCCACACTGTCCAACAACTGCCTGCGAGATACCAGGTGCAATTACTGCTACAAGAAAGGACCATCGAGGAGAACCAGTGTCCGGAAGAAAAAGAACTTGACAGACAGGGCCACCTGTTTAGAGACCTGTTTCTCGAACAAACCACCAGGATCTCAGAATTGGTGAACACTCTTCACACGTCGCACCACACTCAGCTACTCCTAGATCCCAGCCCAGCAGGTGGATTGTGTCTTATACAAGAGCACGACATACACCCTGCAGCTGCCTCAGTACCCTACCAAAACTCAAGGGCAGGCACCTTACATTCCCTTACACACCCACCACCTAAGCTGACCACGTCCATCATGAGGAGCCAGTCCTATCAGCATCCAGTCGGCCAATTAGAGGTTTCATTACTAAATGTTGGAGATCTTCACACCATAGTTTTTTGGAACACACGACTTCCCGACATGATAGCTGTTGTCTCGAAAACATTTTTGGGATGACAGGACTCCAGAAAATTTTTGCAAGAATTGCTGGCTACACCTCATGGATGAGAAAGAGACAGTCAAGTGCAAGGAGGGGCGTTGCGTGTAACTTCTCCTAAAAGCGTTTCATGCGTGCCCAGCACATTGAGTGCCACCCATTACATTCTTGAAATGAGTTCTTCAAGCTCTGCATAATCACAAGTACACTCTGTACTAGCATGTGCAATGTACAGACCTCAGTGGCAACAGGCAGACCCCATCAACTTCCTAATGGAAAATATTGACCCCTTTCTGCAAACAAACCACAACTGTCAACAATCATAATTGTTGTGGCCTCAACCAGCCCCTTATACAGAGGGACTTTGATGACCTTCTTGCAGTGTTTTGAACATGAGATACTTTGTTGATTTCCCCACTCACTATCTCTGCTCCTCCCTTGACCCGTAGTGAGTGATCTGCAGAAGGTTAATAGTCCACTTGTCACCACCCCTCGGCTTTGTTTGGGATCGTCTGACCACAAGGCTGTTTTACGACACTTAATATCCAGCAGAACGAGGTGAGGAGTCCACAACGCACAACCTGGCTATGGAAAGAGGTAAATCTTGGCCACCCCTTTGCTCTGAGCTCGCCAACCACCGATTGGAATGCTCTCTCCAAGGGGATGTTGACAACCAAGTAGAAAGCCTTCACTGGACAAATCCTTAATCTACAACAAGAATACATTCCTCACACGCAATATGTGACGAAGCCTACAGATCAGCCTTGGTTTGGCCTTTCGTTGTAGAGAGCTGCTAACTGCTAAGTAAAAAGCATTGCGAAGGTATAAAGACATCCTACCACCTAAAACAGGAACTTGTACAGGCAAGCCTGTAAGGCATATATGGGTGACGTTTCAGCAGTGGGCCATTGCTAAATGGGAGGTGGAACACTAAAAGAAAGCTAGCATCAGGTAGGGTAAGGCTCCAAAAACCTGGTGGTCCCTGTTTCAAGGACAGAACAAGGATCTGCCTAATGAACATCATTCCACCTCTAAATCGACAAGGATGGGACCACTCTCCTACTAGTAGTCCAAGAGAAGCCGGATCTTCCTTGCTGAACACTTTGCTACCAAAATGCAAGTTCCTGATCCAGCAAGGGACCCTCCTTGGCTCTAGCTGCAAGAACTGTGTCAAAACTGTCAGTGGTGACAATAAGTCAAGGATGTGCATTTCCTTCTTAAATCGCTTGACCAAGAAAAGGCTGTGGGCCCAGACAAGTTGACCACAAGGATGCTGAGATATGTAACAAGGACCAGCTAACAGCACCTCTAACTCGCATCTTCTTCAGCACTGCCTATACAGTGAAAAATGGCCCTCTCTATGAAAGAGGCAAATGTAGTCCCCTGTTCACAAAAAAAAGAGCAGAGCAGAAATCAGCAACTACAGACCAGTGTCACTCCTGTCAATCACTGGTAAGATTCCTTGATACAATAATTCTAAAAACAATTTAGAGTTTTTTGACTACCACTCACTACTTTTGTGATCGTCAATATGGCTTCAGGAAATGTTACAGACTCTGCCTGCTGATCTGTTGATAACCTCTCCACTAAGTGCATCAAGTCACTGGATGAATCCAAAGTCAGCTGTGTGTACACTGGACTTGCTGGCGCTTTAAGACCGGGTGTGGCAGCCATGGCCTGCTTAAGCAAAACTTCAAGCGCTGAGGAATTGCAGGCTCTAAGCTATGTCCTCCTCAGTATTAAAGTGTTCATGGTAGATCTCTAAATGTAGTTCTCAATTGGAACGGAATCAGTAAGACTTCTATTGGGCAAGTGTTCCACAAGAAGCGGTGCTGGACCATTGTTATGGAATGTCTACTTCAACGACTTCTTCATCTCATCCCAAATCACATGCATAGCAAGACGACTGTAGACACTGACTTGACTTATTCCAAGAGAAGAAATGCCAGCTGCTCTTAGCTACATCAACACCCAGCTGAGAGCTATATCAGCTTGGGGAAATAGAGGCAAGTAACATTTGCACCTGAGAAAACGCATAATGATGATCGTCTCTAGGCACCAAGATGGTAATGCTGGTGCAGTAGTAGGATGAATGGGGAGGGTGTTGGCACCTGGAGAAGAAGTTGATACTTTGGGGTGAATTTGACTCCAAACTAACCATGAGAACCATGTTTGTAAATCTTGGCAAACAAGGCAGCCATGGAGCTTACAGCACTCATCGCCGTACTCTTTCCCTCGCATCTGCTTGACAGTAGGGGTTGGCAAGATACTGTACGAGGCACAAGTACGCTCACAAACCTTGAGTTAATGCTCCACCTTCTTGGTTTGCCTGCCCCCCCCCTCTCTCATCTGCGACCTGCTTGACAAGATGTAGAGAACAAGCAAGACGTCTCATCTCTCGCCTGGACCCATCCTGGATAGATCTATCATTTCAGCAGAGCCTTCAACATAGGAGGGATGTGGGGTGGCATTACTGTTATTGTACAAGCCAATATTGTCAAAGTACCACACCGTGAGGATCCACTTTGAGGACAGCGGGAAACAAGCTTTTGTGCCACATGAGACGGGCGAAAGCAGCACCTTCACGCTGGCTGTACCCTTCTCCAGAACATCACTCCCATCTGAGATCATACTACCCAGGATGACCTCGAGTAAGTAACAACAGTTCTACTGCATAATGATGTCAGCGAGATAAAGTCAGTTGATCAAATAAAAATTGTGCTGGCCCACAGATGGGCCTCCAACTTCATCCTGTTCCCTACTTTGTAAGTCTCATAACAATAAAAATATGCTTTCAAATGAGCTGATGTTGTAACACTCTATGCTTTCCAATAAAGTTAGGGAATCCTTAACCTGTAAATAGCTTGTCAGTAAAGCTAGGGATCCCTTAACCCTTGTCAAACCTTGTGTAGTAAAAAAAAAAAAAAAAAAAAAAAAAAAAAGAGAGCGCTCTGCGAGTTCAGGCTTGCCTAGCCAAGTGTCAAGAAAATTGTCTTAAACTGTGTAAATGTTACACCACAGTACTGCTTTAAACGACGTGTTTGTGTGTGTGTGTTGTGTGGTTGTGGTGTTGAGTTGTGTGTGTGAGTGTGGTGTGTGTGTGTGGTTTGTGTGTGTGTGTGTTCCTCACCTCTCAGCGCTGTTGAAAAAAAAAACTTACATGAACTCAGAACCGGTGAAGTTTTGTCTCAGGAGGTGGGAAGGCAAAGCGAGAGCGGAAATATCTATGAGGAGTGTGTGGTCTCAGATGTGTAATTACTCTTTCCTCTCTCTCCTCTTTATTAATTGTAATGTATTATTATTATTATTATTATTATTATTATTATTGCAATTATTGCCCATTATATTATCTCTTTCTCTCACTGTCAAAGTTGAATATAATTAATTACTATTAATATTAATATTATTATTATATTATTATCATTATTGTAATTAATTACACTCTATCCCTCTCTCGTCTCTCCTCTCTCCCATTAAATATTTAAGTCTCAAGAGGAGTTGTTGTTGAGGTGTATAGGTCTTCTGTGTTTACATGAGGCATTTGCCCTTTGTCTCTCTTTCCCCTCCTCTTCTCCCTTCTTCCTTCCCCTTCCTAATCCCTCCTCTCCCTCCTACTTTCTTTTTCTCCTCCTCTACCTCTCACTGACACAACACACACACTGAGGTCGTCACGTCCAGGAGTCTAGCAGATAGTGTACGCACCCTCCTCATCACGGCCTAACCTCAAATTATCTGCGTATTACGCACGCCCCCATGGCGGGGGGGGTTAAAAGCAGGGAGGAGGAGGAAATGGAGGGGATGGGAGAAAGACTTTGCTGAAAGGAGGGGTGAGGTCTGGTACTTAAATGTCGATTATACTCCACAGATATCCGTCACTAGAAAGACACCCTCACTCACAGATAGCCCCTTACCTCGCAGATACCATCACTCACAGATACAAATCACTCACAGATACCGTTACTCACAGTTACCTGTCACTCACAGGCACCGTCACTCAGATATCTGTCCCTGAACAACGTCATGCATTGTACAAAACATGTCAACAGATACTGCTATGTATATTATTAAATTAATGTGATGCTCTAAATCCGTAGGAATCATTAAGCACAAGGAGTAATGGAGGCTCGATCCTTCGTCAGCAAAACTGTAAAACAGAAACTTACTGTGGCATTTTTAGTTGGTGAAGAGCAGGTAGCTTTACCTGCATTTCTGTCTTCGTGTTTGGCTTCCAGTGGATTAGTCAAGGAGATTGTCCCCGAACGCTTGAGAGACGCGGTAGGAGCTTAAGACCCCAGGTTTACTGAAGCAGCCAGGCGGTGGGACACCCTTGCAGACTCCTCCAGTAGACCAGCTCCTCCCAAAGAGCACTAAAACATCCCCACTGGACAGAACCGATCATGGAAAAAATCGTCCCCGCCAACACAATGCGGCTCGCAACGATTAGGAAAGGACGAACTGCCTCCTAGCGAGCTGAAGGCATCACACTCAAGATAATTCCTTCTAGCTGTTCTCAATTCCTCCTTGAGCACTCGACTCGACCCACAGGCCATTCGGATTGGTGTTGCTCTATCTCGCCTAAACCGCCACCCATCCTGCTACCGAACATAGGTGTATTTGCATCAGGGCGACGGCTGAACAATTCGGACTTCACGGTCTCGTGTGTCACACATCAAAAGGGAAGTACGCCAGAAATGAGGAAGTCAGCGACATCATAAAGAGAAGTCTCTCCCACAGCCCTGTTGTCCAGCACCAACGGAACCGCCAAGTGCAGATGTCTGACGGAAGTCAAAAGCGTCCTGATGGAGCCACTATGCTACCCTGGAAGGATGGAAAGCAGATTGCCTGGGACTACACCTGTGCCACCACATTGGCAGACACCTACTTGACATACTTCGAAGCAGAGGGTTGTGAACTGCCAGCCACAGGGAGACCCGAAGACCTCCAAATATGAAAAACCTTCCACCTATGATATATACATCATCCCAATAGGTCGGAGACAATGGAGCATGGGGCAAGATCTTTAAAGTTCCTCAAAGAGCTGGGTGAAAAACTCATCATAGAAACCAATGACCACAGGGTGCCACTTCCTCTTTCGAGACTCAGTGTTGCGAGATACCAGAAAAGAGAAATGCCTGCAGCATTCTGGGCACGAGCGCAGCTGCCAACGCGCTGGGGAGCTGGACGAAGTATTCGAGATAGTAGCTCTGAGTTTGTATCTAAGATCGTTTTACTCCCTATTGTATGGGGGGGGGGTTGGTGAAAAAATTTTCACAACAGCTTCAGGAGAACCTTGAGTTTCAACTGAAGGCAAGTTCAATCATTCCTTTGAGTGCTAGGGTCCCCAGGACAGTTCCAGAGGTGTACCTCCTTTATATTATATATATATAGTATATATATATATATATATAATATTATTATATAATATAATATATATATATATATATACACACACACACACATACACATGTTTTTTGTGTAGCAATAAATGCACAAGGAGCTTGAGGAGAGGTTTTTACCCAAGGGTAACAGGAGTAATGAAAAAGCAGATGACCCATGGTTTTACCCAAAGGTGCAGGGAGGCAAAAACCAAGTGTGCTAGGGAATGGAAGGAAATATAGAAGGCAAAGGACCAGGAGAATAAGGAGAACAGTCGAGAGCCATAAATGATTATGCACAGATAAGAAGGGAGGCCCAAAGACAAAATGAAAATGACATAGCAGCGAAAAGCCAAATCTGACCCGAAACAGTTGTACAGCCACATCAGGAGGAAAACCAACAGTCAGGATCCCAGGTAATCCAGGCTAAGGAAGGAAGGAGGAGAGACAACAGGAAATGACCGGGAAGTATGTGAAGAACTCAAACTAGAGATTCAAAGAAGTGTTTCACAGAGTGAACAGAAAGGGACTCCAGAAAGAACGAGATGTGGGGCCACACCACCAAGTGCTGAGGACACAGTGCCACAACCGGAGGATGAAGTGGAATAGGCTTCTGATGGCTAGATACCTCAAAGGCAATGGGGGCCAGATAACAACTCCCCATGGGTATTGAGAGAGGGAGCAGATGCGCTATGTGTACCCCTAACAACAATATTCAATACATCAACGAAACCAGGGTAGATTGCTCGTAGGCATTGAAGACACAATGTAGTCCCAACTTAAAAAAAGTAACAGACATGAAGCAATTAAAACTACAAGACCAGTTGTCACTGAACATGTATAGAATGCAAAATTCATGGAGAAGATTATCAGGAGAAGAGTGGTGGAACACCTAGAAAGGATTGATCTCATCAACAGCAGCCAGCATGGTTTCAGGGACGGGAGAAATCCAGTGCACCAAACCTACTGGGGAATTCTACGACAGGTGACAGCAGTAAGACAAGATAGAGAGGGTGGTTGGATTGCATTTTCATGGACAGCAAGAAGGCGTTTTTGACACAGTTTCCACGACAAGGAGAATGGTTGCAAAAACAGGAGGACCAAGCAGGATAACAGTGAAGGGGCACTACCATGGATCAGGAATACTTGTCATGAAGACAGCAGCGAGTCATGTTAACGTGGCGAGGTTCAGAGTGGGGCACCTGTACCACCGGGTCCCGCAGGGGTCCGTCCCATAGGACCAGGTGCCAGTTTCTGGTATTTGTGAACGACATGACTGAAGAATAGACTTCTGAGGTGTCCCACTCGTTTGCAGATTACGTGAAGTTGATGAGAAAGAATACACTCGATCGAAACCAGGCAGAACAACAAAGGGATCTGGACAGGCTGCAGACCGGGTCAGCAATTGGCTCCTGGAGTTCAATCCCACCAAGTGCAAAGTCATGAAGTAATGAGGTTTGGGGTTTGGAAGTTTGATAGGGGGATGGCAAAGAAGGCCGCAGAGCGGAGTAACAGTACTAGGGGGTCAGAACTACAAACCACTTTCAAGGAAAAAGATCATTGGGGTGAGTATAAACACCAGGCACATCTCCAGAAGCGCACATCATCCAAATAACTGCTGCAGCATATGGCGCCCGTAGCAAACCTCCAGAACAGCATTCGACATCTAATAAGGAATCGTTTCAGGACCCTGTTACACCGTATACGTTAGCCCATATTGAGTATGCGGCATCCAGTTTGGAACCCACACCTAGCAAGCACTAAAGAAACTAGAGAATGTGCAAAGGTTTGCAACAAGACTAGTCCCAGAGCTAAGATGTATGGGGATTCCCCCTACGAAAGAAGAGGTTAAGGGAAATCAACCTGACGGACACTGGAGGCAGGAGAGATAGGGGTGGACATGATAACGACATACAAAATACTGAGAGGAATATGCAAGGTGGACAAAAACAGGATGTTTCCAGAGATTGACACAGTTCAACAAGGGGACACAGTTGGAAGCTAAAGACACAGATGAATCCACAGGGATGTTAGGAAGTATGTTCTTCAGCGCACAGAGTAGTCAGTAAGTGGAATAGAATGGGAAAGCGATGTAGTTGGAGGCAGGAACCATACATAGCTTTAAGCAGAGGTACGATAAAGCTCACGGCTCAGGGAGAGTGACCTAGTAGCGATCAGTGAAGAGGCGGGGCCAGGAGCTCGGACTCGAACCCTCCCGCAACCTCAACCTAAGGTGAGTACAACCAGGTGAGTACACTCGTCTCGGGGGGGCTATGGGGAATATCATACTAGGACAGGAGAGATAGGGGGATATGATAACAACATATAGAATAGTGAGAGGAATTGAGAAGGTGGACAGAGACGGGATGTTCCAGAGATGGGACACTGCAACAAGGGGTCACAGTTGGAAGTTGAAGACTCAGATGAGTCACAGGGATGTTAGGAAGGATTTCTTCAGTCACAGAGTTGTCAGGAAGTTGAATAGTCTGGAAAGTGACGTAATGGAGGCAGGTTCCATACATAGTTTTAAGAAGAGGTATGATAAAGTTCATGGAGCAGGGAGAGTTACCCAGTAGTGACCAGTGAAGAGGCGGAACCAGGAGGCTGTGACTCGAGAACCCCTTGTAGACCTCAGACTAGATGATCAATTCTAAGTGAAGCACACACAGCACACACACACACACACACACACACACACACAGCCACACACAGCACACACGACCCGATCGAGACAGAACACAAGGACGGAAAGGAGACAATGAAGAGAGAGTTCAAAAAACGAAAGTAAGAAATGGGAGGAAATGAAAAAGGAGAGCAGAATAAACCCAGGATCAAAATGAAGGACAGCGCAACCCCCCCAGAAACACCTGCATCAAGGAACTCCAGCCCACGACACCCCCATGGCAACTGAACAATCCAAACCACCATTGGCATCACACAGCACTCGATCCCTCTGTTTCCACCGCCCAGCACCACAGTTACAGTATTTAAACATGAAGTTGAATGTTTGGTACACAATGAAGATGGATTAACGAATAAACATGAGGATTTGCAAGAAAGGAATCAATGAGAGTCCCCAGACATCAAAGCAGTTACAGAAACAAAACTCACGGATACATAACAGATGCAGTTCTTCCCACCATGATACCAGATCATGAGGAAAGAAAGAAGGGGCAGGGGGAGTGGGGTTGCTCTGCTCGTAAAAACAGATTGAAATTTCGAGAAAATTGTGAAGGCATAGATGAACGGGAGAAAGAGACAACATAGGCTGATACACTTCAGTCTGGGGAACACATAAAAGTGGTCATTGGCCAGTGATGTATAATCCACCACAGAACTGCAGGAGGCCAAGAGGAGGAAATATGAAGAGAGGCAACAGAGCAATGGTGGACACTCGGACTTGCTGAGGTCGGCAAGAGAGCTCACTCCACAGAGCAAAGTTGCTGGTTGTAGGGGATTTCAACCACAAGGGAGATTGGCTGGGAAAACTGAGCCACATGGGGGTCCCGAAACATGAGATCCAGTGTGTTGACTGGTGCTGGAAAACTCATTCACCAACATGTTAAGGACACTACCAGAGTGAGAAGGGGAGTATGAACCAGCAAGATTGAACCTTTGGTGTTCACACCCTGGCGCTCATAGCTTGAGGAAACCATCAAGAATAGAGTCCCCTAGGAGCTAGCGACCTACTGGTTTCTGTATGCTTTTGAATACAATAGAGCTGCGAGTGGAGAGAATAACAGGAGTTGAATGGGAAAAGCCTGACTATAAAAGAGGGGACTACTAGGGTTTGAAGAACTTCCCTGCGGAGGTCCAGTGGACAGAGGAACTGGCAGTAAAGCCATTAAATTAAATGATGGTAATATGTAACAACAAATGCAAGGAGGCAGTGGAGAAGGGTATATTCCCAAGGGCAACAGTAACACCGGGGAAGACCAGAACGAGGCCCGCTGGTTTTACCCGAACGTGTAAGGAGCAAAAACCAAAGTGCAATAGAGAATGGAAAAAGTACAGAAAGGCCAGAGAACCACGAAAATAGGGAGATCAGTCGAGAGCCAGGAATGAGTACGCACAGGTTAGGAGGGAGAGGCCCAGCGACAGTATGAAAAATGACATAGCATCGAGAATCAAGACTGACCCGAAACTGTTGTATAGCCACATCAGAGGAAAGACACAGTCAAAGACCAGGTGAACAGATTAAGGACAGAAGGTGGAGAACTCACAAGAAATGATCAGAAGTATGGAGGAGGCTGAACAGGAGATTTAAGGAAGTTTTTACAGTAGAGACGGGAAAGGGGCTGTGGGAAGACAGCACAGAAGGGAACATCAAGAGGGAATATCCCAAACAAGTGTTGGATGACATACGAACAACTGAGGAGGAGGTGAAGAAGCTCTTAAGTGACCTTGACACCTCAAAGGCAAATGGGACCGGGCAACATCTCCCCATGGGTCCTTAAAGAAGGAGCAGAGATGCTGTGCGTGCCTCTAACCACAATCTTCAACCCATCCTTTGAAACTGGGCAACTACCGAGAAATGGAAGACAGCTAATGTAGTCCCCATATTTAAGAAAGAAAACAGAAACGGGGCACTAAACTACAGACCTGTGTCTCTGACATGTATTGTGTGCAAAGTCATGGAGAAGTTTAATCAGGAGGAGAGTGGTCGAACACCTGAATGAACAAGATTATAAATAAAACCAGCACGGGTTCATGGAAGGCAAATCTTGTATCACAAACCTCCTGGAGTTTTAACAAGGTAACAGAAGAAAGACACGAAAAGAGGGGTGGGTAGATTGCGTTTTTCTAGACTGCAGGAAGGCCTTTGACACAGTTCCCCACAAGAATTAGTGCAGAAGCTGGAGGATCAGGCGCATGTAAAAGGGAGGGCACTGCAAGGGATAAGGGAATACCTGACAGGGAGGCAGCAACGAGTCATGGTACGTGAAGAGGTATCACAGTGGGCGCCTGTTACGAGCGGGGTCCCACAGGGGTCAGTTCTAGGACCAGTGCAAATTTTTTATATATGTGAACGACATGAGGGAAGGAATAGACTCTGAAGTTCCCCTGTTTCGCAGATGACGTGAAGTTGATGAAAGAATTAAATCGGACGAGGATGAGGCTGGACTGCAAAAGACCTGGACAAAGGGTGGACATGTGTCCAGTAACTGGCTTCCCCAAATTCAATCCACCAAATGCAAAGTCATGAAGATTGGGGGGGGCAAAGAAGACCGCAGACAGAGTATAGGCTAGGTGGACAAAGACTACAGACCTCACTCAGGGAGAAAGACCTTGGGGTGACCATAAAAACCGAGCACATTACCGGAGGGACACATCAACCAAATAACCGCTGCACATACGGGCGCCTGGGAAACCTGAGAATAGCATTTCCCATACCTTAATAAAGAATCGTTCAAGACACGTACACTGGGTATGTTAGGCCCATACTGAGTATGCAGCACCAGTCTGGAACCACACCTGGTCAAGCACGTCAAAAGTTAGAGAAAGTACAAAGGGTTTTCAACAAGGCTAGTCCAGACTCAAGGGAATGTCGTACGAGGAAGGTTAAGGGAAATCGACTGACGACACTGGAGACAGAAGGGTCAGGGGAGACATGATAACGACATACATGATACTGCGGGAATAGACAAGGTGGACAGGATAGGATGTTCCAGAGAGGGGGCACAGGGACAAGGGTCACAACGGAAGCTGAAACCAGACGAGTCACAGGGACGTTAGGAAGTATTTCTTCGTCAATAGAGTTGTCAGCAAGTGGAATAGCCTAGCAAGTGAAGTAGTGGAGCAGGGAAACCATAATGTTTTCGGGAATGAAAAAGCTAAGGAAAGCAAGAGAGGGGACCCGGGGTACGGATGGAAGAGGGCGGGCCGGGGAGTGAGTCCCCGACCCCTGAACCACAATAGGTGAGAAAAATTAGTTTTAACAATACACTCAAACAAAAAAACCAACAAAAACCAACAACCCCCCCCCACAACACAAAAACACACACACTCAAACAACACCCCCAAAACCCCCCCAAAAAACACACACAACCACACCAATTCACACACCACCCACACACAACTTAACCCACAAAACACACCACACCCCCCACCCACCCACCCCACACACAACACCAAACCCCACCCTCAAATACACACCCCACACACACACACAACAACCACAACAAACAACAACACCACACACACCCACACAACACACACACACACCACCACTCACACCACACACACCAACACCCCACACCAACACCACAACACACACACACACCACCACACCACACACAAATTACCACACTCACACACCACACACACTAACACACACACACACACCACACACACACACACACACACACACAAAAACACACCACACACACACACACACACACCACAACACTCACACAACCACACACAACCACACACAAAACACAACACACACAACACACACACCACAACACACAACACCCACACCACAACACAAAACAACACAACACACCACACACACATCACACACACACACACACACACCACACCTCCCCAACCACACCCCTAAAAACCTCCACACACACACACACAACACACCCCACCCCCCACCACACACAACACACCACACCACACACACAACTCACACCCCACACCACACACACCCACCAAACCCCACAACACACAACAAACACACACTCCACACTCACACCACTCACCACTCACACCACACACACACTCACACCTCACACACACTCAACACACCACCCAACACACACAAACCACACACACATCCCCACACCACACACACAACACAAACACAACACACACCACACGCACACCACAACACACAAAATTTTTTTTAAAACGGGAAAAGGTGTAGCAAAAAACAACAGCGACGTAAACAGCAGTTCAATAAAAACATACAAGAGGTTCAGTTGAGGCGGGTTCAATAAAAACTATACAAGGGGTTTCATTGAGTGCAGGTTAAATAAACACTGTACAAGAGGTTCATTTGAGTGCAAGGTTCAAAAAAACCTGTACAAGAGGTTCATTGGTGCAGTTCAATAAACACTGTACAAGGGGGTTCTTGGTGCAGGTTCAATAAACACAATACAAGAGGTTCAGTTGATGCGGGTTTCAATAACACTGAAAAAGGGGTTTCATTGAGTCAGTTCAATAAACACTGTATAAGGGGGGTTCAGTTGAGTGCAGGTTCAATAAACACTGTCAAGAGGTTCAGTTGATGCGGTTCAAAAAACATGTAAAAGGGGGGGTTCTTTTGAGTGCGGGTTCAATAAACACTGTGCAACAGGTTCAGTTGGTGGGGTTCAATAAACACTGTACAAGGGTTCATTGAGTGCAGGTTCAATAAACATGTACAAAGGTTCTTTTGGTGCAGGTTCAAAAAAACATATACAAGGGGTTTCATTGAGTGCAGGTTCAATAAAAAATGTACAAAGGTTCAGTTGAGTGCAGGTTCAAAAAAACACTGTACAAGGGTTTCAGTTGAGGAAAGGTTCAATAAACACTGAAAAAAGGGGTTCAGTTGAGTGCAGGTTCAATAAACACTATACAAGAGGTTCAGTGAGGCGGGTTTAAATAAACACGTAAAAGAGGTTCAGTTGATCAGGTTCAAAAAACCTGTACAAGGGGTTCATTGAGTGCAGGTTCAATAAACACTGTAAAAGAGGTTAGTTAGTGCAGGTTCAAAAAAACCTAACAGGGGTTTCATTGAGTGCAGGTTAAATATAAAGGGGAAGAATTTGTCTTAAAGCCCAAAAAATAATAAGAAATATAAGCAGTACAAAATAGGTTCCTAGTTTTTGTACAAGTCTTTTTTTTTCCAAAATATTGTTATTTTGTTGCAACGTCCGGTTGAACCTGGTCCCCCCAAATTCCCGAGGTCTCATGCCAAAACATTTCCAGTGAAAAATTATGGGATTTACATTTTTTTTTCATACAAGACTCTCTGTTTAAAAATAAAACTCACCTTGCAGAACATCCTCAAATTGGGGGGAAAAGTTTTCGACTACGAAAGCTGTGTAAAACTCTAAAAACCGACTCTGTCCCCTTTTTATTTTCCAGTGCTCAAATGACCCAGGAAAAACCCGCGCCAGGAGTCAGCTTTTTTCAGTCTTTAAATTTTCCAAAAATTTTCCGGGCGGGGTAATAACAACTTACCTTCAGTGCTAACTGTAAATTTTTTCTTTGAAGTAATGCTATGAAACGTCTCGTAATATTGTCCCTCGCGTCGAGACCCAGCACGCGAGAAAGGTTTTTCTTGACAGATGTATAGTTCTAGGAGTGGCATAGAAAAAAAAGGGATAGTAGTGTACTATTTCTGACTTTACTGTGATTAGTGATATCTAGACTATGAAAATTTTTTTATTATTTATCATTTCCCTTTTTGATACTACTATGCTACTTTTATTATCACTGTACTATACATACTACTACTACTACTGCTATTTATTACACTGCTACTACATATACTAACTACTACTTTAAAATACTACTACTATATACTCCCTATTTATTTCACTTTTTTTTACTAAATAAAATACTGCTACTATTATTATCACTGGTACAAATACTACTGCTATATTTTACACTGCTACTACTATACTACTACTGTTACTATTTTACACTGGCTTACTACTATTAAAATATTTTTATCACTGCTACTACTACACTACTCTACTATTATTATCACGCTATACTATAATACTACGCTACTATTATTATCATGTACACTGCACATTTTTCACTGCTATACTATACTATGCTACATTTTTATCATGCTACTACTACCCACTATACTACTGTACTTTTTATCACTGACACACTACTGCTACTTTAATCACTGCTCTAACCACAACTACGCTACTACTACTATCATTTTTGTGGGTTTTCAGGGCGATCACGCTCCCGGCCCGGGTGTTCGTGAAGAACTGGGGGAGAGTTTTTGATGAGAAGCAGTCGGGGGGGGGGGGGGGAGTTTGTGTTTATCAGGGTTACATGCGGTGGGTTGTGTGTGTTGAGTAGTGGAAAATGTTGAGGTACGTTTTTTCAACGGGGGTACATGGGTGTTTCTGCAAAGATTTATACATATAGTACACAGGTTTGTGACAAATTTCTGTGCTCGCTTGTGCGTCCTTGTACACTTTTTCCTTCTCCTTTAAAAAAAACCAGCCCCCCCCCCCTTAGAAACCCACCCCCGCCCCTTTCTCCCACCCCCTTAAAAAAACCCCCCTTGCCCCCCTTTTACCCTTAAAATCTCACATTTTTCCCTCTTAAAAAACCTCTTAAAAAAACCCACACATTCCTATTGAAAGCCGACCGCTGCCCCTTTAAAAGCCACACCCGCCCCTTACCCTTAAAGCTCACACTTGCCCTTTCCCCTTAAAAGCCCCCCCCCTGCCTCCTGCCCTCTTAAAAACCCTCCCCCCCCCGCCCGGCCGTGTCCCCTAAAAAGCTCACCCCCTGCCCCTTTCCCCCTAAAAACCCCCCTGCCCCTTACTCACTATAAAAGCCCGGCCCCCCCCCCTACTCTCTAAAAAGCCCTCCCCCGCTCCCACTCTCTTTAAAACCCGCCCCCGCCCCCCACCCTGAAAAACCACCCCCCGCCCCCACGCTCTAAAAAGCCCACCCACCCCTTCCTTCTAAAAGCTCACCCCTCCCCCCAAATTTTAAAAAAACCCCCCCTTTCCCCAACCCCTTAAAAAAATCGTCCCCCCCTTTTCTCTTTAAAAATCACCCCCGTCCCTACTCTCTTTAAAGCCCCCCCCTCCCCCTTTTCCCTCTAAAAAGCCCACCCCTGCCCCCTTACCTCAAAAAGCCCACCCCCGCCCTTTACCCCTTTTAAAAAGCTCGACCCTGCCCCCCCCTTCTTAAAACCCCCCCTGCCCCCACCCCTAAAAAGCCCACCCCCGCCCCCTTTCCCTTTTTAAAAAGACCCCCAGCCCCCACTTCTAAAAAGCCCACCCCTGCCCCCTACTAACTAAAAAACCACCCTTTCCCCCCCTCTAAAAGCCCCCCCTTCCCCCCCTACCCTTTAAAAGCCCACCCTTGCCCCACCCTCTTAAAAAACCCACCCAAGCCCCTACCCTCTAAAAAGCCCCCCCCTCCTCCCATCCTTTAAAAACCCCCCCCAGCCCCCTACCCCCTAAAAAACCCCCTCTGCCTCCCACCCTTTTAAAAAAACCCCCCCCCCCCCCTACCCTCTAAAAAGCCCACCCTTGCATCCCACCCTTTAAAAAACCCCCCCCTGCCTCCTACCCTTTATAAAGCCAAACCCCCGCCCCCTACCCTCTAAAAAGACCACCCTGCCCCCTACCCTTTAAAAAGCCCACCCCATCCCCCTACCCTCTAAAAAACCCATCCCCTGCCTCCTCCCTCTAAAAAGCCCACCCCACCCCCTACCCTCTAAAAAGCCACCCCCGCCTCCTAAACCCCTTTTAAAAAGCAAACCCCAGCCCCCTACCCTCTAAAAAGCCCACCCCAGCCTCCTACCCTTTAAAAAGCCCACCCCAGCCCCCTAACCCCTATAAAAAGCCCACCCCTGCCTCCTACCCCCTAAAAAGCCCACCCTGCCTATTACCCTTAAAAAGCCCACCCAGCCCCCTACCCTCTAAAAAGCCCACCCCTGCCTCCCCACCCTCTAAAAACTCCACTCCAGCCCCCTACCCTCTAAAAAGCCCACCCCTCCCTCCTACCCTTTAAAAACCCAAGCCACCCCTACCCTCTAAAAAAGCCCACCCCTGCCTCCTACCCTCTAAAAAGCCCACCCCTGCCTCCTACCCTCTGAAAAACCCACCCTGCCTCCTAAACCCCTTTAAAAAGCCCACCCCAGCCCCTCCCTCTAAAAAGCCCACCCCTGCCTCCTACCCCTAAAAAGCCCACTCCTGCCTCCTAACCCTCTAAAAAGCCCACCCCTGCCCCCCTACCCTCTAAAAGCCCACCCACCCCCTCCCTCTAAAAAGCCCAGCCCTGCCTCCTACCCCTAAAAGCCCACCCCCGCCCCCTACCCCCTAAAAAGCCCACCCCTGCCTCCTACCCTTTAAAAAGCAAACCCCAGCCCCCTACCCTCAAAAAAGCCCACCCCAGCCTCCTAAACCCCTTTAAAAAGCCCACCCAGCCCCCTACCCTCAAAAAGCCCACCCCTGCCTCCTACCCTCTAAAAAGCCCACCCCTGCCTCCCTACCCTTTAAAAAAGCCCACCCCAGCCCCCTACCCTCTAAAAGCCCACCCTGCCTCCTACCCTCTAAAAACTCCACCCAGCCCCCTACCCTCTAAAAAAAACCCACCCCTCCCCCTACCCTTTAAAAAGCCCACCCCAGCCCCTACCCTCTAAAAAAACCCACCCCTGCCTCCTACCCTCTAAAAAGCCCACCCCTGCCTCCTACCCTCTGAAAAAACCCACCCCTGCCTCCTACCCTTTAAAAAACCCACCCCAGCCCCTACCCTTTAAAAAGCCCCCCCCTCCTCCTACCCTAAAAAGCCCACCCCTGCCCCCTACCCTCTAAAAAGCCACTCCCTGCCCCCTACCCTCTAAAAAGCCCACCCCAGCCCCCTACCCTCTAAAAAAGCCCAACCCTGCCTCCTACCCTCTATAAAGCCCACCCCTGCCTCCTACCCTCTATAAAGCCCACCCCTGCCTCCTACCCTCTATAAAGCCCACCCCTGCCTCCTACCCTCTATAAAGCCCACCCCTGCCTCCTACCCTCTATAAAGCCCACCCTGCCTCCTACCCCCTTAAAACCCCCCCCCGCCCCTACCCTTAAAAAACCCCCCCTGCCTCCTACCCTCTATAAACCCACCCGCCCCTACCCATAAAGCCCCCTCTGCCCCCTACCCCCTAAAAAGCCCCCCCCTCCCCCTCCCTCTATAAAGCCCACCCCCTTCCTCTT
>NC_069484.1:5122120-5156165 GCF_026875155.1 Cherax quadricarinatus | reverse complement strand
TTTTGTCGATGTTTTTTGTCTTAAAAAAAAAGTACATAGGGGTTAAGGGTAAAGATTTTTCAAACAGCTTCATGGAGAACTTTGAGTTTTCCCTGAAGCAAGTTTATTCTTTTCTCAGAGGATGAGGGTCCCCAGGCCAGTTCCAGAGGTTGTAATATATATATGCAATAAGATCAAAGTAAACAGGTGATTTTAAAATATGCAAAACCACCACTGTGAAAGAGTAGTGAAATTCCAAGCGCTTTCGTGACTATATAAGTAGTACTGAAGGCGGCTGAGCAGTCCATGCGGCTGAGTGGCTTCCTCCTCTCAGTGGCTTCCTCCCGAAAGGGCTGTGGCTGAGCGGTCCCTTTCTCACACCTATGTGCTAATGACCTTTTTCACACCTATGTGCTAATGACCTTTTTCACACCTATGTGCTAATGACCTTAACCCCGCCAACGACCCCCGTCCACGAACCCTGCCCACTACCCCCCCCCCCGCGCCCCCCGCGCCCCCCGCGCGCACCACGCCCCCCCGCGCCCCCCCACCCTCGTGCCCCCCCGCCGCCCCCCTGCCCTCGCGCCGACCCGCCCGCTGCGCCCTCGCGCCCCGCCCGCGCCTTCTGCTGCACCTTCTGCAGCGTCGGCCGGATCGCCCCCGCGCCCCGATTTTTTTTCCGATTTTTTCAATTTTTTTTTTAATTTCATTTTGTGATCTCCATCTCCTCGGATCAAATTTTTGAGTTTCCCCCTCCCACTTTCACCCCCATCCCAATTTTTTTCGAATTTCATTTTCTTATGATCTCCTCAGATCAAGTTTTTGAGGTTCCCCCCCTCCTTCCACCCCCCATCCCAATTTTTTCTCGATAATACAAAGTCTCCATCTCCTCGGATCAAGTTTTTCTCGATATCAAAGACTCCAATTCCTCGGATCAAATTTTTTCTCGAAATCAAAGTCTCCAATTGTTGAGAAATGGCATTAGCAGCTAAGCTTAAACAGTGAAAACTTAACTTAAAGACAACTCATCGCCTACACAGCCGCCCCTGCAGACGAGGTCTAGAAGCTGTCGAAACCATCTCACAACGGGCTGTCAAGAATTATAATTTGTAAGATTATAAATTACCCCTAGGGGGTGTTATGTCAGCATATTTCATTCACTGATGGCTGACAAAATACATACTTGTTTGGACTCAAAAGTCCACACCTTACTGCCGACTATAGGTTGATTACAAACTCCTTGCGACTCAAGAACTGCGCAGTCCCCCGTTCTACAAGAAATTCGTAACATTCCTTGCTCTTGTAACGTGAGCTATGGTGTTCTTCACACCTTCGACAGATATCGGTGACTTGATAGAAGCTGAAGTGTCCTTGGATGTCCACGTCTTCCACTGTCTAGAAAACGCACACTGGTACACTATGTTCCACAAGATTTGTCTTTATTGTTCACAATGTTATCACTGAAGAACCTGATCACACTTCTCTTAAGTGTTTATTGTGTTTTATGAGACACTTTGTTCACACTAATGCACAGATCATTCTTTGTTGGTTATCCTGGCATCAGTGTCACTCTCAGTAGAGTCAAAAGTAATCTGAAGACACCACAGCGCCCCATGCCGTCACTGCCCCTTGCACAAAAAAAAAGCTGACCTAGTACTTTTTGCTTCCTTGCCACTTCCTCGATGAAGCAAAGCAGAAGGTTTGATTCTTGCTGTCTTAAGCATAGACAACAATGTCTACTATCTTTACTATGGTAACGAAGTGGGAGCAGGATTTTCCTTAATTGTCCTGCTAAAGTAAGAGATGTACTGTATCTTATTAAAATACACTCTGCAACACTGGACTGCAAGGAGCAATGGTCGGTTGACCACAGGTCGCATACTCGTACGGCATCTGTCATCAATTACTCACTGTAGCAGTAAACAAGATGCTTGCCCCTTCTGAGAGGTCTGGGCCCCTCAGGGCTGAAAGGGGCTGAAAGGGCTGAAGGGGGCTGATACCCCCCTCCTGGAGAAAATTTCTCCACACTGGGGGGCGGCGGAGGTTCGCTGCAGGTGAACTATTCATCACTTAACATTAATTTAATTTTCTCACTCGCCACCACTGCTGCTTGTCTTTTCTGAACAGCTTTAGTCTGTGTGGTGTCTGGAGAATCACTGATTTTGTTTTCAACACTGTGTAATTCTAACGGCACTAGTTTATTTATTGTCCGCTTATTCACTACACCTTTGCTCAAAACATCAACTGTCCTGATCATTCCATTTGCATCAGGATATATGGTCACAATTTTTCCAAGAGGCCATTGGGACCTCGGACCATCATTGTCAATAATCACTATGTCACCTGGTCTTAAGGACTTATGATTTTCAGGAACACCAGCTCCATAGAAGTGTTCTCTCAATGAGGTGAGATAGTCTTCTCGCCAAATTTTCTCCCAACGTTCAATCACTTTATTAAGATGTTTGAATTTACGTCTGAGTTGCTCAGGTTCGAAATAAGTAGGATCCTCTATGATTTCTTTATCATTCATGGGAGGAACAGGTTCGAGCCTTCTGCCATGGAGTAAATGAGATGGACTTAACACTTCTAAATTGTCCAGATCATCATCGGTAACATAAGTCAGAGGTCTGTTGTTGACTCTATTTTCAATTTCAGTCACAACTGTACGGAATTCTCCTAAGTCGATTCTTTGACGATGAAGAGTCTTCCTTAAACAACGTTTTACAATGCGATCATTCTTTCAAAAAATCCGCCGTGCCATGGAGTTTTAGGGAATGATTCCAAGACATCGCGTTGATTCAGCATCTGTTGTACTTTGGTTGATCAAAGTTTTGCTTATATAAGCAGCAACCAGCAACAAAATTCCGCATTTCTAAAATTCAGTCGGGACACCCCCCTTCTGTGCAAACCTTCTGAAAAATTTTGATAAAGGTTTCAGCAACATGTAGTGGCTACTTTAGATGCGCTCTGCAAAGTGAAAAAAAAGTTCACTTGATGGGAACTTTGTCAACTGTTTTGGGTTTAAAATTATTGTCCATGATTCTCACCTGCCCCAAAGGGAGTGACATGAAAATTTTTCAGAGGGTTATGGAGGTGGACCTGGATACTGACATACTCGCATCGTGTGACGAAAGTAATACAGCCCTTTATTTGTTTTTTTCACACTTTGTCGACCTTGAGGACAGTAGGTTTGTCGTTATGACAAAGTGGAGCTCCCCCACCTTTTAACCGTTACTGGGGGCGTTTTGCACAATAGTTTTGTTAGCCAATGTTTCTTGGGGATCAATATTGGATGTATGGCTTTTTTAGGTAGTGAAGTTAGAATTCTTCCCGACTCTTTAATCTTTTCGGTGGGGAATAAAGCCAAAAGAATTAATCTGACAGGTTTTTTGGGGATTTTCTTGTGTTTCCCCAGAAATTTAATTTGTGGAAAACTTTTGTATTAGTTTCACCAGAATTTAATGGGTCAAGACATTCATAATCATTTTTTATTCCTTTAATAATTTAAAAAAGAGCTGAACTAAGATTTACCCAAATTGATTTTTAGACCCATCAATGACTATTTTGTTGTGTCTGCAGTATTTACACAATTATTTTTGCTGTTTTCCCGCGGCTGTTTTTCTGGCATAATGGGCTTTTGTGGGGCCCCTTATTTTCATTAGAGACCCCGTTCGGTCCGGGGGACCATAATTTTTTATTATCCCAAATTTTCTTAAGTGGGGACACACGGAAACGTCAGCGGATTCTCTTGGGTAGAGACGTGAAAAAAGGATAATCTTCGCATCTCTTTTTTTTCGCTACTTTTTCTGTACATAGCCCAAACTTCTCTTATTATTTCTTAACCACTGGGAACGCTTCTTTTATCACCCCAAATCAGGGTTTTTTAAATAGTGGATGATCAGTACTTTGTTGAGATAGACGCTAATTTTGTCCCTACATAATGCTGTCATTTCCCAATTGTTTTATGTTCTGATCTTAAAAGGGTGCTACCCAGGCCTTTGAGGTAATTAGTGTACCCCTTTTAAGCTTACTCATGAAAGCAAAGCGCCAAAACCCCTTGGTTGAGCATACGAACAAGTAATGTGTAATGTTTCCCTCTTGCCTATTTGTCTGGGAAATTTAATTTGATAATTTGTTTAAACCCTTGATATTCATCCATGCTTGCCCCTTTTCTAGAGGAATTTCTCACCATTTATTTTGAGTTCCCAGCATTGCATAAGCTTTTACCTTTTGGAAATTGGGTGGACGAGTCAGGGATCAAAACATTGTTTACCTCTGACAGAAAACTACTTTTAGTGAGTGTTGCATGATTTATTTTTTTCTTTTGAGACTCAAAGTATCTTCTGTGTGTTCCAATTAAGCCCCGATATTGTTGCAATCGGAATTTCAGCTTCAGGGAAATCTTCTTTGATAATTTCCCCTTTAAATTGCTTTGAATTGTATTCCACATCCTTAGAGGCATATTTGCTTCCTTCACCCTTGTTAGTTCTCTGTATAAGGATTTAAAAAATCCTCCCTTTATTCACATCCCTTAAAGTTGTCCACATAAAACTTTCTTTAAGATTTTTTTAAAGGGGACTTTCAGTTTTTCAAATGGTATTTAGAGTACTTCTGTAAAATGGAGAGGAGGTTGCACCAAAAAATATGATTTGAAACGAAAAGTTTTCACGGGATTTGAGGATCATGTGGATTTTCAGGCCACAAAATCGAGTATAATCTCTATCATTTCTTGTAGTCCTACTATAAAAAAGCTTTGGAAATACACGGTAGGCATATGGGTTTTTGCGAAATTTCATAAGCACGCCCCAAGCTTCTCAGTTAGGGGGGCCCGGGTACAGCCCGTCATTAAGACTTGCTACATCTTTTTTTGCAGTGCGCTGCAATTATATACAACCCGTAGTGGAGTTTTTTGAGAATCTTTTCTGACTCCAGGGTGGGGGAGTAATGACTTGTCTTCAATTTGCTCGATTTTTTCTCAATGATTTATTGTCCAATGTTTTGTAAAATTTTATCAACAGTCAGAGCTCGGGTTCTTCCGAGCTCATGTATTGTGCTTTCATTGTCCGAAACCCATGGTAATGCTAGGAGTGTGGTGGATTTAATTTCCGGGTAACCCAAACCCCAAATACTGTCCCTCTTTATATTGACGTGCCCAAATATTGGCTTAATCTGAGACCTTGTGGGTTTGGGTTTTTATTTACATCAATACCTATGCTTAAAAACCCCACAACTTTCAAGGGTCATTCATTTTTTTCCATAATATAATTTTTGCGTGGTACATGACAGCGGTTATTCTCGTAACTAGACATTTTCCACTAAATCAATATCGCTTCTTTCCCACTTTGAGAGGGAAGGGGCCCCACAATCGTGGCCTCCGGGGTTTTCAGCAAGTAAACATCATTTTACTTACAAATTTTTTGCACAAAACAGTGATTTTCACTTCCTATGACAAATAAATTTGGACAAATAGTGTCCGTCTGTAGTCAGGACGGGCTAACTTGACCTTAGCTGCTTTCAGTGCTGCAACTGTTTCTTTTAATCCCGGGATCGCACAGACTTGGAAAAATCATTACTACCACAGCTTCTACTGTTTTTTCCTGTTTCCCTAGACCAACAGTGATTCTGGCTGGGGAATTGTCTGTTTCCCAGAATTGTGGAAAAAACCCCGCTATATCTAACTGTATTTGGCTGGGTTGTTTATTCAGTTCTGCAACCTGTTTTTCTTATAAAGGACCTATGCGACCCTTTGATCAATAGTGTTAGAATATTGGTTTGTGAAATTTTAATAGTTAACTCAACTCGACTTGGGGGAGAGAGTTGCTTTAAATTATCCCCACTTTTAATGCTTTTGTTGTTGACCCCTGATGCTGTGGAAGTCTTCTGTGCTCAGCGAAATTATTTGGGCATAATGCTGTATGATGCATCCCTTGCTTTTTAAAACACTTTTTCGGGGCATTTACCTCCCTTGTGTTCACCAAAACACTTGATGCACTTTTAGCTGAAACACTTTGTTTACGTGCGTCCATTGATGTGATTGAATACAATACTGTGCCCAATGTTTCCACACAAAGTACCATTTTGGAGACGTTTTTTGCGACGTTTTTTTTTAGCGGGGTATTACAGCGAAAAATGCCTATAGGGGATTTCCCCATTATGGGGTTTAGTGGGAGTAGGTATATCTTTTTTATGATAGAAGGTTTTTTTCCCAGGGGATTGTGGTTTTTTTCATTTGCTCGTTGCTTGCATGCTGAAACTATTTTTGTAAACCTTTTTGCTAATTTTTCACAAGGAAAAAAGCGTTTATTGAACATAATTTTAATCTTTAAATTTTTGGTGAAACTTATCTTTAAAATACCCTGATAAACCAATCACTTGTTTGGGGTCATTTTTGGGCCCCTGAGATCTGAGATATTTTTAATGTGATTCTAAACCTGTAAGTCTGAAAAACAATGTTTGGGTGGCTTCAAGTTGTTTTAAGACTGCAGTCTAACTGGGGCCTTGTCAGCGTAAAAGAATTTTTGCAAAGCACGTGGGTATTTTAATTCCCTTTTTTAACCCCGGAAATGACTTAAACAGTTCATATGGTTCTCCCTTCACAAGACATTTAAGGTAATTGAATTTACCAATCTCCTCTATGTAGTTCGTAAATTTTACTATGGATTGAAAACCACTAATGAACTTTCAAAATTATGACCTTGGAAATAGGTATGAAAAGTAGGTAAGTTGGTAAGGGGACACTTGTTGTTGTTACATGTGAACGGTGTTTACCCTAGTTACAGTAGGTCTCTGTGACAGATTTTTGCGGCAGTAGCTGTACTCCTGACCTTATTGTTGATTACAAAAGTATCCAAAACTTTTTTTTAATTTCATTCCTCAGTGGGTCTGTTTCAAAAAATTTTTTTTAATAATGTGTATGTCTGAATTAATTATTTCCAGACGTTGTGTAAAAAATTCGGAATTGACCTCAAGATCAAAAAAATCTATGTTTGATCTTGAGTTAAATCCTATACAGACAAAATTTAATTTTCTAATTGTTAATTTAGTCTGTAAAGACTGAAACTGATTTTTTCAAACAAGCCATTTTAAAGGGATTTGAAAATTCAGACCCCCTTAGGTTTTTAAAAAAAAAACACTGTATGCTTAAACAGGTGAGTTTTTGTTATGTTAAGGCAGAAATATCGAGTCAGGCCTACTGACCTACTAAGCTTCCCCTAAGTAAATGACCTAAAGGGGACAAGTAATGGGGGGTGGTTTATGGCTTGATTTTTGCTGTGTCAGCCTGACAACGATGATTAATCGAAAAACGATGTTATAACTTCATTCATATACCTAAAAAGTCACTGTATAACTGTAATCACACGTAAAATTTTACTTACCATAATAAAGTCTTTTAAATATATATTTAAAAGCTTACACTTTATGTAAGTTCCTTTTAATATAACGGGTATACTATAAGAAACAAACTTTAAAACAAATTGTTTTTTAATTTGTCTTAAACTTAAAAACCTTCTTGTTTTACACTCAGACAAACTAAAATATTTTGGGTGTTGTTGTCAAGTCAGCGATTTTCAAAATTGGAGCAGTGGTTGGAGGGTGCCATCCGCGTTTTTTTGTTGGGCGAGTACCCGCCCCCGTTTTTTTGGGTGAACGCTGGGTGAGCGCCCGTTTTTTTTTGGGGTCCCCATTCCTGGATTGATCGGAGGGACTATTTATTCTGGTTTATTTTGTTAACATATTTTTAGAGCTTTTTTCAAAGGCCCTTGGTTCGTGGGTTTTTGTAACTGTAGTAAAAAAATATTGGACCACAGTGTGGCCTTTATCCGGTTTCGAGCACACCAAAATGTTGAGAAAGGCTTTACCACTAAGAAAACGGGGAAAAACTTAACTTAAAGAAATCATCCCCCTGCACACCGCCCCTGCAACGGGGCTAGAAGCTGTCGAAACCATTCGCAAGGGCTGTCAAGAATTAAAAATTTGTAAGTTATAAATTCCCCCGGGGGGGGTTTATGTCAAATTTTCATTCACTGTGGGCTGCAAAAATACACTTGTTTGGACTAAAAGTCCCACCTTACTCCCGGGCTATGGGGTTGATTAAAAACTCCTTCGATAAAGAATGCGCGCCCCCCCGTTCTACAAGAATTCGTAACAACCTTGCTTTTGTGTGAGCTATGGTGTTTTTCCCACACCTTCGACAGATATGGGTGACTTGATAGAAGCGAAGTGTCCTTGGGATGCCCACATTTTCCATTGTCGAAAACCCACTGGTACACTATTTTCCACAAGATTTGTTTTTTGTTAACAATGTTATCATGAAGAAGCTGACCCACACTTCCTTAAGTGTCTTTTTGTGTTTATGAGACATTTTGTTCACACTAACGCACAGATCTTTTCTTTGTTGGTTACCTGGCGTCAGTGTCACTCTCATAGAGTAAAAAGAAATCTGAAGATCCCCACAGTGCGAATGCCGTACTGCCCCTTGCAAAAAAAAAAACTGCCCTAGTATTTTTTGTTCCTTCCACTTCCCGATGAAGAAAAAGCAGAAGGTTTGATTCTTGCTGTCTTAACATACAACAATTCCACTTCTTTACTATTGGTAAAGAAGGGGGCAGGGGTTTTTTTTAATTGTCCTGCTAAGCATGATTCGCTGCCTGACCACGGGGAGTGGGTCGTGTCAAAAACCCCTCTGCTGTCTTAAAGGGGGCACCTTTTCAGCAACAACCATTGAGAGTGAGGCGTGCGCGCCATTGGGATATCAAATGGGGGAACATACAGTACGGAGATGAATACTATTGCATAAGTGGTTCGTGGTACGTTAAGTGGAGATACGATGAAGTCCTTCTCCCTAACACTGGGATACATTGGTATTCCCAAAAAGGAATTGTTGGCGTTTGCTCTTTAAAGGGTTTTAAAAGAATCTTTTGAAATTTCTACGAGTCGATTTTACACAGAATGTCGAGCTTACCAGGAAAACGCTGGTTGAAATTCAACGATGGATTTGTGTTTCATGAGTCTCTAAGTACTTCACGGGTGAAGGGAGGAAATTTTCCCCTTTGAGGGTACGGCTTTTGGCCTGCAGGATTTTTCGAAGTATGGGCAGGCATTCTGCAACAATGGGGGTGTGGAGGGGGTGGTCCATAAAGGAATCCAAAAGGTTCTTACACCCCTTAAAATGTCTTTAAAAAAAGGCCTTTTCCCTCCCAGTTCTGACGGTTGTGAACCAGGGTTTTTGTGTACTATGTGGGGAAACGGAAAAAAATGTCGTCTGTGTAGCTCTTATGGGACATCGCCCAGTGCCCAGGGAAACGGGCTTCTGATTCTGGGGCACTCAATTGTATTTAACAGTCGTGTGTTTGGTGCCTGGCTTGATGCCTCGGGAGGCCGGGGGAAAAGACCTCTGGAGCGAAGAGGTTTTACCGGGAGGGGGCGGCGGGGGGAAATTTCCTCTCCAGGGGTCGGGGGAGTTGAAGGGACATTGAGGAGTCTTTCGTCCAGGATGCTTCAAACCCCGGATGGGTTATGGCAGTGTGATCAAAGGGTTTTTTGGAGGGAGGAACCCTGTGCAAAAGGTGTCCCCAGTTTTGGAAAACTGGAGCTTTGGAGGAAACCCAAATTTTTGAGGAAGACTTGAGTAAGATTGGGGCGGGGGGGATTGGTGGGCCCGGGGGTACACCAGGGGATTTGTCTGAGGGTGATTGGTGTAAATGTGAGTTCTAGGAAAAAGAACTGCGGGCCCGAGATAGATGAGGGCTTTTCCCGGGGGAGAGGCCGGGGGAAAAAGTCAGGGCAGCGGTTTTGGGGGCCGAGGGCCCCATAGTGGTAGAGGTGTGCCCGAGTTGCAAAGTGGGAAAGGGGGGGGGGAGGTGCTGCAAGGAAAACCGAGTGGTAAAGGAACACGTAAAAATGAAAAAATTTCAGTGGGTAAATCCCCGAGGCATAGGGGGAAAACCGCCCCCTTTGTAATTTTTAGATGTGACGCTTAATGTTAATGGATTAAGGGCTGAGGTAAGAAATTTTGGGTTTGGGGGGTTTTTAAGGCGGTTTTTGTTGACAATCTTTTTGCAAGAGCAAATCACAGGGTGGTAGTGTGTTGCGGGGAAAGGGTATCGGTGTTGTAACCCTGGTTTTCAATTTAAAGGGGGGGTAGCAGTTGCGGGAAAGGGGGACCAGCCCCTTTCGTGTCATCGGTTGGAGAGGGGGGGGTGGGAGGTCGTGAGGGGGAGGCGTTTGGGGGAGAGTGAGTTAGTTTCGGGGAGTTTCATGCCCGCAATGTAAATCAGGGTAAAATGATTTTGCAGAGAGGTATGTGTACACTTTAGAGGTTTGCCTGCTATAACGTAATAGGAGGTGTTGGAATTGGGGATTAGGAGTGGTGATGTGAACCCAGAGGGGGGTTGTTCTTGTGTGAGGGATGTTTGCGAGAATTGGGGTTGTTGATGTGGTGGGAGGGGGGTTACCTAGTGGGATACGTTTTCCCTGGGATAAGAAGCGCGATTTTAAAAGAAATTTTTTTTTTTAAGCAGGGGTATAGATTTTTTTAGGGTGCAAAACCCCGATTGGGGTTTTCTGACAAGGGCGGTAATAGGAAAATTTTATGTGGGAGGGGTGGTGCTATTTATTCTGGGGATGGGAAATTAATGTAAAAGGCTTCTTAAGGAGGAGGGGGGAGGGGCCTTTTTTTAGTGTTGGGGTTGCCTTTTTGAGGGGGGTAGGGAAAAGGGGATAGATCTGTTTTATTTGGGGAAATGCGGCAAAAAAGTGGAATAGCGAATTTTTTTTAAAACAGGGACGAGAGGAGGCGAGGTGGGGTTTTGGGTTGCAAAATTTCTGGAGGGACAGTTGCAAAATTGTTATGTTGGGGGAGGTGGTAGGAGGGATTATGGACAGACTGCGGGTAGAATAGGAATTACACAAAGATAGGTTTGATGCAATTTGGGGTTGGGGGGGTTAGAGGATTTTTTGTGGGGTGATAAACCGTCTGGTAGTTTACGTAAATTTCGGGGCCCACGAGTGTAACCCCCATTCTACTTGGAGCAAGCCCTGGGGGGAGGGGATCCGAGGGGCGAGTCCTATCCAAAACGGAAAGTATGATCTCTATGCTGATATTTGGGTTTAGGGAGAAATGGAGTTGGAGGGAGGGGGTTCCTGGGAGGGTTTTTTGAAGGGGGGGCCATAGCGTTTTAAGGAGCAGGATAGAGTGGGGTTTGGGGGTTGTATAAATGAGGTTGAGGTGGAAGAGGAGTTTTCGGGATGAGTACCGGGGAAAACACCAGGGATAGACGGTTACCCAAAAGATTTTTTAGAGCACATTGGGGGTGTATTAGGCAGTTTTTGTTAGGCTATTGGACCATATGTTAATATGGGGAAATTGGGGATATCGCAAAGTCGGGTCATAGTTTGGGGCCAAAAAAGAGGGGGGGTAAGGGGGAATGATGCTTACCGTGCAATATCTTGATTACGCGGGGTTACAAAGTTTTTTCGAAAATTTTGGGGAATAGACGAAGAAGGTATGGGGTCGGGATACATGGGGACAGTTTGGGGTCCCGGGGGGGAGTATGCGGGGAGGTCTGGTGGATGGGTTTTTGGGGGGAGGGTGGTTGGTGGGTGAGGATTTGTAGAGAAAATCAATGAGAGTACAGGTAAATGGGAGGTTGGGTAGTTTAGTAAGCATGGGGAAGGGGGTTTTAAAGGGAGGGGTCCACTCTCCCAATCTCTTTGCATGTATGCGAAACCTTTCTAGTTTGGTTGTGGTGGGATGGGGAAAGGGTTTGGGGGAGAGGGAGGATTTGTGGGAATATTGTTGGTTAGTAAATGATAAACTGTTTTACTTAAGGGATTTAAAATTTAAAAAAAAAGTGGGAAGGGTAAATTTGGGTTTTTGGGAATGCTCTGGGTGAGGTTTAAAAAGCAGAAATCACGGTTGTTGGGATAGGCCTTGGGTAGGAGGGGCCTTGGGGGAGGGGTTTGGGTTGGGTAAAGTAGATAGGCTAAAGATTTGTGGGTTTTTTTTTTGGCAGATGCACAGGAGAGCAGGAGGGTTTTAATTCAAAAGGTTTGGGCAGAGCTTTGAGTAGGGTGAGGAGTCTAAGGGCCGGGGAGTAACCCGATCAAAGGGGTTTTGGGGTAAATACGCTGTTTTATAAGTTGGGGAAATGGGGGAAATTTACCCATTACAAAAACAGGGTATTATGGAAAAGCAAAGAAAATTTTTAAGGGATTGTGGGGGTATGGGGGGGCTGGTTGGGCAAAGAGTGAAAGCTGGGTAAGGCAGGGAGGACTGGGGGTTGATTGCATTGGGTTTTTGGTGAAGGCGCTATATGTGAAACAGAGGGATATTCGGGCGGGGGGGAAAGGGGTCTTAGGGGGGGAGGTGAGGGGGGTATCCGCAAAAGGTGGGGTGGCAGGGGGACTTAGTGGAGTGTAAAACATGTTGCGGTTTTGTAAAGGTTGCAATGTTAAAAAACTCAAGGTAAAACGGTTTGGGTGTGGGGGCGTCGGAAATTTAAAGCAAGGGATGGCGTGTATCCCCATATGATTGGAAGCGAATTTGGGGGGAAATTTTGTAAATTTTAAAAATACTGGCAAAAGAGAGGGAATTGAATAGATTTTTTATGGGGACGTTAGCATCGAAAAGGTGAAGCGAATGGGTTTTTGAAGAGGCGTCATGCGGTTTTTGTGGGGGAATTGAAACGGCTTTTCTGTAGTAATTTTTGTTCTGCATTTGGGGGTGGTAAGATTGTGGTGAAGAGGTTTTTTTTTATTGGGGGGGGGGGGAGATATCACCCCCTTTGGGCTTTAAGTTAGATATGGAAGGGGGTACCCCAAAAAGTGGGGAAGGGGTATCAGTACGTATATTTATTCTTGTTTGTTTCTTGGGGGGTGGGGAGGTGGAGGGGGAAAATTAGGAAAAAGCGTTGGCGGCGGTTTTTATAGGACGATGTGGAACAAACAATTATTGGGGGAAGGTGGGTAATTAGTTTTCCCGGGGGATATGTAGACTTTCTGTTGAACGTTTACTCCGTTTGGGTATGGGGGAGAGGGGAGGGGTTGGTCTCTTCAGTGGTGCGCCCTTTGGATGATTGGAAGCCTGGTGAGGTATGGGGGATTGGTTTGCAAGGGGGTTGATGTGGGTTTAAAATTTATTGTAGGGAGCGTTGGGGGCTCTGGGTATGTAGACCTAATGAATTTTTTTAAAATCACAGTCAAAATTGATGTGATTTTGTTTTTTTTTTTTCCCTTTTTGTTTGAAACATTTTATATAGGGGGTTTATATTTATATGTATATTGTGAGGTTTTGTCTTATATATTTTTAAACTGAAAATAATTTGCCCTTTTCAACATCTCTTTTTTATTGTATTTAATGGGGACATTAGACTATGTACGAAAATATTAAGATTTGAGGGGGTTTTTTTTTTTACCCCTTTTTTGTATGGAAGGTCCTTTATTTTGGGGTGATAATGGTAACATTTAAATTTGTGTATGTGTAGGGGTTTGGGGGGGAAAACCCAATTTTCTTAGGTAAGTTCTATTTAGATTGTAATATTTGTTATTTGCAGACAATCATTTAGCGATTTATTTTTTGTATGATTTTGTTTGTTTTTATGAATAATGCACATACACGTATTGTGATATGCCTGGTATATGTAACATATATGATTGCAGGGGTCATTCCTTTTTGCTTAAATGACCCTGACTGTTTTTGTTTGGAAATCTGCTGGTTGGGTTTTTTTAGTAGAATTGTTTTCAAAGACCATTCATTAAGGAAAATTTTTTGTTATTTAGAAAGGGGACTGACTTTCGGGGGGGGGGTTTTGAAGTGTCAACGTGTCGGCACTGGCAATAATGATATTGTAAAGGAGGGTTTTAAGATTATGTATATGGTTGTGGGTTTTGTTAGGCGGTGGGTTATGTATTGGGTTTTAAAATGGCCTGATCTTTGGGGTTTTTAAAGTACCGGGGTTTGTTTAGAGGTTTTGTAATATCTAAAAAAAAAAAAAAAAAAAATTTTCCTGCTAAAGTAAGAGATGACTGTTCTTATTTAAAAAAAAAACTTGCAACACTGGATGCAAGGGCAGCGGTCGCTGACCCGTCGCATACTGTACGGGATCGCTATCAATTACCACTGTCCGTAAAAAAGATTTTCCCCTTCTGAGAGGTCTGGGCCCCTCAGGGCTGAAAGGGGCTGAAGGGGCTGAAGGGGGCTGATACCCCCTCCTGGAGAAAATTTCTCCACACCAATTCCTCGGACCCAAATTTTTTTCGAAATCAAAGACTCCAAATTTCCCGGTCAAGTTTTTTGGAATCTCCCTCTCTTGGATAAGTTTTTCTCGATAATACAAAACTCCAATTCCTCGGATCAAATTTTTCTCGAAATCAAAGTCTCCATCTCCTTGGATCAAGATTTTCTCGATAATACCAAGACTCCATCTCCTTGGATCAAGGTTTTCTCCTCCATCTCCTCGGATCGAGTTTTTGGATTCCCCCCTTTCAGGGTAAGCATTCAAATGAACTAATCCTATGAGGCATGGTACTTTCTCTTACTACAGGTCTAAACAAGTGTGACGTCAGTATTCCTCTCATTAAGTTAAATGAACTAAAAAGTGTGTTTACTCGGCGGTCAGTGACGTCATGTGATGACCTCACACATACAAGCTGAATCTTGTCGACTTCCCCCTATGTCAGTGACGTCACGCGATGACCCCACACACACACAGGCTGAATCTTGTCGACTTACCTCTACACACATTTCATATACAACATAGGGAAAACATTTTCACTCTTAACCCAGGATAACCCAAATCATTTCACATTTTTTCGTTAATACCCACATCAATCCACAATTTCTTTACAAAATACAACACAAGTCTAAACATTTTTCTCGTTTTAACTATTTCATCTCAGGTCACTCCCCACGAAGTAACCTTCTCTCTCTCCTTCTCCCCACCCTCCCGAACCCTCACACTCCAACCAACACCTCACAATTTTCACTCATAACCCCCAATTTTTCTCGTTTTAACTATTTCATGAGAAAGTCACCACAACACTTATAACCACTTTTCGATAAATTCACTAGTCACAGTTTTACATATTACGAAGTTAATACGCACACACACCTCACTTTACTTTGAACACCTTCAAAACACTCACAAAAATACCTTTGAACATTTCCAAACATCACTGAAACACTTCCAAAATATCATTTTGAATACTCCCAAATAAGATTTGACAGCTCTAATTTATCTGCACTTACACATTTCATTAAATTACAACTCATCCCCCCAAACTCCTCCCTCAGTCTCCAGACTTCACAACATTATCACAAAAACTAACTCAAACACTTTACTTTGAACATCACCAAAAAACACCATCAATTACCTTTAAATATTCCAAAAACATCATTCGAACACCCCCAAATCACCTCTGAATACTCCCAGAACACCTTCATAAGTACTCTCATAAATCATTTGAACACCTTCAAAAACACCTTTGAATAACCTCAAAACACCATTTGAGTACTCCCAAATACACCACTGAATACTACTAAAACACCACTGAATACACTCAAAACACCACCAAAATCACCATAAACTAAGATCAACACCCACATCCCACAACCCACATCGCCCACAACCCTCATCACCCACATCACCCACACCCCACAATTTTTTCTCGTTTTAACTAATTTCATCAGAAAAAGTCACAACAACAACCCACAACTTATAACCACTTTTCAACAACTCTAGTTCGACAACAACACCCATAACCCACAACACCCACAACACCCACAACCCACATCACCCACACCCCACAATTTTTTTTTCTCGTTTTAACTAATTTCATCAGAAAAAGGCACAACAACAACCCACTTATAACATCTTTTTCGGTATCTCTAGTTCGACAACAACACCCACAACACCCACATCCCACAACACCCACAACCCACATCACCCACACCCCACAACACACACAACCCACATCACCACACCCCACAACACACACAACCCACATCACCACACCCACAATTTTTTTCTCGTTTTAACTAATTTCAATCAGAAAGTCACAACAACAACAACCCACAACTTATAATCACACCTTTGAATAACCTCAAAACACCATTTGAGTACTCCCAAATACACCACTGAATACTACTAAAACACCACTGAATACACTCAAAACACCACCAAAATCACCATAAACTAAGATAAACACCCACATCCCACAACACCCACAACCCACAACACCCACATCCCACATCACCCACAACCCACATCACCAACAACCCACAATTTTTTCTCGTTTAACTAATTTCATCAGAAAAAGTCACAAAAACAACCCACTTATATCATCTTTTTTTTGGTATCTCTAGTTCGACTACATTACCCACAACCCTCATCAATTACCAATTTATTCACAATTTTTTTCCCCTTCTTTTTACTGAATATTAAATGTAATACACATTCCTCTTTACATTACTAAAATTCTAATAAAATCCTCTCCATACCCATGTCCTTGTATCCACATAAATTGATATTATACTCGCATCAACTAATCTCACTACCCAACTATTGCGACATGTTTCAACACCATCCATTCTTTTCCAATATATCATAACTTTTCAGTTCTATAATTTCTTTTTAAAATATTCACACATTACCTTTATTTTCAGTAAAATCTCCCCATATTTCATTAAATTTCTAATACAACCCTCCCCATACCCCTCTCCATCTCACCCGCATTTTTTCACATCCACTCACCCATTTCCCAACACACCTCTCCATCTCAACCGCATTTCTTCACATCCACTCACCAATCTCCCAACACACCCTTCTGAACACACACAAAAATCACATTTCACATCCACAAATGCATCTCATCTCCCTTCCAAATCCACTAAATCATTGAAAACCAAGATATTCACAAAACTCTATGACCACCTAACACACACACACACACACACACCACACAACACACACCACACACACACACACACACACACACACACACACACACACACACACACACACACAAACCTAACTAAACTAACCAACCTAACAAACCCTACCCTCACCAAACCTAACCTAACCAAAACGTACCTGACCTAACCTAACCAAACCTAACCTAACGACCTAACCTAACCGAACCTAACCTAACCTAACCTAACTAACCAACCTATCCTAACCTATCCTAACCTAATTTAAACTAACCAAACCTAACCTAACCTGACCTAACCTAACCTAACCTAACCTAACCTAACCTAACCGAAACCAACCAACCTAACCGAACCAACCAAACCTAAACCAAAACTAACCTAACCTAACCAAAAAACTAACCTAAACCTAAAACCCTAACCTAACCTAACCAAAACCTAACTTATCCAACCTAACCTAACCTAACTTATCCTAACCTAACCTAACCTAACCTAACTTAACCTAGCCTAACTTATCCTAATCTAACCTAACGTAACCTAACTTATCCTAACCTAACCTAACAAACCAAACCCTTTACCTAACCTAACCCTAGCCTAACTTATCCTAACCTAACCTAACCAAACCCTAACCTAACCAAACCCTAACTTATCCAAACCCTAACCAAAACCTAACCCTTTACCTAACCTAACTTATCCTACTCAAATCCAATAAAAACACTGTAACCAAGATATCACAAAATCATGACCCAACAACACAAACACACACCCCACAACCACCACACACACACACACACACACACCCCACACACACACACACACACACCACACACACAACCCACATCACTTACTTTGAACACCTTTCAAAACACTCACATACATATTTGAGACCACCTTTTCTCAAATCTCTCATCCACAACCTTTATCATTCCACTACAGAACAACCCCTAGATTACTTCGAACACTCTCATAAATCATTTTAATACTACATAAACACCTTTGAACATTTCCAAACAACACTGAAGCATTTCCCAAAAATATCTTTTTTGATTACTCCCAAATAAGATTTATCACTCTAATTTATCTACACTTCCCACTTTTCCCATTAACTGAAATTACAACCATCCCCCATATACTCCCTCACTCTCCGGGACTTTACAACATTAACACAAAAACTAACTCAGACACTTATGACATGAGACATTTTAAAACCAAAAAACTAACCCCAAACACATATCTGTTATATCTCCAATATCTAAGATCACCACAATCAAGACGTTTGCCAAATTCTATAACCCCACCACTAAGACCACACATTTTTTTTTGTACACATTCTCTTAAAACATCATCATAACGAAGATCACTAAAACTATCTATACTTTTACTAAGATCACTAACATTTTGTCTTCTCTACTCTCCCACCAATTCACATTCTCATTCACACTTACACATTTCATTAAATTACAACTCACCCCCCCCAAACTCCTCCCTCATTCTCCAGACTTTACAACATTAGCACAAAAAAAACTAACTCATACACTTATGACATGAGACATTACCATATCAAAACACACTGACTAACTTTGAACCAACTCTGAACACCACTGATCTTTTCAAAAAATACTCTGCACATCATTTGAACACCTTAAAAAAAACCCCATCAAACACCTCCGAATACTCCAAAACACTACTGATTTACTACCAAATCACCACTGAATACTACCAAATCACCGTCAAAATCACCAGAAACTAAGTTTAACATCACCATCTAACATACTTTTGTAGAAATCCCCTCAAATCACTATAACCAAGAACTCCCCCCATTTGGCGCTTAAAAAAAATGCTGAACACAAACCTAATACGCAAACACTTAGTACATGTTCACCATCAACTGAAAACATATCTTGTACACACACATAATCTAAGACAACCACCAACTACAATCCCCCAGTTCACTACCTCAAAAACCACTAATATCCAGAAAACACTAATTTTTATAAACATTTCACACAAAAAAATCATATTTGACAATATCTAAGCGCACTCACCTCACTACCACCAACACACGATGTCAAAACCTCACAGGACCGACGAGCTCAGCTTCAGTGACGTCACACTCATTGTGTTAACTTGGTGGTTGGGTAACATCACACCTTGTTTCAACCTGTTGTACCCTACTTATCTAAGACCACTATATCCAAGACGTTACCAGATTTTATGACCCCACCACCAAGATCGCAGAAAACACACATTTTTATAATTATTCACGCAAAAATCACGATCACCAATTCCATATAATGTTTACCGTCATCTATATCACTCATCACCAAGACCCACCAAAACTCTAAGATCATGCATCTCAAAACTACTATGTTCACTGAAAACACTCATTTTTTAAACTTTTTGCCACAAAAATAAGACATACACAAAAATACCAAAAACACTTCCCCCCAACATCTATAACAAAACATGGCACTATAACATATCACTATCACAAACTCTATGACCACCAAAACACCCACATCTTATACATTTCAATCACAAATTTTAAGACATGAGACATACACACCAAATCTAAGACATTTCACCTCCAACTAAGACATACACATCTTAACTAAGACATACACCAAAAACCTATACTTGTCATATTGCGGTATGAAATATTTATAGCGCTTTTTATGTTGCACATCACATTTCCTCATCCACATCATCCCTAAACATCCTTCTTATTCATTCGTATATCCCCTGAGTTTGTTTTAACCCCGACGGCCCCATCACGACATTGGGAAAGCCAGAGTGTAGTAGGTGGTGTTGGAGGGTGATGGTTGCTTGGCTCTACGTCGTGATGGGCCCGTCGGGGTTAAAACAACTCTAGGAGATATTACGGAAATGAATAAGGAAGGATGTTTTAGGGTTTGATGTGGATGAGGAAATGTGATATGAAAACATAAATGCTGTATGAATATTTCCATACCGCAATATGACAAGTATAGGTTTTGTGTTATGTCTTAGTTAAGATGAGTAGGGTCTTAGTTGGAGGTGAATTTTATGAGATTTGGTGTGTATGTCTCATGTCTTAAATTTAGATTGAAATGTATAAGATGTGGGTGTTAGGTGGTCATAGAGTTTTGTGATAGTGATATGTTATAGTGCTCATGTTATGTTATAGATGTTGGTGGAAGTGTTGTGGTATTTTTGTGTATGTCTTATTTTTGTGCGAATGTTTAAAAAATGAGTGTTTTCAGTGAACATAGTAGTTTTGAGATGCATGATCTTAGATTTTTGGTGATCTTGGTGATGAGTGATGATAGATGACGGTAAACATTATATGGAATTGGTGATCGTGATTTTTGCGTGAATAATTATAAAAATGTGTGTTTTCTGCGATCTTGGTGGTGGGGTCATAAAATCTGGTAATCGTCTTGGATATAGTGTTCTTAGATAATGTAGGGTACAACAGGTTGAAACAAGGTGTGATGTTACCAACCACCAAGTAACACAATGGGAGTGTGACGTCACTGGAGCTGAGCTCGTCGGTCCTGTGAGGTGTGACATCGTGTGTTGGTGGTAGTAAGGTGAGTGCGCTTAGATATTGTCAAATATGATTTTTTTGTGTGAAATGTTTATAAAAATGAGTGTTTTCTGTGATATTAGTGATTTTTGAGGTAAGTGAACATGGGTGATTGTAGTTGGTGGTTGTCTTAGATTATGTGTGTGTACAAGATATGTTTTCAGTTGATGGTGAACATGTACTAAGTGTTTGCGTATTAGGTTTGTGTTCATGTTTTTTTTTTTTTTAAGCGCCAAATGGGGAGGGATTTTTCTTGGTTATAGTGATTTGAGGGATTTCTATAAAAAGGATGTTACATGGTGATGTTAAACTTATTTTCTGGTGATTTTGGACGGTGTTTTGGTAGTATTCAGTGGTGATTTGGTAGTAATCAGTAGTGTTTTGGGAGTATTCGGGGGTTTGTTTGATGGTGTTTTTTTGAAGGTGTTCAAATGATGTGCAGAGTATTTTTTGAAGAAGATCATGGTGTTAAAGTTTGGTTCAAAGTAGTCAGTGTGTTAGATATGGTAATGTCTCATGGCATAAGTGTAGGGAGTTAGTTTTTTTTTTTGTGCTAATGTTGTAAAGTTGGAGAATGAGGGAGGAGTTTGGGGGGGATGAGTTGTAATTTAATGAAATGTGTAAGTGTGAATGAGAATGTGAATTGGTGGGTGAGTTAGAGAAGAAAAAAATGTTATGTGATCTTAGTAAAAGTATAGATAGTTTTTAGTGATCTTCGTTATGATGATGTTTTAAGAGAATGTGTACAAAAAAAATGTGTGGTCTTAGGGGTGGGGTTATAGAATTTGGCAACGTCTTGATTGTGGTGATCTTAGATATTGGAGATATAACAGATATGTGTTTGTGTTATTTTTTTGGTAAAATGTCTCATGTCATAAGTGTCTGAGTTAGTTTTTGTGTTTTAAAGTTGTAAAGTCTGGAGAGTGAGGGAGTAGTTTGGTGGATGTGTTGTAATTTCAGTTAATGAAATGTGTAATGGTAGATAAATTAGAGCTGATAAATCTTATTTGGGAGTAATCAAAATGATATTTTGGAAGTGCTTCAGTGTTGTTTGGAAATGTCAAAGGTGTTTATGTGAGTATTCAAATGATTTATGAGAGTGTTCGAAGTAATCTAGGGGTTGTTCTGTAGTGAGATGATAAAGGTTGTGGATGAGAGGGTATTGAGAAAAGGTGGTCTAAATGATGTATGAGAGTGTTTTGAAGGTGTTCAAAGTAAAGTGATGTGGGTGTGTGTTGTGTGTGTGTGGGGTTTTGTGTGTGTGTGTGGTGTGTGGTGTGTGTGTGTGTGTGTGTGTGTGTGTGTGTGTGTGTGTGCGTTTGGTGGTCATAGAGTTTTGTGAATATCTTGGTTACCAGTGATTTTAGGGATTTGAGTAGGATAAGTTAGGTTAGGGTAGGGTTTAGGTTTGGTTAGGTTAGGTTAGGTTAGGTTAGGTTAGGTTAGGATAAGTTAGTTAGGTTAGGTTAGGTTAGGTTAAGTTAGGTTAGGTTAGGTTAGATAGGTTAGGTTATGTTAGGTTAGGTTAGGATAAGTTAGGTTAGGTTTTGGTTAGATTAGGATAAAGGGGTTAGGTTAGGTTAGGTTAGGGTTAGGTTAGGTTTTAAGGTTAGGTTAGGTTAGGATAAGTTAAATTTGGTTAGGTTAGTTAGGTTAGGTTAGGATAAGTTAGGTTTTGGTTAGGTTAGGGTTAGGTTAGGTTAGGTTAGGTTAGGTTAGGTTAGTTGGTTGGGTTAGGTTAGGTAGGTTAGGTTAGGTTCGTTGGTTCGGGTTTGGTTGGGTTGGTTCGTTTGGTTAGGTTAGGTTAGGTTAGGTCAGGGTTTGGTTATGTTAGGTCAGGTTAGGTTAGGTTTGGTTAGGTTAAGTTAGGTTAGGTTAGGTTAGGTTAGGTTAGGTTAGGTTAGGTTAGGTTAGGTTAGGTTCGGTTAGGTTAGGTTAAGTTAGGTTAGGTTAGGTTAGGTTAGGTTAGGTTAGGTTTGGTTTGGTTAGGTTAGGTTAGGTTAGGTGTGTGTGTGTGTGTGTGTGTGTGTGTGTGTGTTAGGTGGTCCCTAGAGTTTTGTGATATCTTGGTTACAGTGATTTTAGTGCATTTGAGAAGGGGATGAGATGCATTTGTGGATGTGAAATGTGATTTTTGTGTGTTCAGAAGAGGTGGTTTTGGGGGATGGGTGAGTGGATGTGAAGAAATGCGGGTGAGATGGAGAGGTGTGTTGGGAGATGGGTGAGTGGATGTGAAGAAATGCGGGTGAGATGGAGAGGTGGGTTGGGAGATGGGGGAGTGGATGTGAGGAATGCGGGTGAGATGGAGAGGGGTATGGGGGAGGGTGTATTAGAAATTTAATGAAATATGGGGAGATTTTTCAGAAAATAAAAGGGAATGTGTGAATATTTTAAAAAGAAATTATAGAATTGAAAGTTATGAATATTGGAAAAGAATGGATGGTGTTGAAACATGTCGCAATAGTTGGGTAGTAAGATTAGTTGATGCGATATAAATACAATTTATGTGGAAACAAAGGGCATGGTATGGAGAGGATTTTATTAGAATTTTAGTAATGTAAAGAGAATGTGTATTACATTAAGATTCAGTAAAAGAAGGGGAAAAAAATGTGAGTAAATTGGTAATTGATGAGGGTTGTGAGTAATGTAGTCGAACTAGAGATACCAAAAAAAGATGATAAAAAGTGGGTTGTTTGTGTGACTTTTTCGGATGAAATTAGTTAAACGAGAAAAATTGTGGGTTGTTGGTTGTGTGGTTGTGGGGGGATGTGGGATGTGGGTGTTGTGGGTTGTGGGTGTTGTGGGATGTGGGTGTTTATCTTAGTTTATGGTGATTTTGGTGGTGTTTTGAGTGTAAATTTAGTGGTGTATTTTGTAGTTTTCAGTTGTGTATTTGGGAGTACTCAAATGGTGTTTTGAGGTTATTCAAAGGTGTGACTTTCTGAGAAATTAGTTAAAACGAGAAAAAATTGTGGGGTGTGGGTTTATGTGGTTGTGTGTGTTTGTGGGATGTGGTTTATGTGGGTTGTGTGTGTTGTGGGGTGTGGGTGATGTGGGTTGTGGGTGTTGTGGGATGTGGGTGTTTCAGGTGTTGTTGTCGAACTAGAGATACCGAAAAAGATGTTATAAGTGGGTTGTTGCTTTTGCCTTTTTTTGATGAAATAGTTTTAAAACGAGAAAAAAAAATTGTGGGGTGGGGGTGATGTGGGTTGTGGGTGTTGTGGGTGTTGTGAGTTTGTGGGTTGTGGGTGTTGTTGTCGAACTAGAGTTGTGAAAAGTGGTTATAAGTTGTGGGTTGTTGTTGTGACTTTTTCTGATGAAATTTGTTAAAACGAGAAAAAATTGTGGGGTGTGGGTGATGTGGGGGGATGAGGGTTGTGGGCGATGTGGGTTGTGGATTGGGTTTGATCTTAGTTTATGGTGATTTTGGTGGTGTTTTGAGTGTATTCAGGGGGTGTTTTAGTAGTATTTTGTGGTGTATTTGGGAGTACTCAATGGTGTTTTGAGGTTATTCAAAGGTGTTTTTTAAGGTGTTCAAATGATTTATGAGAGTACTTATGAAGGTGTTCTGGGAGTATTCAGAGGTGATTTGGGTGTTCGAATGATGTTTTTGGGGTAAATTTTAAAAGGGAATTGATAGTATTTTTTTTGGGGATGTTCAAAGTAAAGTGTTTTTAGTTAGTTTTTGTGATAATTTGTGAATTCTGGAGACTGAGGGAGGAGTTTGGGGGGGGTGAGTTGTAATTTAATGAAATGTGTAAGTGCAGATAAATTAGAGCTGTCAAATCTTATTTGGGAGTATTCAAAATGATATTTTGGAAGTGTTTCAGTGATGTTTGGAAATGTTCAAAGTTTTTGTGAGTGTTTTGAAGGTGTTCAAAGTAAAGTGAGGTGTGTTTTGCGTATTAACTTCGTAATATGTAAAACTGTGACTAGTGAATTTATCGAAAAGTGGTTATAAGTGTTGTGGTGACTTTTTGATGAAATAGTTAAAATGAGAAAAATGGGGGTTATGAGTGAAATTTTGAGGTGTTGGTTGGAGTGTGAGGGTTCGGGAGGGTGGGGAGAAGGAGAGAGAGAAGGTTACTTCGTGGGGAGTGACCTGAGATGAAATAGTTAAAACGAGAAAAATGTCTAGACTTGTGTTGTATTTTGTAAAGAAATTGTGGATTGATGTAGGTATTAACGAAAAAATGTGAAATTATTTGGGTTATCCTGGGTTAAGAGTGAAAATGTTTTCCCTATGTTGTATATGGAATGTGTGTAGCGGTAAGTCGACAAGATTCAGCCTGTGTGTGTGTGGGGTCATCGCGTGACGTCACTGACATAGGGGGAAGTCGACAAGATTCAGCTTGTATGTGTGAGGTTATCACGTGACGTCACTGACATAGGCGGAAGTCGACAAGATTCAGCTTGTATGTGTGAGGTCATCACGTGACGTCACTGACCGCCGAGTAAACACACTTTTTAGTTTATTTAACTTAATGAGAGGAATACTGACGTCACACTTGTTTAGACCTGTAGTAAGAGAAAGTACCTTGCCCCATAGGAGGAGTTCATTTGAATGCTTACCCTGAGAGGGGGGAATCCAAAAACTCGATCCGAGGAGATGGAGAAGAAAACCTTTATCCAAGGAGATGGAGTCTTGGTATTATCGAGAAAATCTTGATCCAAGGAGAGGGGGACTTTGATTTTGAGGAAAAATTTGTCCGAGGAATTGGAGTCTTTGTATTATCGAGAAAACTTGATCCAAGGAGATGGAGACTTCCAAAAAACTTGATCGAGGGAAATTTGGGGTCTTTTATTCGAAAAACTTGATCCGAGGAATTGGAGACTTTGATTTCGAGAAAAAATTTGATCGAGGGAATTGGAGTCTTTGATATCGAGAAAAACTTGATCCGAGGAGATGGAGACCCTTTTTATTATCGAGAAAAAATTGGGGTGGGGAGGAAGGGGGGGGGGGAACCTCAAAAAATTGATCTGAGGAATCATAAGAAAATGAAATTCGAAAAAAATTGGGATGGGGGGTTTAAAGTGGGAGGGGAAACTCAAAAATTTTATCCGAGGAGATGGAGATCATAAGAAAATGAAATTCAAAGAAATTTGAAAAAAATCGGAAAAAAATTCGGGGGCGGGGGGGGATCCGTCCGACGCTGCAGAAGGCGCAGCGAAGGCGCGGGTCGGGCACGAGGGGCGCGGGGGCGCGAGGGCGCGTCGGGCGGGTCGGCACGAGGGCGGGGGCGTGGGGGGCGCAAGGGCGGGGGGGGGCGCGGGGGGGGTTCGTGGGCGGGGGTCGTGGGCGGGGGCGTGGGGGGGGGTCGTGGATGGGGGGTGTGGGCAGGGTTAAGGTCATTAGCACATAGGTGTGAAAAAGGTCATTAGCACATAGGTGTGAAAAAGATCATTAGCACATAGGTGTGAAAAAGGTCATTAGCACATTGGTGTGAAAAAGGGACCGCTCAGCCGCAGCCCTTTCGGGAGGAAGCCACTCAGCTGCATGGACCGCTCAGCCGCCTAAGTACTACTTATATATATGTATATATATTATATATATAATATATATATATATATATATATATATATATATATATATATATATATATATATATATATATATATATATATATATATATAATGCAATAAGATCACAGTAAACAGGTGATTTCAAAATATGCAAAACAACCACTCTGAATGAAATAGAGAAATTCCAAGCGCTTTCGTGACTACTCACATTATCAAGGAACTATGAAAGTGAAGCATCCAAGGAAGCTATATAAGGGGTCGGCCAGCACCTCACTATCAGATCCCACAACGGTTAAACACGTGATGCGCGGCGAGCCAACTTGGATAGGTCCTTTGCAAAACTCACCCCCAAGCTATTTATTTGTCCAGTGTATTATTAAATTCTTCCCAAATATAATTGAATCTTGTTTCATAAAAAGCAGTTTTGACAATAATATGAATATTTCCTTTGGTTTATATAAATTAGATCCATTTATAATTAATAGGAATTTGGAAGAATTTAATAATACACTGGACAAATAAATAGCTTGGGGGTGAGTTTTGCAAAGGACCTATCCAAGTTGGCTCGCCGCGCGTCACGTGTTTAACCATTGTGGGATCTGATAGTGAGGTGCTGGCCGGACCCCTTATATAGCTTCCTTGGATGCTTCACTTTCATAGTTCCTTGATAATGTGAGTAGTCACGAAAGTGCTTGGAATTTCTCTATTTCATTCAGAGTGGTTGTTTTGCATATATATATATATATATATATATATATATATATATATATATATATATATATATATATATATATTATATATATATATATATATATATATATATATATTATATATATATATATGTATATATATATATATAATATATATATTATGAATATATATATATATATATATATATAATTAATATTATATATATATATATATATATATAATATTATATTTATATATAATATATATTTATATATATATATATATATTATATATATTATATATATATATATATATATATATATATATATTATATATATATATATATATATAATTTTTTATCGATAATTTCCAAACATCAGCGAAGAGTATGGAAGAGTTAAGGATTTTTGATGCAGAAGCAAATAAGAGAAAACAGACAGGAAATTTGCCTTTAAGTGAGAAGAACACTAATTCATTGCAGTTAAATGTAATTACTCAAGCTGATTTTCCTGAGAGTAATGCAGAAAAATTTAGTAAAAGTTTATCTAGGTAGACTAGGGGTTCGAACCATGGTCTCGAGGGTAACAGTCTCGGCTACATTTGTTAATCTCGAGACCACAGTTCAAACACTCCGTCCTTATTTCTGTATACTCACTGACAATAGTTTTAACGACTTAAACCAAGTTCATAATTTATCAAATACAAACTTTTATAGAAAGATACATAAATAAACAATAGAATATGATGCTGTTGCTTATTTGTGAAACACAGAAATTTATACTAAGTTCTCTGGTAAAGGCAAGACAGCTCTCGTAAGGCAGGAAACATTACCTCAGAACTGACGAAGTTTAACGTTGGACTTAAACTTGCTGTTTATATAAGGGGCATCTTGCAGTCAATCCCTAGAACAACAATTACTATTTGGTCATATAATGATGTTAGGAATCTGGTAGCCGAGATCCACTAGATGCAAAATTCATTGTCCTCTTCGCTTCTGGGCTGAGAGGATCTACTGAGCAGACGCTCCTCAGTTGCCTGGCTGCGGTGGTGTGAGGTGGTGCTGTCGTGCCTCTGCTGTCAAACCAGGAGAACTACCATTAGTCAACATGGCATTCAGTCACAGACGCGGGATCAACACTGTCGGAATTGAGCTTCTCCGAGGGAAAATATCGAATGTTTCAGGGCGAGTGTTACTACCCAAGATCATCAGAGAGACGTATGGCATTCAGGATGGAGAGTTATACGGGGTAGCTTTAAATGGAGCTCACAGAATTTTTGTGAAATTGCTCACAGCAACGGTCTACAAATCGTTGGTCAATCATTTTCAGGACATAAGCCTTGATGCTATGCCAGCTGTTCACGTGAGGATGATTGACGTATCCAGGCATTACACATGGATCAAGCTTCGTAACGTTCCCTTCGAGGCAGATGAGGCAGATGTTAGAAGTGTTTTTGAGAAATATGGGACAGTTCACTTGGCGCAGCACGGTACGTTGGTGATGGGAGCCTATGCGGGTCTGCCAGAAGGCACTTTTAACCTAAAAATGACATTGCGACACCCCATACCGTCCTATGTGTACCTACAGGAATTCAGGACACAAGTCATGGTTTCGTATGTCGGGCAAAGACGTACATGCCGCCTGTTGGGAATATGATCACACAGCAGTGGCGTGTGGGAAGCGGCAATGAGCGCCTGGCCCAGAGGTGGAGGCATCCGCTCCTGTAATGGAGGAAGCAGGTGGGGAACAACGACTTGAGGGAGGGTGTGGTCGTCTATGGAGCGAGATAGTGGATGATGCGCATGTGGCTGAAGGAGAGGGTGAGGCCCTCGTCGAGCTAACTGACCCAGAGACTCTTCCAGAGGCAAGTGATGGGCAGAAAGTACAGGAGGAAGCTCTGGAAATTGAGGAGGAATTGGTTGAGGCTTTGAAGTCTTTGTCACCGCCTGAGGAGGTGGTTGCACATGAGCAGGTAGTAGACGATGGATTGACGGCTGTGGTGTGACAACGACAGGAGAACCATACGGATTACAGGATTGATAGCGAGGCAGAGGTGTCACCGGAATCAATGAACCAATGTACAGTGGAAGTAGTTATGGAGGATGTGATCATCATGAGGAAGACGGCTGCTGCATCAGATTCAGATGATGTCCTGACGCCAGCGCAGTGACCTGGGAAGCAGATTTATGCGGAAGGTGAAGGTAGTGGTGGCTACGACAGGAGGCACCGAAAGAAGGGGGGGAGAGAGGGAAGTGTGATTGTGACAAGTGGAACTACAAGCTCTGATGCCCCTGGGAAGAGAGGAGAGAGGAGGCAGGGGTGGAAATTTTAAAAGGCCTCAGGTGTATGACAGTAAACGTTAACGGTTTGTGTAATAGTGAAAAGAGAGAATAGTTTAGAACGTTTCTGAATAAATCTAGAGTGGATGTTGTGTTCCTTCAGGAGCATAATTTTAAGGAGGGTAGGGCGTTGGAGATGGCAGGGTTTCAGGTGGTAACCCTGCCATATGCCTGTTTAAAAGGAGGTGTGGGTATATTATTTAGGGAGGCAAGCCCATTTGTTTTGTAGAGAAGTGATGGGAGAGGGGGAGGGGGGAGGGTGTTGCGTTTGGATAGTTGGTGGATAGACAAGCATGTGTCCTTCATAAGCGTGTATGCGCCTGCAGAGAATAACATACATATGAAACAGGAGTTTGTGTGTGAAGACCTTGTGTTTTTCTTACGTTCATTACCGGAGGTGGCACTAGTAGGAGGCAACTGGGATTGCGTTATTAGAAGGGCCGATGTGGAACCGAAAGGGGCAGGATATGTGTCTATGACCCTCAGAGATTTAATGAGGGACATTCAGTTATGGGACGCATTTCAGGGGGATGTGGGAGACAGAGCATACCTTTGTTAGGATAGGGTATGCAGTGAGGTTAGACAGAGTGTATTTTTCCTCACGGGGTTGTAGTACAATCTTTCAAAACTGTTGAGGTAGCATTGTCGGAACATAGATCACTGGTAGTGGAGGTAGGGTTGGGGGGGGAGCTTGCAGAAATGTACAGGGGTAACTGGAAATTAAACATAAGTGTGTTGAGTGATGAGGAGGGGTTAGAGGGATTTTTCTGCCCTATGGAAGGAGCTTAGTGAGGATGCACAGGGGGTGGAAGATGTCGTGAAATGGTGGGATTATGTCGCTAAGGAAACGGTTAGGAAATATTTTGTGAGGGAGGGTAATCATATAAATAACTTAAAATATGAATTTAAAAACATTTAGAGGAAAGGTTTTAAGGGGTTGTTTTGGGCAGAGGGTTGTGGGGGGCAATCTCCTTGGATGAATTGTCAAAGGAAAAAGGGAGATAAGGGGTTACAAAATGAGATTTTTAAGCGGTAAGAGTGCAGGCGGGGTAGAGGATTTGTTGGGGAAAACAAAACTCGGGGGTGTGTTGCGATGTCAAAAAGCAAAGGAAAGGGGTTAAGCTACCCCAAAGTTTAAAAGGGTACACGATGGGCGGGGGTTTTTTTGGTAGGTTAGGGATAAGGGCTATAAAAGGAATGTTGCATATGCAGAAAAAGGGTATAAAGGGTATTGGAAAGTGGGGGGTGGGGGATGTAGTTTTTTGGAAGGGTGTGAGTATGTGATGTGAAATTTGGAAAGTGATAGGGCTTTGGGAAGGGAAATTACGTAGAAATAGAGATGGCATTAAGGGGAATGAGGAAGGGAAAACAGGGAATAGCGGTCTCCCGGGTGAATTTTTTTTACGCATTGGGATTGAAAAGGTTTCATGGTCAGGTTATTTAAAAACAGATGAAGTAAAAGGGGGGATGGGGGAAACAAGCAACAGCATTTGTAGTGTTTGGGCCCAAGGTAAGGGGCACACCATCAAGGGGGTACCGTGCCAAACGGCTATGTGCATTTACAAGGTGTTACCCAAAATCTTAGGTAATCAGTTTAAAGTTTGTAGGGGGGAAATGGTTTTGAAAACGCATTTGGGTTGCCTGGAAGGTCGATGTTGAAGGTCATGGTTTACTGAGAAGTTTTGTGTAGTCAAAGGGGGGGGGGAGTGGGGTCGGAAATTGTTGGCATTAGTTTGGCGGGGGGCCTACGACAGAGTGGAAAGGGGAGCATTGGGGGCTATACTCAGGAGGCAGGGTTATGGGGAAGAAATAGTTAATTACCTGGAGTTTACCTGGAGAGAGTTCCGGGGGTCAACGCCCCCGCGGCCCGGTCTGTGACCAGGCCTCCTGGTGGATCAGAGCCTGATCAACCAGGCTGTTGCTGCTGGCTGCACGCAAACCAACGTACGAGCCACAGCCCGGCTGATCAGGAACTGACTTTAGGTGCTTGTCCAGTGCCAGCATGAAGACTGCCAGGGGTCTGTTGGTAATCCCCCTTATGTGTGCTGGGTGGCAGTTGAACAGTCTCGGGCCCCTGACACTTATTGTATGGTCTCTTAACGTGCTAGTGACACCCCTGATTTTCATTGGGGGGATGGTGCATCGTCTACCAAGTCTTTTACTTTCGTAGTGAGTGATTTTCGTGTGCAAGTTCGGTACTAGTCCCTCTAGGATTTTCCAGGTGTATATAATCATGTATCTCTCCCTCCTGCGTTCCAGGAAATACAGGTTTAGGAACCTCAAGCGCTCCCAGTAATTGAGGTGTTTTATCTCCGTTATGCGCGCCGTGAAAGTTCTCTGTACATTTTCTAGGTCGGCAATTTCACCTGCCTTGAAAGGTGCTGTTAGTGTGCAGCAATATTCCAGCCTAGATAGAACAAGTGACCTGAAGAGTGTCATCATGGGCTTGGCCTCCCTAGTTTTGAAGGTTCTCATTATCCATCCTGTCATTTTTCTAGCAGATGCGATTGATACAATGTTATGGTCCTTGAAGGTGAGATCCTCGACATGATCACTCCCAGGTCTTTGACGTTGGTGTTTCGCTCTATTTTGTGGCCAGAATTTGTTCTGTACTCTGATGAAGATTTAATTTTTCTCATGTTTACCATATCTGAGTAATTGAAATTTCTCATCGTTGAACTTCATATTGTTTTCTGCAGCCCACTGAAAGATTTGGTTGATGTCCACCTGGAGCCTTGCAGTGTCTGCAATGGAAGACACTGTCATGCAGATTCGGGTGTCATCTGCAAAGGAAGACACGTGCTTTGGCTGACATCCTTGTCTATGTCGATATGAGGATGAGGAACAAGATGGGAGCGAGTACTGTGCCTTGTGGAACAGAGCTTTTCACCGTAGCTGCCTCGGACTTTACTCTGTTGACGACTACTCTCTGTGTTCTGTTATGTGAGGAAATTATAGATCCATCGACCGACTTTTCCTGTTATTCCTTAGCACGCATTTTGTGCGCTATTACGCCATGGTCACACTTGTCGAAGGCTTTTGCAAAGTCTGTATATATTACATCTGCATCTTTTTGTCTTCTAGTGCATTTAGGACCTTGTCGTAGTGATCCAATAGTTGAGACAGACAGGAGCGACCTGTTCTAAACCCATGTTGCCCTGGGTTGTGTAACTGATGGGTTTTCTAGATGGGTGGTGATCTTGCTTCTTAGGACCCTTTCAAAGATTTTTATGATATGGGATGTTAGTGCTATTGGTCTGTAGTTCTTTGCTGTTGCTTTACTGCCCCCTTTGTGGAGTGGGGCTATGTCTGTTGTTTTTAGTAACTGTGGGACGACCCCCGTGTCCATGCTCCCTCTCCATAGGATGGAAAAGGCTCGTGATAGGGGCTTCTTGCAGTTCTTGATGAACACAAAGTTCCATGAGTCTGGCCCTGGGGCAGAGTGCATGGGCATGTCATTTATTGCCTGTTCGAAGTCATTTGGCGTCAGGATAACATCGGATAGGCTTGTGTTAATCAAATTTTGTGGCTCTCTCATAAAAAATTAATTTTGGGTAACCACGTTGTACAAAGGAGCAAAGATGCAGGTACAGATAAATTTATGTTTGGGGGAGGAGATTGCAATGGGTAGGGGACTTAGGCAGGGGTGTCCCAAGTCACAAATATTGTTTGCATGCATTCAGGACTCCTTGTATAGAATGGTTGAACATAGCGTATGTAATAAGAGTGGGGGTGGGGTGGAGATGATACAACTGTCCTGGTTCGGGAAGGGATGTTGCTGGGGGTTTTGGATGATGTGCAATTGTTTGGACGTGCAACAGGAACGCAGGTAAATAGTGACAAGTCAATGGCCATGGGGTTGGGAGATTGGGTAGGGGGGAAGGAGATGTAACGTTTTGAGGAAGCAGATAGTGTCTTTAAAAATTTGTTTTATCATCTATAGGGATGACCTGGACATGGCACGAGAGGAAAACTCGAATCGGTTATTGGAAAGGATCCTGGGGTGTCTGGGTGCATTGAGACCTCATCATCTGACCCTCGTGCAAAAGAGTGATTGTCATAAATGTATTATTGTACATTAAAGTTTGGCATGTAGTGGCCGTGTTCCCAATAACATGGACGGCGATTGCGGGGGTTCTGAGACGGGTGTTTAAATTCTTTTGGGGTTCAAGTTGTGATTGGTTAAGGAGAAAGATTGTAATGTTACCTGTGCATCAGGGTGGGTTGGGGGTGATAGACTTGAGAAGTAGGGTTAAATGTGTGTTTCTTAAATGGGAGGTTATGCGCGAGGGCGTGAGGGTGGGGCAGCTGAATAAAGTACATAATAGGTTGGGAAAGTTGTATGGGGGAGTGGAGTTGAGGGAATGTGAAATCGTCTTGTTGGCTTTGATGTTGGTTAGAGAAACAAGGAAAATTCGAATAGGGATTTTGTGTAGGCTGCTTGCAGGGAGGATCTTTGCCCCAGTAGAGGAGTTGTTCCCCATGTATGCATGGGGGAGTATTTGGTATAGGTTTAGCAAGATGAAGTTAAATCCTAGGGTGCATGAGGTAACATATCGTTTTCTGCACGTCATCCTACCGTTGGGAGAGGTACTAAGAACCACAAGGGTAGTAGTGGGCGGGAGGTGTGAAATCTGTGGTGGGGATGAGACGGCGTTCCATGTAGTATATTTTTGTGAGGGGTTGGAGGGTGTCCAGTGTTGGTTAAGTAGGGTGGTACAGAGGGTGGGAGGACGTGGGGTATCGGTTCTGCGTGCATTAAAAGCCTAGATGTGGGAGGGTTAGATGAGGGTGTCATAAGAGCTTTGGATTATATCATGGTGGATTATAAATATATATATATATATATTATATATATATATATATAATAATATTATATATAATATATATATATATATGTATGTATATCGTGGGTGATGAGGGGAGATAGGTTTTTGAGGTGCGGCAGCGGGTACTTGCGATAACGTTTTATCGTATGATTGGGCGTACAGAACTGTACGGGAGGGTGGACGCAGGATTTCTC
>NC_069484.1:5030958-5121620 GCF_026875155.1 Cherax quadricarinatus | reverse complement strand
AATGTAGTGTAAAGCCCCCTTTCGGGAAAGACAGTGATGGAGTGAATGATGGTGAAAGTTTTTTTTTTTCGGCCACCCGCCTTGGGGGAATCGGCCAGTGTGATAATAATAAAATAAAATATATAATATATTTTATATAAAAAATATATAAAATATTATATAATAATATATATTTTAATATAAAAGCATTTATATATATGTCGTCCAAATATGTAAAATGTTCAATTACAAGCACTCATTTAAAATTAATTTTTTAAAAAAATTTATCTTATGCATTTAAAGTACTTTTTTTTCATTAACGAAAAAATTTTTTTAAAATTTTGCCGAAAAGAAACTTAAGAAAATTTTTCTATTATAAAAAGCAAAAATTTTTTTTTAGCCTAAAAAAACAAAAATATTTTTTAAATACTTTACAGTAATTTAATACCAAACAAACAAATAAATTTTTTTTTTTCGTTTGTTTAAATTTTTTTTGCGAAATTGTTGCATACAAAAATTTTTCCCTTTTTCCCATATGGCAAGTAACGTTGCATTTAAGCCAAATCAAAAGCTCCCTTTCGGCAGACAATAAAAATATTATATAAAAATAAAAATTTTAATTTTATATATATAAATATAAAAATATATTTTATATAAAATATATTTATAAATATACTGTATAATATATATATAAAATTTTAAAAAATTATATAATATATATATATTATATATAAAAATTAAATATTATAATATAACATTGTTTATTATATATATATATATATAAAAATATATATATATATATTATATATATATAAAATATATTTAATAAATGTATATATGTGTGTGTGTGGTGTGTGTGTGTGTGTATTATATTTATGCAAAAAATTCGCAAAAACAAGGGCGAAATTCACAAACACTGATCTCTGGCCGAAGGATGTTTTGTAAAATTCGCCTGCTTTTTCTAATTCATTGCATTTTAAAACTCTAGTCGTCATGCATACAGGGGATGAGATAAAACTGTAACCTTCTCTCGAAAGCGGCTGCCTTGGGTCAACTCCCAAAGGGGCGCCAAGGGATTGGGCCTTTTGGTGAGAATGGAAAAAACACTGCTTTCCTTTTTCCAAGGTTTGAGTTCCTTCGGGCCCGAGACAGGTTTAATATATATATATTATAATATATAAAATATATATATATAAAATATATAAAAATAAAATAAATAAAAAATAGGAAAGAATATGAAAAACTTTGCTCTTTTGTGACATCTCACGTTTTAAGAACATAAGAAAGAGGAACACTGCAGCAGGGTTCTTTTGGGCCCTACAGGCAGGCCTTTAAAAATCAATCCCCGTAACAAAATATTTTCCCAACCCAATTTCAAACTACCCAAGAAAAATGGTTTTTATAAATTTATTTACTCCCTGCAATCCCCCCCAAATCCAACCCCCCTCATCATGTATTTAACCAACCTAAACTAAAACACCTAAGGGTTTTTGCCTCAACAACCCAATTTAAAAAACTGTTCCCCTCATCAACTCCCCCTTTTTCTGAACCAATATTTCCTTAAGCAAGATGCCCTCCTTCGAGAAACTTTACCGGGTTAAGGAAAATTTGGGGGGTACAAAGATAATATGGGCGATTTACGAGGAAAACAAGAGGATTCGTAGTAGTCCTCCTGTTGTGAGTCCCGGGTCAAAAGGGAACCGGACAGGGCGGGGACAACAGGGGAGCGAGTTATGATAAAAGAAGCGAAGGGGAAGGGTAAAAAGAGAAGAGAAAGAGAGGCTGTGGAAACTGTTGTGAAACATCTAATCATTCTCTGTGCTGCCTGAAAATGTGAGTCGCTACGGGGAACGGGGGATGAAGAAAATTGTTAGCAACTTTACAACATCATGAACGGTAATGGAATCAATCCCATAATCTGCTTCTCTGGAGGATGAGTAGGGAAGTAAAAGTGAGGGTTTAGTTAAATTCGAACAGCAATAGCAAAATTTAAGAAGGGGGGAAGGCCCTGTTATATGTGGCATTTTCCAAAAGGGGTTTTGGAAAAAGAATGATTGTCCAAGCAATTTGGGATTTAAATTTTTTGGGGGGACAAACCTGTCAGGATAACGCAGTACCATTCCTTGGCAAATGGGACCACTTTATGGCCCAAAGCATTATTGCCAGGGGTAGGTTCACTTTTTCAGGGGAGTGTGGGTTTTCTTGCTAGCTCAGCTGAAGGGGTTGTTAGAACTTTATACTAGGATTAGTTAGAGTTATGGGTTTAGAAATGAGAAATAATGAGTATGGATATATTGGCTTAGGCTTTGATATTATGAATCTTAATAATAACAGTCATGGAGTGATGCTGGGTAATGACAATTTCAGAAATTGTGTAAAAGCAAAGGTGAATAAGAAAAATGTGCAGAAGAAAAAACTTATAATGGTATTTTATGCTAACAGTCGACGTGCAAGAAATAAAATTAAAGAGCTAAGTTTGGTAGCATGTGCTGGGAACTTTGATGGCATTGCAATAGCTGAAACGTGGTATGATTTAAAGAGTCGGGATATGTTTGCTGATTGTAATATTCAAGGGTTTAAGTTGTTCCATGTGGACAGATGTAATGGAAAGGGGGGAGGAGTTGCTTTATATGTACGAGAAAATATTAATTGTTGCATAAAAACAGGTATAAAAATAGATGGACTAGTAACAATCTGTTAGGGTTGAGTTTACAGGTCAACAAAAACTAATTCTAGGTGTAATACACTGACCTCCTGGCTTAGATCACGATAGAGGGAGACTTCTTTGGGCGAAATTGTTAGGGCTTCTAGACACTAACGAAGTGATAGTAGGGGATTTTAACGTTAGTGAAATTAACTGGAATTGTTTGACCGGTTATCTGGAGTCCAGTGACTTTATGGAAACAGTCCAGGACTGTTTTTTGAAGCAGTGTGTAACAGAGCCTACCAGGGATAATAATTTGCTCGACCTAGTCTTGTCAAATAAGGAAACACCAGTAAATAATCTGGAGATCACTGAAGAGCTTCGCGCAAGTGATCACAAATCCATCACTTTTAGCATTAACTGGAAATTCAAGAATAATAATAATACGGCAAAAATCCCTGATTTTTGTTCTGCCGATTATAATGAACTTAGGGAACACCTGTCTAATCTTGATTGGGGTTATCTAGCTAATGATTTTATTGACGATGATCATACTAATGATAACGAAGGGATCTGCTTTTATGATTTTTTCTTAATAAAGTACAATGTGTTCAGGGTATATACATTCCCCAGAGAGACATTAGGTCTAATAATAACGATTCCAAGAGGGTTAACAGGAAGCTAAAGCATCTATTAAGGAAGAAATAGGGAATTTATAGGCGCATCAGAAGAAGAGAGGTTAACCTTACTGATCAACATGCTCAAATTAAAAGAGAAGTAAAAATGGGGATTAGGAAGGCTATGAAATTAGAGTTACTAATGAATCAAAGACCAATCCAAAGGGGTTCTTTCAAGTGTATAGGACGAAGGTGAAGGAAAAAGTAGGACCTCTGAAAATTGGGAATGGACAGCGGACGGATAGCGAACTGGAAATGTGTTCCTTATTTAATAACTATTTCTGTCAGTTTTTACACAGGAAGACATAAATGAGATTCCAGAAATTAATAATTATTCAGTTCCTGATGAATTCAAATTAACTAATATTACTGTCACCAGGGACATGGTTATCAAACAAATAGACAAACTGAAGCAAAATATGTCCCCGGGGCCCTGCGAGCTGTTTTCCAGGGTGCTTAAGGAATGCAAGATGGAGCTTAGTCAGCCATTAACGAGCGTGTTTAATGATTCCATCCTTACCGGTGAAGTACCAGAGTTGTAGAAGATGCTTAATGTGGTTCTTATATTCAGATCAGGGGATAAGTCCAATCCTTCAAATTACCATCCAAAAAGCCTGACATCTATAATGGGCAAGTTATTTGAATCAATTATAGCTGACATTATTGGAAGTCACCTTGAAGAACATAATTTGATTAATGAATCTTAGCATAGCTTCACGAGAGGTCGTTCCTGCCTAACAAATTTACTGACGTTCTTCAATAGAAAATTTGAGGCAGTAGACAGTGATAAAGAATATGATATTGTTTATTTGGATTTTAGTAAAGCCTCTGATAGAGTAACTCACAAGGAGGTAAAGTTCTAGCATGGATAGAGGCATGGATTACCAATAGAAAGCAGAGTTTCCATTAATGGGGTCAAATCTGAATGGGGATTATTCACTAGTGGCATTCCACAAGGAACAGTTTCAGGCCCTCTTTTATTCATAATTTACATTAATGTCCTTGATGAAGGGATTATAAGTGACATGAACAAATTTGCTGATGATACAAAGATAGGCCGTATGATTCATTCTGAGGAGGATAGCAATGAACTCCAGGAGGATTTGGACAAATTGATGTCTTGGTCTGAAAAATGGCTGATGAAGTTCAATGTGGATAAGTTTAAGGTACTAGTCCATTGGTAATGAAAATAACCTCGAACCTATAAACTAGGTGAAGTAGAGCTTCATCATACAGATTGTGAAAAAGACTTGGGAGTCATAGTAAGCAAAAATCTAAAGCCAAGACAGCAGTGCCTAAGTGTTCACAACAAGGCTAACAGATTACTAGGATTTATCTCAAGAAGTATAAGTAACAGAAGTCCAAAAGATATTTTGCAGCTCTATACATCACTAGTGTGGCCTCATTTAGATAACTGCAGGATGGATATAGACTCATTGGAGAACATACAGAGAAGAATGACTAAAATGATTTACTGTGTAATGAATCTCCCGTATGAAGACAGACTTAAAGCCTTAAATCTCCACTCACTGGAGAGACGTAGAATGATGGGAGATATCACTGAAGTGTATAAGTGGATGAGGGGCATAAACAAATGAGATATTAATAAAGTACTGAGGGTATCAAACCAGGTAAGAACCAGAAATAATGGATTTAAGTTGGATAAATTTATATAACAGTTGTAGATGCGTGGAACAATCTTCCCAGTAGTGTGAGCGAGGCTAACACCATGGGCAGCTTTAAAAAAGAGATTGGACAAGTATATGAGTGGGAGGGGCTGGGTTGATTGGTGTCATTGGGTACGGGAGTAAATTCTTGGGAAGCTTTGGGCCTAAGACTGATCCTTCAGAAACGCCACTTGTTACAAATCCCCACTCGAATTTAACCCCATTTATGCACACTTTCTGCTTCCTATTGGTGAGCCATGACTCGATCCATGCGGTACTCTATCAAAAATTTTAAAAAATAATATCGAATTCTTTATCGTGATCAACGGCCTCAAAAGCTTTACTGAAGAAAGATAATAAATTACTTAGGCACAAACGACCCCTCGTGAAACCATGCTGAGTATCATTAATCAAATTATACTTATCCAGATGGCATCTTATAATACCAGCTACAATTTACTCTAGTAATTTGCCTACTATAGGGGTCAGATTTATTGGGCGGTAATTTGACGGTAACGACTTGTCCCATGATTTAAAAATTGGCATTACATTAGCCATCTTCCACGTATCAGATACTACTCCTGTTTGAAGAGATAAATTAAAAATATTAGTTAATGGTTCACAGAGTTTCATTTTGCATTCCTTAAGAACCCTTGAAAAAAAGCTCATCAGGACCCGGCGATTTATTTTGTTTCAGTCGGTCTATTTGTTTCATAACCATTTCACTAGTGACTATGATATTACATAATATATCTTCTTCAGGTCCACAGTGAAAATTTATTACTGGGAAATTGCTAGTGTCTTCCTGTGTAAAAAACGAGAGAAAATAATTATTAAAAATTAAGCACATTTTATTCTACTTGTCAGTAAGGTGCTCAAAGTTATTTTTAAGGGGACCTATCTTATCTCTAACTTTTGTTCTATAAATCTGGAAAAACCTTTTGGGTTAGTTTTCGAATCCCTAGCAACTTTAATTTTGTAGTCCTGTTAACTTTTCTTTGTGGTCTCTTGCGTCGAGTTCCACCATAATTTTTAAATTATTAACAAGGGTTTCCTTGTTTGCCAGAACCAAGTCAAGCAGGTTATTTTCCTTTATAGGTTCTGTCACAAACTTCTTCAAAAAACAATCCCGATCTACTTCTAAAAAGTCATTAGATTCTAAATTCCCAGTCAAGAAATTCCAATAAATCTGACTAAAGTTCAAGTCTCCTATCTATCTATCCCCAACTAAAACAATGTTCTTACCTTCACCAGTGGAGTTCATCGTGATGTTCTCGATAGTCTTCGTTGGGGTTTCATGGGATGTCGACTCACTCTCGTCCGCCAATGCTTCCTTGGTGCTCGTTGTGACGTTCCCAGTAGACAACCCACATTCGTCAGGAAGCACAGAAAATGGGTTGGAAGTTTCCACAGTAGTCTTCTAGTTCTTTGTTGTTCCAGCCACTCCAACAGACTTCTTGATCTTCAGCTTCGTTCTATGTTGCCCGGCTACTGACCAGATTCACTTCTTATCCTGAAGACTTAGAGCAGGAGGATTACTATGAATCCTGTTTCTTTCCTCCGTCATTCGCCGTATTTCGAGCTTAGCACCCCTAAGTGCCTCTTTTAGCTGCTTGTGGAGTTGCTCAAGAGAGGACATCTTGGTTCAGATTCAGAGAGCACACAAGACAATTCTTCACAGACCTAAGTACAGGTCACCACTGAGCTAAGCACAGGTCACCACTGAGATAAGTACAGGTCACCAAAACATCAAAGAAAGGCATGTAAAGGGTCAAGACTACACCTCACCATCACATCCCACAACAAAGCAACACACACGTGACGACACCCGCCTCTGTGAAACCCACCTAATACTCTACCCAAGAATTAAGATTTATTACTTGTTTAATATATCATTAAATTCTTCCCAGATTTTATTAATTATAAATGAATCCAATTTATAACCCAAAGGAAATGTTCATATTTTCAAAACTGCTTTTTATGAAACAAGATTCAATTATATTCCTGTCGACCATGGACTTGCTTGATAAAACTTTCTCAGCCTTGTGAAAATCAACTGGATGGTTAAAATCTCACACATAAATAAACAGAGCATTAGAATCTTGTCCAGTTCTAATGCTATACTCACGCTGTTTTAAAATTGCTAAAAATACGTTTTACAATCCAAAAAGGGACAAACAACCTTATTCAACTAAAATTATGTTGGTTCTCCCTTACCATAAAAACTTAGTTGATAAGCCATCGCTTCTTAAGACTTTTAACATCAAAGTTGTATTACAGTTTATTACGATCAAACTGGTAAAAGTCTCAAACTAAGATTAAAACAATATAAACAAGCCAATTGAACTGGAAAAGATTCTAATGCTCTATTTATTCATGTGAGATATTTTAACCACCCAATTGATTTTCAAAAAGCTAAAAAAAATTGTGTCAAGCAAATCCATGATAGACAAAAATATAAACGAATCATGTTTCATAAAAAGCAATTTTGAAAATAATATGAATATTTCCTTTGGCTTATATAAATTGAATTCATTTATAATTAATAAAATCTAGGAAGAATTTAATTATACACTAAACAATAAATCTTAATTCTTGGGTAGCATTAGGTGTTTTTCACAGAGTCGGGTGTCGTCATGCGTGTGTGAGGTGTTACTTTGTTGTGGGATGCGATGGTGAGGTGTAGTTTTGACCTTTTATATGCCTTCCGTTCATGTTTTGTTTTTATAACGCTTGCAATTTCATAGTTCTTTCACTGTGGTTGTTTTGAATATTCCAATATCGCCTGTTTGCAGCAATATTATTGCTTTATACATACATATATATATATATAATATATATATATATATATATATATATATATATATATATATTCTCCATGGGGAAGTGGAACAGAATTCTTCCTCCGTAAGCCATGCGTGTTGTAAGAGGCGACTAAAATGCCAGGAGCAAGGGGCTAGTAACCTCTTCTCCTGTATATATTACTAAATGTAAAAGGAGAAACTTTCGTTTTTCCTTTTGGGCCACCCTGCCTCGGTGGGATACGGCCGGTGTGTTGAATGAATGAATATATATATATATATGCATGAATGTGGAACAATGCAACTGTGGATGGAAATTCTTAGCTCAAGATCTCTCGCTTGCTCTGTGCACCGTCAGAACGTACGTAGTGTTGCAAGTCTCGCAACAGACAACAGGGGTAAATATTCTCTCTGAGGCTCCTCAGAAGTGTAAACTGTTGGTGTGCCTCACACTGCAATGTGAGTGTCGTCTGCTCCTCTTCAACCTCCACTCGTCCCTTTTCTTCCTTTACAGGGACGGGGAGGGAGGAACCTCATACCTTTACGGAAAGCTATTAACGAAATAATACTCGTACTCAGCCCAAAGCGTCATTTTAAATAACATCAACTAACGTAGTGACATATTGAATAAATTTACCTAAGAAGTAAATACACCCACATACTTAAGCTTTATGTAACTTGAGAACATTAACTAATCAAATTTGTTGTGTGTCACCCTATACGTCCGAGAATGTACCAGAAAGTGTTATCTACAAACATTCCTACACATGTGCCTACCCTGCTCAAAAAAAAAATTTTTACTTTTATAAATAAAAACATGAAAACTTTTAGAAAACCACGTGATTGAGGCTGTTACATAAACTAAGACTCACCAAGAATGTCTTGCTGGGGAAGCCACTTGCTGATCATCACGTTGTCAGGGACGTCCTCCAGCTCTTCCTCGTATTTCCAGATGACTCGCTGTGGCAGCCTGCGGAAAGCCTGGATGAAGAGGTCGCGGTACTGGACCGGCATTGAGGTACTGCGAGCAATAGATCCCAAACTGAAGTAAATTACGCCGGATTCTGCTCCTGTGATCCACGATTCTAATTCCTTAAAAAAATAAGTGTGTATTATATTACAGGCAAAGAATTACACAATGAAAGCTATGAGAGCTAGGTCAGCAGAGCAAGACAACAGATCTGAGTCTGTGAAGACAAAACTATGGCTCATTGACAGGGCCAGTGACATTGTTTACAGTGGCATAACACGATGATAGAAACAAATGTCAGGTAGTCAGGACAACTTACCTGAGGCAGAAGTTTGGCGGGACGACAGTGCATGGCGCCTACCTCTACCTGTGAGGGCAGAAGAGGCAGTGGTGTGCTGATAGAAAAGTGACTGTTGAGCAGCGATAGACTCACGTTCCTCTCCAGGTCCAACAATAGTGGCAGCTCCGGGAACTGAGCTGAGATCTGAGGGATATTACCAATACAGTTGTTTATGAGAGCGGGTCTGGCATTTCATCAAAATATCAAGGTGCTCCATCAGCCGCTTGTATTGTCAGTGATGGAATATTGCTCACCTCTTTTTGTATCAGTGGCACAACGCTCCATTTCCTCCAGTAAAGCGAAAACCCAATGTGTACGAAAGTATTGTAGAGTCGATGCCAGAGACTCATGGGTCTTGGGTAGTCCTCCAAGAAATTAGGGACGTAAGCTGGGTTGAGAACGTTGCCCAGAACGGAGCTCTGACGTGGTTCCATCCCTGACGTTGAAAGGGTAATGAAGGGAATTTCGTGCAGGAAGGGATATGCAGCCTGTGGGAGAGCCAGTTCTGAGCCGCAATACTGAATTTAACTAAAACTTTCATGAAAAAATCCAGAATTACCCTCAGTATTCTTAGTAAAACCCAACATGCAGAAAGACATCGGCAGATTTATCGTTTTTCCTAATCTCAGTGTTCCTGGGAAACATTTATAAACTACAAAACAATCACCAATAATCAAGGTTTTTTGGTTGTGATGGTGGTGATGGTGGTGGTTGGTGGTGGTGTAGGAGTTGGTGGCAGTGGTTGTTGTTGGTGGTGGTAGTGGTTGGTTGGTGGTGGTGGTGTTTGGTGGTGGTGGTGGTTGGTAGGTGGTGGTGGTGGTTGGTGGGGGTGGTGGTGTTGGTGGTGGTGGTGGTTGGTGGTGGTGGTGGTTGGTGGTGTGGTTAGTGGTGGTGGTGGTTGGTAGGTGGTGGTGGTGGTTGGTGGTGGTGGTGATTGGTGGTGGTAGTGGTTGGTGGGTGGTGGTGGTAGTGGTGGAAGTTGGTGGTGGTGGTTGGTGGTGGTGGTGGTTGGTGGTGTGGTGGTTAGTGGTGGTGGTGGTTGGTAGGTGGTGGTGGTGGTTGGTGGTGGTGGTGATTGGTAGTGGTAGTGGTTGGTGGTGGTGGTGGTAGTGGTGGAAGTTGGTGGTGGTGGTTGGTGGTGGTGGTTGGTGGTGGTGGTGGTTAGTGATGGTGGTGGTGGTTGGTGGGTGGTTGGTGGTGGTTGGTGGTTGTGGTGGTGGTTGGTGGTGGTGGGTGGTTAGTGGTGGTGGTGGTTGGTAGGTGGTGGTGGTGGTTGGTGGTGGTGGTGATTGGTGGTGGTAGTGGTTGGTGGTGGTGGTGGTAGTGGTGGAAGTTGGTGGTGGTGGTTGGTGGTTGGTGGTGGTGGTTGGTGGTGGTGGTGGTTAGTAGATGGTGGTGGTGGTTGGTGGGTGTGTGGTGGTGTTGGTGGTGGTGGTTGGTGGTGGTGGTGGTTGGTGGTGGTGGTGGTTAGTGGTGGTGGTGGTTGGTAGGTGGTGGTGGTGGTTGGTGGTGGTTGTGATTGGTGGTGGTGGTGGTTGGTGGTGGTGGTGGTAGTGGTGGAAGTTGGTGGTGGTGGTTGGTGGTTGGTGGTGGTGGTTGGTGGTTGGTAGTGGAGGCTGGTGGTGGTGGTTGGTAGAGGCGGAGGTGGTGGTGATGCTGGTGGTGGTTGGTGGTGGTGCAGGTTTTTTGAGGTGATGGTGGTTGGTGTTGGTGGGTGGTTGAGGTAGTTACTTGTAGTGGTTGTTTGTGGTGGTGACTGTGATGGCGCTTTGTGGTAGTTGTTGGTAATGGTGGTGGTAGTTGGTGGTGGTGACTGTGGTGGCAGTTTGTGGTAGTTGTTGGTAATGGTGGTGGTAGTTGGTGGTTGTTGATGGTTGTTAAAGGTGGTTGTTAGTGGTAGTTGGTTTGGGGGTGGTTGTTGGTGGTTGGTGGTGGTGATAGTGGTGGTGGTATTTGAAGGAGGTTGGTGGTGGTGTGGTTGGTTTGTGTGATGGTGGTTGGTGGTAGTGTGGTTGGTTGGTGTATGGTGGTTGGTGGTGGTGTGGTTGGTTAGTGTGATGGTGGGGTTTGGTGGTGGAGTGATTGGTTGGTGTGATGGTGGTTGGTGGTAGTGGTGGTTGGTGTGATGGTAGTTGGTGGTAGTGGTGGTTTGGTGATGTTGGTTGGAGGTGGTTTTGGTGGCGATTGGCGGAGGTGGTGGTAGTGATGGTGGTGGTGTAATGCATCATTATTTAATGTTGGCAACGTTTTATTATGTATAAATTATCAATTAAAATTCATCATAGTTAAGATATTGTTTTAATTAAAGTGAAAGAAGCCGCACTTGGGCTGCGGCTACGACAACCATTACAAAATTGGAAAATTAATTATGCTTACCAAAAAATGGGTCAAACTGTCAAAATTTTGTTGTAAATTTCATTTTCGTGTGATGATTCTCAAGAAAATCATAATATAATAAAAATCAAAATAATATAAATAGTAATAATCATATATCCATTAATTATATTTGTTAAAAAAATATTAATAATACTACCTAATGTAATAAAATCACATTTTTGCATTATTATAAAGAGGCCCAGAAATGTTGTAGGCGCCGTGACGTAAAGAATGTTGCTTTGGGCTGCTGTAAAGTCCTATATTTGTGCTATTATTATAGGTGTCACATGTTTTTCAGAATCATGTAAGAAACAAGATACATATCGTAATATAACACATGCACTCAGCAGGCTCATTTCAATCATGTGTTCACATATGCACACACTTTAAATACCAATCTTTAAATGTAAACTAGCAATAATCATATTTTAATAACATTAAAACACGAGTACCTACCTCGTTGAACAATTGATCAATCACAATAACATCAAATTCCTTCCTTCTTTCATAAAGATCTTTCGCCACGGGGATTTTGTACAACTCTCTGGCCAGAGTTGGCAGAGCAGTTTCTAAGAATTGGAAGACCCCACTGGGGTTCTTCCTGTTCTCAAACACGTTAATATTTTCCTCCTTGAAGTATGGGAGGTCGAGAGTAATGTCTTCAATGTTAGGATGTTTGGACGACTTCGGTTGGTTGGTCAACATCAATATCTGAAAATTGTAGTTAAGTTGTGTATCAAGATAAGGTTGAGGGAACTTGACGAAACCCACAACAAAATCTGAATTAAGTTCATCATTTGGGAATATTAAATTGTAAATTTCTTACGTTTTGTAAGCTTTCTTTCAGTTTATTTAAGTCACTCTTTACTATTACTTAAACAATAATTGTTAAGACAATCTCTAAGTTATTCTCAGTGCATTCAGTTCTCGAAATAATTGTTCATGATTTTTTTATGCTAATTCTGAAATACAGACATAACACATTTAGGTATTACCTTGTGTCCACGGTCGGCCAGAGCCTCAGCGAGAGGCATGAAGACATTCCTGTGACTCCTGGAGGAGACTGGGAGGAGCATGAGGATCTTATAGGACCTCTCAGGTGGAGACAACTTCCCCATGATGCTTCCCACTAGCATCACCACCAGTACACACATCGTTGTTGACTTCATCTGCAGACAACATGAATTACACTTTTAACATGTAATACATTTCAGCATTGTGCTAAATGCTGAAATAGTAAGCAGGCAAAGTTTTATAAATATAATAATTAATTCGTTGACAATGAGAGTGACAACGGAGATCAAGCTGATCCGAATCAGGAGTGAGAGAAACTAAAATCAAGAAAGACCCATTGATATAACAGTTCATATATTATTCTAAAATAAAACCCATCACATATCTGTATATATCTAATTCTATTACTAAGCTACATTCAGATTGGAAAAAAGATCTTTTTGGAGATATTGTAATGCAGGTTGCTATAAGTTATTATATCTTTCCTTTCAGCAGAAGGATGGCATAATGCATTAAAAAATTTTTACAAATAGATATTACAAATTGATGGCTTATAGGCCACGCTAGCTGGAGATTCGTCTGTAAAAAACTTGCATTTGTGGTCACAGTGGTGCCTATGCTAACCTTCCTATGGTGTAGAAATATACCTAGTTGGACGAATCTTATTGTGGCTAGCTGGTCCAGTGGCTAACTCGACGGTCTGGAGTTTTGAGACTCTCTGACCACGCGTTCAATCCCGCCGGTGGAATGGTTAGATATACGTTACATAAATGAGTTATCCTACGAATTTCTCTGATGTGACATAAGCTAATATTGATCATGGTCAGAAACTTCTCAATTGTATTACATTCGGCTACACTTAATTCACGAGCTTGAAAGAGGTCAATATAAAGAGAAGTTCTTTCAGGCATGGAGTTGTAAACTTAACATATTGATTCTGTTTAATAAACTTAGGCACACAGTCGTTCATGTACCCGCAGTTGTTATACTAATCTAGAAAAAAGATTAAAGCCGTGTATTAATTATTTTCAAAGATCATTTAAATCTTGCAAATTTACTTATTATATGTTACAAAAAAGTGATACCCATAAACTACAGACAACTCCAGAGTATACTACAAAGTCTGCCCCTCTATCATTCAGCTTGTTACTACATTTTTGTAACAAGTAGTCAATATTCTGGCCCATTTATCGGTTCAAGTTTATCATAAGTATTTTAGGATCACAACTGATAGGGTAATAACTAATCGAAATTAAAATTAAGATATATTTATTAACAAAAGTAAAGTTGACTAGCTGGACAATGTCAAAGTAAATGCTTTATATGATATAGGATATAAGTTCCTATGCTTCTCTCGTATTGCAAAAAGTAGGATATACAGTATAATAATGCTGAAGGCACATTTCATATCTTCATGGCTTATAGGTACCGTCTGGTACACTGTCACCAATTATAAACATAATACTATTATATACAAGTGAGTGTGTGTGAATGTGAATATGTGGTCCAAGTAGTGCGCTCTGTCTCAAGACTCGTCTCGATTTAACAGTGACTGACTATACTTCCTCCAATAATAGAACTTCTTGACTAACCTGGCAGTCAGAACAGCTTGCTTGAACAATAAGGCAATCGATTCGCTGAACAATAATATCACAAGCAGCAGAACAGCGTCAGGAACAAGGACACGAAATAATGACCCTAACTGGGGACCATCAGCAGATCCTCCGTAAAAGTCACAAAACTCCCTTAATACTGAATCATAACCAAATCCTCGACTACGACAGTGCGCAGATACCAAGCAAATTAAGTCTGAAGCTACTGCTCAGGACCTGGGTTAAATTACAGTGTCAGTATGACACACAACCTCAGTAAAACTTCGAAAATTATTAAAAGAGTGTTTAAATAATGAACAAACAACAAGAGAGAGAGAGAGAGATGTTGGTCGAGCAAGGACAAGTAGAGGAGAGAGAGAGGAAGGCAAGGCATTCTCCCAGCACAGGTGCATTCACGGGACTGATCACGTGACTCGCCCGGCTACTGCCGAGAAACCGGCAGGTAAACAAGGGAGGTGGTAATTAACAAGGAAATTTGTCAATCCAGGCCACCACACAGCTCTCTCGAACAGTGAGCGCAGTATAAAGTGTATATGATATATGCTACCTAACCACACAGCTCTCTCGAACAGTGAGCGCAGTATAAAGTGTATATGATATATCCTACCTAACCACACAGCTCTCTCGAACAATGAGCGCAGTATAAAGTGTATATGATATATCCTACCTAACGACATATGCTTAGTCAAATAATTATATAAAGCAAGATATTTTAAATTTAGCTTATTTTGAAAATATCAACAATATAAAATAACATGAAAAAGTATATATGAAATATATACATTATAAACATTGGGCCCCATTCAGGGGGCGTAATATTATATATTACATTGTAAAGGCTGCTTGTCCACAGGAAACATAGGGGTGGGGGATATTCTTAAATATTTCAAAATGTGTAATAGATAAATTCATGTGTCCTTGTTGCCTCTCTCAGATTGTACACGTTAAGTATTAATTTTTTTCATAATCTTGTGACACATTTTGAGAGACTAATACAATGTAAGTAATTAAAAATTTCACGTTGTCTAATTATTCATTCCATTGACCATATCGCTCTCGGGCCGTGTGGTTGGGCTGCGCACACGCTCCTGGTTGAGAGGCCTTCCAGCGCAGTTTGATTTTCTCAAGATGGTGCAGAATACAAGAAGGCGCGCCAACACTGTGTGCTTTGATTTAGTGCGGGGTGTTGTTACACTTCATTCCGCACAGGTGATACTACCTATGATTATTCGCGACACATACGGCATTGCTGATCAGGATCTGTATGGAGTACTGCTCAATGGGGCTCACCGAATACTCATAAAGCTACGATCGACGGCAGTGTATGAACGCCTTTTGGAGAAGTATCAAGATGGCTGTGTGGACGTTAACTACGCAATACGAGTTTGTCTGACTGATGTGTCGAGACACTACACCTGGGTGAAGGTATGTAATGTGCCTTTCGAAGCTGACGAGGCAGACCTAAGGAACGTTTTTTAACGTTACGGTACTGTTCACCTGTTAACAGTGGGTATGCATGTTGAGGAGACAGCGTAAGAGAAGAGTGGCGATGGAGATGACGGGATTAACTGTTCATGTGGGGATGGAAGGGTATAGGGAGGGGCAGGTATTAGTGACGACTGAGGGTATGAGTGGATATCTAGATGCATGGTTTAGGTCATATACACAAAACGTAGGTATTCGAGATGAGGCTGTAAAGGAAATGGGAGGTTTTATGTAATGTGAGATTGATGGTACAGATAGGGTAACATTAGAAGGTCCGATCACGGAAAGTGAGATTTCGCACACTTTGTCTGGTGCAAGTTTAGGTAAGGCGCCAGGTGTAGATGGGTTGCCTAATGATTTTCACATTAGGAATTGGGAAGTATTGAGAAGATTTTTAGTTAGGTTATTCAATGTAATGAAGGATGATGGGGAAATGGGTGAGCAGCAAAGGACTGCTGTCATGGTATTAGTTCCGAAAGGTGGACAGACTACAGTAGAGGATTACCGAGCAATGTCACTTATGCGTGGGGATTATAAGTTTTTTGCATGGATATTAGGGAATAGAATAAAAAAGTGAGAGATAAAGTAATTAACAGAGGACAATATGGGGTACCGGGTAGGACAATGTATGAAGGGCATGGAATTATCAGAAGTTTTATAAAGCAGAGGGGGGAGCTGGGGGTGGGGGTGTTTTGGCATTGGATTGGAGAGCGGCTTACGAAAGTGTAGAGAGGAGTGCCTTATGGAGGTTCATGTATTGGCAGGGATTTGGGAGGGAAATTATATCTTGGGCGAAAACATTGTATCAGGCAGCATCTAAGAGAGTACAGGTTAATGGAAGGCTAGGTGTTAACATTCAAATGGGAAGGGGTTTGCGACAGGGATGCCCTCTGTCGCAAATATTGTTTGCGTGCCTCCAGGATCCCTTTTATAGGGCAGTTAGGTGGAGTATCGCAAGTGGAGGGGTTAGTAATGAACGAGAGAGTGGGGCGGGTATTGTGGGTTATGTGGATGACACGACTGTATTGGTGAGGGATGAGAGGGGCTTACACAAGGTAGGAAAGGTGGTAGATGTGTTTGGCGAGGCTACTGGGATGGAAATTAATGTGGCAAAGTCTAAGTATATGGACCTAGGCAATAGCGTAAATAGAGGTGGGACTGTATGACACGGGTGGAGTGTGGTGGATCAGCTATTGATTTGTGGGATAGTGTACGTTAAGAATGATAGGGTCGCGCAAGATGTAAATTCGATGTGCACCGTGGATAAGGTTTTAAAAAGATTGGGTGGTTTGAGGACGGCGCAGCTAACGTTGCATCAGAGGGTTATTGTGACGAACGTCCTGTTGTATAGCAAGCTATGGCACATGGTGGCAATATACCCGCTGAGGCGGCGAGAGGTGCAACGGTTGCAACATGGGATTTTCAGATTTATATGGGGATCGGGTTGTGACTGGCTAAGTAGAGGGGTGGTGATGCTTCCTGTTAGCCAGGGGGGGCTGGGCTTATACCTTTAGAAAAGCGTATGATGAGTGTGTATCTAAAACGTGGAGGTGGGGAGAGGAGAGGGGGCTAGAAAGACTGCATCTGGATATGCAACGATAGTGGGGTGGTAGGGATTTAATGATTGGTGAGGCCATGTTGTGGGTTTTAATGATGAGGGAGAGGGATCCGGAGCACCTCAAATTGAGGATTCTTGAGAGGGTGGGGGGTGGGTCTGTGGTGGCAGCAGTTAAGGGAGCATACCCCATGTATGCGTGGGGGAATATCTGAAAATGTTTACGGCAATTGCGTGTTAAACCAGGTGTAAGGGAGGTAATGTTTAGGTTTCTACATGGAATCTTGCCGTCTGGTGTTGTGTTATTTAATAGGAGACTAAGGGCAAAGCGTGAGGATGTTTGGAGACTATTTTTCATGTGGTGTATTTTTGTAATTGTTTAGAAGCTGTGGGTGGGCAAGGGTTACAGGTGTTAAGGGTGTTAAGTTTAGATATAGTTGGGATCAGACAGATGATGATGAATGCGGTTGCGTATGTGGTCACTGATTTTATTTATACATCTTGGGCCATGAGGGAGGTGGGTGAGGATGAAAGAATAAAGGTGTTAGCGGCCACCATTTATAGAACCAAGTGTCGCAATAAGGATCTTTATGGGGGAAGGTGGGAGACAGCGTTTACTGAGGGATACCGGAGTTTTAAGTTGAAGGATTTACGGGATTAAAGTGTAAAGTAAGGGGTAACGACGGGCTAGTTTCTTGAGTGGGGATGTGTGGATGGCTTTTAAAGTGTGTGATTGGATTTGTACTAATACATTTATGCTTTTCCTGTGTAGCGAGTGTGTGGTGGGTGGTGGTATTACACATGTGTTCCCTTTATGTTGTGAAGATTTTGGATAATACATATACGTAGTGTATTGGAACACTACATTATTTTGTGTATATAAGGTGAGTGAAAGGGTAGAATCTAACAGTATTTGTGTGTGTGTGAGAATGACTGTTCGTTATTGTGAGAGTGTCTTCAAAGATGTTATAGAAAGCACATACTACGTGGTGTTACTAAGGTATGCCAAATGACTGTTTACAATATGCTGTGTTACAAAATCCGGAGTTTCGTTTCTTGTTGGAAGCATTCTGTAAGACACAATTTCTGTATACTGGAAGGCTCGGAAGTATAAATAGTTGTAATGAGCAACGTGGTACAGTATTTAATATTATGTGAGATTGTATTTTGGCGCATAAGGCCTAACATATGTTTCAGCGGCCTGGTTAAGATTATATAGTATATATCGTGTGACACTGTATGTGCAGGGTAGTGTTATATATTTTAAGTACACGCTGTTGGTTTCCCTTTGCTATTTTAATGTTTCAAGTAGCATATAAGAGTATCCGTTAGGTAATATAAAAATGTATATTGATTTTGTGTAAATACATTATATTAGATGACTTTGTTGGAGCAGGTATGCATATAAGTTCAAGTAGCGGTGTATGTCATGTATTAATACTGCTATAGGGTATATAGTGTATGAAGAAGTCTTGGGTGGATTGCACCCGTGTTGAGATAGAGTATATTATCCTTGTATGCTAGGCAAAGTTTTTATAGTTGTTACTTAGAGCAAGTAGTATCCTGCGCTCTTATAGTATGTTATTGTTTTGTTGGTATATGATGAGGGGGGGGGTACCTTTTTACTTCCAGAGCACATATGTACGACTTTATAAATGTACCTTTGCTGGGGGGGAGGGGTGGATGTATATGTTTTAATGATATGTGGTGAGGCTTTTACCTTTAAGAATTGTTTTGTATATAAAACTTGGCATAAGATGTATAAGTGTGCTGAAGTAGATTATCTGGATATGTTGTTGGTACACAGTGTGAAGTGTTCCTTTTTCTTTTTGGATTGTGTATACGTATGTTGTACTTTAACTTTGTTGTTCCATGTCGATTGGTTTAGTGACATATGTTTGCTTCCATGTATAATGTATACTGTATTTTAAATAAAACATATAAAAAAATCTTTATATGCATAAAAGAAGGCATCCATAAAAATCAGATTTTTTAAAAATGCATTTTGTTAAATGCAAAATGTTTCAGAAATGAAAAATAAGTAAAATCTTCTGAATGAATCCTGCTGTAATTATAATCCAACTGTGGAAAATTTTGAATTTTCTCAAATTCAGCTTGCATAAATTTGAATAATATAATAATTGTGAATTAAAAGGAAGCTGATTTGACCATTTGAGATATATTTCTGTCAAGGAGGGTGTACAGCAGCTTCGGAGTGATACAGAAGGGAGATGCGTTTTGAAATTTACTAGCACTGGTTGCAGTGGAAAATTCAGCTAATAATCTGGCATCTTCGAGGCCAAATTGGGGTTTCTCGGCCAGAATTTCTAATAGGAAACCATGTTGATGTCCTTTGCTGAAGAATTTAGACAGGAAATTTATGGGACCTCAGGAATTATATGTGGATGGTGAAAGATAAGGAATACGACATCACTCACACGGGGAAGTGCACCATTAATCCTTTCATTTGGATCTCTATCTGTCCAATGTAGAGTCCATGTGTCAGGCAGGTGTTGTTGTGTGATCCATCCACAGTAATTAAATGGTAAGTGGTAATACAATTTTTTTCTGATAACACCATTACAATTTATGTACAGTTAGTATATCCTGTGTACCAAGCAAGCATAATCATATACAGCCCACATTATTTTGTAATTTACCATTAATAGCAATAATGTAATAATAATAATAATAATAATAATAATAATAATAATAATAATAATAATAATAATAAGAACTTTATTTTTACAAGTATATGTACAAAGTATACAGGCCTACATGACATCAGTGACATACTACTATACAGAAAGTCCTCTGTTATACAGAGCATTTCAGGAAAATTTGATCAGTTTTGCCATAGGATGGGACCCACACCAGTCCACTACCTCCCAGGTACCCATTTTACTGATGGGGAACATAGTCAATCGGTATAAAGAAGCATGCTCTCGCTGGGAATCGAACCCAGACCCTCGTTGTGTGAAGGAAGATCTTTAGCCACCAGACTAAGGGGCAATACTCATGCATGTACAAGCATATGTATACATACCCCTCTGGGTTTCCTTCTATCTTCTTACTAGTTCTTGTTCTTGTTTATTTCTGCTTATCTCCATGGGGAAGTGGAAAAGAACTCTTCCTCTGTAAACCATGTGTGATGTAAGAGTAACTAAAATTCCAGGAAGAAGGGGCTAGGAACCCTTTTCCTGTATATATTACTAAATTTAAAGGAGAAGCTTTTGTTTTTCCTTTTAGGCCAACCTGCCTCGGTGGGATATGACCGGTTTGTTGAAAGAAGAACGAATAAGATTGTAATTATTAATTTAATTATTAGGTCTAGCTTTTTGTGAGAGGTGATGAAGTGGACATCGAGGGAGTCACAGTTCGGCGACCTAGTGTGACTAAGTCTGACGTACCTCACCCGAGTTACTTGCACTTTACCCTTTGAGGGTCGGTCACGTACATGTATGTCATAACAGCTTGGGTCGGTCACGTACTTATACACGCAAATTCTAGCGCCTTCAAATTGAGCAGGAGAAAGCTCGTATCCCTACATGCGAGAGAATGGGTATGCGTCGTCAGTGGCACAGTATAAAAAAATCGGGGCACCTGCATAGCATCGTGGGAGTGGTAATTCAGTGTGCATTGACCATATCACTCTTGGGCTGTGTGGTTGGGCTGCACACACTCTCCTGGGTGAGAGGCCTTCCTGCGCAGTTTGATTTTCTCAAGATGGCGCAGAATACAAGAAGGCGCGTCAACACTGTGTGCTTTGATTTAGTGCGGGGTGTCGTTACTCCTCAATCCGCACAGGTGATACTATCTATGATTATTCGCGACACATACGGCATTGCTGATCAGGATCTGTATGGAGTATCACTCAATGGGGCTCACCGAATATTCGTCAGGCTACGATCGACTGCAGTGTATGAACGCCTGGTGGAGAAGTATCAAGATGGCTGTGTGGACGTTAACTCGGCAATACGAGTTCGTCTCATTGATGTGTCGAGACACTACACCGGGGTTAAAGTACGTAATGTGCCTTTCGAAGCTGACAAGGCAGACCTAAGGAACGTTTTTGAACGTTACGGTACTGTTCACCTGGCAACAGCAGGTACTTGGGCGGATGGGGTGTACGCCGGCTTACAGGAAGGTACGTTCAACCTAAAGATGATGCTGAGGCATTCTATCCCATCGTTTGTCATCCTAGAGAACTTTCGGACACAAATCATGTTGTATTATGCAGGGCAGTGCAAGACGTGCATGCTATGTGGCATTTATGACCATATGGCAGCCTAGTGTGGGAGGCAGCAGCGACGACAGGATGCAGACAGAGGGACAGAGCTAGGGCCTGACCCGATGGCGGGGCCTGTCAGCGGGACACCTGTAAATGGCCATAGTTCTTCTTGGAGCGAGGAGGTGGAGACAGAGTTCCCGATGCTGGGGTCGAGCCCATCAATGCCTGTAGACTCTATGGTCTCCACTTTGGTGGAAGGGGAGACCAAGCTGAGTGACGAGGAACGAGGGGAAGATGTGGCTTTAGAGCAGTTGACGGACAGGTTTTTGTAGGCGATGAGAGCTGGTGATGAAGCACAGTCGGTGGAAGGACCAGAGGAGAGCGATGACGAGAGGAGAGGCAGTCAGCTAACTGCGGGTGTAACTTCTGCGTGAGTGGTGACCGTGGTCGAGGTGGCGGCGGAGGTACATTGTGAGGCATCTCCCGACCAGAATATGGATGCAGAGTGTGTTCGGTGAAAGAGGGCGGCAACTGACTCTGATTCAGATGATGTCTTGACCCTGGCACAGAGGCTGGGGAAGAAACCGTGGGCAGACGTGGTGAGTGGAGGTGCCACAGGTGTCAGGTGTTCGACCAGGGGGGGAATCGCGCTCAGTGGAGGGCGAGGTGGGAAAAGTAGGATGGCTGGTAATGCGCCTATGAGAGGAGTTCCAGGGCAGCATGTAAAACCCTTCAAGAAGGTTTCAGGTGTATGACTGTGAATGTAAATGGGATGTGTGCGAATGTGAAGCGTTTGTGGCTCCAGGGGTTTTTGAGGCATTATGCCATAGATATTGTGTTTGTGCAGGAGCATAATTTTAAGGTTGGCCGGGATTTGAATGTGGCTGGATATCGTGTGCCTGTGGCATATTAAGAACGTTTGAATGGTGTGGTGGGGATCCTGATTCGGGAGACGAGCCCGTTTGTTGTAATTAGATGTGAGGGAGGGGAGGAGGGTATGGTACTCCGGGTAGATGGATGGTGGAGGGGTGAGTGACTGGCAGTGGTTTGTGTGTATGTGCTGGCTGAGCATGATGTACAGGCGAAGAATGAGTTTATGCATGATGTTTTGATTTATTATTTGATATCTCTTCCCTCGGTAACAATCGTAGGCGGTGATTCGAATTGTGTAGTACGTAGAAAGGATATGGAGCCACGGGGGGCAGGGTGTTTTTTGGTTAGCCTAAGGGATCTTTTGATGGGCGTGGGGTTAAGGGATGCTATTGGAGATGGGGACCTGATGGTCCCCAGGGATATGCGGCCAGGCTAGGTAGCTTATATGTGACGAGAAGTGTGCGGATGATGTGCGTGTGTAAGGTAAACGCTGTATACATGGATCATAGAGCTGTTTATACGGACTTGGCTTGGGCCAGCTTGCCTAAGAGGTATCCAGGGTATTGGAAGTTAAATGTGAGACGTCTTGGGGTGGAGGAGGCGGGGTTAGATTTTAGGACAATGTAGGAGAATTTGTGGGGAGAGGGTAGGGATGTGGGTGATTTGCTGAGGTGGTGAGATGGGATAGCTAAGGAGAGGATCCAGCAGTTTTATGTGCAATGGGGAAAGTACCAGGGTTGGATGACGTACGGGTTGCAGCAGTATTTCGAGGGTAGGTTGCAAGGTTGTTATGAGAGGGGTGTGCAGGCATGGAGGAAACTGAGTTTTTAAAAAGGAGGATTCAAGATTTGCAGAATGACAGATTTGATGCAGTGAGAGTGCAGGGTGGATTTTAAGAGGTGGTGTGGGGTGATCGCCCATCGGCCTGTGTGTTATGGGGACAGAGGCAGCGCTGTATGGCTATGGAAATTGATAGGCTCGTGGTACATGAGGACTTAGGTGGATATAGGGTGGGACAGGAGTTAAGAACAGTGGAGGCGATGAGTGATTACGTGGATAGGTGGTTTGCAAGAAATTTACTGAGTGCAGGGGTAGATGTGAGGGGTTTCGGGGGGTTGGGGGAGAATGTATCTTGCGTGCTAAGTGGCAGTGATTGCATGGCGTTGGGGGGGATATTGAAGACGGGGAGGTGTGGAGGGCTTTAGAGGGGATGGCACGAGGTAAGGCACCAGGTTTGGATGGCTTGCTTTGCGAGTTTTATGTGAGCTATTGGAGTGTGTTGAAGTTCTTGTTAGTAGAACTAATGAACACGATGAAAAGGGAGGGGAGGATGGGCAGGTTGCAAGGAACTGTGGTTGTGGTTTTAGTGCCCAAAGGTGAGCGAAAAGACACGCTGCGGGACTTTAGGATAATATCATTGCTGTGTGCCGATTATAAGATTTTTGCAAAAATTTTAGGAAATAGGCTGAAGTGTGTGGTGGATAGAGTGGTTGCAAGAGGACAATATGGTGAGTCTGGGAGGACGATGTATGAGGGACATAGTAATATAAAGAATTTTGTGGAAGGGTTGGGAGGGGAGCAGTGGGGGATGTCTAGCGTTAGATTGGCAGGCATCATATGATAGTGTAGAACGTGAGGTGTTGTGGTACATATTAAGGAGGCAGGGTTTTGGGGAGGAGGTGGTGCATTGGGCAGAGACATTATATAAAGGTGTGGGAGTGTGTGTACAGGTAAATGGGAAGTTGGGGGAGTGGGTATCCATAGGTCGGGGTATTAAGCAGGGTTGTCCCCTGTCTCAATTGTTGTTTGCCTGTTTAACAGACCCTTTCTACTGAGAGGTGGGATCGTCTATGGAAGTGGATTGGGGAGAAGGAAGTGGAGAGCAGGTAATAATAGGGTACGTGGATGACACGACAATACTAGTGCAAACGCTGAGGAGTTTACGTGTGGTAGGAGATGTTATTGATAATTTCGCGAGGGTTACCGGTATAAGAGTTAATGTGGAAAAATCAAAATTACTGGTCTTAGGAGATTGGGTGGGAAGAGAGAGAGTTGGAGATGGAATATTTGCGGGAACAAGCGAGGAGGGGCGTGAATGACTTACATGAAGAGGTGCGAATGTGGTGGGGAGGGTCGGAGATGAGGGTGTTTGAAGACATGTTGCGGGCGTTGCTGCATGTCCGGGACCCTAATAAAGTTTGGGTGGGTGTTTTAGAGTGTGCTGTAAGGGCGAAGGTAGTCGTGAAGGCTGAGAGTATCTACCCTGTGTATGTGTGGGAGGATATATGGGAGAGGTTACAGTTGATGCACATGCGACCAAATGTGAGAAAGGTATTTTTCCGTTTTCTCAATGGTATACTGCCGTCGGGTTCTGCACTTAAGGAAAGAGGGTTGATGGTGGAGGGCGCGTGTCGGGTGTGCGGAGATGAGGAGACTGTGTTTCATGTAGTGTATTTTTGTGATAATCTAGGGAGTATCAGGGAATGGATGGGTAAGGTTCTGAGGACAGAGGGAGGGGGCGGGATATCACTATTGAGGGCATTAAGTTTGGATGTGGGAGGCGTAGAGGCGCCTGCGCAACGTGCAATCACGTATATAATTGCGGATTTTGTTTTCGTATCCTGTGCGATGAGAGGGAATGGGGATTGAGAGGGGCGGAAAATGGTTTTGGCGGCGACCATTTATGGAACGTTGTGTTGCAATCTGGAAATATATGGAAGTCGCTGGGGCCAGGCTTTTTCAGCAGGGTATCGTAGTATGAGTGGGAGAGCATTGTTAGTATCGTGAAAGGGGGGTGGGTTGAAGTTCAGTGGATGGAACGGGCTCGTCTCCCGGGTTGGGTATACACAAGGGCTTTGTTGCTGTGTGTATCAGTGTAATGTGTGGTTGTGGTGAATGCAGTTGTGTGAGAGGATGTGGTGGTGCAGTTATATAGTATGTTATAGATGTCTTATGTCAGAGTCTACTGCCTTCTTTCTTTGTTGAAGTACTTGATTTACCTTTAGGCTTTGCCCTGGCAAACGGGGTTTTGTGTGTTTGTATCGAGCATTTTAATGCTATATTTTATAATGTGTATAGCCTGTAGATGAGTGCGGAATGCTTATGGCTTTTCTAGTTTTGTGGTTGACTCGTAAGACTTGTGGTAATGCGAGTATGTGTGACTGTAGGGAACTTATGTACTTGGGGGTTAGATGAGTAAGAGCATGTACTTTGTTTTATCATGAGATTGTGATGTAGGTCCTTTCATTTATTGATTATTTTTGCAGGTTGTGAGTAACCGATATATTTATCGTAATATTCTTCTTATTGTATTGTGCACTGACAATATGTCAGTAATATTCTGTAAATAGTGTATACGTGAAGGGATTATGGCTTTAATTATATTATTGAACCTGTTACAAGGGTCACCTATATGTTATGTCCTTGTTGTTGTTCTTGTGTAAATAGGATTAATTTTACCCATCTTTGTTAATGTTATGTTCTGTCATAAGCGATATTTTCTAGTGTATTTGTGTAACCTCTTTGTGTCTGTTAATATTGTATTTGTTATTTTGCTATTGTACGTCCTGAGGGATTGTGATTCATAATGTATTTATATTAAATGTATATCAACCCTTGTTTAATTGGTTTTATATTAAGCTATGTATTGTATTTAAAAAAAATAAAAAAAAAATCAGTGTGCCTTGGTCACCAAGCCAAGTGGTAAGGAATACCTCACTCTCGGGCGAATAGGTACTCTTCCCTTCCCAAGTGATACTTCTAGCAAAGATTGAAGTGTCAGTGAAGATGAATCTAATGGTTTTGAGGAGTTTGTGACAGAAAGTAATGACCAGGATTCCAGAAATAGTGATGAAACCCAGACCATTGCAACCTTCCACCAAAAAGGGTCAGACAAAGTGACTTTTTGCATGTGGGTGGTGGGGATGACAACATAGTTGGTGGAGAAGACATTGTGGGTAGTGGAGAGAGCAGTGTAGGTAGTGAGGAAGGGAGCGTCTGTGGTGGGGAAGACTGCTTGGGTTTGTGTAAACAACATGGCCAGCCCGCTGGCTGATTGGCTGTCTCTATCTCCGTCTGTCTGTATCTATATCAGTCTCTGTCTCTATCTCTATCTATCTCTGTCTATCTGTTTCTGTCTATCTCTGTCTCTGTCTCACAGGTACACATAAATACAATTATACATAGTGTAAATTACCAAGGATAACCAAAAAAAATCCAGGGAAAATGCTGTACTGTGCTGGTAGATATAATGCATAGTAAGCATGACTGACAAGTAATATGACAGTTTTCTGAACACTATACATGCTGCTCAAAGAACGTTCATCCCGCATAAAGAAATTAGATCAAATAGAAATGACCCGAAATTGATGAATAATAGGCTTAAATATCTACTAGGGCATAAGAATATATATAGGCGTATCAAAAGAAGTGAGGGTCTTCTTATGAATCAGTATATTGACATTAAGAGGGACGTTAAAAAGGGGATAAGAAAAGCTAAAAGGGACTGTGAAATTAAAGTTGCTAGGGATTCTAAAACTAACCCAAAAAGTTTTTTCCGGGGCTATAGAACAAAAGTTAGAGATAAGATATGTCCCCTTAAAAATAACTATGGGCATCTTACTGACAAAGAGAATGAAATGTGCTCGATTATAAATAATTATTTTCTCTCGGTTTTTACGCAGGAAGACACTAACAATATTCCAGTAATTAATTTTTATAGTGGGCCAGAAGAAGATAAATTATGTAACATCACAGTCACTAGTGAAATGGTTGTGAAGCAGATAGACAGACTGAAGCAAAATAATTTCTTTTTTATATTTTATTTAAAACAGTTCATACAATATACATAGATACTTACACATATAAATTTGATATAAATATATATAAAAAGAAGTTCATACAATATACATAGATACTTACACATATAAATTTGATATAAATATATATAAAAAGAGGCATTATCAGTGGGTGTGTTCCGGTCCACTAAGTAACATTATCAGTGGGAGTGTTCCGGTCCACTAAGTAACACTATTCATAATGATTCTGATATACACTTAACTACATAACTAACACACTACAGCAAAATACACAGTGCTTCCATTACTGTTTTATTCATAATGTAGAATGACACAAAGCACTTACAATACTAGTGACTCTCCCCCCCCCCTCCAACATTTACGTTATTGTTATTATTATACTCAAAAAGTTGCGCTAAACCACAATGATGAACATGTACTTTAACAGTTCTATATACTCCATGCATTCTCATTTTTAATTTAAAACATTGCAATGCATTAATAAATAAAAGAAGCCTTAGCAGGTCCTCCACAGAAAAAATGAATTTACATATTCACAATACACTTACACGTTTATCTATGAGCTGACATCAAATATCCCTCATCCTACGTTTTTTTATCCTTTTACTAAATACAAGATTACAAAAACAATCATGCTTTTTATCATTCAAATATATTACAATATGCATGAAAATTTTAATTATACTTATCATGAAATTTACTAAAGAATTAATACAAATATTAACTGCTATATATATTGTACACACATGCAGTTACATGTGTAATGATTCCATCGTAATGACTTCCATACTTCCCTCCTTTACCACAGTGCAACATCTTAAAACTATTCAAAGAACTTTTAAAATACTAACAACTATTACACTTTATGACAATATATAAATAATAACACAACTTTACTATAGTGAAGAATGTCAACTAATATGATAACTGTACACTGGATATTGAAACACACTTGTATTACATATACCAAGAATGTATATTATTAAACACGTATTGTCATGTTCAACAAATTCTAGATGTTTATTGACATGTTTCACAGCAATTTCAGACTTGCTCTTTCACACACTAAGGTTGATAATAGAACATTATAGCCCCTAATCGAATTGATAAGCCCCCTCTCGCTTCTCAGGAATGGAAAATGGAACTCTGTGAACCATTAACTAATATTTTTAATTTATCTCTTCAAACAGGTGTAGTGTCTGATATGTGGAAGATGGCTAATGTAATTCCTATTTTTAAAACAGGGGACAAATCGTTACCGTCAAATTACCGCCCAATAAGCCTGACCTAAATTGTAGGCAAATTACTAGAGTCAATTATAGTTGAGATTATAAGAAGCCAACTCGATAAGCATAGCTTGATTAATGATACTCAGCATGGATTCACAAGAGGCCGGTCTTGTCTAACTAATTTATTAACTTTCTTCAGTAAATTTTTTGAGGCTGTTGACCACGATAAAGAATTTGGTATTATTTTCTTAGATTTTAGTAAGGCTTTTGATAGAGTTCCTCACCAAAGACTTAAAGAAAGTGGCAGCTCATGGCATTGGGGCAAAAGAGCTCTAGTGGATCGAGTCATTGCTCACAGACAGGAAGCAGAGAGTGTCCATAAATGGGGTTAAATCCGAGTGGGGATCTGTAACAAGTGGCGTTCCACAGGGATCAGTCTTGGGCCCGTTGTTGTTTATAATATATATCAATGATCTTGATGAAGGAATTACTAGTGATATGAGCAAATTCGCCGATGACACAAAGATAGGTAGGATAATTGATTCAAACGTAGATGTTAGGGAACTTCAGGAGGATTTAAACAAACTCTATTCTTGGTCAGAAAAGTGGCAGATGCAGTTCAATGTAGGTAAATGCAAGGTTCTGAAGCTCGGGAGTGTCCATAACCATAGCACTTATAAGTTAAATGATGTAGAACTTAGCTATACAGATTGCGAAAAGGACTTGGGGGTTATGGTGAGCAGCAACCTTAAACCAAGACAGCAGTGCCTAAGCGTACGTAATAAGGCGAATAGATTACTGGGATTTTCATCACCTTGCAAAATACCTTTCAGCGCTTCTGGGCACCATCAGTCAAGCCAACCTCAAACACTCAGGTGACCTTCTCTACCGAATTTCCAACCTGAATGTCAAAAACAAAAGCATGGCTTCCTTCGATGTCACAGCCCTCTTTACCAACGTTCCTACTGACGCTGCAATCAACATTCTGAGACAGAGGCTCACTGAAAACCACGACCTCCCTTTACCTCTTCTAGATTTCATCAATCTAGTGGAACTTTGTGTTAATTTTAACTTCTTCAAGTATCAGGACAACTGTTACAAACAATGCTTTGGGATGGCAATGGACAGCCCGCTCAGTGCTGTGCTTGCCAACCTCTTCATGGAAAACCTGGAGACAGAGAAATTCAGCACCCTCATTCCAACACCGTTACCTGGCTAAGATACGTTGATGATATATTGGTTTTATATCCAAGACGCCTCAATATCCAGGCCCTTCTCAACAAGATCAATGCAGTTGAACCATCGATAAAGTTTACACTTGAACTCGAAAATGATGGCAAACTTCCTTTCCTCGACGTTCTACTGTGCAGATCTCCCGACAGTGACAAACTTCTCTTCAAAGTGTATAGAAAACCTACCAACAAGGACGATCTTATACACTTTTATTCACACCATGACACCCGCACTAAGAGAGGAGTCCTCATTGGCTTCTTCTTGAGAGCTCTTCGCATCTCCAGCCCTTGTTTTCTAGAAGAAGAATGCACTTACATAACACAAGCCTTTACACGTCTTCAGTTCCCATCTTTCTTCATCCGAGATTGCAGACTCAAGGCACAAGCTATCCTCAACAAACCGCCCATGGAACAGCCCCATAAACAGTTCATAGTACTCCCATGTGGCGATGTTGCCACGAATACTCGCCGGGCATTTGCTATGAGTAACATCAACGTTTCCACCATAAACACATCATCTATCAAAGACCTCACTACGAAACGCAGCCCCACATATCTAACTTCTACAGCAGGCGTCTACACTATCCCCTGTGGGTTCTGTCCCAAGAAATATGTAGGCGAGACAGGCAGAGATCTTGCAGTCCGCCTGAATGAGCATCGAAATGCCTCTAACAGAGACGATGTAAGATACGCCTGTGTCCTCCACAGAGACTCCACGGGGCATTTGATGAACTGGAATGAGGCACAACTCATTCTCACAGAACCAGACCTCAGACGCCGACGGTGCCTAGAAGCCTCACTAATCGCCGTCACCGACACTATAGAACGCAACACTGGAAACTACAAAATTTCAAAAACATTGGCATACATGATACTTAAGCAGCACCAACCCAACAACACAGGAGTCACATGATTTCATCGTCTATCCGTCCTCATCATAGGTAGAGGTTGTTTTGATAAAGACCTGCCTCGCATGAGCCAGTAGGCCTTCTGCAGTGTTCCTCCATTATGTTCTTATGACATTCCTCAGGTCACGTGCGTCACATCTCACTCTCCGCCTATATATATAATGTCTTTCTACCTCTGTATGTTAGAAGTGATCAAGGTCCCAGCACCGAAACGTTTTCTAATAAATATGTTATAGTGTTTGCTTTCTAAACCAACACTCGTCTTACACCATGCATCAAAGATACATTATTACTATTATTATTATTATTATTATTATTATTATTACTATTATTATTATTATTGTTATTATTATTATTATATACTCCCACATATCCAAAACATTGCCGGGGCCTATAAATATTATGTATATATTTTTAGATATTAGTATGTGACTAAGGTCCATGAAAATGTTCACAAGTCATTGTTTGTGTGGTTATTGAGTAGCATACAACGAGTGACTATACACAAAATATAGCTCATATTGGTCTCACAGGCTATAAAAGTTATTGACAAATATCAAAAAAAAAAGTAGAAAATAACTAAATAAACAATGACTGCAGGACCGGCAGTCGATGATGCTGCCATAAGCGGTTCATTTTCTGTCAACTTCACGCCTGAATATCTCGGTAAGTATTGGTCAAATAAAAGTTTTTTTGATCTGTAACACTCACAAAAACATTCTTTATCACTTCGTAAGGAAAAAAAAAATCGAATATTTTTCGACCCTGAGAACGAATTTCAGAGAGCGGGACCTTTACTCACTATCAAGTTCAACAACTTACCTTCCCTCACTATGAAGTTCAAAAACTTACATTCCCTCACTATGAAGTCCAAAAACTTACCTTCCCTCACTAACAAGTTCAAGAATTCACTTTCATTTGGTATCAAGTTCAACAACTCACCTTCACTCACTATCAAGTTCAACATTTCACCTTCCCTCACTATGATGTTCAACAACTCACCTTCCCTTACTATAAAGTTCAACAAATCACCTTCCCTCACTATCAAGCTCAACAAATCACCTTCCCTCACTATGATGTTCAACAACTCACCTTCCCTCACTACAAAGTTCAACAAATCACCTTCTTTCACTATCAAGTTCAATAACTCACATTCTCTCTAAAGTTAAACAACTCATCTTCCCTCACTATCAAGCTCAACAACTCACCTTCCCTCACTATCAAGTTCAACAACTCACCTTCACTCACTATCAAGTTCAACAACTCACATTCTCTCACTATCAAGTTCAACAACTCACCTTCCCTCACTAAGTTCAACAACTCACCTTCACTCACTATCAAGTTCAACAACTCACATTCCCACACAATCAAGTTCAACAAATCACCTTCCCTCACTATCAAGTTCAATAACTCACATTCTCTCACCATAAAGTTCAACAAGTCACCTTCCCTCACTATAAAGTTCAACAAGTCACCTTCCTTCACTGTAAAGTTCAACAAGTCACCTTCCCTCACTGTCAAGTTCAACAAGTCACCTTCCCTCACTGTCAAGTTCAACAACTGACATTCGCTCACTATAAAGTTTAACAAGTCACCTTCCATCACTATCAAGTTCAATAACTCACCTTCCCTCACTGTCAAGTTCAACAGCTCACCTTCCCTAACTATCAAGTTGATCAACTCACCTTTCCTCACTTTCAAGTTGATCAAATCACTTTCCCTCACTATGAAGTTAAACAATTCACCTTCCCTCACTGTCAAGTTCAACAAGTTACCTTCCCTCCCTATAAAGTTCAGCAATTCAGCTTCCCTCACTGTCAAGTTCAACAAGTCACCTTCCCTCACTATAAAGTTCAACAACTCACCTTCCCTCCCTATAAAGTTCAACAATTCACCTTCCCTCACTATAAAGTTCAATAACTCACCTTCCCTCCCTATCAAGTTCAACAATTCACCTTCCCTCACTGTCACTGTCAAGTTCAACAAGTCACCTTCCCTCACTATAAAGTTCAACAAGTTACTGTGCCACACTGTGAAGGAAGACACTCAGGTGTAGTTAAGTTCAACACTTTACTGTTTCACACTGTGAGTGAAAGTATATCACTGTGGTAGACTCTGAGAGGAACAACACAGCAGCGCTCCCTGGCAACCATCGTAATCTTCAACACAGATGCCAACCATCACAGTTTTATTATAATTTACATTACTTGCTCTTCACATGTATTATTCTCAAACTTTGCTTACTATAACACTCATCTTAAAAATCTGTTCATTTCATTATATTATTTTTATATAATATAGAGGAATATTTCCAATAAGAAATTTACATAAAATATGCAGATTAGCCTAATCATCATGACTTAAAAAACATTGTCTTTCTTCTTCTTGCTACGTGTTCATTAGCTAATCTTTTTCAAATGCATCTTTCTAGGTTTTTCAAATTCATCTTTCTAGATTACAGAAGGAAAATGAGCAAAGAAAATCACACTTATCTTGGATAGGAGAGGTAGAGGGCACCTGTTTGTCTTGCTATTTGCCATAAATAAAGGAGTTAAAATATCACTCTGAGGAACAGAACATAAACATATGACAACAATTCGAAGGTTAAACTAGAGGGTAACTAACTTAACTATCCAAGGAAAACAACTAAATGTCGTTGTTACTGCAGTTTTAAGTAAAACTTTATTTTCCTTAGCAGGGACAGGACAGTAGTAGAAAATTTATATACTGACTCTTATAGAATTCATACATCTCGGTATATTTTCATGCACCACAGGTAGGTTAGCATTGGTCTCATTATTAATTAAATGCAGGTTTTCCCAGACAAATCCCACACAAGCGTGGCCGTGGGGATTTGTCTGTGCTCAACTTCCTTCAAAGCGACCATTCATGGCAGTTTTAAAGGTAGCAAGTGAAATATTTATCCAGAAATTTTAACTGGTACATCGTGTTGACAATTTAACCAGATGAGGGTTATTCAATAAGCTCATTCTCTGCTCAGACGTTGTGCTGAGCTGTTGTCAGCTGCTTCTCCTCAGTCCCGACACCTGGTGGAGGAGTTTTTTACAACATCAACAATGGCGACTGCGCTTCGCCGGCGTGTTAATACTGTTTGTATTCAACTAAGACAGGGCTCTATCACCAGCGAATCAATAAATGTGTTAATGCCAGCAATCATTCGTGATACATATGGCATTCAGCGTGAATCCTTGTGTGGCGTCGCCTTGAATGGAACTTCACGGATCTTTGTCAAGTTTTGTGACACTCAGATTTACGAGAAGATTGTGACCCAGTACCAGGATATAAGTAAGCAAGTCACCCCAGCAGTTTCTGTCCAGTTGCATGACGTTTCACGGTACTATACGTGGGTACGTGTGCGAAACGTGCATTTTGAGGCCAATGAAGTTGACATTCGTGACGTTTTTGAACATTATGGGAAGATCCACGTGGTCACCATGGGTAGGTGGTCTGACGGCCACTATGCTGGTCTTTAAGAGGGGTCATTTACGTTGAAAATGTCTCTCCGTTAGCCGATTCCTTCATACGTACACCTGGAGGATTTTCGTTCCCAGGTGTACGTTACGTATCCTGGACAGAGAAGAACTTGCCACCTCTGTGGCGCTTTGGATCACATAACGGCTCAATGTGTTCAGCGCCAGCTGCCCTCAGGGCGTGGTCGTCGTCCTGACGGCGGAGTACCCCGTCAGGCTCCGGAATAAGAGGTTGTCGAGGACTCGTCGCGTCTGACATCATGGAGTGCTGAGGTTGATCGGGCCATGCTACTAGAGTCATCTTGTGTGACTACCTGGGACTGCCTCCCTTGACGAGGTGGAACATGTGAGCAGTGAAATCCCTCTAGCAAGAGGGGCAGGTGATATGGAGGCCGACATTGTATCTGCGTTGAGTGACCTATTAGCATCGCATGAGTCTGATTCTTTGCCGTGTGTGCCTTTGTTGAAGTGTTCTGATGAGGTGAGATTACGTGTAGATGATGCTGATCAGATAGCTAAAGTACAAGATTTGGAGAGTTCGAGGGTACATACTGTTGAGGCAGAAATTCACAAGGAGAACACTCCAAGTACTGACGTGTCTGAAGATGCTGTTTCTAGGAAGCGTGCAGCTACCCCGTCTGACTTCAATGATGTCTTGACCCCTGGACAACGTTCAGGGAAGAAGACGTGGTCGGAAATCACGGGTGGTGGGAAGTCGCGCGAGTCAAGGACAGTAGGTAATATCACGGGGATTGCCAAAGGTGCAGGAAGTGCCTTGGGTGCTTGCCGACACAAAGAGAAAAAGGGAGTGGTAGCCCCTAGAGGAAAGCTACCTCTAACTCAGTTACGTGTGTAACTATTGATGTTAATGGTATGAAATCTGTCAGAAAGTGTGTGCAGGTGAGTGGTTGAATCATTTTGCAGTGGATATGTGTTTTTTGCAAGAACATAACCATAAGGTAGGAAGTTTGCTTGAGATGGATGGTTATGACATTTCTGTGACTCTCTCCAGACGTCTGAAAGGTGGAGTGGCTGTGTTGATAAAAGCAACCAGCCCGTTTGTGATGAGACATTGGGAGGAAGGGGGGGAGGGTCGCGTGGTGCAAGTCGTGGGGGATTGGGGTAGTAGAAGGGTTGGCTTTGTAGGGGAATATGGGCCGGCTGAACATGATGTTAATATTAAAAATACTTTTGTTAGAGATGTCTTAGTATATTATTTGAGGTCCCTGCCGGAAATTACAGTGGTCGGTGGTGATTGGAACTGTGTGGTGCGCCGTATAAACGTTGAACCGAGGGGGCGGGTTTGTGTTCGCTTATTTTGGGTGACTTGTTGTCTGGGTTGGTAGATGTATGCGGAGGACGTGACTTGGGGATTGAGCATACTTTTGTGTGTAGGGGCTATGCAGCATGTTTAGATTGGGTGTATGTGTCTCAGCGGATGGTCGTAATCAATGTGCGTGTGTTGAGTGTCTTTTTCTCTGACCACCGTGGAGTTTTTGTAGAGCTCGACTGGGGGGGTCTCCCGAATCGTTTTAAGGGATACTGGAAATTGAATACGTGGATGCTACAAAGTGCAGATGATAGAGAACTATTCGCAGACTTATGGGCGTCTATGGGAGTAGACTTCTGGGAGGGGTAGGATTTAGTACGACGGTGGGATTAGGTTGTGAAGCCTCGAATTAAGAATTTTTATGTGCATCGGGGTAAAGAAGCCACTCGCTTGGAGTATGGTTTTCTGAGGTACCTGGAGGGTCATCTACGACAATGTTATGTGCAGGGAGAGGCATCTGGGGTTTACCCAGTGGATGAGATCGACGCTCTTAAAGAACAAATCCAGGTATTGAAAAATAAGGTTTTCAATGGGGTGCGCATTTCGATTGGGGTGGAGTAGGCTTTGTGGGGTGAAAAACCGTCTGCTTGTGTCTTATGAAGTCAGACACAAAGGCGAAAAGCGACTGAAATTGTGAATTTAGTGGTGCAGGATGAAGTTGATGCGTATAGTGAGGGACAGGTCTTAACAACACCTGAGGGGTTAAGTTTTTATGTCGATATTTGGAGTAAGCTCCAAATGCAAAGTAAAGACATGAGTGAGCATGTGATACAGGAATTGGGGAGAGGAGTACGATGCGAGTTAAATGATTATGATCGCTTTCTCATGGGTGGGCCAATATCTGAGGCAGAGGTGTGGGAGGCACTACAAGGAATGAGTAAGGGGAAGGCTCCAGGCATTGATGGCATCCCTTGTGAATTTTATATCAAACATTGGGAGGTAATACGGACTCTTATGGTTCGTTTACTCAATGCAATGAAGGAGGGGGGTGTTTGGTCTGTCTCAGCGTACGGCAGTGTTGGTCTTAGTTGGGAAATGTGATGTGCCCTTAGCGATTAAGGACTACCGTCCCATATCATTGATGTGTAGTGACTATAAACTATATGCGAAAATTTTTATGAATAGATTTAAGAAAGTGTTTGAAAAGGTAATCCATAAGAGTCAGCTTGGTGTGACAGGTAGGTCAATGTATGATGGTCATGGGAATATCAAGGAGTTTGTTGAGGAATGCGGGGTGAGGGGTGGGGGTGGTGTTTTGGCTTTAGACCGGCGAGCCACTTTTGATAGTGTGGAAAGGGAGATTCTATGGAAATTTATGAGATGGCAGGGTTTTGGAAATGAGGTCATCGTGTGGGCTCGTTCGTTGTACAATGGAACTGGATTTAAAGTGCAAGTTAATGGCAAGTTAGGTGTTTTTGTACACTTGAGCAGGGGCATTCGTCAGGGATGCCCAATGTCTCAAATGCTTTTTGCATGTATGCAGGACCCTTCTTACTGGGCTGTTTGTAGACGGGGAGTAGAGACATCGTGGGGTCCGAGTAGTGGTCGACCGATCCTTGTGGGTTATGTAGATGATACTACTGTGTTATTACGTTCAATTGTGTTTTGTTGGGAGACTTGTTGACATATTTGGCAAGGCTACGGGGATGTGTGTTAATAGAGAAAAATCGAAGATTATGGAGTTGGGGGAGTGGGTGGGGGATGGGGTGGATACAGAGGGGTGGACTGTGGTTGATTGTATCACTATATGTGGTATTCATTATATGCGAGAGGTTAATCAGATGAGTGTGTGTAATTCGGGGAGGGTTGTACATAGCGTCTTGGGGCGCTTAAATAGTCTACGGCCGCGACCTTTAACCCTGCATCAGAGGGCGGTGGTCATTAATGTCCTGCTTTATAGCAAAGTATGGCATGTTGCTGCACTGTATCATCTGTTGCAGGGGGACGTCAAACGTCTTTTGCATAGAGTTTATCGATTTTTGTGGGGTTCAGGTTGCGATTGGCTCACAAGAGTGGTGATGGAGACACCAATGCATCAGGGAGGGTTGGGTCTCATTCCTCTAGAGGCTCGTGTCATGGCATGTTACGTGAAGCATCGTTTTCTCCGACTGGGTGGGATGCATGGTGGGTTAAGTGAATTGTATCACGACCTGCGCAGGTGGTGGGGAGGGAGGAATTTAATTAGGTGCGACATGATGCTTCGCGTATCATTGCACATGAGGGACGTGCACTGTGTAAAATTATGTACCTTAGAAAGGGCGGGAATGGAGGTAGTCGTGGTGCGAGTTGAAGGAATGTATCCCATGTATGCGTGGGGTGATATATGGAGGCGAGTTCAACAGTTGTGTCTGCCTGCTAAAGTACGGGAAGTGGTTTTTAAATTTTTACAAGGAATCTTGCCGTCCGGGGTGGTGTATAATAGGCGTTTGGGGGAAGACTGGGGTTGTCAGGCGTGAGGGATGGAGGAATCTGCTTTACACGTGTATTTCTGTGAGACTTTAGGTATGGTACGAGAGTGGTTCAGTAGGGTTTTGCTTTTGGTGGGGAGGGGGGGGGTTGTCGGTACTCCGGGCATTGAGTTTTGATGTAGGTGGGTTGACTTGCGTGTACAACGTGCGGTGTCGTAAGTTGTGGCCGATTATATTTTCGTGTCATGGGCTATGAGGCACGTTGATGGTAACAGTAGAATTAGAGTTTTAGCGGGGACGATTTATAGGACAAAATGTCGAAATAGGTTGGTATATGAGGGGAGATTGGAGAGAGACTTCCTGCCCGAATATAAAGCCTTGGAGTTACGAGATTTGAGATAGTTGTGAGTGTTCAGTGGGTAATCTAATGGGCTGGTCAGCTGTGTCTAATTGTGTTTGTCAAGTGCGTGAATGTTTTGTGATCTCCGAGTTTATGTGCGTCTCCTATATAACGGTGATGATGATATATCTTAAGGCTTTGTATATACAGCTTTTAGGAATGTTTTTCGTCATTTATGCCTCAATACAAGTCATTGGTGTACATTTTGTATATGGTGTGCTTCCTAGCACACTTGAACGTTTTCTTATTTCTGTTTATACTTTATGCCGTGTTCGTGTGCTTTTCAATAGTATATGTATCTATGCAAGTATTTGTTTTTCTGTAAGCTGTGATGGAGCTTGAACTATATGTGGAAGCAGTATTTTTCAATGTTTGCTCTCGTCAGTGTAAAAGTTCACTTGTAGCTGCTTGCATTGTTTTTTCTTTGTGTTTATTGAGATGTCAAATATCACAGTGTAGTTTCGTTTTGTTATATTAGATATTTTCATTGTTGTGAATTGTAGTGTCATCCTGATTCCACCTTTGAACTGTAATGCCTATCCTTAGTCAGTGATAATAACCCCGTGGTAGTCGCCCAAATTAACGTATTGTTGTGCTCTTTAAGGCACCTGAGTTCTTACATTAAGTCTTGGATACGTTGTGTGTTGGCAGGCGGAACCATGCCTAGTAATATGCCAGATGTAGTATCATGTTGTATAATACGTGATTGCTTGTGTATGTGTGTAATTTTGTTTTGCTCGTTTTTGTCACATTGTTTTTTGTATAGTCTTTATATTTTCCAGTGTTTTGATTTTATTATTTATTATATAATAATAATCTTGTTAGTGCGTTGTATTTCGTTAACATTATTTTATGCACCCATATCTATTTTGTACCTGAGCTTTAAATAAAATATAAAAAAAAAAATAAGCTAACACCACTTAGACCACACACATCAACACAGGGATGAATTAAGCAACTTGATAAATGATTTGTATCGTAATCTAGAATGCAAATGGTTTTCAACTAGCATTGCCGCAGTCGAAGCTGAAAGAAATGGGCATAAGTACATAAGAATGAAGGAACTGTGGAAAATTAATTTATCTGGATATAACTCATAATGTACATACAAGTAAATGATAACACAGATAATTATTATTTATCAAAATTACTTAGACAAGTAGGAATTTGGGACACCTAGGTCACTACAACTGTCATGTCCACAAGTTGCTCTAGACCTATAATTACAATGAAATGTACATACACACCAGGAATTCTGGTAAATATAAAAATTGGTGGACTGTATATTAAAATTAATAAATGATACTTATACACATTTATATAACAGAAGGAGAATATATCTTAATTTCACTCACCAATTTGGAGATTAATGTGGATCATACTCAAAAACCTCATTCTAACCAAATTTATGAAGATAATGCTGGCCAGAATTATAACACAAATTTAGATAGCTTATCTGAGGTTCCTGGAGCTGTCTTGTCCAGTCGACTGATATCTCAAGTTATGCAGGAATGCACATCCAACAATTTCGGCTCCTATTTGAGAGGTGTCAGCCCAATTTAACCTCTACAGCGACGAAAATTCTTCCGATTATTCACTAACGTTTCTTGTCCAAGTCAAACAACAGTGGCGAGTCTCTTCTGCACAGGCGCAGAGCCTCCCTGTCGGCTCCATTCTCTTCTTTTAAAAATACATACATTTTATTTTTCTGGAAAATATTATTTTCCACAGGAACACTTCAGTAGGCCTACTGGCCCATACTAGGCAGATCCTCCACAAACCAAAACAGTGAACAATTCTTTATCATATTCTTCTAAGCATAGAATTAAAAATTTCACGAGGTGAGAGATTTTGAGGGTCTATTTTATTGATGAAATAGTGAAGGAACATGTCGTTCAACATGACTAATATATTAAAGGAATGTCTTCCCATGCGTTTCCCATAGCATTACTCTATAATTTGGATCAAGAGCCCCTCACCATCATTCTGGCACCTACCTTAAGGACATTACCTACACCATTAGCCTATAACAGTATTTAACTGTTTTTAGAATACTTGTTCAGTTTAACTATTTTTTCGTGACTGCATTTGTTTTTAAAAGGATCATAATATCTAGTTTGGGTAGCTTATTGACTAGTATCCTACCTCAGCTACACCACAGACCAAACAGCTGGCAAATTGATTATCTCAACTACTCTTGTACATGTCAAGTTTTTCTCCGGCATTCGATGATTCCCTGCTGCCATGTAACAGCAATTAGGTGACCTAACACCATCACCTGATATTCGCCAGTGACATGATTACGAATTGTGTATGCTGTTGTTTCTCTGTCTCTTGTATTACTTAAAGTGACCAACGTCCTAAAACCGAAACAAATTCAATAAAGATATGCAAAGTAAAAAGCACTAATGTTTTATGAGCAACATTCTCAGAACTTACAAACAGAAACTTGACTCAGGTGTAAGCTCATGAATTTGTTTGTGGATGCAAAATAAATATCTATATACTCAACACTTCTAAAGGTACTTGTACTCTTTTTATTTTTAATGTAATTAAAATATTAACAGTAACTTGAAAGGCTAACTGGACCTGGTGCTGATCAACTACGATTATCTCAAGTGTGTGATAACAGCAGCTCTCAAGAGCAGTTGACGCACCATTATCTAAACTTCTATTTGAAGTAAGTAATGTTCTGAGTGAACATCGCATACGATATTTTCAGAATATTTACTTAAGAGGACTGATGTTGTCAGCTGTTTATTTCTGACCGACTTCACATCATGACAAAGAGTGTCACGTAATCAAGAAAATCTCTTACTAGCCGGGCAAACAACCTGTATCAGAGACCAGTACTTGAGACAACACCACGCCTTCTCATCATTACTAAGATAAATCATGTTACCATATCATTATTTTGGACTTATTACATTTATTTTGTGACAAATTATATTTATTTTCTGTAAGGAAATTACATTTTCTCTTTGAATATACAAGATACATTACCAGATACAAAAAGCTTTGAAAAAATATTTATTTACCCAGTATTTACCTATAACCAGAGGCAGGTAAAACACGGAACAATAACAAGATATACTCTATGTAATAAAATGTATTTTGGGGGTCGCACATAATTTAGAAACCTCACTTTACCTAATTTTAAAAACTGAATTTTTTTTTACCAAGTTCTGTTATGAATAGCATAAGCCAAATTAATTTTATTGAATGTTGCTTCAAATCAATGATATATATTGTTTTGGTTATGTTCAGAATGATTAAATTTGATTTACACTGTGGTATGTAGGTTGTGACGAATTGATAAAATTTGTCAATTTATTATGGGTTAATTGGTGGTTCTTGGTAGCGGGGAGTAATGATAAGGCTTCGGAGGCTTCTTACTTTATTTGCGATTTCGTGGGGTACACAGCCAGTGTGTTAAGTGCCCATTGCCTGGGAGGGCCATGCTCACGAGGGAGAGAGCAGTACACCTGTTGACTCAATGAAGTGAGCTGCCAGAGTGAGAGGTAGGTCTAGGCATACTGAAATGGCATAGGCCTATAGGTGGCAGCACCAGCATGGCGAGAAACATGAACTCAGCTGGCAGACAGCATAAGCTGTCTATTCAGACAGTACAGGCTGTCTACAAATTAGCAAGAACTCATTTAAAATTTATTCCTTTCTAAAATTTTATCGAGTACGCTTAAAGTTATATTTTATCATTTATGTTAATGTAAAAAATATTAATTTTGTACCAAAATAACCTTAGAAAATTTACCTAACCTTATTATAACAAGTGCAATTTAATTTAATTTAAACTAATCCAACTAAATATATTTTACATAAGATTACAATAATTTAACAATAAACTAAGATAATGAAATATATTTTTTCCTCTAAGTTCATAAAGATTTTCGCTTGCCTTAGTCCGTAGAAGAGCATTGCTATTTAATCCAAAATTCACAAGTTTCACCTAAGCAGCACTATATATATATATATATATATATATATATATATATATATATAAATATATATATATATACAAACCTCTACATCGGACCATTGCTTCTGTATCAGTGAAAGTGCAGTGTGCATGTTGGGATTTGGGAAGTAGCGGTGGTGAGGGGATCCTGGCAGTGGAGGTGTGGAGGAGGTTTTATTTACATCTGTGATCGGCCGGGGTCGTGGGTTGGGGAAGGAAGTGACCGCCCACGACACGGTCATTGGATGGTGAACAGAAGAACACCTCGGTTAATAGTGTGAGCATGGTGATTAGTGTGCCAAATGGCGAGGGTTTTTTTCTAAATGGAACAATAAGTGTATAACAATTAGCAAAAGTTAGTCAGTGATGTGCGTCTTGAGCGAACACACAGGGCCACTCCCTCCCCCCTTCCCCATCCCAGATCCCCTCCCCTAATCCCAGCCTAGGCCCACTGAGTTCCTGACCAAGGGTGTTGCCGTTTAGTGCCCCACCAATTACAAGTTCCCCCCGCTCGCTACTCCCCCACCCTCATTCCCCCATGCATCCATGCTGCCCTTCACCCGTCACCCCACAGCTGGCGCCCTCCCACCCCCACGATATCAGCAATGTCACAAGTAGTCGCGGGTTCCCAGGAATCTTCACGACAGAGCCAAAGCTGTCGTTCACGAGGCATTTGCCGGGTGTGCCACAGGGAATGTGCACTCAATCCCACATCTGGCAACATCCATGCACACAATAGATGTCTAGGCTCCAGGAGAGCTCCAAATGAGAAAAACCCAACAGCCTCCCCAGCAGACAGGGCTGACAGCTACCGTGACTTCACCTCTACAGAGGACCTCAATCTGCAATCAAATTAACATCCCAAGGACTCTGACACACATCCCAAAGCAGCTCGCCCTCAAGCTGCTAGCAAATTCACTGACCTTCTGAAGAAAGTCAACGATGCTCCTTCAAACAACAGATCCTGGCACAACTTGCTGCTTTTTGGCAATGCCTGTTTGGCTGTCCCACCAAGGAGGGACAAGTCACTAGCAACACATGTCATTAGGGCAATAAATGCATTCCCAAGGGATGACAACCTCGTCCGTCTCCCCCCTAGGGCGACAAACACCCGCAGGGCAAATGCCAACAACAGGACACCCGACACCTCAAAAATCAGAGCCCAAATTAGCAAAAAAAATAGAAGAGGGTAATACTATTGGAGCTTTGAGACTTATAACCAGTGAGGATGATAAATTAGACACATGTGCAATTAGACACATGTGTCTAATTTATCAACATGTCGGTTCCCTGAACCATTCATCTACAAACCAGTGAGGATACCATCGCTCCCAAGGACGTCAGCACGGCGCAAGCTCTGAAGGACAAACATCCACCCAGGGCTCCCAGTACCAACATTGACCTCCCTGACATTGCAGCAGGCGAAGAACATCTAACCTTACAGGATGCTGATGTGTATAAAGCTGCTATGTCATTTCCACAGGGTTCAGCAGGAGGTTTCACCGGTTTAAGGCCTCAACACTTAAAACAAATACTCAATCCAGCACTTGGTGAGGTTTCAGAGAGGCTGCTGTCTGAACTCACCAAATTTTCCAACCTGTGCCTGGCTGGCGGTGTCCCAGAGGCCAAATCAGCCCCTTTTTCTTTGGTGCCTAAATTGTGTGCCCTCCGGAAAAGGGATGGCAGAATTGGGCCCATTGCAGTGGGAAACACCCTTCGGCGCCTAGTCGCCAGGCTGCAGTATGAAGGGTGAGTCAAGAGGCTGCTGCAATGCTGAAAACCACTCAGCTGGGTTTCGGCGTTCAACAGGGCTGTGAAGCAGCTGCCCACGCAGCACGAGTATATATCAAAAACATGTCCTATGAAAAAGCCTTGGTCAAATTGGACTTTGCCAATGCTTTCTACTCAGTCAGAAGGGTTTGCTGCTCTCCAAGCAGTTAAAAGGAAACTTCCCTTCCCTTTATCCCTTTCATAGAATCGTGTTTATAGTGTGACTTCCAAACTATTGTTTGGGGACCATGAAATTGACTCGTGTGAGGGCGTGCAACAGGGGGACCCTCTCGCCCCCTTTCTTTTTGTTTGGTCATCAAGGAAGTCACGGAGGCACTCTCCAGCGAGCTCAATATCTGGTTCCTGGACGACGGTACCCTAGCTGGCACAACAGAATCTTCCTGGAGGACATCAGTAAAATTAAAGACATGGGAGAAAGCCTGGGCCTTTCTTTAAACCCCACCAAATGTGAAATAGTTTTACCAATCAACAGATGATCCAGAATATTAGTACCGTTTTACCAGGAGCACGAGCCATTGATCCAGCCAATAGCACTCTCCTCGGTGCTCCTCTTGGGTCCAATGCCATCGATCTGATCCTAGGAAAAAAAGTCTCAGACCTCCGGACGATGGAAAGCAGGATGAAAGACATTGACACCACGATGCCTTCTACCTACTCATCAGGTGCCTGTCAACCCCAAAACTTACCTATTTTCTGAGATGCTCCCCAGCCTTCAGCAGTCCAAACTCAAAGGGAAAATGACTCTCTCCTGAAAGGGCCCTGCTAGAGAGTGTATTGAATTTTTTCCCTTGGGCGATGGACAGTGGTTGCAAGCCTCACTTCCGGTCAGGCTTGGAGGGCTAGGAGTAAAGCAGATCCTCCAGATTGCTCTACCAGCTTTCCTATCCTCTTCCATTGCATCAAACGAGTTGATAAGACAAAATTTTTCCCGACACCCTCAGTGACTCAGCAGGAAATAAAAGACCCTAGCTATGTCAGTGCCATCACCCAATGGGAGACTCTTGGGTGCTCCAGCACCAAACCCTAGTGCAGCACTGGCTACAAACAGTCAAGCTGGGATAGCCAATTGCTGAAAAGGTGCTTGCCAACATGCTCAGGCTGCACATCAGATGGGAGATTGCCTGTCTCCAGGCTGTGAGTGCCCCCTCACTCCGGGGACTTTCCCCCAAACAGTTCCCATATCGGCAATGGGAACGCGACTCGACCCTAAGACCCTCCGTATTGCAGTGGCTCTGCGCCTTGCTGCCCAGTTCACACAGAATTTTATGTGTATTTGCGGCGAAGTGCAAGCAGACCAATACGGTCTACATGGTCTTAACTGTTCCAAACCAAGGGCTGGCATTGCAAGACACAATGAGGTCAACGACATCATTAAGAGAACCCTTGCTACAGCTGAATGCCCTGCCGAGAGGGAGCCACGATCACTTGCAGCAAACAATACCCACAACCCAGCAAACCGCCCCGACGGGATCACCATCTATCCTTGGAAGAATGGCAGCTCTTAGCATGGGACTATACCTGTGTGTCCACACTGGCTGACACCTATATCCATCACAGTGTGGGGCGACAGGGAGGAGCTGCTGACCACAGGGAGGAGTACAGATCAGCAAGTACAGGGACATTAGCCAACAGTATCAATTTTTTCCCAGTCGGATCAGAGGCCTTGGGGGTCATGGGGAAAAAATGCCACACGTTTCCTTAAAGAAATTGGGTTCCCGACTCATCGACACCACCAGGGACCCAAGGGCAGCCACTTTCATGTTCCAGCGCCCCAGCGTCGCCATCCAGAGGGGAAATGCTTGCTGCATACTTGGCTCACGTCCAGCCTCGGAGGAGCTGGAGGAAATTCATCATCTTTTATACATTGTGCCATTGTATTCATGTTTTTGTTTTTTCCTGTAAATGTATTTTGCTTATTAATAAATGTTCACATAGAATAAAAAATATATAGGGGGTGGTAGGAGAAGAAAATATTCAAACAGCTCTGGGGAGAAAACCCTTTAGTTTTCTCTGAGGTATGTTTATTGTCTTCTTGAGGAAAGAGGGTCCCCATTCCAGCTATAGAGGTGGTACTTCCCTATATATTAATTTTATGAAATATTATATATATATAAAAATATATAATATATATATATATATTATATATATATATATATATATATATATATATATATATATATATATATATATGCAATAAGATCACAGTAAAGGTGATTTCAAAATATGCAAAACACCACTCTGAAAGAATAGAGAAATCCCAAACGCTTTCGTGACTAATCACATTATCAAGGGGAAATATGAAAGTGAAACATCCAAGGAAGCTATATAAGGGGTCCGGCCAGCACCTCACTATCAGATCCCACAACGGTTAAACACGTGACGGGGCGGCGAGCCAACTTGGATAGGTCCTTTTCAAAAACTCACCCCCAAACTATTCTACCCAAGAAAATTTAAAAATTATTTGTCCAGTGTATTATTAAATTTTCCCAAATTCTATTAATTATAAATGGATCTAATTTATATAAACCAAAGGAAATATTCATATTATTGTCAAAACTGCTTTTTATGAAACAAGATTCAATTTATATTCCTGTCGACCATGGACTTGCTAGATACTACTTTCTCAACTTTTTGAAAATCTATTGGATGGTTTAAAAAACTCTTACATGAATAAATAGAGCATTGGAATCTTGTCCAGTTCTAATGCTATATTTTTGTTGTTTTAATCTTAGTTCGAGATTTTTACCAGTATGACCGTAATAAACTTTATCGCAAATTTAACAAGGAATCTTATAGACATATCCATCAGCATTTTGGGGGGAATTTTTTATCAAAAATTTTTTTTTCTGTATCAAGATTTTTGAATACAACTTTAATATTAAAAGTCTTAAGAAGAGAAGGCATATCAACCAAGTTTTCATGGTAAGGGAGAACCAACATATTTTTAGTTGAATAAGGCTGGTTGCCCCTTTTTGGATTATAAAAAGTGTTTCTAGCAACTTTAAAAGATTTATCAATTACATTTCTTGGGTATTTTAACTCATTACCTATTTCATAAATTTTGGATATTTCCTCATCTATGAACTCAGGACTACAAATTCGTAAAGCTCTCAAAAACATTGATGAGAAAACAGACAGTTTGACTCTATCTTGATGCGAGGAATAATAGTGGACATAGGAACAGTTATTTGTAGGTTTTCTGTAAATTTTAAATTTGAATTCATTATTACCCTTAATAATTAAAACATCTAGAAAAGGCAATGAGTTATTTTCTTCAAACTCAACAGTAAAGTTTATAGAATGGGCTAAACTATTTAATTTTCCAAGAAAATGGTGTATATCTACATTTTTGGGCATAAGACACAAAATATCATCAACATATCTGAACCATTTAGCTCTATTAGGGAGGATTGTGTTAAGCAACCTTGTTTCAAAAAATTCCATGTATAGGTTACTAAGAACAGGTGAAAGAGGATTTCCCATTGCCATACCAAACTTCTGAGTGTAAAACTTATCATTAAATACAAATTTTGCATCAACAATGCAAAGTTTAATAAGTTTAATGATAGTAGGAACTGGCAATGGTAAATCATAGTTACGAATTTGTAGTCCTGAGTTCATAGATGAGGAAATATCCAAAATTTATGAAATAGGTAATGAGTTAAAATACCCAAGAAATGTAATTGATAAATCTTTTAAATTTGCTAGAAACACTTTTTATAATCCAAAAAGGGGCAACCAGCCTTATTCAAACCTTATCAAGTTTTAAGTAATAAGGAACATGGAAGGAAACCAGAAGGAGGCTAGAAGACAGCGACGACTAGGTTCTAAATGTAAGATAATGCACTTGAAGAGGCGAACACAGTAGTAAGGTTTAACTTATTGTGTCTAAGTCTTATTGTGTCTAACTCTTAAGCTCTAGCTCTGGGTCACCAAAAAGAGATTTTTCCTACGTAACCCAAACTTATATGTGCGACTTTCGTAAAGTGGAATACGATTTAGATCGTATTATATTTCGTAGATTGAAAACATGGTTGTAGTATCTTTAAATTTTGTATCCCGTGGTACACACAGAAATTTATTTACATTCATATTGTGATTTCAGGAGTGAAACAATGTAAAGATTGATGAATGTGAAACAATGTATTGTATATTTTCATTGTAAGGAAATGAGTGTTTATGATTTAATTTTTGCTGATCAAGTAGTATTTGTTTTTTATTCAAAGTGTTTAATATAGGTTGGCCATTGTGAATCATTGGATTAAGTTAGAGACGTAAACATGGAGGTGATAATGGGTAGACTGAGTGGATACTTTACTGTAGGAGAATAGAGACTTAATCTGGTTGTTAGGTGTCACTGAGAATCAAAGGGAGATTTGATAGAGTAATATAAAAGATTCTATGAAAATTCTTTGAAGATTTTAATGAAAATATAGGATTGCGTAGTGAAAATATAGAATTTATTAGCATTTTTATGTGGGGTGAATTCAGAAAGTGATGGGATATTTTGCATAGATGGTACAACAAGCAGCAATGGAAATTAGTTTAGAGTACACTTTTCACAGATGTTACTCAGTTCAGTAAAAATATTTTGAACCTAATATATAATTAAGTAATTTAGTGTTTTTCAGTGTTTTACCTTGTAATGTTAGTTTTACCATGTATAAATGTTTGAGGTAACTCAGAGAGCTTTGTGAATTGATTTTAATGATTTGACATTAAATTATTTTTTCTTTGTAAGAATAAAAGTCAGGTAGCTACCAGGTTGTTGGAACATAAAGAATATGAATCCTGAGAGACACTAGTTCTTCCTCGTATTTCCAGATGACTCACTGTGGCAGCCTGCGGAAAGCCTGGATGAAGAGGTCGTGGTACTGGACTGGCATTGTGGTGCTGCGAGCAACAGATCCCAACTGAAGTATATTACGCCAGATGATCCAGCTCCTGTAGGATCATCTGGCTACATCAATTCGTCGTCTCGTTGCTAAAACAGCACTAAGAAACATTCACCTAGAAGCTGCCACTTTACTTCAGCCACACCAACTGGGCTTTGGGGTCTCTCAAGGCAGTGAGGCAGCAGCTCATGCGGCAAGGGCCTACATCAGGGACCTACCAGAAGACAAGGCCGTAGTCAAACTTCATTTTAGAAATTCCTGTGAAGATAGCTGTGGCCTTGCCGGCCGTTCAGGATCGGTTTCCCAATATTTTTCCCTTCATTTCAGCTGGCTACAGCAAACCCTCAGTTCTTTTGTTTGGCGAACATGAAATTCCCTCATTAGAGGGTGTTCAGCAGGGTGACCCACTCGCTCCACTTCTCTTCTGCTTGGCAGTAAGAGTACTAACTTCCATCCTATGCACGAGCTCAACATCTGGTACCTGGATGATGGCACTCTAGCAGGTACTGAAGAGTCCCTGTTAAAGGACCTACAGCTGGTGAAGACACAGCCTGGGGGACTCATCCTCAAGTGGGAAATCATCACAACGAACCAGGAAATAATCAATGCTGTGCGAACAATCCTCCCGGAAGTCTCTACTACCACTCCATCCAACAGTACCCTCCAGGGAGCACCGCTGTGTCACTAGTCCATCGACACTGTCCTCAAGGGCAAACTGAATGACCTGAAGAGAATCCAGGAGAAAATATGCGAGCTTGATGCCCATGATGCCCTGTATCTCCTCACAAGGTGTCATACTATGCCAAGACTCACTTCCTGAGGTGTGCACCCTCTTTTGACAACCCAACACCCAATGAATTTGACGCACTCCTGAGATAATCCTTTAAGAAGGCACTGAATATGTCATTAGAAGGTCAGCAATGGGATCAAGCAACCCTCCCAGTGCGACTGGGAGGATTGTGCAAAGCAGGTAGCTTTACCTGCCTTTCTGTTTTCGTCTCTCAAGCGTTTTGTCCCCGAATGCTTGAGAGACGCGGTAGGAGCTCAAAACTCAAGGTTCACAGAAGCACCCAGGCGGTGGGACAGCCTTGCAGATTCCACCAGCAGACCAGCTCCTCGAAAGGGCACAATCAGTCCCACTGGGACAAACCGATCATGGAAAAATCTTAAACACAGTGCTCGCCATCGCTTCAGAAAAGGACTAAGCTCGTTTCCTAGCGGTGAAGTCACCATACTAAGGATATTTCCTTTTAGCTGTTAATAATTCCTCCTTGCGCACTCGAATTGACCCACAGGCCATTCGGATAGGGGTTGCTCTTAGCATAGCCGCCACCATCCTCACCGAACTTAGGTGTATATGCGGTAGGGCGACGGCTGATCAATTCGGACTTCATGGTCTCGTGTGTCACACATCAGAAGGAAAGTGCGCCAGACAAGAGGAGGTCAACGGCATTATTAAGAGAAGCCTCGCCACAGCCCGTTGCCCAGCCCAACGGGAACCCCAATTGCAGAGGTCTGACGAAAGTCAAAAGCGTCCTGCTGGAGCCATCATGCTACCCAGGAAGGATGGAAAGCAGATTGCCTGAGACTACACCTGTGCGCCACATTGGCAGACATCTACTTGACATACTCCTTAACTGAACGGGGTGGAGCTGCCAGCCACAGGGAGACCCAGAAGAGCCGCAAATATGACGACCTTCCCCCTTGCTATAACTTCATCCCAATAGGGTCGAAGACCCATGGACCATGGGGCAAGGAAGCTCTGAAGTTCTTCAAAGAGTTTGGTGAAAAACTCATCAGAGAAACTAAAGACGACAGGGTGGCCAACTTCCTCTTTCAGAGACTCAGTGTTGCGGTCCAGAGGAGAAATGCCTGCAGCATTCTGGGTACGCTGAACACCGCCGGGAAGATGGGCGAACTATTCAAGATCTAGCTCTGAGTTGATATCTATGTCGTTTTACTCCCTATCGTATTTTTTGTCAATGTATTTTGTCTTTAAATAAAGTATCTATAAATTATAGGGGGTGGTAGGGGTAAAGAATTTTCAAACAGCTTCAGGGAGAACTTTGAGTTTTCCATGAAGCAAGTTTATTCTTTTCTCAGAGAATGAGGGTCCCCAGGACAGTTCCAGACGTTGTACCTCCTGATATATATATATATATTATATATATATATATATATATATATATATATATATAATATATATATATATATATATATATATATATATATATATATATATATATATCAATAACAACACTGCACTAACCACGGAGTCGAGCCCATACTGATTTGGCTCGCCTCGTGGTGAGCGAAAACGCATGATGCTTTAGCACACTGGACCACACAATCTTTATCAATGGTGCATCCAGCCAAGCATGATGTTTTACCCGCCATCGAAGAACATACGGTGGTGTGGACACCTCTGTGCTGATTTCATTCTACTCCGTTTGTGAACTAACTCAACAAGCATTATATTATATTATTACAACCACGAAACGAGTGACAATAATATTTTGTTTGTTGAGCTATTTAACTTTTTTCATAGACGGCAGATCGTCATGATCACAACAATCCTGTCAGGATATACCGACTGAAGAGAGTTCAGTCTGGCTGCATTTTCAGTCCTTTTCGTCTCCATGTTACAATTGATACTCACTTAAAGAACTCAAAAAGTTCATATAGTGACTTTATGAACAAATAATTTTATATCGATAATTTCCAAAGAGCAGCCAAGAGTATGGAAGAGTTAAGGATTTTTTATGCGGAAGCAAATAAGAGAAAACAGACAGGAAATTTACCTTTAAGTGAGAAGAACACTAATTCATTGCAGTTAAATGTAATTACTCAAGCTGATTTTCCTGAGAGAAATGCGGAAAAATTTAGTAAAAGTTTATCTAGGTAGACTAGGGGTTCGAACCATGGTCTCGAGGGTAACAGTCTCTGCTACATTTGTTAATCTCGAGACCACAGTTCAAACCCTCCGTCCTTATTTCTGTATACTCACTGACAATAGTTTTTAACGACTTAAACTAAGTTCATAATTTATCAAATACAAACTTTTATAGAAAGATACATAAATAAGCAATAGAATATGGTGCAGTTGCTTATTTGTGAAACACAGAAATTTATACTAAGTTCTCTGGTAAAGGCAAGACAGCTCTCGTAAGGCAGGAAACATTACCTCAGAACTGACGATGTTTAATGTTGGACTTAAACTTGCTGTTTATATAAGGGGCATCTTACAGTTAATCCCTAGAACAACAATTACTGTTTGGTCAGATAATGATGTTAGGAATCTGGTAGCCGAGATCCACTAGATGCAAAATTCATTGTCCTCTTCGCTTTTGGGCTGAGAGGATCTACTGAGCAGACGATCTTCAGTTGCCTGATTGCGGTGGTGTGAGGTGGTGCTGTCGTGCCTCTGCTGTCAAACCAGGAGAACTTCCATTAATCAACATGGCATTCAGTCACAGACGCGGGATCAACACTGTCGAAATTGAGCTTCTCCGAGGGGAAATATCGCATGTTTCGGGGCGAGTATTACTACCCAAGATCATCAGAGAGACGTATGGCATTCAGGATGGAGAGTTATACGGGGTAGCTGTAAATGGAGCTCACAGAATTTTTGTGAAATTGCTCACAGCAACGGTCTACGAGTGGTTGGTCAATCGTTTTCAGGACATAAGCCTTGATGCTACGCCAACTGTTCACGTTAGGATGATTGACGTATCCAGGCATTACACCTGGATCAAGCTTCGTAACGTTCCCTTCGAGGCAGATGAGGCAGATATTAGAAGAGTTTTTGAAAAATATGGGACAGTTCATTTGGCCCAGCACGGTACGTTGGTGATGGGAACCTATGCGGGTCTGCCAGAAGGCACTTTTAACCTAAAAATGACATTGCGACACCCCATACCGTCCTATGTGTACCTACATGAATTCAGGACACAAGTCATGGTTTCGTATGCCGGGCAAAGACGTACATGCCGCCTATGTTGGGAATATGATCACATAGCAGCGGCGTGTGGGAAGTGGCAATGAGCGCCTGCTCGAGAGGTGAAGGCATTCACTCTTGTAATGGAGGAAGCAGGTGGGGAACAACTACGTGAGGGAGGGCGTGGTCGTCTATGGAGAGAGATAGTGGATGATGCACATATGGCTGGAGGAGAGGGTGAGGCCCTCGTCCAGTTAACTGGCCCATAGACGCTTCCAGAGGCAAGTGATGGGCAGAAAGTACAGGAGGAAGTGTTGGAGATTGAGGAGGAATTGGCTGAGGTGTTGAAGTCTTTGTCACCGCCTGAAGAGGTGGTTGCACCTGAGCGGGTAGTAGACGATGGGTTGACGGCTGTGCTGCGTCAACGACAGGAGAACCATACGCACTACGGTATTGATAGCGAGGCAGAGGTGTCACCGGAATCAATGAACCAATGTACAGTGGAAGTAGTAATGGAGGATGTGATCGTCACGAGGAAGAGGGCTGCTGCGTTGGATTCAGATGATGTCCTGATGCCAGCGCAGTGGCCTGGGAAGCAGATTTGGGCGGAAGGTGATGGTAATGGTGGATACGAAAGGAGGCACCGAAAGAAGGAGGGCAGAGGGGAAGTGTGAAGGTGACAAGTGGAACTACAAGCTTTGATGCCCTTGGGAAGAGAGGAGAGAGGAGGCAGGGGTGGAAATTTGAAAAGGCCTCAGGTGTATGACAGTAAACGTTAACGGTTTGTGTAATAGTGAAAAGAGAGAATAGTGTAGAACGTTTCTGAATAAATCTAGAGTGGATGTTGTGTTCCTTCAGGAGCATAATTTTAAGAAGGGTAGGGTGTTGGAGATGGCAGGGTTTCAGGTGGTAACCCTGCCATCTGCCCCTTTAAAAGGAGGTGTGGGTATATTAATTAGGGAGGCCACCCCATTTGTTTTGCAGAGAAGTGAGGGGGAGGGGGAGTGGGCACCCACAAAGGGTGGAAGATGTCGTGAAATGGTGGGGTTGTGTCGCTAAGGAAAGGATTAGGAAATATTGCGTGAGGGAGGGTGAACGTATAAATAACTTAAAATATGGACTTTGAAACTATTTATAAGACAGGTTAAGGGGTTGTTATGGGCAGAGGATTGTAAAGGGCAACTATCCTATGGACGATATTGTCGAAGTGAAGGGGAGACTAAGGGAGTTACAAAATGAGAGATTTCAAGTGGTAAGAGTACAGGCAGGGGTTGAGGAGGTGCTTTGGGGCGACAAGCCATCGGCGTGTGTGTTGTGATGTCAAAAGCAAAGGCAGGTATCCCAAGGTTAGAGGTACACGAATCGGCGGGAGGTTATAGGGTAGGTTAGGAGATAAGGGCTACGAAAGGAATGTGTGCGTATGCGGATAAATGGTATGAAGGGTATTAGCCAAGTGGGGGGTGGGGGATGTAGCTTTAAAGAAGGTGTGTGAGTATGTGACGTGCAATTTAGGGAACAGTGATAGGAAGGCTTTAGGAAGGGTAATTACAGTAGAGGAAATAGAGATGGGGAATGAGGAAGGGCAAAGCACCGGGAATAGACGGTCTCCCGGCTGAATTTTATCTACAACATTGGGAGTTGATAAGGGGTTTCATAGTCAGGTTATTAAATCAGATGAAGGAGAAGGGTGAGATGGGGTAGAAGCAAGCAACAGCATTTGTAGTGTTGGTCCCGAAAGGTAAGGGGCAGTACACCATCAAGGAGTACCGTGCCATATCGCTGCTATGTGCAGATTATACGGTGTGTCCTAAAGTCTTAGAATCAGTTTAAATGTGTTGTAGGGAGAGTGGTTTCGAAAACGCAGTTTGGGTTGCCTGGAAGGTCGATGATTGAAGGTCATGGGATACTGAGAAGTTTTGTGGAGTCAAAGGGGGGGAGGGGGGGAGGCATTGTTGGCTTTAGATTTGCAGGGGGCCTATGACAGAGTGGAAAGGGAAGCATTGGGGGCTATACTAAGGAGGCAGGGTTATGGGGAAGAAATAGTTAATTGGGTAACCACATTGTACAAAGGAGCAAAGATGCAGTTACAGATAAATGGATGTTTGGGGGAAGAGATTTTTTTTTTTTTTTAAACACATTACAAGATATAAATAAATAAAAGAATACAATAATGAACCATTTGCAAATACAATGAACTACCAGCAACCCCATAACATACCCTAAGTGTTACATTCATATGTGTATTAAAGAATATACTGTCACCTAACAATGAGAAGAACAGGATAACACCTTCTCAGAAAGAAAAAAACATTAACAAAGTCTAAACCTACACTTCATGCCTGTTATACAGTACACTAAGACCTTCTTGCGTGAAATGCAACAGATGATGTGATTCAGCATACGAAGGATTAAATTATACATTACAAATGTTAAACAAAAGGCAAACCTAAACCTGCAATAAAATTGCAAAAGCATACCACAATAATACTTCCCGCAATAAGCAGGAAATTCTTAACATGAAAATAAAAGCTTAAATTTTACTTTACACTATATCACAAACTCGCCAATTTCTAGTGAAATTACAACAACTGAAAATGGACCAAAGAACATTCACAACGCATTCATACCCAGCTCGAACACACATTTTCACAGATTACAATACACATACCCAAGACTAGTGTATATTCCACTATAAACCATCACGCAACACATCCACGCCAATCAACCATACACACCGTAAGTGCTTAAATATGTAATATTCCTATATACATATATCACAGATTACAGAAACCTTATAATAACAAACTTTAGCCTGTAATCCCAAGACCTCACTTTATTATTATAACATCAAAGACATTCCAACAAATGCTGATCGTGATGCCATTTGACTTCTACAACTAAATTACACAATTTTTAACTATTTACAAACTAATCCAGACAGCAACATAATATACACACACATATCATTCACGATCACCTGTTAAATGTTACATAAATTACATTACCTGTAACCATCTCACACTTCAAAATCCGTATATAACAATCATTAATATCGTATTATCGATGCAATATCATAAAACCAAGATCACATCAATGATCTGCCATTAACAAATGCTATTGTAGACTAACGCCAAGGTTTACTTAAACCCAAATAATATCAGGACCTAACTTGTATTTCAAACCCAGCATCATCATGTCTACAAGTATCATTCTTACATAAGGTACATTGATACATTAGTGATTTATCATATGGGATAATCATACATTTCATGAAACCTACTCGCTTGGCATACACTATAATCCTCCAATTAATTAAGCACATGTCAAAACCCTATTTCAGTCTTGTTTATACTCCATTAACCTACCATATCCACTTCTACCCAGCATCCAGACATAATTCCTCACCATACCAAATCCAACAGTCATACCCTCCCAAATGCCAAAGAGACCAGCCACGTCTACCCCTTACGGTATTAAAGCCCATAAATCCCTTACATGAAATCTGCAATATCCCTCCGAAAAAGTCAAAAGCCATTTGCTTCCAGCAATATTCTTGTTCCGCTGCTGTGTACCATAGAAAATCGCTGCCAACGCCCTGATCCTCTCTCTTACTGGTAAGTGTCTATAAACGCATGAAATATATACAAAATCCGTAACTAAATATGGCATTGCGTTCTACACCAGCAACCCTACTCCCCCACATCTAAACTTAACGCTCTTAAGACGCTAATTCCCCCACCCCCCACCATACGTAAAACCCTGCTAAACCACACCCTTACTGATTCCAATCTCTCACAAAAATACACTGCATGATATGCCGTCTCGATCCCCCATCTCGCACAACGCTCTTCCCCCCCCTTGCACACGCCTATTCGCTAACACTTCCCCGCACGGCAATATATTATGAAGAAATTTGTACATTACCTCCCGTACCCCGGCCTGCAATTGTAACTTCGTCAGACGTCCCCAAATATCATGCCATGCATACATCGGAAAGACGCCCTCTACTCTAGCCACCCCCCCCTACCTCCCACCAATGCCAATTTTCCAATCTTTATCCTACATGGCTCCCTTGCATAAGTTAATACCCTCAACATGTTCTCGCATCTTTGAAGATCCCCGCCATTCACCCAACGTACCAAATCCCTTCGAATCCTTGTCAAACCTGTACCTGCCCCCTGACCCTCCCTCAAATAACTATGTTTTACATACATACCTAACATTCGCGTATGCAGGTTCATTAACCCTAGTCCACCCCGACGAGTCGGCAAATACACAACATCTCTCACTAACCAGTCACATCCAGAACCCCAGAGATATCGAAATACACGCTTCAATAACCTTTTCTCATCGCACTGGACTAACGGATACAAACTTACCACGTGCCACAACTTACCAAACAAAAGCACATTTGCCACGATTGCACGCTGATGCAAAGATAAGCTCCCTGCACACATTCCCGCCCATCCTAAAACCCTATCCACAGCCTCTCTAGAATTAACCTTCCTAGCTTCCTGAATATTCCTCATATGGACGATCCCACATACCTTAATGTTGTTAACTAAAGACCAACCTTTCTTCTGACCTAAGTCCCCCCGGATATAATCCCCCACACGCATAAGCATGGACTTTTCCTTATTAACCGTCATCCCCATTGCTCTCCCGAAAAGATCCACCAATTCACCCACTTTTCGTAAATCCTGTGATCCCCTGTATAAAATCGTAGTGTCGTCCACATATCCTCTGATTCCTGCGTTTACTCCCACCCCCTTCGCCTCTCACTTTCATTTACACTCCCCCGTACAGCCCTGAAAAAGGGGTCCTGAATTAATGCAAACAGAATCTGTGACACAGGACACCCCTGTCTCAAACCCCTTTGCATTCCAACTAATTTCCCCAACCTGCCATTTACCTGTACCTTAAACGTAGCTTGCTCATACAAAGCCATTGCCCAGCTTACTATTTCTTTTCCAAATCCTTTCCACTGCATAATTTTCAACAAAGCCTCGCGCTCCACACAGTCGTGTGCCGCGTGCCAGTCCAGAGCCAATATTCCCCCTGCCTTACCCTTCCCACTTTCCTCAATAAACCTACGTATTATGCATTGACCCACACACATGGATCTCCCGGGTATCCCATATTGCCCTTCATCCAATACCTTCTCTAACACCCTCTTAATCCTATTACCTAGCATTTTTGCAAAAAGTTTATAATCGCCACACATTAATGATATCGACCTATAGCTATGTATACAGTTTCCCGACGCCTTTTTCGGAATCATAACCACAACACCTGTTTTTTGTTGTACCCCGAGTCGTCCACTATCTTTCATAGTATTAAATAAAACCACTAAAAATTCACGGAGACATTCCCAGTTTTCCTTATAGAAATCACATGGGATACCATCGATCCCCGGTGATTTCCCAGCGTTCATACTCTCAACAGCTATTCTAACCTCCTCCTCACTTATAGGTTCATTCAAATTAATTCGATCCTTATTCTCAAGATCACAACATACTCATTCACCCATGTCCCCTATTACTTCTTTTGAAATTCCCACTTTTATGTATTGCGCCTCATACCATGCATCTACATAGCATCCCATGCCCTCAGTGGATGTAATGAGTTGTCCACAACGATACATTCCCAATTGCTCCTGAACTTCCAATTCCATTATTTCTGTCGCCCTTCGACGCTTGCCCTGCTCCCTTAAAACAATCTCCGAAGGACGATCACCCCATAATACCTCATTTATACCACTCGCTATCCGGGCCGCATCGAAAGTTATGATTGTGGATATCCCCAATTAGTTGTTTTAAACTTTCATTTTCAGCCACCGGATACACCCCCCTGCCATTCACATAACATTCCTGCAGTTGTCCTTCCAGATAGTGCAAAAACCCATATTGCATTCTCCGTTCTTCTACACCACTCTTCTGATAAAAGTCCCTCACCTTTCTTTTTCCGATTGTGTCCCACCATTCAATAACGTCATCCCCTACCCGATATTCATTCCACCAATCCTTCCACACTCTCGCAAATGACTCTCCTAAACCTTTTTTATGCATTAACCCAACATTCAATTTCCAGAAACCCCTAAAACGCCTTGGTAATCCCACCCAATCCACATCCGCCATAACTCCTCTATGATCGGAGTAACTCACATTTAAAGCGCAAACATTTCGGACCTTAATCCCTCTAGAAACATATATTCGATCCAATCTCGCTGCATACTCCTTCCTAATAAACGTGCGCAGTCCCCCCCCCTACTTCATCTCCCCAACATCCATAACATTCACACTCCTCGGTAAATCCCCTAAAAACCCTGAAAAGAAACCCTGTCCTCTAGGCTCTACATCTTTGCGACGATCAATGCAATTCCAGTCACCCCCAATGATCGTTACGCCCGGCAGCGACCTTTAATGATACACCAAAACGACCCTAAAAAAAACATTTTTAATACGCATATCACTTTCTGCTGGCCCGTAAACACCAATGAACCCCACTTTCACCCCATCCCATGCCCCAACCACCCGCACCACCCTCCCCTCCTCTCCAACCTCACAACTTTGTAGAGAAAGCGGGCTGACCTCTTTTATTAACACTGCCACACATCCTTTCAATCTACTAGAACAACCCATGTACACCACATAATCAGGATTTATGAATTCCCCTAAAGATTTATAATTATGTTCCTGTAAAAACACTACATCAGGAACGTATTTCCGTAATAGCATCTCCAGACATTTGCGCTTATTAATCGACTTTAATCCGTTAATATTTAAAGTAATGCACCTGAAGATTTCATTGGCGGTTTACCCTTGGATACCTTTACATTCTTAACGCCCTTGTGGCACTCCCCACTTCTTCCCCCACTCCCCCCTATGCCTTCTCCTTTCTCATGCTGAACACTTTTAGATCCGCCCGTATCTCTACGGGTCTCGTCTTTCCATGCTTTTTTCCCAGATCTTCGGCCAGGAGTTAAGACATCCTCACTACCCGTTATCACCGCAGCCCTCTTGCGGCAACTACGATCAATGATCATATTGTCCTCTGAACTATTATCCCTGTGTACCTCCACAATGACAACCTGCTGTTCTGCAACCGGCCCTATGTCACCTCCTTCCTCCTCCTGTGTGCTTGCATCCTACATTCCTCCCTGATTCCCATCATACACCGAAGCATCTAACAAAACATTCAAAACCTCTTGAAGGGATGCCTCCATAATATCCTGGGCAGGTATGGATACCTCCTCTGATATCGCCGACACCAAGCCTTCGTTTTCCCCTACGCTAGGTAGAGTCAAACAAACAGGTGACTCCTCTTGTTCCCCTCGACCTCCTCACTCCACAGTTTTCCAGTCGAAGATGCACGCTGTGTGGCCACAGTGTATGACTGCGGCACTGCTGCCTCATCTATCCTCGTTGCAACCTCTGCTCTTCCACGCCTCATAGGGCATTGTGCTGCAATGTGATCGTACGCCCCACAAAGCCTGCATGTATGCCTTTGACCTGAATACGTAACATATACTTGCGTTCAAAAGTCCTCCATGACCACATATGACGGTATCGGGTGTTTAAGGGACATTTTCAGAGAAAACGACCTTTCTGGCATACCAACAAGGGGACCATCACGCCATCGTCCCATATGCACAGTACCATACCGTTCAAACACATTCCGTAAATCGCATTCGTCCGCCTCAAACGGAACGTTGCGCACTTTCACCCAGGTGTAATAGCGAGAGACATCTCGCAGACGAACAGTAACACCAGGGTTGACGGTTTTCAGCACATCCTGGTACTTAGCCGCCATGTTTTTATAAGTGGCGCCTTGTCTGAACTTGACGAACAATCTTGAATTGCCATTTAAAGCCACTCCATAAAGATCTTCATTAGCAATCCAATACGTGTCTCTGAGGATTGCTGTCAACAGTAGATGAGTATTCTGACTATTAAGGAAGCCAGTCACTAGGTCCAGGCAGACAGTGTTGACGCACCTGCGTCCTCCCTCCGCCATCGTGAGTAGACTGGAGAAAACTGCACAGAGACTAGACTAATCAGGAGCCACCGCGCAGCCTGTCCGCACGGCCCAAGAGCGATGCAGACAATATGAGGAGAGTGCAATGGGTAGGGGACTTAAGCAGGGGTGTCCCAAGTCAAACATTGTTTGCATACATTCAGGACCCCTTGTATAGAATGGTTGAAAGTAGTGTATGTAATAAGAGTGGGGGTGGGGTGGAGGTAGGGAACGTATGGCCTGGATTAATAGGATATGGAGAAGATACAACTTTCCTGGTTCGGAAAGGGATGTCGCTGGGGGTTTTGGATGATGTGCAATTGTTTGGACGTGCAACAGGAATGCAGGTAAATAGTGACAAGTCAGTGGTCATGGGGTTAGGAGACTGGGTAGGGGGGAGGGAGATGTAACGTTTTGAGGAAGCAGTGTCTTTAAAAATTTGTTTTATCATCTATAGGGATGACCTGGACATGGCACGAGAGGAAAACTCGAATCGGTTGTTGGAAAGGATCCTGGGGTGCCTGGGTGCATTGAGACCTCATCATCTGACCCTCGTGCAAAGAGTGATTGTCATAAATGTATTATTGTATAGTAAAGTTTGGCATGTAGCAGCCGTGTTCCCAATAACATGGACGGCGATTGAGGGGGTTATGAGACGGGTGTTTAAATTTTTGTGGGGTTCAAGTTGTGATTGGTTAAGGAGAGAGACTGTAATGTTACCTGTGCATTAGGGTGGGTTGGGGTTGATGGACCTGAGAAGTAGGGTTAAATGTATGTTTCTTAAATGGGAAGTTATACATGAGGGCGTGAGGGCGGGGCAGCTGAATAAAGTACATGAGAGGTTGGGAAAGTTGTATGGGGGAGTGGAGTTGAGAGAATGTGAAATCGTCTTGCTGGCTTTGATGTTGGTTAGAGAAACAAGGAAAATTCGAATAGGGATTTTGTGTAGGCTGCTTGCAGGGAGGATCTTTGCCTTAGTAGATGGGTTGTTCCCCATGTATGCGTGGGGGAGTATTTGGTATAGGTTTAGTAAGATGAATTATTATTACTATAATCAAGGGGGAAGCGCTAAACCCGGAGGATTATACAGCTTAGTAAGATGAAGTTAAATCCTAGGGTGCATGAGGTAACATATCGTTTTCTGCACGCCATCCTACCGTTGGAAGAGGTAATAAGAACCAGAAGGGTAGTAGTGGGCGGGAGGTGTGAAATCTGTGGTGGGGATGAGACGGCGTTCCATGCAGTATATTTTTGTGAGGGGTTGGAGGGGGTCCGGTGTTGGTTAAGTTGGGTGGTATAGAGGGTGAGGGGCCGTGGGGTGTCGGTTCTGCGTGCATTAAAAGCCTAGATGTGGGAGGGTTAGACGAGGGTGTCATAAGAGCTTTGGATTATATCATGGTGGATTATACATATATATCGTGGGTGATGAGGGGGAGAGGGGTTTGTGAGGTGCGGCGGCGGGCACATGCGATAACGTTTTATCATACGATGTGTCGTAACAAGGAACTGCATGGGAGGAGGTGGACGCAGGATTTCTTGGAATGATATAGAATGCTAACGTTAGGGATTCTCGTGAATCTGTTAATTGGGATGAGTGAGTAAAGGGTACGGGTTTTAGGGGTTACATATGTAGAGAGGGAAGAAGGGGGTCACAGTGGGGTCGCCTCCTGGGGGGTGTGAGAGTGACATGAATGTGGGTATAGAAGGTGTAGCAGTGTGTCATAGGTGCATGTACCATGAAACCTTGTGGTTGTCATGCCAGGTATGCACGTGGAGCTTGAGGGCTCGTCATGGCCATCTTAATATACTAAGTGTGATTGGTGTTATGAATGTAGGTGTAAGATCTTGCAGGAGTATTTGGGTTTATGTAGACTGTGGGTACACAGCCTTTGTGTGACATGCTTCATGTGTGTGGCATGCAAAGAGTACGTAACCTTTATTCGGTGCATGTACACACCCTCATTTACAAGCTATCTCCCCAAACCAGCGAAACAGGTGACTGAGGGTTGACGATGGGGCTCCGTCGTTCAACCAGTACCCAGGTTCTAGCCAATGAGAAGATGGTTATGGCAATCGCAGAGGTTATGTGGGTACCACTCTCCTGTCTGCCCTTGTCATTCCCATTCTAGAGCTGGTTGAAGCACGGTCTGCTCTCTTGAGGCTTCTATTCTGCTTTGCTTACCGTGAAGTGCATTAATACCTATTGCCATACATAGTGTATATAGTGTACATACTTCTGTTCTAAATTGGTGAAGGATAATATAATTCAAAAGTTTTCTGCTGTGTTTATTTTGCACCCTTTACACCCAGGATAACAGGCCATTTGGACTCCTGGGTTGTAATAATGTGCGATATGTTTATCGTGTTTCGAGGTGTTAATTCGTTATTTACGAAGTGTGTTATGGCTGTTTATGTTAAGATATACTCCTTTATTGTTTGTTTGGTATACTGTGCATTTCTTTCACGCATTGCCCTGACAAAGAGAGTTTGTATTGATTGTACTGCACTTTCTTTTTGCATTATATAATGTGCTCGTCTTGTAGATGAGGGAGGAATGCTTATGACTTTCATTATTTTGTAATGACTCGATAGGAGAGTGAGGCACGTATGTATGTTATAGAGAATTTCCCCTATTTGGGATTAGTTGGGGAAGAGTATGTACTTGTTGTAATGAGATTATGATGTAGGTCATTTTGTTTATTGACTAATGAGAAAGTTGTGATTAACTGATATATTTTCTCGTGAATATTCTTTTTATTGTATTGAACATTTGTCATATGTCACATTAACATTATGTAACTATATATACCTGAAAGGCTTGGATTCAATGGATGTTTATGTAATTCATTATTTGTCCCAGGTGCTGAGGTCACCTGTAAGTTGTCTTGCTAGATTGCTGTGAAATAGGGTTTAGATTAACCTTTCTTCTTAATGTTGCGTCCGTTACGCGATATGTTTATCGCGTTTTGAGGTGTTATTTTGTTGTTATTTATGAAATGTGTTATGGCTGTTCATGTTAGGATATACTCCTTTGTTTGTTTGATATACTGTGCTTTTCTTTCATACATTGCCCTGACAAAGGGAGTGTGTTTCTTTTGACATTATATAATGTGCTAATCCTGGGGAAGAGGGCGGAAAGCTTAAGACTTTCATTGTTTTGCAATGACTCGTTAAGGTTTGTAGTGAGGTACGTATGTATTGTTTTAGGAAATTTCCTGTATCAGAGGTTAGTTGGGGACGAGTATTTACTTGTTTTAATGAGATTATGATGTAGGTTATTTCGTTTATTGACTAATGTGAAGGTTGTGATTAATTGATATATTTTCTCGCGAATATTCTTTCTATTGTATTGAGCCTTTGTCATATGTCAGCTTAATATTATGTAAGCTATATATACCTAAAAGGTTTTCGATTCATTGGATGTTTATATAACTCATTATCTGACCCTGTTACAAAGGTCACGTGTAAATTTCGTCCTTGTTAGGTTTCTTGTAAATAGGGTTCAGATTACCCATTCTTCTTAATGTTACGTATATTATACAGCAATATTTGTGAGTGTATATGTGCAACCCCTTTGTGTCAGTTAATTTGTGTCGTGTTTATTTTGTCAGTGTACGTTCTGTTGGACTGAGATCCATAATGTATTTTGAACGTGTCCTTTAATTATAATAATTTTGAACGTGTCCTTCAGTTATTAAAAAAAAATTAAACGTGTCCTTCATTTGCAATAATAATTTTGAACGTGCCTTTCAGTTACAATAATAATTTTTATCGTCTTTTATTTATATTAATTATTATTCTGAACGTGTCCTTGAATTACAATAATAATTTTAAATGTGTCATTCAGTTATAATAATTTTGAACGTGTACTTCAACTTTACCATAGTCATGCATCGACACCATGCACAGCCCTTCCAGGGTAGGGTAGGTGCCTGAGCCCGAGCTTCCAGCTCACAAGACTGTCATTCCCGTTAGCTCCCTTGGGTCGGGGATGACAGACCAGAGAGGCCTAGCTTGTGGCTAGGCCTGGGGACAGTTGTTCCCAAAGATGAGGGAGTACTTGTGCCTCCTCCCATGGGGGACTTAGGTCTCAGACACTCCCAAGACAGGGAGACAAGGCCGGGCCACCACTTGGAAAAGACCAGGGCCGGGAGAATACCGGCGAATGTTTAATAATAATACATAGTCATGTAGCAGGAAATTCATCAGATTATTATAAAGGACAGACCCACGGAGATATCAAATAAAACATTTCAAAAAGAATTCACTGTAGGTTAATGGACCGAGTTGTTTATCTGGTGAACATAACTGACCTGAGACAGTTATTGCTGCCATTTAACTGAAGGTTCCCAAGTTAGCCACAGATACTGTTAGACTTTCATTTATAACTAAGTTATGTAACTTAATATATTAGTATTCAAATTTATGAACAGATTAGTCATTAATCATCAGTTTCTTCATCCACTGAAATATTAGGTAATCATAACTCAAGAAAATATCTACTTGGAAGAAATAATGAGGTTATATAGAGGTAATACCAGAACTATCAGTAGACTTTACTATATGAGTCTAGAGACAGTCTGAAATTTTTATTTGTAATAAGAAAATGTTTATAAATTAATCAATAAAAGTTTTTCATGAATAAATGTAAACCATTACATGATTATTACACAATAATTATATTGATTGTTGAGAAATTATAATTTAGTTAAAACTATAAGTATAATTAAAAAATAAACTAGGAACAGTTAAATCAGCACGAGGGGTGAATGTATATCAAAGATTCACTGAAAACAGCAAAAAAATAAAAAAACTTGTTATGCGATCAACTCCTTCCTCCTACTAGAGAGGTATTTCTAATCATATTTCTTCTTCATCTTTCTGTCTCTGCCGAAGATTTTAGCAGTGATGATTCTGACGATGCGACGTAAAATGAATAGAAGGACAATCATAGCCAGGTGGAAGAGGAAGATCACGTCCAGCATGAGGAACTCCACCCAGGAGAGCTGTGCCGCTGGTGACCTCAGCTGTGGCGCACCTCTGTGACGGATGACGTACTCCGTCCAGAACACTGCCAGCTCCGTGGGTGGTACAGGTTGATCCCGCAGCGGCTCCGACATCTTCAGCATATTTTCCTTATACCTGCGAGAAAATCTAAAAGATTACCCATGCAAGATATAAATAAAATGAAAAAGTTGCAGAAATATTAAGTGATTAGTTATGAAAAGAAAGGACAGGGGTTCAAATGTTCGAATTTAAGACTGATGAGGTTTAGAATTAAAATGTCATATTGTATGAGTGGGACTTGGTGGATGAAAGTGCGCAAGTGACGACAAAAAAAGTCACCATAATTTTTCAAGCTTCCTCACTAATGAAGAGACATTTTGCTACTGTAAGATGTATCAGGCTTGTTTAATGAGATTGCATGTAATCCAGATGAGTGGAGAATTGCATGTAATCCAGATGAGTGGAGACTCTTCATTGACTAGAAGCCTAAAACCTGTACTTCTGCACAATGGGAACAAGTATCCATTTCTTCCCTTGGATCATTCAGTGCATCTTAAGGAGGACTACAACAGTATCAAACTCCTACTGGAAGCTTTCCTCTTCAAGGGGGGCTCCTTGGCGTGGTGAAGGGGCTCTTGGTCTGAGGAATTAGACCTGCCGGTCTCCTTCCTTAGACCGAACCTAATTACCCCCCAATCCCCTCTTCCCAATCCCATCCTCCCCATCCTCCCCTTTTCCCTTTCCTCCTCCCCACCCCTTCCCTTTTGCCCTTCCTCTTTTTGGCCTTTGGGGTTTTTCCCACAGGCACGCTAGTTCCTAGGTAAGGGAAAGGGTACCGGGGTCCATCCCATTCCGTTGAGGTTCTTGGCGGTGGCGAAGTTTGTCGTGGAATCTGGATCACCTGGGGATGTCCCGATTCCTCTCCGGTATCCCAGAGAGTGGCTTTGGGTGTCTTTCGGGCGACGGGTGTATCTCTGGAAGCCACCTTTCTGATTCCGGGGGTGGTGGCCGAAGGAGGTATGCTTTGTGGCGGATATGTGGCCACCCTCTCTTTTGTCCACCGAGGTACCTCGGCAGATGTGAGGTCGCTATCCCGGATTGCTGGTTTACTGGCATGATGGGTAGGGTATGGCACGGGTTCCATGCTACATCTGTGCTACTTGCGATACTGAGGTCCTCTTGGGTGTGGAGGGAGATTTCTGGCCCTTTCATTCCTCCTAGGAACTATCCCTCCCCGGTCTCCCATTTTTTTATTCTTTTTTTTTATTTTCTTTTCTTCTTTCTTTTTTTCTTCTTAAAAACAAAAAGAAAGAAGTAACCTAACCATGGAGAACCCAATCCATGAACCTGGTACCCCCGGGCCCCTTCTTGATACCGCACCCCGTTCTGACCCCATCTCGTCTTTGGACCACTCTTCGGACACTCCTCATGCCTCTGTACCTCTTGCCGGTGCTGTTTCCTCACCCGCTTCAGGTACTGAGGTCTCGACTGACTCCTTTGATTTATCTGACCTCCGCTCTCCTTTGACTATGCTTCCGGCCTCTCCCTCTATGGTGCGGCAATTTTCAAATCGCTGGCCCATTCCACGTCGGACCAACTCTGGTCCAACGTCTAAATGCCAACGACAATTACTTGCTGATGATACTTCTCCACCTTCTCGTTCTTCTCAGAAAAGATCGACACGTCCTACACTCCCTTTCCATGCTCAGTTTCAGACTGCACAATGGACTAAATTCTTCACTTTACTACCGACTTCCTCTACCACCTATCTTTCCGACCACAGTATTGGTAAAGATGTTGGTAAAGATATTTCTTTTCATGCTCTTAAGAGCAGTACGTGCATCATCATGGTACAGAATGCTACCCAAGCTCATGATCTTCCTCTTCTTTCCCATATAGATACTGTTCCTGTCACTACTGAAAAACATCATTCCCTCAATTCTTGTAGTGGTACCGTCATTCTACCCCATACCATAGTTCAACAAAATTTCCAGACATGTGGCAATGACATTCTTGAACAGCTGGAACTCCAAGATCTCCCAGTCCTCAAGGTAGACACTTATGTTCTTCCTTCCCACAGGCGGAGACGATACCCTAGCAATGTGGCTCATTTAACTTTTGACAGCCGTGAACTCCCATCCTCTGTTTATGTAGCAGGACATCGGTTACAAGTTCGAAAGGTGAACCCTACACCGCAACAGTGTAGAAATTGCTGGCGATTTGGCCATCCAGCGAAATATTGCAGATCCATAGCTGAATGCCCAGTCTGTGGTGCTGATGACCATTCTAATACGTCTTGCAATCGACCTCCCTCTTGCCTTAATTGTCATGAGGCTCACACTTCGTACTCTCACCGTTGCCAAGTCTACTTAAATGAGCGGGAAATCCGTTACCTCAAAGAGGCAGAAGGTCTCCCTTATGCCATGGCAGTTTCTCATCTCCACCTCCAAGGGAGACTACCTCGTGTTTCTTATTCTCGTGTTTCAAAACGTCCCCCCACTTCTGGGGTCCCATCTTCTGCAACCTCCTCTGTGGTTACCTCTCCCATAGTCACTCCTGTATCTAATTCTTTTGCTGTCCTAGGCTCAGACGTCCCTACTACAATGCCTCAGTCTGTTCTCACTTCTTCGTGTTCTCCCTCACAAGCCTCAGTATCGACGAGACCTCGTACGACACCTCCCAATCGTCCCTCTACTTCTCAGAAGTCAAAAAAAAGGTCCTTTAACCACTCCTTCCCTTCTTCCACCTCCTCATTTTACCTTCCCTGTCTCTGTACCGCTTTCTTCCCCTCTCACTGGCTCTGTTACAAGTGTAGAGGTTCATCCTCCTCCTCGTACTGTACCTACCTCCCCTGTTCCCTCCCAAGTTTCTTCTTCTTCTGCCACCTCCCAGGTTTCTGCTTCTTCTGTCCCCTTCCACGCTTCTTCTCCAGTTCCCTCCACCCTTTCGCCCCCCCTACCTTGGTACAGTCCATTACAGTTCCAATCTTTACTCATCCTCCACCTACCATCTCCAATATTGTCTCCCATACGACGTCTCTGAATTCCAAAACACTTGAAGCAATCTCTGAATATATTGCAGAGACCAAACCATCAATGGGCACTGATCCACCCTCTGTTCCTTTTCTCTCCTCTCCTCCGTCTGTGCAACTCCTTTCTTCACAGGACACCATTCCTTCGCTGCTTGAACGTTTTCCGCTGCCTCTGCATGTGGAGTTTTCTAACCCCTCTAGTCCGTAGGAACCCTTACCTGCAGATTTCAAGTATCTTTATCACTGCCAATCATGGCCTTTTTACAGTGGAATATACACGGCCTCAGGGGTAATCAGGGTGAGCTTCAGATGTTACTCTCCCAGTTTTCCCCTGTTGGTGTTTGCTTACAGGAACCAAAATTACACTTTGCTGTTATCTCTCCCATCTCAGGCTATAATTTATTGTATTCTTCAGATCCTTTTCCTGATGGGACCTTTAATGAAAGTGCCCTTCTTCTACGCACTGATATTCGGTACCATCAGCTATTTGTTCGTACTTCACTGCATTACACAGCAGCCCGTATCCACTTGCATAGGTGGAATACGCTCTGTTCTTTATATCTCTCTCCTTCTCGGGCATTATCTATTCCGGATATTGCCTTTCTTGTTTCGTCATTACCGCCACCGATTCTGTTACTTGGCGATTTTAATGCCCATCATTTCCTCTGGGGGGGGGGGTTTCACTGCGATTCCATGGCATTCAGTTAGAGGCTTTTCTTGCCACCCACCCCCTCCATGTTTTAAATACAGGTACTCACACCCATTTTGATCCTCGTACTCACGCACTCTCTTGCATCGATCTCTCAGTCTGCTCTTCCTCCACTGCATTAGACTTCACCTGGTCTGTTCTCCCGGATTTACATGACAGTAACCATTTCCCAATCATTCTTACTTCCCCTTCATATTCACCACCTCTTCGTATCCCACGCTGGCAGTTTGATCAGGCAAATTGGAACCTTTACTCACAACTAACTGTTTTCAGTGAGGTTCCTTCTTTGCCCTCCATTGATGAGCTTTTACACCTCTTCTCGTCCTCCGTTTTAACCGCAGCTTCTCATTCTATACCCCAAACTTCGGGCAGGCATTCTCAGAAATGCGTGCCCTGGTGGTCTCCTGCTTGTGCTCGTGAAGTACGTTTGAAACGCGCTGCATGGGGCAGGTACCATTGCAATAGAACCACGGAGAAACTTCTTGATTTTAAGCAGAAGCGTGCGGTCGCTCGCCGTGTCATCCGTGAGGCTAAACGCACTTGCTGGCGAGATTATGTCTCCACCATCACCTCTGCTTCCTCTATGAGTGCAGTCTGGAAAAAAGTACGAAAACTGAGTGGTAAATATTCTCCTGACCCGGCTCCTGTTCTGCGGGTTGCCGGTGTTGATATAGCAAACCCACTAGAAGTTGCCAATGAAATTGGCAATCATCTGGTCCGTATTTCTCAGGGGCTCCATCTGTGCCCCTCGTTTCTTTCCTCAAAGTCTTCCAAAAAGTTAGCACCCTTGGACTTTTCTTCTCTCAGAGAAGAACAGTATAATGTGCCTTTTACACTTCAAGAACTGGAAGCAACACTCTCAGCTTGCCGATCATCGGCAGCTGGGCCTGACGACATTCATATTCGTATGCTACAACATTTACATCAGTCAGCCCTTGCAGTCTTATTATGCCTTTTCAATCTTATTTGGTCACAAGGAGTTCTTCCACAGCTGTGGAAATCTGCCATTGTTCTCCCTTTCCGCAAACCAGGCACTACAGGACATGAAGCCTCCCACTATCGTCCCATTGCTCTTACCAGTGCAGTTTGCAAAGTGATGGAACGCCTTGTAAATAGACGTTTAGTGTGGTATTTGGAGACACACAACAGTCTCTCCACTCGTCAATATGGCTTTCGTAAGGGACGTTCTACCATAGACTCCTTATTACGCTTGGATACATATGTTCATAATGCCTTTGCGAATAACCACTCAGTTATTGCCATATTTTTTGACCTTGAGAAGGCATATGACACAACTTGGAGGTATAATATTTTGGCCCAAGCCCACTCCTTAGGCCTTCGAGGCAATCTACCATCCTTCCTTAAGAACTTTTTAACTGATAGACATTTCCGTGTTCGGGTTAATAATGTGCTCTCCCCGGACTTTATCCAAGCTGAAGGTGTCCCTCAGGGATGTGTTCTGAGCACAACAGTTTTTCTCCTTGCTATTAATGATTTGGCCTCTAGTCTTCCATCAAATATTTGGTCATCACTATGTTGATGACTTCTCTATAGCCTGTGCAGGCGCTGACTGTCACCTCATTACAGTTTCTCTCCAGCATGCGGTCGACCGTGTTTCCAATTGGGCCACCACACATGGGTTTAAATTTTCCAGCACTAAAACCCACCAAATTACTTTCACTAGACGCTCTGTCATCTCCGATCATCCTTTGTGCCTCTATGGCTCCCGTATCCCTGAACGTGATACAGTCAAGTTTCTGGGCCTCCTCTTTGACCGTAGGCTATCCTGGAAACCTCACATTACCTCTCTGAAGGCAACTTGTCACAGCCAGCTGAACCTTCTTAAAACCCTTGCTCATCTTTCATGGGGAGTTGATCGTCGAACTCTCCTTCGCCTATATTCCACCCTCATTTTATCGAAACTTGATTATGGTGACCAGATCGATTCAGCGGCATCTCCTGCTACTCTCTCTAGCCTTGACCCCATTCATCACCAAGGATTACGTTTATGCCTTGGTGCTTTTCGCTCTTCCCCTGTTGAGAGCCTCTATGCAGAAGCGAACGTTCCATCCTTATCCGATCACCGTGATGCCCATTGCCTTGGCTACTATGTACGCTCTCATGATCTCCGCAATCCTTCCATTTATAGAATGGTCACTGATATTATTAGACATTCTTTATTTGTTCGCCGTCCCCTGTTTGCTCCGTCCCTTCTCTCTTCACCTCCATTCGCTCTTGTCTTCTCTTCAATTACCACCTTTCTATGTTCATGTAGCATCTCACTTTTCCCTACCCCCCTGGGAAGTTCCAGCTGTTCGAGTATGTTCTTTCTCTCTCCCTTGCTCGAAAGCCCAACTGTCTACGGTCGCTTCCCGCTCTTTTTTTCTTGACCACTTCCACTCTCATTCTCATGCCATTGCTGTGTACACAGATGGCTCTAAGTCTTCTGACAGAGTAGGATTCGCAGCAGTGTTTCTGGACAGTGTCGTACGAGGGCATTTACTATCTTCGGCTAGTATTTTTACTGCTGAATTGTATGCCATCCTTGCAGCACTTATCCGTATTGCATCTATGCCTTTGTCATCATTTGTGGTTGTCTCAGACTCCCTTAGCGCTTTACAGACTATACAGAAATTTGATACACCTCACCCCTTGGTCCTCCGTATCCAACTTTGGCTACGCCACATCTTTACCAAGCATAAAGATATTGTTTTTTGTTGGGTCCCTGGTCATGCTGACGTACAGGGCAATGAACAGGCAGACACTGCTGGGCGGTCAGCAGTACATGACCTACCAGTTTCATATAGAGGTATTCCATTTACGGACTATTTTGCTGCAATATCTTTCCACCTTCACATCCGTTGGCAACAACGTTGGTCTACTATGCTCGGTAACAAACTTCAATCTTTTAAACCGAGTATAGGTTACTGGCCATCTTCTTATCACCAGTGTCGAGGTTGGGAGACTACTCTCTCCCGTCTTCGCATTGGCCATACTCGTCTTACTCATGGATATCTCATGGAGAGGCGCCCTGCTCCTCTCTGTGAGAATTGCCAGGCTCCATTATCAGTCAACCACATTCTGTTAGACTGCCCACTTTATCAACGAGCATGCAGAATTTACCTCCGTCGTCGTCTTCGCTCTGCTGCTCTCTCTATACCTTCCATTCTCACTGATGGACCCACCTTTCATCCGGACTCTCTCATTGACTTTTTGACAACAACTGACTTACTTCACAAATTCTGATACCTTCAGCCCTTCCTACCTCAATCTCTTGCTACCCTCTACCCCCATACTATCCCCTGCCCCACTGTTTTCTGTAACCTACTGATCATCCCTCCTCCCTGCTGCCGCCCAATACCCTCGCTTCCTTCCCTACCCTGCAGCGCTGTATAGCCATTGTGGCTTAGCGCTTCTTTTTTATAATAATAATAATAATAATAATACTGGAAGCTTTGAACTATGATAAATATGGCTGGGAGGCTATTGGAGACTTCAAAATTGTGGCATTTTTGATGGGACTCCAAAGAGGTTTCACCAAGTTTCCCTGTTATCTGTCATTGGGATAGTAGAGAGAGAGCAGCACGTTACCAGAGGAAGAATTGGCCTTAAAGGACTGAGTTCTCACTATCAAACGTAAACCATTGGTGAATATACAAAAGGTTCTGTTCCCGCCATTACACCTCAAACTAGGGTTAATGAAACAGTTTGTTTCAGCTCTTGACAAAGAGTCTGCAGCTTTCAAGTATCTTCAAGACTTCTTTCCCAAACTATCAGAGGCAAAAATGAAGGCTGGCGTCTTCACTGCACCACAAGTCATGAAAATCATGAAGTGATCAGAATTTTCAAAGAAGCTCACAGAGAAGGAAAAGGAAACCTGGGAGAGTTTTGTTGCTGTAGCACAGGGCTTTCTGAGCAACAAGGCTGACAGTTATGTGGAACTTGTTGAGACCTTGGTAAAAAGCTATGGACAGATGGGCTGTAGGATGTCCCTTAAGATGCATATCCTTGATGCTCAACTTGACAATTTTAAGGAGAATACGGGAACATACTCAGAGGAGCAAGAGGATCGCTTCCACCAAGATATAATGGACTTTGAACAGAGATATCAGGGATTTTATAAGGAAAACATGATGGGAGACTACGTTTGGGGGCTTAAACGGGAAAGTGATTTATTGCATGCTCCCAAATCTAGAAAAACTACTCATTTTTAACCTTTTAAATATGTTTCAGAAAGTTTAAAATAAAATTTGAGTAAATTTATTTTTTTTATGTAAATTTTATTTATTTTATTATGTTTTTGTTTTGCATCCAAAACTAGAAAAAAAATATTGAAATTTAGCTGCTTTTTGTCAAACATTCAACCTGTAATCCATAAAAACATTCACTGCCTGGATGAGGTAGAGTGCGGTCGTGCTTTGCGCCCCTCTCCTGTTTTCCCAGACGAGCTACTCAGACATAGCAACAACATGGCGCTGAGTGTATGGCGTAGAGTGAATACTGTCGGCGTTGAGCTGCTTCGTGGGGTGATTTCCCCCTCTACGGCACAAGTGTTGCTACCAACGATCATACGAAAGACGGACAGAATACAAGATGACGAGGTATATGGTGTAGCCCTGAATGGGGCCTGTAGGATCTTTGTTAAGTTAAATTCGACGGCTGTGTATGAGTCGCTGGTGACGAAATTCCAGCACGTGAGCCTGGATGCAACCCCGGCTGTAAGAGTGCGTCTCATAGACGTCTCTCGCCATTATACATGGGTGAAGTTGCGCAACGTCCCCTTCGAGGCTGACGAGGCTGACATAAGGAACGTGTTGGAGGCTTTTGGTACCGTGCATCTGGCAACCCAAGGCAAGTGGGCGGTAGGTGCATACATGGGACGTCCGGAGAGTACTTTCTCCCTCAAAATAACTCTGAGGCATCCGATTCCGTCCTACGTTGTGATGAAAGAGTTCCAGACCCAGATTCTTGTGACTTATGCTGGGCAGAGACGTATGTGCAGGCTGTGTGGGGAGTACGATAACATGGCAGCGAAGTGTGTGCAACAGAGGAGGGGGATGGCGCAGACTGGTGGAGCACCAGTTACAGATGTGGATGCCGTCATGGAGAGTCCCACGGGCAAGCAAGGAGGTGGCCGTCTTTGGAGTGATATTGGTGAAGATTCCATTTTGGTGAATGATGGGCGAGCCATAAGTTGTATTGAGCCAGAAATGGCCACTTTGCCGGTGACGGGGAAGGAAGTGCTAGTCCAGCAGGAGGTGATGGCACTGGAGGAAGAGCTGGACGAGGTTTTAAAAACCTTAACTCCATCTGGGGAGGATGACGTCCTTGTCTGGGAGACCGTCCCTGAGTTGCAAGGAGAGAGTGTCGGGACGTGCAAAGGAAGGAAGGAGGAGATCAGCAGGCACAGAGAGGAGTCACCGTGCTCTGTGCAACATGACACAGTGGAGGTTCAAGTTCACTGTGAGGAATCATCGGAAGACAGCATGGCGGTGGAGGGCGTCATGAAGAGAGCGGCGGCGTCAGACTCAGATGATATCCTGACGCCGGCGCAGAGGTCTGGGAGAAAGGATGACTATTCTCGAGGTAGCCAGGATAAGAGGCATCGAAAGAAGGGGGGTGGGGTGGATGGTACGAAATCATGTGTTGACCCTGGGGCAGGAGGCCCTGGGAAGGTTGAGAAGAGGAAGGATTGGAAATTTTAGGAAGGCCTTAGGTGTATGACTGTGAATGTGAATGGACTGTGTAACTGAGTGAAGAGGGAATGTTTTCGTATGCTCCTATATAGAGTGGACGTCGTATTTCTGCAGGAGCATAATTTCAGGGAGGGAAGAGTGCTGGAGGTGGCGGGGTTTAAGGTTTTGACTCTGCCATCTGCACGTTTGAAAGGTAGTGTGGGTTTATTGATAAAGGAGGTGAGACCGTTTGTGTTGATACGAAGTGAGGGGGGGAGGGGGGAGGATGTTGCATGTGGATGGGTGGTGGATGGGGCAGAGGGTAACCTTTGTAAGTGTGTATGCACCAGCGGAAAACGATATGAAAGTAAAGAGGAATTTTGTGTGTGATGATCTAGTTTTCGCCTTACGTGGTTTACCTGCAGTGGCCATCGTTGGTGGGGACTGGAATTGTGTAATTAGGAGAGCTGATGTGGAACCACAAGGGGCTGGGCACATGTTGGCAGCCTTACGAAATCTCTTGGTGGATGTTCAGTTGAGGGATGTGGTAGGTGGGGGGGCGTGGGAGGTAGAGCACACTTTCGTGAGGAGAGGTTACGCGGCTAGGTTAGATAGGTTGCACATATCCCACAGGGTATTGTCAAAGTTTGTCCGTACAATAGAAGTAGCTTTTTCAGATCATCGGGCGGTAATGGCAGAGGTGGAGTGGGAGTCATTAGCTAGGGGATACTGGAAGTTAAATATGAGTGTGTTAGAAGATGAGGAGTGGTTGGAGGGTTTTACAACACTGTGGGAGGGGTTAAGTGAGGAGGTAAATGGTGTGGAGGATGTGGTGACATGGTGGGATGGTGTGGCTAAAGAACGGATTCGGCATTATGTGCAGGAAGGGAAACGGATCAATTCTTTAAAATATGGGCTAATTGATTATTTGGAGGACAGGTTAAGGGGTTGTTATGTAAGGGGGCAGTAGAGGGTATATCCTATGGATGACATTATGGTAATTAAGGGGAGGCTGCGAGAAATCTAGGACGAGAGGTTCCAAGCGGTGAGAGTAATGGCGTGGGTGGAGGAGGTGTTATGGGGAGATAGGCCGTCGTCGTGTGTATTGCGTAGGCAAAAACAACGTCAGCAGGTTCATGAGTTGGTGGGTGGATATAGGGTGGGTCAGGTTATACAAACTTCAGATGGAATGGGGTTGTTTGCAGATAAGTGGTATGAGCAGTATTGGCACAGTTTGCAGATGATGTTATTCATGTCGTCTCATCAACTCCGGTAACAGGAAAATACAAGTATGAGAGAGTCATAGAAAAAATGAATATTGAACTTCGTAGAACATCTAATTGGGAAAAGAAATGGAGAATTACGACTAATCCTGACAAGGTCCTTGTTAGCACAATAGGATGTTTTGCATCAACAATTGAAGATAAAGGGGGTATCTCCATCAGAGGTACACCTGTAGCCATTAGAAACCCTAACAAGATTTTGGGATATGAAATAGACAGGCTGCTCCACTCAACATCTCATGTAACTAAAAAGATCAAAATAGCCAAAGCTGGTCTTAGCAGTCTCTTTCGATTCAATCAAGCCCCTCAACATGTCAAAAAAAATCTGTATAAAATGATAATAAGACCTATACTCGAATACCCTTGTGTCCCAATGTCATTAACAACAAAGACCAACATGCTACGGTTACAAAGTGTCCAGAATAGGAAAGACAGGAGGAAAGACAGAGTTAAAATGGTAGATTTACACATACAACAAGATATTACTGCCATAAATGTACGCCTTGACACCCTAAAAAAGAAACAACTCTATACAATGCAAGAACTATACATGCCAGATAGAGAACATCCTATACAAGTGGTAAATACCACGGATTATTCCATCAATACTCCTCCTCACAGGACTCAAAGAATGACTCTCCCACAGAGGGTCCGTCGTTTTATCCATAAAGATGATTACCATCGACCCATGATATTGAGCAACCTCCCTGATGAAGAAGATTGGGTAACACCAGAACCCTTCTATGTATACTGAGAAAATCATCGCCCCCAATTAGGGAGACATCTTATATAACAATCTAATGTAAAAATTATGCTATTTACTATGGCTGGACTCCACCTGTAAGAAGCCATTGTCACGTAATTCTATAAACTGGCCAGAAAATTATTGCCTTCATTGTCGCATAAATATCCGTTGTGCAATCGCAAAAAAAAGAAAAAAAAAAAAGAAAAAAAAAAAAAGCAATTGCAACTTGTATAATTGCTACCAATTCTGAGTCATGTACTTATATATCTGTTATATTTATGTGACTCTGATGGGTTAGTATTATACCCCTTAAAGAATATCTTATTATTTCACATACACTTTTTAAATTACACCAAAGTGGTTGGGCCACTTACCTTTTATATCCTACCTCTCTCACCCCTCCCACCCTTTTCCAATATTTCTATCCTTACCCATCCTTCTTCCTTACCCATCTTACCAAAGCTCTGGTCATAAGAAGAAGAAGAAGAGGTAGGAGCTGAGGATTTAGAACAGGTGTGTGGGAGTGTGATATCTCGGTTGGGAAACAGTGATAGGGAAGCACTGGGTGGGGAAATAACTGAGGAGGAAATATGAAGAGCTTTAAGTGAAATTCGTAAGGGCAAAGCGCTGGGAATCGATGGACTACCGGCAGAGTTTTATCAACAGCATTGGGAGCTAATGAGGTTTTTTTTTTTGGTAAGGTTATTAAATTTGATGAAGGAAAGAGGCAAGTTGGGAGAAAAGCAGGCAATAGCTGTAGTAGTCTTGGTGCGGAAGGGTAAGGGACAGCATATGCTTAGGGACTACCGGGCAAAGTCGTTGTTATGCGCGGATTTTAAGTTGTTTGCTAAGAATTTAGGAAATAGGTTTAAGTGTGTAGTAGGGCGGGTTGTATCGAGAACTCAGTTTGGGTTGCCAGGGAGGTCTATGGGGGAGGGGCATGGGTTAATATGGGATTTCGTGAAAGAAAAAGAGGAGGAAAGGGGGGGGGATTGGTTGTTCTAGACTGGCAGGGAGCATATGATAGAGTGGAGTGAGAAGCATTGAGAGCTATCCTTAGGCGAGAGCATTTTGGGGAAGAAACAGTGGGATGGGTAGATGCGTTATATCGTGGGGCAATGGCGAGAGTACAGATTAATGGAAGATTGGGGGGGGAGGATTGTAATGGGTAGGGGACTTAGACAGAGGTGTCCTATGTCACAGCTTTTGTTTGCGTGCATACAGGACCCCTTTTATAGAATGGTGGAGCAGCAAATAGGCATTAGTGAGGGGGAAGGGAGTGGAGTTGGTAGGGTTTGGCCAGTTCTAATAGGGTATGTAGATGATATAACTGTTCTGGTTAGGGAGGGGATGTCAATGAAAGCATTAGATGGGGTAGTTAACACGTTCGCAGGTGCAACTGGTATGAGAGTGAATTCAGAGAAGTCCATCGTCATGGACGAAGCAGGTGACTTCGTTTAAAATTTGTGGTCTTATCTATGCAGATGATCTGGATGTTGCACGTGTGGAAAACTCGGTTAGGTTGGTAGATAGGATTCTGGGTCGCTTGGGAGCAATTCGGCCTTATCATTTGACCCTTGTACAGCATGCCATTGTTATTAACGTCTTATTGTATAGCAAGATTTGGCACGTGGCAGCTGTTGCAAATGTACTAAGAAGGGTTTTTAAATTCTTGTGGGGTTCGGGCTGTGATTGGCTTAAAAGGGATGTGGTAATGTTACCTGTGCGTCGGGGGGGGAGGGTAATGAATTTAAAGCAGAGGGTTAAATGTATCTTCATTAAGAGGGAGGTGATGAGGGAGGGTGTGGGTGGGGGGGGTCAAGATACACAGTAGATTGAAACATATGTATTCTGGAGTAGAGTTGCGTGAGTCTGAAACTATTATGAGGGCAGTGGTGTTGGTTAGGGATCTGGGGAAGGTAAAAATAGGTAGGCTGTATAGGATGTTAGTGGGTAGGGTAGTGGCACCGGTGGAGGGTATTTTCCCCATGTATGACTGGGAAAGTATATGGGGAAGGTTCAATAGGTTAAGGTTACAACCCCGTGGGCGTGAGGTGATGTACCTTTTTTTGCATGGGATTTTGCTGTCGGGTGTGGTTTTATGGGATAGACGGGTGGTTGAGGGGGGGGGGTCTGTGGAATATGTGGAGGGGAGGAGTCTGCATTCCACGTAGTGTATTTTTGAGAGGGGATGGGAAGCGTCAGGGGTTGGTTGAGCAGGGTGCTGCATAGGATAAGAGGTAAAAGCATTTCCGTTCTGTGGGCATTAAGTCTTGACGTGGGGGTTTGGATGAGAGTATTATTAGGGCTGTGGGGTACATTATGGTAGATTATATATACATACCGTGGGGAATGAGGGGGAAAGAGGTCAGTGAGGTGAAGAGGCGGGTTTTAGCGGTTACGTTTTATAAAACGTTGTGCCGTAACAGGGAAATTTATGGGAGAAGGTGGGAGCTGGCTTTCTCAGAGGGATATAGAGAACCTACGTTAGAGGTTTTATTAAATTTGTAAATTAGGTGGGAGGGGCAGGGTAGGGATGGTAAATGCTAATGTAGGATGGGATGTGAGGGGTAGAAACGGGGTCGTCTCCTTGGGGTTGGATAATTGATAAGAATGTGTACGACTTTAGTGTGGAGAGAGAGTTGGAATAATGTAACAGGCGAATATGTATGAACCTGTGCGTATGGGATGTGTAATCACACACACAGTTGTGGTTGTCCGCGCCTGTGTGCGCCTTAGACGCGCTGTGATCAAGGATTGGTTGAACTTCATTAAGCAATGTTCCTGGGCTTGTTAAGCACTAGAAGTGTATCTTAACCTGGTTGAAGTGTCAATGTGTAAGACTTGGTCATGTTTCCCTTATGTTAATATTTTTATTAATTGTACTGTGTCTTCGGTGCTACTGTTTCACCAATACTTATATAATTACCACTGAGTTTCTTCATATATGTCAAGTTAGGATGTTAAAGTTAACATTAATTAATGTGTAATGAGTTTAAGTCATTAACGGTAATACCAACTTTATTGGTAGTTGTATACGTGTGTTTTGATATGTAATATTCACACTGTCTTAAGGTATTGTGATTTTGGTATTCCTGTACCATCCATGGTTGTAAATAATGTTTCCTCAAGTGACATGTGTTATAATATCCCTAAAATGAGGATAATTAATGTCATGATTATTCAGATTGGAGATGGGGTTAGTTTTCAATGTGTGTGTGAGAATGGGAGAGAGGGATGATGGGTCACCTGTGTTGCAGCACAGGTTTCTGGATAATGCATATTGTAGGTCTTGTGTAATTTGTTGCGAGTTGTATTATGGGTGATTGTCATTAAGCTTGGTGCATTATTATTGTGTTGAGGTCGTATTTTAGAAGTTTTGTTTATAGCCATTTTGTGGCCTTTGTTATTATACCTTTATTCCTTCTTGAATTGTGATATGTTTTAAAAACTTATATATAGTAGACTGTCAGATGTTGCCTGGATTGTTTTGTGTTTATATATTGTTTTATTGATGTTGTCCTTGTTCAAGTCTTTTTTGAATTTTAAGTGAACAAAGGAATGTGGAATGTATTCATTGGTGGGGGGGGGGGAGTGTAAGTAATAACGAGTAGGTACCATTATATCTATGAACCCTTGTGTACTTGTGAAACAATGTAAGTAGAAGCAGTCTTTAGGTTAAGTTTATTTTAATGTCTTTATGTATGTGCTTATTCAGTAGATTGTGTAGTGAATGTTATTGTTCATCATCAGTGTCAGTGTTACATACTGATATATGTACCTATTTATATATATTTGAATATGAAGTTTTAAATAAAATATACATATGAAAAATGAGTATTTTCCATTGTTTTGCAATAAAAGGAGTTGGAAAATAACACTTACTTGCCAGGAACAAAAATTATGTATCAGAGTGTAATAAGAACGTCAAAGTTAAATGCGATAAAATTATGAAACCGTAAGGTAACATTTATGAAATGATTCATGAAAGTCAAGTAGCCAGACATGAATTCTACATGTGGGAAGTAGAGTGCCTGTACTCAGGAGTGGTGTGAATGTTACAGTTCGGAAGTTCATGAATTTTGATGTCTACTCTCATGACAAGACAGCTAGTGAATAAATGATGATGAACGGCTTTTTTTATTTATCTACATCAAGGGAATGATTATATTTATTTTCTTAAAATGAAAGAACAAAATACAACTCTCAAATTTATAAATTTTCGTGAATAAGAGTGAACTGAGAGTAAAACACTGTTACAGAACTGGAGAGGACATACTTCTGAAAAAGAATAATTAAAAATTTTCCTTACACATAAAGAGATTTGGTTATTGAACTGGTATTTATTTTACCATTTTACGTACTTAGGGTCGATTAGAATTTTGGTGAGAGCGCCAACGATCATGTCCACAGTAAGTTCTTCCCATATCAAAAAGTCTCCTAGTCCAGAGTTCTTAATAAACATGCTGTTCCTGGGTTGGTCACCGTAGAGAGGTAGAGCGAGGAGTGGCGTGGCGTGGTAGATGGCTTCTTGCATACTGAGGAGACCACCGTGTGTGATGAACACCTTCACGTTGTTGTGAGCTGTGGAACAACGTTAGTGAAAGAAAGGAGAGGCATAGCACATTGTAAATTAAAACTGAATGACCTCTCAGGTCAACGTTGACGCATATTAAGAAAATTTTTATTATTATAATAAGGTTAGGTAAGTTTTCTAAGATTCTTTTGGTGCAAAATTAAAAATTTTTACATTATAATTAATGAAAAAAAATATATATTTAAACGTATAAGAGAAAATTTTAGAAAGGACTTAATTTTAAATGAGTTCTTGCTAATTGACCAGTTTTACATATTCGTCACGACATATATATATATATATATATATATATATTCTTTCAACACACCGGCCGTATCCCACCGAGGCGGGGTGGCCCAAAAGGAAAAACGAAAGTTTCTCCTTTTACATTGAGTAGAATACAGGAGAAAGAGTTACTAGCCCCTGCTGGATCCCCGGCATTTAGTTGCCTCTTACAACTAACCGCATGGCTTACGAGAAAATTTCTGTTCCACTTTCCATGGAGATAAGAGGATATAAATCATAAATAAGAACTAAAATAAATAGAAAAAACCAGAGGGGTGTGTATATATGTGCTTGATACATTATTGTAGTGTACCTAAGTGTAAGTAGAAGTAACAAGACGTACCTGAAATCTTGCATGTTGCAGAACATTAAAATAAGACACCAAATTCCTACCATCATGTAAAAAATTTACAGGTTTCGTTATTACATTCTTAATTTTCACGATAGTACCTCGGGCAGGTTGCTGTCTACCTAACCTACTACCTAGATATATATATATTATATATATTAAATATATATATATATATATATATGGAGAGTTTATCTGGAGAGAGTTCCGGGGGTCAACGCCCCCGGCCCGGTCTGTGACCAGGCCTCCTTAGGTCAGTGTCCCAGGATGCGACCCACACCAGTCGACTAACACCCAGGTACCCATTTTACTGATGGGGAACATAGACAACAGGTGGAAAGAAACTCGTCCAATGTTTCTACTCTGGCTGGGAATCGAACCCAGGCCCTCACCGTGTGAAGCGAGAGCGTTAACCACCAGGCCACCAGATATATTATATTATATTATATATAAAATATATATATATATATATATATATATATATATATATATATATATATATATATATAATATATATATATATATATATATTAATATATATATATATATATATATATATATATATATATATATATATATGTCGTGACGAATATGTAAAACTGGTCAATTAGCAAGAACTCATTTAAAATTAAGTCCTTTCTAAAATTTTCTCATATACATTTAAAGATATATTTTTTTCATTAATGATAATGTAGAAATTTATAATTTTCACCAAAAGAATCTTAGAAAACTTACCTAACCTTATTATAACAAGAACAATTAATTTTCCCTAATCCAGCTAAAAATATTTCAAATACGTTTACAATAATTTAATACTAAATAAACACAGTGAAATATATTTTTTTCGTTAGGTTCAGAATGCTTTTGGCAAAATTATTGCATACACAAATTTTCTCTCGTCTTATATGGCAAGATGAGTGTTGCTATTTAAGCCAAAATCTTAAGTTCTGCCTATTCGGCCAAACTGGGCATCAGAAAGTAGAGAGTTGTGTTCCAGAAATCTGCGAAGGCGATGGTTGAAGGATTTTTCAAAGAGTTTTCCTAAAGTTTCGAAGAGGCTGATAGGGCGATAGTTTCTAGGATCAGAGTGGTCTTTTTTGGGTTTAGGAAGGAGGATAGCAGTAGCAGCTTTGAAGAGGGAAGGGAAGTATCCAGAGGCAAGGGAGGCATTGAGGAGGTTTGCGTAGGCAGTAATGATAGAGTCAGGAAGGTGTTTTAGGATAATATGGTTTAGGCCAGAGGCACCAGGAGACTTGGGAGGAAGGTGTCTGAGGAGAGTTTTAATGTGTGTTGGTGAAAGGAGTGTCGAGTTCTTGGGAGGAGGTAAGAGAGTCCAGATGGATGTGGCTATCTGTTGTTGTTTCTTGTGTGTGTGCAGTGTTCCAGTGTTCATGTTCTGAATATGTTGAATAACGTTAGGGTGAGGTGGGTGAGGGTGGAAGATGTTCTCCCAGATGTGTTTGAAGATGTTAGTGGCAGCCTGCGGGTCTGAGATGTGTGCGTTGTTGTGGGTGATGTGTTTGAATTTGTTGGTGGGAGTTGTGCCTCTGAGTTTTTTGATAAAGTTCCAGAAGGCTTTAGTGTTTTTAATACGCTGTTTGTCTGCTTCTTGTATGAGTTGTGACCAGTGATTGTTGTGGTCTTGGTCTAGGCTGTGTAAAATGTTGTTTCTAAGGTAAGTGAGATGTAATCGGACTTGATTAATTCTATGTGTGTTGTAGAGGAAGCAGTTGTGGTAGCATATAATTAGTCTTCTTGTTCTGAGTGACGGTTTGAAGGAATAACGAGTGGTGCGAGTTTTCTTTGGTATTGCAGTGTTGGCTGCTTGTGTAACGGTGTCTAGGATGAGATCAATCAAGTTGATTATCGATGTCAGAGATAGGTTTGTTGTTGTAGTTGTAGGTCAGGTTAGTATTGTCTATGTGTTGATTGAAAGCATCCCAGTCAGCATTCTTGTAGGAGAAGGAAGGAGTTGTCGGGATGAGTATAGGGTTGGAGGAGATGTGTAAGATGACTGGGATGTGATCAGAGCCTGTAATAGGGACAGGTGAGATGTAGTGTTGAAATAGAGAGCTGGCTCGGTTTGCCAGAATGATGTCTGGTTTGCCTTGGCCCGTGTGGTTGTAGAAGGTGTTGAAGTTTGGGCCGAGATGAATTAGGTGTTTATGGTTTGTGAAGTTGAGTAATTGATGACCAAGTTGGTTGTTACTGGTGTGATGAAAGGCTGTGTGTTTGACATTCATGTCAGCTAGTAGGTATGTTGGTGTGTTGGTGTAGTTGAAGACTAAGGCAATGTTGTATATGTTGAGAATAGTGCTTGGGCGAGCATAGGTGGTGAAAAAGATAAAGGGGCCAAGGTGGGTGTGTATTCCTACTGCAAGACAGTGTTGGTGAATAAAAGAGATTGGGAGAAATTCGTTTTTTTATGTAGGATTTGACAAGGATGGCAACCCCATCGTGGGGATCATATGGGGACTGAAGTGCAGTATAACCATAATGGGAGATACGTTGAGGGGCTTTGATGCAGGTACTGTTTAGCAAAACAATATCTGGCCTCTCTGCTTCAAGGAGCTCGGCCAGTAGGTGTCTAATTGTAAAGTAAGAACGTATGTTGAACTAAATCTCTTTAAACATGATTTAATGGTTTTGTCATAGCAAAGTTAATGTCCGTGATAGTGGTGCCATCAGTGGATGTAAGTTTGTAGGTGTTACTGACCTGTTTCCTGGAGGGGGAGGAAGAGATGGATCTGTTTTTTGTTCTTTGGTCTGTCAGAAGTTGGGGCAGGTTTAGGTTTGAGTGGATTTTGTCTGGAGGAGGTGGAGTTGGACCTGGATGAAGTTTTGGTTGTGGTGGAGTAGGCGAAGGTAGATGCAGAGGAAGTGGAAGCTTTGGTAGGGGATGAGGAAGTGGAAGCTAAGGTAAGGGATGAGGAAGTAGAAGCTTTGGTTGGGGATGAGGAAGTGGGTAAGGAGGTGGGGGGAGAGGTGGTCGTAGCAGCAGCAGTCGAGGTGTTGGTGGGAGGGATAGAAGTAGTGAAGAGGGGTAGGGGAGGAGGAGAGCTGGTGGGTGTAGGAAGTGGAGGAGTGGGAGAGAGAGGGGAGGTAGAGGTTGTAGGGGGCTTAGAAGAGAAGCAGGAAGAAGGGATAATTAAAGAGGGAAGATTGCTAGCAGACAAGATTAGGTTAAGGACATGTGAGTAGTCTGATTGGTAAGCTTGAGAGATTACCATTGCAGAGTGGGCAGCAGTGGCGAGTTGACAGTTAGTTTTGTAGTCTAGTGTGGGTGTAGGTGTAGAAGGAGAAGTGATTGTAGTCTGTGTGTTGGTGTTTGAAGTGTGTAGAGTAGGATAGGTAGACCTAGTGCTTGGAGTAACCCAGGCATTGGGGGGAGGGGAGGAAGGTGTGGAAGGGGGGAGGAGTAGGGAAGGGGTTGGGGAGGGAGGGAGGTTGGCTAGCTCTGAGGGTGGAGAGAATGTCTTTTCTAGAAGGGCAGGAATTTGCAACTGCAGTGTGTGACCCGCCACAGTTAGAACATTTAAGGGGGAGGTTGCAAGTGTTCCAGAAGTGGCCAGTTGCTGAACATCTGGAGCAGATTTGTGTGGAAGTTCACGAGATTTTGTCGTGGCCAAATTTGAAGCATTTCAGACATTGTGTGATGGGGTGAAAGTTTGGAGTGAAGAGAGCGTTTGGAGGAATGCAGATTGTCTTGGCAAGGATTCCTTGAGTGAAGAGTGTAGAGGCGTCAGAAGGAGTTGAGCAGCTTATTTTGAGGATGGTAGAGTTTTCAGGTCTTGTCAAATAAGGAAACACCAATAAATAACCTGGAGATCACTGAAGAGCTTGGCACAAGTGATCACAAATCCATCACTTTTAGCATTAACTGGAAATTCAAGAATAATGATAATATGGTAAAAATCCCCGATTTTCGTTCTGCAGATTGTAATGGACTTAAGGAACACCTGTCAAATCTCGACTGGGGTTATCTAGCTAATGATTTTATTGACGATGATCATACTTACGATAATGAAGGGATCTGCTTTTATGATTTTTTCTTAATAATGTACAACGTGCTCAGAGTATATAAATTCCCCAGAGAGACATTAGGTCTAATAATAACGATCCCAAGTGGGTTAACAGGAGGTGGAGAAATGGGGAATTTATAGGCACATCAGAAGAGGAGAGGTTAACCTTACTGATCAACATGCTCAGATTAAAAGAGAAGTAAAAATGGGGATTAGAAAGGCTATGAAATTAGAGTTACTAATGAATCAAAGACCAATCCAAAGGGGTTCTTTCAAGTGTATAGGAAGAAGGTGAAGGAAAAAGTAGGACCTCTGAAAATTGGAAATGGACAGTGGACGGATAACGAACTGGAAATGTGTTCCTTATTTAATAACTATTTCTGTCAGTTTTTACACAGGAAGACATAAATGAGATTCCAGAAATTAATAATTATTCAGTTCCTGATGAATTCAAATTAACTAATATTACTGTCACCAGGGACATGGTTATCAAACAAATAGACAAACTGAAGCAAAATATGTCCCTGGGGCCCGGCGAGCTGTTTTCCAGGGTGCTTAAGGAATGCAAGATGGAGCTTAGTCAGCCATCAATGAGCGTGTTTAATGCGTCCATCCTTACGGTTGATGTGCCAGAGTTGTAGAAGATGGTTAATGTGGTTCCTATATTCAGATCAGGGGATAAGTCCACTCCTTCAAATTACCATCCAATAAGCCTGACATCTATAATGGGCAAGGTATTAGAATCAATTATAGCTGACATTATTGGAAGTCACCTTGAGGAGCATAATTTGATTAATGAATGTCAGCATGACTTCACGAGAGGTCGTTCCTGCCTAACAAATTTACTGACGTTCTTCAATAGAACATTTGAGGCAGCAGACAGTGATAAAGAATATGATATTGTTTATTTGGATTTTAGTAAAGCCTTTGATAGAGTACCTCACAAGGAGGTAAAGTTCTAGCATGAATAGAGGCACGGCTTACCAATAGAAAGCAGTTTCCATTAATGGGGTCAAATCTGAATGGGGATTAGTCACTAGTGGCATTCCACAAGGATCAGTTTCAGGCCCTCTCTTATTCATAATTTACATTAATGTCCTTGATGAAGGGATTACAAGTGACATGAACAAATTTGCTGATGATACAAAGATAGGCCGTATGATTCATTCTGAGGAGGATAGCAATGAACTCCCGGAGGATTTGGACAAATTGATGTCTTGGTCTGAAAAATGGCTGATGAAGTTCAATTGGATAAGTGTAAGGTACTTATTCCTTGGTAATGAAAATAACCCTCGAAACTATAAACTAGGTGAAGTAGAACTTGATCATACAGAATGTGAAAAAGACTTGGGAGTCATAGTAAGCAGAAATCTAAAGCCAAGACAGCAGTGCCTAAGTGTGCACAACAAGGCTAACAGATTACAAGGATTTATCTTAAGAAGTATAAGTAACAGAAGTCCAAAAGTTATTTTGTAGCTCTATACATCACTAGTGTGGCCTCATTTAGATTACTACAGGATGGATATAGGTTCATTGGAGAACATACAGAGAAGAATGACTAAAATGATTTACTGTAAAAGGAATCTCCCATATGAAGACAGACTTTAAGTCTTAAATCTCCACTCTCTGGAGAGATGTAGAATGAGGGGAGATATCACTGAAGTGTGTAAGTGGATGAGGAGATATAAATAAAGTACTGAGGGTATCAAACCAGGTAAGAACCAGAAATAATTGATTTAAGTTGGATAAATTTATATTTAGAAAGGACATAGGTAAGTACTGGCTTTCTAACAGAGTTATGAATGCGTTGAACAATCTTCCCAGTAGTGTGAGCGAGACTAACACCTTGGGTAGCTTTAAAAAAAAGACTGGACAAGTTTATGAGTGGGAGGGGCTGGGTTGATTGTTGTCATTGAGTACGGGAGTAAATTCTTGGGTAGCTTTGGGTCTAAGACTGATCCTTCAGGAACGTCACTTGTTACAAATCCCCACTCTGATTTAACCCCATTTATGCACACTTTCTGCTTCCTATTGGTGAGCCATGACTCGATCCATGCTGTACTCTATCAAAAGCCTTAATAAGATCTAAAAAAAACAATGTCGAATTCTTTATTGTGATCAACGGCCTCAAAAGTTTTACTGAAGAAGGATAATAAACTAGTGAGGCACGAACGACCCCTCGTGAATCCATGCTGAGCATCATTAATCAAATTATACTTATCCAGATGGCATCTTAAAATCTCAGCTATAATTTATTCTAGTAATTTGCCTACTATAGAGGTCAGACTTATTGGGCGGTAATTTGACGGTAAAGACTTGTCCCCTGATTTAAAAATAGGAATTACATTAGCCATCTTCCACATATCAGATACTACTCCTGTTTGAAGAGATAAATTAGAATTATATAATGGTTCACAGAGTTCCATTTTGCATTCCTTAAGAACCCTTGAAAAAAGCTCATCAGGACCCGGCGATTTGTTTCATTCGGTCTATTTGTTTCATAACCATTTCACTAGTGACTATGATATTACATAATATATCTTCTTCAGGCCCACAATGAAAATTAATTACTGGGATATTGTTAGTGTCTCCCTGTGTAAAAAACGAGAGAAAATAATTATTAAAAATTAAGCACATTTCATTCTACTTGTCAGTAAGGTGCTCAAAGTTATTTTTAAGGGGACCTATCTTATCTCTAACTTTTGTTCTATAAATCTGGAAAAACCTTTTGGGTTAGTTTTCGAATCCCTAGCAACTTTAATTTTGTAGTCCTGTTTAACTTTTCTTATTCCCTTTTTAGGTGAGGCTCATAAGAAGACCCTCTCCTCTTTTGATGCACCTATAGGTTCCTTTCTTTTGCGCTAAAAGATGTTTGAGCCTGTTGCTCATCTATTTTGGGTCATTTCTATTCGATCTAATTACTTTATGTGGGAAAAGCGTTCTTTGTACAGAATGTATAGTGTTTAGAAAGCTGTCATATTGATAGCTCTCTTCGTTACCCCAGTCAACAGATCATAAGTGTTCTCTAAGCCCATCTGGGACCGTTACTGAGTTGTTTCTACTATCATATTTCCTTTAAATTCTAAAGGTAATTGATTTGTGGTCGCTTGCGCCGAGTTCCTCTGTAATTTTTAAACTATTAACAAGGGTTTCCTTGTTTGCCAGAACCAAGTCAAGCAGGTTATTTTCCTTCATAGGTTCTGTCACAAACTTCTTCAAAAAACAATCCCGATCTACTTCTAAAAAGTCTTTAGATTCTAAATTCCCAGTCAAGAAATTCCGATCAATCTGACTAAAGTTCAAGTCTCTTAGAATTACATTATCGTGCCTTGTGGCCTTAACAATTTCCTCCCAAAGTGGTCTCCTTTTTTTCCTGTCTAAGTTTGGGGGACGGTATATCATGCCTAAAATCAATTTCTCATACCCTTCGGAAAATTCTATCCAGACAGACTTTGTTTGCGTTATTACAGACTTCATACCTGTTTTTATGCAAGAATTTAAACGATCTCGGACATAGAGTTCTACCCCACCCCCCTTACCGATACTTCTATCTACTTGAAATAATTTAAAACCCTGAATGTGACATTCAGCAGGCATGTCTCGATTTTTCATATTAAATCACCTCTCAGTTATGGCAAAAACATCAATGTTATCTGCACTTGCAACTAATCTCAATTCGTCTGACCTATTTCTCGCACTACGTGTATTAGTATAAAATATCTTTATAAAACCTCGCTTCTCTTTTTTCTTCCTGCTGATTTCTGTTCCTCCACTATACCTGTTACTGTCCTTGTCACCTAGTGCTACTGAGTTTCCAATATTCTCCAATAACTCTGCCTCATTCTGCCTATTACTGGTTTCCCTAAAACTCACACTATCGCTACACTGAGAATTCATTGATTTTCCACTAAAACCCATACCACTATCTATTTCTAGTTTAAAGACGTAACAGCTTCCTCCACTGCGTTGGCCAGTGCTCCCACCCCAAACCTAGATAAGCGAACTCCATCCCTGGCATACATGTCATTTCTACCATAGAAGAGGTCCCAGTTGTCTATGAATGCTACTAAATTCTCCTTACAATGTTTGTCCAGCCAATTGACACCAGTTGTCCTGGACAACCAATCATTTCCAACTCCTCTCCTGTGCAAAATGCCACATATCACAGGGTTCCCACCCTTCCTACTAATTATCTCTATTCATGTCCTATACCTGCTAATCAGGTCTTCACTCCTACATCTGGGATTGCTCCCATTACCGTTCATGATATCGTCTAGATGGCTAACAATATCCCCCATCCCAGCCACAGGAAAACATATCCACCG
>NC_069484.1:5015958-5025958 GCF_026875155.1 Cherax quadricarinatus | reverse complement strand
GGAGGGGTTTGGGATATTGGCAGTTTGGAAGGATATGTTGTGTATCTTTATACGTATATGCTTCTAAACTGTTGTATTCTGAGCACCTCTGCAAAAGCAGTGATAATGTGTGAGTGTGGTGAAAGTGTTGAATGATGATGAAAGTATTTTCTTTTTGGGGATTTTCTTTCTTTTTTGGGTCACCCTGCCTCGGTGGGAGACGGCCGACTTTTTGGAAAAAAAATGTATATATATATATGTATATATATATGTATTATATTATATATATATATATATATATATATATATATATATATATATATATATATATATATATATATATATATATATATATATATATATTATATATTATAATATATATTATATTATATATATATAATGCATGAATGTGGAACAATGCAACTGTGGATGGAAATTTTTAGCTCAAGATCTCTCGCATGCTCTGTGCACCGTCAGAAGCTACGCAGTGTTGAAGTCTCGCAACAGACAACAGGGGAAAATATTCTCTCTGAGGCTCCTCAGATGTGTAAACTGTTGGTGTGCCTCACACTGCAATGTGAGTGTCGTCTGCTCCTCTTCAACCTCCACTCGTCCCTTCTCTTCCTTTACAGGGACGGGGAGGGAGGAACCTCATAACTTTACGGAAAGCTATTAACGAAATAATAGTCGTACTCAGCCCAAAGCGTCATTTTAAATAACATCAACTAATGTAGTGACATACTGAATAAATTTCCCTAAGAATTAAATACACCCACATACTTAAGCTTTATGTAACTTGAGAACATTAAGTAATCAGATTTGTTGTGTGTCCCCTATACGTCCGAGAATGTACCAGAAAGTGTTATCTACAAACATTCCTACACATGTGCCTACCCTGCTCAAAAAAAAATTATCTTACTTTTATAAATAAAAACATGAAAACTTTTAGAAAACCACGTGATTGAGGCTGTTACATAAACGAAGACTCACCAAGAACATCTTGTTGGGGAAGCCACTTGCTGATCATCACGTTGTCAGGGACGTCCTCCAGCTCTTCCTCGTATTTCCAGATGACTCGCTGTGGCAGCCTGCGGAAAGCCTGGATGAAGAGGTCGCGGTACTGGACTGGCATTGTGGTACTGCGAGCAACAGATCCCAAACTGAAGTAAATTACACCAGAAGATCCCGCTCCTGTGATCCACGATTCTAATTCCTTTAAAAATAAGTGTTTTATTAAATTACAGGCAAAGAATTACACAATGAAAGCTAAGTCAGCAGAGCAAGACAACAGACCTGAGTCTGTGAAGACAGAACTATGGCTCATTGACAGGGCCAATGACATTGTTTACAGTGGCATAACACGATGATAGAAACAAATGTCAGGTAGTCAGGACAACTTACCTGAGGCAGAGGTTTGGCGGGACGACAGTGCATGGCGCCTACCTCTACCTGTGAGGGCAGAAGAGGCAGTGGTGTGATGATAGAAAAGTGACTGTTGAGCAGCGCTAGACTCACGTTCCTCTCCAGGTCCAACAACAGTGGCAGCTCCGGGAACTGAGCTGAGATCTGAGGGATATTACCAATACGGTTGTGTATAGGAGCGGGTCTGGTATTTCATCAAAATATCAAGGTGCTCCATCAGCCGCTTGTATTGTCAGTGATGGTATATTGCTCACCTCTTTTTGTATCAGTGGCACAACGCTCCATTTCCTCCAGTAAAGCGGAAACCCAATGTGTACGAAAGTATTGTAGAGTCGATGCCAGAGACTCATGGGTCTTGGGTAATCCTCCAAGAAATTAGGAACGTAGGCTGGGTTGAGAACGTTTCCCAGAACGGAGCTCTGACGTGCTTCCATCCCTGACGTTGAAAGGGTAATGAAGGGAATTTCGTGCAGGAAGGGATATACAACCTGTAGGAGAGCCAGTTCTGAGCAGCATTACTGAATTTAACTAAAACTTTCATGAAAAAAATCCAGAATTACCCTCAGTATTCTTAGTAAAACCCAACATGCAGAAAGACATCAGCAGATTTATCGTTTTTCCTAATCTCAGTGTTCCTGGGAAACATTTATAAACTACAAAACAATCACCAATAATCAAGGCACATTATCAAGGAACTATAGTTCCTTGATGATGTTGGCGTTGGTCTTGGAGGTGGTGGTTGTTGGTGGTGGTGGTAATGGTTGGTTGGTGGTTGTTGGTAGTGGTAGTGGTTGGTGGTGGTGTGGTGGTGGTGGTTGGTGGTGGTGGTGTGGTGTGGTGGTGGTGGTGGTGGGTGGTTGGTGGTGGTGGTGTGGTGTGGGTTGTTGGTGTGGTGTTGGTGTGGGTGGGTGGGGTGAGTGTGGGTGGGTGTGGTGGTGGTGGGTGGTTGGGTATAGTGTGTGGTGTTTGTGGTGGTGGTGTGGTGGTGTGGGTTGTTGGTTGTTGTATAGTGGTGTGGTTGTGGTGGTGTTGTGTGGTTGGTTGGTATAGTGTGTTGGTAGTGGTTGGTGTGTGTGGGTGGTTGGTGGTGGTGTGGTTGTTAGTGTGTGGTGGTTGGTGTAGTGGTGGTGTGGTGTGGTGGTGGTGGTTTGTGGTGGTTGGTGGTAGGTGGAGTTGGTAGTGGTGTGGTGGTGGTTTGGTGGTGGTTGTTGTGTGGTGGTAGGTTGGTGGTTGGTGGTGGTTGGTGTGTGGTGTGGTGGTGGTTGTTAGTGGGTGGTTGGTGGTGGTGGTTGGTTGGTGGGTTGGTGGTGGTGTAGTGGTGGTTGTGGTGGTGGTGTGTGGTGGTTTGTGGTGGTGGTGGTTGTGGTGGTGTGGTGATGTTAGTGTGTGGTGGTGGTTGTGAGTTGGTGGTGGTTGTGGTGTTGGTTGGTGTGTGTGGTATGTTATTGATGTTAATGTGGTGTATGCTAGTTTGTTATTTCATTGGTTGTTGTGAACGTTGTGAGATGTGTTTATTGGTGGTGTTGGTTGGGTGTTGGTGTATTTAATGGTATTTATGTTGTTAGTATAATGTATAATTTATTTGAAATTATTAGGTTTGAGTAGTGTGGAAATTGTGTTTTTAAGGTGAAAGAAGGCATTGGGTTCGGTGTGTAGGATGTAATTATGCATTATTTATGTTGTATACAAATGTTGGTAATGTTTTATAATTCATAATTTATCTATCAAAATTCATCATAGGTATGTATGTAAACGATAGATGAAGATATTGTTTTAATTAAGGTGAAAGAAGCCGCACTTGGGGTTCGGCTACGAAAACCATTAAAAAAAGGGAAAATTAATTATGCTTACCAAAAAATGGGTCAACCTAACAAAATTTTGTTGTAAATTTTATTTTCGTACGATGTTTCTCAAGAAAATAATAATATAATAAAAATAAAAATATTATAAATAGTAATAATCATATATTCATTAATTATATTTGTTAAAAAAAATTAATAATATTGATTATTACTTAATGTTATGTTGTAGGCGCCGTGACGTGAAGAAGCATGTTGTTTTGGGAAGCTGTAAAGTCCTATATTTGTGCTGTTATTATAGGTGTCACATGTTCTTCAGAATCATATAAGAAACACGATTATTATTATAATCAAAAAGAAGCGCTAACCCACAAGGGCTATACAGCAAGAAACACGATACATATCGTAATATAACACATGCACTCAGCAGGCTCATTTCAATCATGTGTCCACATATGCACACACTTTAAATACCAATCTTTAAATGTAAACTAGCAATAATCGTTTTTAATAACATTAAAACACGAGTACCTACCTCGTTGAACAATTGATCAATCACAATAACATCAAATTCCTTCCTTCTTTCATAAAGATCTTTCACCAGGGGGATTTTGTACAGCTCTCTGGCAAGAGTTGGTAGAGAAGTTTCAAAGAGTTGAAAGGCCCCACTGGGGCTCTTCCTGTTCTCAAAAAAGTTAATATTTTCATCCTTGAAGTATGGGAGGTCATGAGTATTGTCTTCAATGTTAGGATGTTTGGACGACTTCGGTTGGTTGGTCAACATCACTATCTGAAAATTGTAGTTAAGTTGTGTATCAAGATAAGGTTGAGGGAACTTGACGAAACCCACAACAAAATCTGAATTAAGTTCATCATTTGGTTTGGGAATATTAAATTGAAAAATTCTTACGTTTTGTAAGCTTTCTTTCAGTTTATTTACGTCACTGTTTACTATTACTTAAGTAATAATTGTTAAGACAATCTCTAAGTTATGCTCAGTGCATTCAGTTCTCGAAATAATTGTTCATGATTTTTTTATGCTAATTCTGAAATACAGACATAACACATTTAGGTATTACTTTGTGTCCACGGTCGGCCAGAGCCTCAGCGAGAGGCATGAAGACATTCCTGTGACTCCTGGAGGAGACTGGGAGGAGCATGAGGATCTTATAGGACCTCTCAGGTGGAGACAACTTCCCCATGATGCTTCCCACTAGCATCACCACCAGTACACACATCGTCGTTGACTTCATCTGCGGACAGCATGAATTACACTTTTAACATGTAGTACATTTCAGCATTGTACTAAATGCTGAAACAGTAAGCAGGCAAAGTTTATAAATGTAATAATTAATTCGTTGACAATGAGAGTGACAACGGAGATCAAGCTGATCCGAATCAGGAGTGAGAGAAACTAAAATCAAGAAAGACCCATTGATATAACAGTTCATATATTATTCTAAAATAAAACCCATCACATATCTGTATATGTCTAATTCTATTATAAAGCTACATTCAGATTGGAAAAAAGACCTTTCTGGAGAAGTTGTAATGTAGGTTGCTATAAGTTATTATATCTTTCCTTTCAGCAGAAGGATGACATTATGCATCAAAAAATTATTACAAACAGATATATGTTACATAAATTTGTTATTCTACGAATTCCTCTGATGTGAGATTAGCTAATATTGATCATGGTCAGAAACTTCTCAATTGTATTACATTCGGCTACACTCAATTCCCGAGCATGAAAGAGGACAATATAAAGAGAAGTTCTTTCAGGAATGGAGTTGTAAACTTAACATATTGATTCTGTTTAATAAACTTAGGCACACAGTCGTTCATGTACCCGCAGTTGTGATACTAATCTAGAAAAGAGATTAAAGCCGTTTGTTGATTAATTTCAAAGATCATTTAAATCTTGCAAATTTACTTATTATATGTTACAAAAAACGTGATATCTATAAACTACAGACAACTCCAGAGTATACTACAAAGTCTGCCCCTCTATCATTCAGCTTGTTACTACATTTTTGTAACAAGTAGTCAATATTCTGGTCCATTTATCGGTTAAAGTTTATCATAAGTATTTTAGGATTACAACTGATAGGGTAATAACTAATCGAAATTAAAATTAAGATTTATTTATTAACAAAAGTAAAGTTGACTAGCTGGACAATGTCGAAGTAAATGCTTTATATGACATAGGATATAAGTTCCTATGCTTCTCTCGTTTTGCAAAAAGTAGGATATACAGTATAATAATGCTGAAGGCACATTTCATATCTTCATGGCTTATAGGTACCGTCTGGTACACTGTCACCAATTATAAACATCATACTTTTACATACAAGTGAGTGTGTGTGAATGTGAATATGTGGTCCAAGTAGTGCGCTCTGTCTCAAGACTCATCTCGATTTAACAGTGACTGACTATACTTCCTGAAATAATAGAACTTCTTGACTAACCTGGCAGTCAGAACAGCTTGCGTGAACAAAAAGGCGATCGATTGCTGAACAATAATATCACAAGCAGCAGAACAGCGTCAGGAACAAGGACACGAAATAATGACCCTAACTGGGACCATCAGCAGATCCTCCGTAAAAGTCACAAAACTCCTTTAATACTGAATCATAACCAAATCCCCGACTACGACAGTGCGCAGATACCAAGCAAATTAAGTCTGAAGCTACTGCTCAGGACCTGGGTTAAATTACAGTGTCAGTATGACACACAACCTCAGCAAAACGTCGAAAATTACTAAGTCTAAACTATGCTCTGTGAACAGAGTTACACAGAGTTATGACCGAAATCATACTCTACCAAAAGAGTGTTTAAATAATGAACAAACAACAAATGAGAGAGAGAGAGATGTTGGTCGAGCAAGGACAAGTAGAGGAGAGAGAGAGGAAGGCAATGCATTCTCCCAGCACAGGTGCATTCACGCGACTGATCACGTGACTCGCCCGGCTACTGCCGAGAAACCGGCAGGTAAACAAGCGAGGTGGTAATTAACAAGGAAATTTGTCAATGCAGGCCACCACACAGCTCTCTCGAACAGTGAGCGCAGTATAAAGTGTATATGATATATCCTACCTAACCACACAGCTCTCTCAAACAATGAGCATAGTATAAAGTGTATTTGATATATCCTACCTAACAACAATGTTTTGGGCAAAAAAATTATAAAAAGCAAAATTTTTTTCAGTTTAGCTTATTTTAAAAATATCAATACTTTTTTTAATATATAAAATTTTTTTTTTTTATATTTTTTTTTAAAACGTATATTAAAAACACAAAAAAAAATATATAGAAAACCCCCCTTCCCTTAACAAACAACCCCAAAATTGAAATTCATAAGCAAGTACACCAAAATGAATTCATTTTTCTGCCGTCTTTTGGTGTGAGCAGACTTATGCCTGCTCCCCTCTCTCAGTGATTGGAAGACTTCCTTTTTTTTTCCAATATGGGGGGCCAGGTGAAAGGAGGAGGGTAAATACTGTGGGCATCCAGCTGGTTCCATGGCAATTTAAACCGCAACTGCTCCTGTGCTTTGCCTTTTAAAAATTGTATGGTGTCCACTTAATGGTGCATACAGGGTGTTTGTTAAGTTTTGAACACCGGGCGTCCTACGAGAGGTTTGGTAGAAAAAATACCGGGATGTTGGGAGTGGCCCGTCAATTCATGGTGAGTGTCCACCTAATGACGTCTCCGGGCCCATTATACAGGGGTTAGAGTGCAAAATGTACCTTTTTGAGGCGGATGAAAGGGACATGCACAATGTTTTTAAGGACTAGGGGAAACCGTTACCTGGCACACCCGGCAAGTGGGGGGAAAGGGTGCATACGGGGGTTTTCCCCCAAGGGAAACGTTTTCAGTGAAAACGCCGAAACGGCCCCCCAATACCGTCATTTTTTATATTGGGGGCCTTTCAGGCCCTCAGCTCAGGGTTCCATGGGGCCCAACGAAAGGACATGCAGGCTTGTGGGGGTTATACCCCATTGCTGCATATTTTTGAACAACAGATCGATTTCCAAGGTTTTGAATGTTTGCCGCGGGGGAAAACCGGGGCCAAGTTGGGCGGCTCATAGAGATCCGGAAAGGACGGGGGCCCTGTCGCTGTGGATAAAGGAAAGGTGGAGGGGGCAGGGGCAATGGCGGGTGGGGAAAATTTAGGGGCCCCCTGGGGCGGGGGGCCCTTTTGGGACCCAAATTTTGCCTGATGGGGGGGGACGGATGGTTAGGCGGGGGAAAAGCCATTGACTGGGTTCCGGGAGAATGTGCTCACCTCCTTTTCCCCCCCAAACCGATGGGGGGGGGAAAAGTTGGGACGGGGGCTGATGTGGGGAAAAATGCTGCGGGAACTTTTGTGGACAGCAAACGAGCCCATCGTTTTGGGGGTGTCTTAGGGGGCACGGGTGCCCAAGGGGGGGAAAGGGGTCAGACATTGGTGGAGGGGGGGAGGTTCACCGTAGGTGCCCCCCGGGAGGGGGGAAAGGAAAACAGGTGGAGTCGCACGCAAGCGTGAGGCTGTAAACTTTTGGTTTTCAGATATGCCCCTGACCCCCAGCACGAGGACTGGCAAGGTGGTGGTGGTGGAAAAGGGGGGGCGGTGGTCCCTCGGGGAAACTTTGGACCCGGACTGGACCGGGGAAGGGGGTTTGGGGTGCCAGGGAGGGGCATGCATAAAGGGGGGCCAAAAGGACTGGGGGCGTTTTTGTGGAAGGTGCAAAGGGACAGGGGGAAGAAACCAAACCGCTGGCCTAAGGTTTTATGCCCGGGTTTAAAATTAATGGTTTGTGGGCAGGGTGTGGGTGTGCGTTTGGGTTTTCAAGTTTTTTGTGCCACATAGGTGGAAGTTGTATTTTTTGGGAAGGAAAATTATCAAGGGGGGGCGTGGGAATTTTGGGGGTGAAATGGTTTTTTAGGGCCCCTTTTTTGGATGCAGACGGGATGCTTTTAAAAGGGGGGGGTTTGGGAAATCCCCACTCCGGGAGGCGAGCCCCTTTGTTTATATAGAAGGGAAGGGGGGGGGAGGGGGGATTATCAAGTGGATGGATGGTGGGGGGCGGGGCGAGGGCGTTTTGGTGTGTGACGCACCCGCAGAGATTTAGCAAAGTCTGAAAGCGGATTTTGGGGAGGGATGACCGTTTATTTTTTTTCCCTTTTTTTAACCACCTGTTGCTATTGTGGGGGGATTGGAATTGTGTTAATTTGCAGGGCAGACGTCGGGCCGCATGGGGGAGGTCCCTTTTTTTAACTATCCTAGGGGATCTTCTGAGAGATGGGGGTTTTACGTGACGTATTTGGGGGTGGGGCTTAGGGGGTGGAGCACACTTTTGTTAGACAAGGATATGCGGCGAGGCTAAATTGGGTGTACATCACAAAGTGGGTTAGAGTGGAGTCCTTGCGTACGGTGGAGGTGGAATATTCAGATCACAGGGCGGTCGTGGTAGACCTGGGGTGGGATGGGCTGGCCAGGAGGTGGAAGAGTTATTGGAAACTAAACACGAGGATCCTAGGTGATGAAGAGGGGCATGGAGGATTTGAGACATTGTGGGCAGAGCTCAGTGAGGAACGGCGGGGCATAGAAGATTTACTGGGGTGGTGGGACGGGTGGGGCTAAGACACAAATACGTAAGTTTTATGTGAGGGAGGGGAAACGCATGATGTAACAATCATATGGGCTCCTTCAGTACCTAGAGGGTAGGTTGAGGGATTGCTATGGGAGAGGTGGACACGGGGTAGTATATCCTGTAGAGGAGATAGAAACGTTGAAGGGAAGGATTCGTGAGCTGCAAAATGAATGGTTTAATGTGGTGCGTGTGCAGGGGGGAGGTTGAGGAGGTGTTATGGGGCGATCGACCGTCGGCGTGTGTTTTACGAGGTCAGCAGCGACGTCGGACGGCCACAGAGGTTGGTAGGTTAATCATCCACTCTGAAGTGGGGGATTATCGTGAGGGGCAAGTGTTGAGGACGACTGAGGGAATGAGTGGTTATGCAGATGCATGGTATGAGCAGTATTTGGGACGTAGTGCAGTGGGAGGTGCAGCATTGCATAGCGTCTGTGAGCTAGTGCCATGTTCATTGGGGCGTAATGATCGAGTAGTGCTGGGTGGGAAGATAGATGAGGGCGAGGTTTGGCGGGCATTAGTGAGTATGCATACGGGAAAGGCTCCGGGGATTGATGGATTACCCTGTGAATTTTACCTGCAGAATTGGAAGTTAATGTGTGGATTCCTTGTGGAGTTGATGAATATCATGAAGGAGAACGGGGTGTTGGGGGAGTTGCAAGCCACAGCAGTGGTTGTTCTGGTCCCAAAGGGAGAGGTCCAGAATAACCTCAAGAATTATCGGGCGATATCTTTACTTTGTGCGGATTACAAATTGTTTGCGAAAATACTGGGAAATCGCCTGAAATGTGTCGTGGGGCGTGTCGTATCTGGAGGGCAATATCAGTTGCCTGGCAAATCTATGGTCGAAGGTCACAGACGTCTTAAGGGGTTTGTAGAGGGTTTGGGGGAAAGGGGGGAAAAGGGGGCTTACTTGCTTTGGAAATTTGGGAGGGAGCTTATGACCGTGTGGAACGGGAGGCGTTGCGGCAGATCCTTCTAAAGCAGGGATTTGGGGAAGAAGTTGTGGAATGGGTGGAGACATTGTATCGAGGGGGCGTGGGTGCGTGTGCAAATTAATGGTCACATATGGGAAGCAGTGTGATGGGCAGGGTCTCAGGCAAGGATGTCCACTATCTCAAAACCTGTTTGCCCGTTTTCAAGCCCTTTTTCAGACCATTGAGGCCA
>NC_069484.1:4988857-5015458 GCF_026875155.1 Cherax quadricarinatus | reverse complement strand
GAAATAAAACTCCCTTTAGGTATTTACTTGTGTCCACGGTCGGCCCAGAGCCTCAGGGGAGGGCATGAAGACATCCTGTGACTCCTGGAGGAGACTGGGAGGAGCATGAGGATCTTATAGGACCTCTCAGGTGGAAACAACTTCCCATGATGCTTCCCACTAGCATCACCACCAGTACACACATCGTCGTTGACTTCATCTGCGGACAGCATGAATTACACTTTTAACATGTAGTACATTTCAGCATTGTACTAAATGCTGAAACAGTAAGCAGGCAAAGTTTATAAATGTAATAATTAATTCGTTGACAATGAGAGTGACAACGGAGATCAAGCTGATCCGAATCAGGAGTGAGAGAAACTAAAATCAAGAAAGACCCATTGATATAACAGTTCATATATTATTCTAAAATAAAACCCATCACATATCTGTATATGTCTAATTCTATTATAAAGCTACATTCAGATTGGAAAAAAGACCTTTCTGGAGAAGTTGTAATGTAGGTTGCTATAAGTTATTATATCTTTCCTTTCAGCAGAAGGATGACATTATGCATCAAAAAATTATTACAAACAGATATATGTTACATAAATTTGTTATTCTACGAATTTCTCTGATGTGAGATTAGCTAATATTGATCATGGTCAGAAACTTCTCAATTGTATTACATTCGTCTACACTCAATTCCCGAGCATGAAAGAGGACAATATAAAGAGAAGTTCTTTCAGGCATAGAGTTGTAAACTTAACATATTGATTCTGTTTAATAAACTTAGGCACACAGTCGTTCATGTACCCGCAGTTGTGATACTAATCTAGAAAAGAGATTAAAGCCGTTTGTTGATTAATTTCAAAGATCATTTAAATCTTGCAAATTTACTTATTATATGTTACAAAAAACGTGATATCTATAAACTACAGACAACTCCAGAGTATACTACAAAGTCTGCCCCTCTATCATTCAGCTTGTTACTACATTTTTGTAACAAGTAGTCAATATTCTGGTCCATTTATCGGTTAAAGTTTATCATAAGTATTTTAGGATTACAACTGATAGGGTAATAACTAATCGAAATTAAAATTAAGATTTATTTATTAACAAAAGTAAAGTTGACTAGCTGGACAATGTCGAAGTAAATGCTTTATATGACATAGGATATAAGTTCCTATGCTTCTCTCGTTTTGCAAAAAAGTAGGATATACAGTATAATAATGCTGAAGGCACATTTCATATCTTCATGGCTTATAGGTACCGTCTGGTACACTGTCACCAATTATAAACATAATACTTTTACATACAAGTGAGTGTGTGTGAATGTGAATATGTTGTCCAGGTAGTGCGCTCTGTCTAAAGACTCATCTCGATTTAACAGTGATGACTATACTCCTGAAATAATAGAACTTCTTGACAAACCCTGGCAGTCAAAACAGCTTGTTAAACAAAAAAGGCGATCGATTGCGAACAATAATATCACAAGCAGCAAAAAGGTCGGGAAAACAAGGGACACGAAATAAGGACCCTAAGGGGGGCCATCAGCAGATCCTCCGTAAAATCACAAAACCCTTTAATACTGAATCATAACCAAACCCCCCGACTGGGACAGTGCGCGATCCCAAGAAAATTTAAAGTCTAAAGCTATGCTCGGATGGGTTAAATTCCGTGTCAGTTGACACAAAACCTCGAAAAAAACGTCGAAAATTACTAAGTCAAAAAACTATGCCTGTAAACGGGGTTTACACAGAGTTATGACCGAAATCATATCTACCAAAAGAGTTTTTAAAATAATGAACAAACAACAAAGAGAGAGAGGAGTGTTGGTCGAGCAAGGAAAAGTAGAGGAGAGAGAGGGAAGGCAATGCATTCCCCCAGCCGGGTGCATTACGCGACTGATCACGTGACTGCCGGCTAGCCGAGAAACCGGAGGAAAAACAAGCGAGGGAAATTAACAAGGAAATTGCAATGCAGGGCCCCCACACAGCTCTCTCGAACAGTGAGCGCTATAAAGTGTATTGAATTTCCTACCCCAAAAACCCCACAGCTCTCTCGAACAATGAGCATAGTATAAAGTGTATTTGATATATCCTACCTAACAACATATGCTTAGTCAAATAATTATATAAAGCAAAATATTTTCAATTTAGCTTATTTTGAAAATATCAATGCATTATATATGAAATATTTTTTTTTTATATTTTATTTAAAACTTATTATTACAACACAAAAATAAATATATAGAAAACCACCATCCCTTAACAAACAAGCATCCAAATGAGAATTCATAAGCAGAGTACACCATATGAATTCAGTATTCGCTGCCTGACCACGGTAGTGTGCGGTAGTGCTCTGCACCCCTCTGCTGTGTGTAGGCGAGCGCCCTTGTCAGTTACCTGGGTGCAGTGGTGTGAAGTGGTGCTGTCACACCTCGGCTGACAACTTAGGTGCACTGTGATCGTCAAGATGGCGGTTAGTCTGAGACGAAGGATAAATACTGTAGGCATCGAGCTACTTAAAGGAACGATAACGACCAGTTCTGCGCAAGTCTTATTGCCAAAGATATAGGGAGACTTATGGAGTACAAGATTGTGACTTGAAATGGTGTAGCATTGAACGGAGGACAAACGAATTTTCGTCAAACTGCTATCAGCAACGGTTTATGAATCGTTAATCACCAGGTTTCAGGACGTGAGTCTTAACGTCACACCAGCGTCACTGTAAGAATGATAGATGTTTCACGGTATTATACGTGGATCAAGTTACGCAACGTTCCCTTTGAGGCGGACGGGCAGATATAAGGAAAGTTTTGAGAAGTATGGGACGGTGCATTATGCTCAACATGGTACGTGGGCGGCAGGAGCCTTGCTGGTTTTCCAGAGGGTTCTTTCAACCTCAAAACGATTTTTGAGGCACCAAATACCTCCTATGGTACCTACAAGATTTCGGACGCAGGTAATGGTAATGTACCCAGGACAACGACGTACGTGCCGCCTATGTGGTGAGTATGATCACATAGGGGCGACCTGTGACAAGCGAAGACTGGTGCCTGGACCTGTGGTGGAGTCGCGCAGCCCTGCTTCAAAGGTGGCAGGTGAGGAACAAACATCGGATGGAGGGCGTGGTGTTTTGTGGAGCGAGATAGTGGATCGGGCACACAGGACTGGTGGTGAGTTGGAGTCCCGCCCCCAACTGCCTGATCAGGTGTCGTCTCCTGTGGATGAGGAGGAGCAGCAAGTACAAGAGAAGTTCTTGAGATTGAGGAGGAATTGGTGGAGGTGTTTGAAGACGTTGTCACCACCAGAGAGGGATGTTACATCTGAGCGTGGTGTCATTGGAGAATCGTCGCTTCCAGAAAGTCTGAGACATGATAATTTGGGACTGATGGTGGTTTGGAGTCATCCATTGACTCATTACACCATCTCAGGTGGAGGTGGAGGTTCATCGAGAGGTAACATCTGATCAAGATATGTGTAACATGACTGTCACGAGAAAGAGGGCGGCTACATCAGATTCTGATGACGTCCTTACGCCTGCAAAAAGGCCTGGGAAAAAGACTGAGGTGAAGTGTGAAGGTAGTGGTGTAGGGGGGTGGTAGCCATGTTTAGGAGGCACCGGAAGAAGGGGGGAGGGAAAGAGAGCACTCTGAAGGTGTTGAACGTAAATTCAAGCTCTGGAGTTGTAAAGAGTGATGAGAGAAGCAGGGGTGGAAACTTTAATAGGCCTTAGGTGATGTCTGTAAATGTTAATGGGTTATTAGCGGTATGAAGAGAGATTGGTTCGTAATTTTCTGAATAAATCTAGAGTGGAGTTGTGTTCCTGCAGGAGCACAATTTCAAAGAGGGTAGGGTGTTGGAGGTGGCAGGATTTCGGGTAGTTCCCCGCCATCTCCCCGTCTAAAAGGTGGTTTTGGGAATTTTAATAAGGGAGACGAGCCCGTTTGTTTTGCAGAGAAGCGAGGGAGGAGGGGGGGGGGAGGGTTTTTGCGTGGGGATGGGTGGTGGATGGGTAAGCGTGTGTCTTTTGTGAGTGTGTATGCGCCGGCAGAAAAAAACATAAAGGTAAAGAATGATTTGTGTGTGAGGATCTTGTGTTTTTCTTAAGTGCACTGCCAAGGGTGGCGATAGTTGGGGGGGACTGGAATGTGTAATCAGGGTGGCTGATGTGGACCCAAGAGGGGCTGGATATATGTCTGTGGCTCTTAGGGATTTTTTAAAGGGGATGTTAGGTTACGTGATGCCTTTGGGGGAGCGGTGTGGGAGACTAAAATATACGTTTGTTAGGAGTGATTATGCTGCGAGACTAGATAGAGTGTACCTTTCTCGGGGAAAGTGAACGTGAAATCTTTCAGTACTGTTGAGACAAACAATGTCAGATCATAGGGCAGTGGTGGTGGAGGTTGGGTGGGGACGCTCGCGGACATAAATAGAAGTTATTGGAAATTAAATATAAGTGTGTTAGGAGATGAGGAGGGGTTGGAGGGTTTTCAGTCCTATGGAGGGAGCTTAGTGTGGAAGAACAGGGAGTGGATGACATTGTGACATGGTGGGGATAGTGTCGCAAAGGAAAGGATTAGAAAGTTTTATGTGAGAGAAGGAAAACTTATTAATATTTAAAATATGGACTGGCAAAACTATTTAGAGGATAGGTTAAGAGGTTGCTATGGGAGGGGGGTGGGTGGGAATAATTTTTTCCTATGGATGAAATAGCTGAAATAAAGGGAGGTTGAGGGTTTTTGAAAAATGAAAGGTTTCAAGCTGTAAGGATGCAGGCAGGGGTGGAGGAAGTGCTTTGGGCGACAAGCCGTCAGGTGTGTTTTGCGGCATCAAAAGCAAAGGCAGGCGCTGACGGCTATACCCGTTTAGAGGTAACGGAGATGGTTGGGAATTATAGAGTAGGGAAAGGAGATACGAACCACGAAGGGGAGGGTGTGCGTATGCGGAGGCTTGGTACGAGAAATACTGGAACAGTGGGGGGGTGGGTGACGGGGCATTGGACAAGGTGTGTACGTATGTGACGTGTAATTTAGGAAATAGTGATCGAAAGGCTTTAGGTGGGACGATTAGGGCAGAGGAAATAGAGAATGCGTTAAGGGGAATGGGGAAAGGGGGAAAGCCCCCGGATTGATGGTTCCCGGTAGAATTTATTTTACAACATTGGGCGTTGATAAAGGAATTTATAGTTAGGTTATTTAATAGTATGAAGGAAAAGGGGTAAGTTGGGGGAGAAGCAGGAAACAGCAGTAGTAGTGCTGGTCCCGAAGGTCAAGGGGGCCCAGCCCACCCTTCGGAGTACCGAGCCAAAATCACTGATGTGTGCAGACTATAAGGTGTTTGCAAAAATTTTAGGTAATAGGTTCAAATGTGAGTGGAGAGGGGGGTCAAAATCTCAGTTCGGGTTGCCGGGAAGGTCGATGATTGAAGGACATGGGATACTGAGAAGTTTTGGGGAAGCTAAGGGTGGGGGTGGAGGGGCGGCTTTGTTGGCTCTAGATGGCGGGGCATATGATAGAGTGGAAAGGGGAGCTTTGCAGGTTATACTTAGGAGACAGGGTTTTGGGTGGAAAATAGGGCGAGTGGGTAAAACGTTGTACAAGGGGGCGAAAATGAGGATACAGATTAATGGGTGTATGGGGAGGGAAATTGCAATGGGAAGAGGCCTTAGACAGGGATGCCCCAGTCCCAAATATTGTTTGCGTGTTTCCAGGACCCCTTTTATAGAATGGTTGACCGTAGCTTATGTACGCCATGTGCGGGAAGTGTGGGGGGTGGGAGGGCCCGGCCGGGGTTAATTGGATATGTTGACGACACCACTGTTCTCTTTCGTGCAGGGATGTCCCAAAGAGAGTGTTGGACGAGGTGGTGCAATTATTTGGAAAATGCCACGGGTATCAGGTAAATAGTGCGAAGTCAAGGTGCATGGGGTTGGGTTCTGGGGGGGGGGGTGTGGGGGGGAGATGTAATGTTGTTAAAGAATGGGCGGTGTCTTTAAAGATTTGTGGTTTTTATTTATAGGGATGACATGTTGCGGCGCGGGAGGAAAATTCGGATAGGTTATTGGAAAAGGGATCGTGGGCGTCTAGGTGTTCTGAGACCCCAGCACCTAACTCTGATAAAAGCGAGTTTATTGTCGTGAACATTTTATTGTATAGTAAGGTTTGGTATGTTGCAGCTGTGTTCCCAATTACAGGGACAGGCGATTGCGGGGATACTAAGACGGGTGTACAAATTTTTATGGGTTCACGTTGTGATTGGTTACGGAGGGAGGTTTTTAATGTTACCTGTAAGTCAGGGTGGGTTGGGGTTGTTGGATTTGAGACGGAGGGCTAAATGTGTGTTCATTAAATGGGAAGTGTTGCGTGAGGGTGTGAAAAGCGGGGCGTTTGGGAAGGATACACGACAGGCTGGGTTTTGTTGGTATCGAGGAATGGAGTTGAGGAATGTGAAATAGTTTTGAGGGTGTTATGTTGGTTAGGGAACTGAGAAAGGTTCGTATAAGGGTTTTTTGTAGGTTACTTGTAGGTAGGTGCGTTGTCCCAGTTGAGGGTTTGTTTTCCCCCTGTAGCGTGGAAGAGTAATTTGGTTTAGATTTTGTAAATTGAAGTTTAAAAACCCCGGGCGCGTGAGGTGATGTTTCGTTTTCTGCATGGACCTTCGTCTGGTGAGATTTTTACGAAAAAGACAGGTTGTAGAGGGGGGGGGGTGTGGGATCTGTGGAGGGGATGAGACAGCGTTCCATGTAGTTTACTTTTGTGAAGGGTAGAGGAGGTTAGGTGCTGGTTAAGTAGGTTGGTCAGAGGGTGGGGGCCGTGGGGTGTCGGTTTTGCGTGCTCTAAGTCTAGATATGGGTGGGTTAGACGAGGGTGTCATAAGAGCTTTAGATTATATCATGGTAGTTTAAATTTATATATATGTCGTGGGTGATGAGGGGGAGAGGGGATAGTGAGGAGAGAAGAAAGGTTCTTGCGGTAACGTTCTATAGTACGAGGGGTCGTAACAGAGATTTGTATGGGAGGAGGTGGGGTCAGGGGTTTTCAGAGGGGTATAGAATGCTAACGTTAGGGATTCTCGTAAAAACTGTGATTGGATATGAGTGAATGAGGGGGTTTTTATAGGTTGGAGGGAGTCAGGGGGCAACAGCGGGCTCGCCTCCCCAGGGGGGGGGGTCGTGAGAGTGTTGTGAATGGGGTTTGGAATGGTTTCCTGGTTTTCATTGGGACTTTATGGATCCAAGTGTGGATGTAGAGCTCAAGGTCTCGTTATGGTAGATATAACACTTTTCAGAATGTAGGTGAAAAATAGTAGATTTTTTATGTATAATTTGATGTGTATCAGTCTTGTATAACATGATTCTTGAGAAATAAGTTATTTGCGACATGCAGTGTGTTTTAGTTTGTATTTATGTTACGTGCTGGGTTTTTGCACGATGAGAGATACTTTATCCTGTTTTGCATTGTGCATACAGTGCATATGATTAATGTGATTTTGTGAAATTTTTTGTGTACGTGTGGGTGTGTGGGTGTGTATGTGTATATATATAAATATAGGATAATATATATAAATATAGGTAGGAAATCGCTTCTCTGTTCTTCAGGATGAATGTACTTCAGTGGCCAGTGAAGGTAAGGGTACTACTGCCCCTGCTAATGGAGGTAAGCGCATTCTTGTGGTTGGTGACTCTCAGGTAAGATACATTGACCGTGCTTTTTGTAATAGGAATAAGAAGATGAGAGATAGAGTGTGCTTCCCTGGAGCTGGTGTTGGGGACATTGTCAACAGGCTGGATAATATCATGTCAGGTAATGGGAGCAAGCCCATTATCTGTCTCAGTGCTGGTGGAAATGATATTGGGAAGGGTAGGAGAGAAGAGCTGCTAGATAAGTACAGGTCAGCTATAGATTTCATTAAGTCTAAGGGGGGGATCCCAATCATATGTAGCATCTTGCCCAGAAGGGGAGTAGGAAATGGGAAAGGTTGTCTAGGGCAATTGGTGTAAATTGCTGGCTAGACAGAACTGCAAAGGGAAATTGGCAATCCCATTTTATTGACAACTGGGGGGAACAACTTTTATGGCAAACATGATAAGTATGCAAGGGATGGGGTACATCTCTTTTGGGCTGGGGTGGTAGCACTTGCAACTCGATTGAGAAGGCCCATTGGTGAAAAAGCCTATGATTTTAAACTGATGGAAGATAGAGGTAAAGGGTGTGTGTGGGGAAACAAGCAGGTTGCAACACTTGGGTTGGAAACAGTAAATGTATAAAGGCATTCAGCATGAAGTTATAAATAAAGACAATAGATCAGGTCAGCAAACCAAAGGGAGACAGCAGAGGGCAGCAAGGGACTAGCCCCCTTTAAAGGGTTTTACTATACTATAGCAGGATTTGTAAGAAATAAGATAGATGAGCTAAGATTAATTGCAAGTGCAGGAAACATAGAATTATTGCTATAACAGAGACCTGGCTCAATCTGAAAGATAGAGAGATGCCCTCTGAATGTCACATACAAGGCTATAAATTATTCCACACTGACAGGGTCAACAGGAAAGTGGTGGAGTAGCGATGTATGTCAGAAAATTTAAATTTTTTGTGTTAGACAAGATATTTAAAATTAAAGAAGCGTCAGCCATGAATCTGTTTGGTTACAGCTTCTCGGGGGCCGAGAAAAAAATAATTTTGGGTGTGATTTACAGGGCCCCAAATCTTGATAGGGAGTGCCCGTAAACTTCTATGGGACGAAATTCGTAAGGCATCTACATACGAAAATGTTGTGCTAAGGGGGATTTCAACTATAGACATATTGACTGGAGCAATTTGACAGGAAATTTAGAGTCAGGTGACTTTCTTGATACGATCCCGGATTGTTTTTTAAAACAGTTTGTGACAGAGCCAAACTAGGGGAAATAACCTCCTTGACTTGGTTCTTGCCAGTAGGGAAACACTAATTAATAATCTTGAGGTTAATGATGAGCTTGGGAAAGTGATCACAAATCACTCATTTTAATATATCATGAATTCCCCTAATAATGGCAATCAAGTCTCCGTCCCTGACTTCGCTTGGCTGATTTTTATAGGACGAAAAATTACTTAGGTGGGCTGAACTGGAATGACCTGACTAAGGGTCAGGTAGGTGGTGATGGTTGCCGATATAAATGCTTTCCAGGGCATAGTTCTAGCTGCTCAGTCAAATTATTTCCAAATAGGGAAATTAGATCAAACAAAATGATCCTAAATGGATGAACAATAGATTAAAATTTTCTGATTGGTCAAAAGAGAGGCATTATAGGAAAAATCAAAAGAGGAGAGGGCAATTGAGAAATCGATATATTCCAGTTAAAGAGAGAAAAAAAAAAAGGGAATTAGAAAAGCAAAAGAGTTTTATGAGGTTAAAAAGTTGCAAGAGAATCGAAGACAAACCCCAAAAAAGGATTCTTTCAGGTATACAGAAGTAAGATCGGGGACAAGATAGGCCCACTCAAAAGTTCCTCGGGTCAGCTCACTGACAGTGATAAGGAAATGTGTAGAATTTTTAACAAAATACTTCCTCTCAGTTTTTACACAGGAGGATACCAGCGATATTCCAGTAATGATAAATTATGTAGAACAGGACGATAATAAACTGTGCACTATTAGGGTCACAAGTGACATGGTCCTTAGGCAAATAGATAAATTAAAACCAAAAAATCCCCAGGCCCTGATTGAACTGTATGCAAGGGTTCTAAAGGAATGTAAAGAGGAGCTTAGCACACCTTTGGCTAATCTTTTCAACATATCACTACAAACTGGCATGGTGCCAGATAAGGGGAAAAATTTGGCAAATGTGATACCTATTTTCAAAAACAGGTGACAGGTCCTTAGCTTCGAACTATAGACCAATAAGCCTAACCTCCATAGGGGGAAAAAATTTATGGAATCAATAATTGCCGAGGCAGTTCGTAGCCACCTTGAAAAGCATAAATTAATCAACGAATCTCAGCATGGTTTTAAAAAGGGGGCTTTTCCTGCCTTACGAATTTATTAATTTTTTCACTAAGGTATTTGAGGAGGTAGATCATGGTAATGAATATATATTGTGTATATGGACTTCAGTAAGGCTTTTGACAGGGTTCCCACATCAGAGACTATTGAGGAAAAATTAAAGCACAGGGGAATAGGAGGAGAAATTTTTTCCTGGATAGAGCATGGTTGACAAATAGGCAGCAGAGAGTTTGCATAAATGGGGAGAAATCAGAGTGGGGAAGTGTCACGAGCGGTGTTCCCCCAGGGGTCAGTGTTGGGCCCCCTGCTGTTCACAATCTACATAAACGACATAGATGAGGGCATAAAGAGCGACATCGGCAAGTTTGCCGATGACACCAAAATAGGCCGTCGAATTCATTCTGACGAGGACATTCGAGCACTCAGGAAAAATTTGAATAGACTGATGCAGTGGTCGGAGAAGTGGCAGATGCAGTTTAATATAGACAAATGCAAAGTTCTAAATGTTGGACAGGACAATAACCATGCCACATATAAACTAAATAAGTAGATCTTAATATTACGGATTGCGAAAAAGATTTAGGAGTTCTGGTTAGCGTAATCTGAAACCAAGACAACATGCAAAAAGTGTTCGCAATAAAGCTAATAGAATCCTTGGCTTCATATCAAGAAGCATAAATAAAAGGAGTCCTCAGGTTGTTCTTTTAACTCTATACATCCTTGGTTAGGCCTCATTTAGATTATGCTGCACAGTTTTGGTCACCTTAAATTTCAGAATGGGGTATAAATTCTCTGGAAAATGTACAAAGGAGGATGACAAAGTTGATCCCCCTGTATCAGAAACCCTTTCCCCATGAGGATAGACTAAGGGGCCCCGAATCTGCACTCTCTAGAAAGACGTAGAATTAGGGGGGATATGATTGAGGTGTATAAATGGAAGACAGGAATAAATAAAGGGGATGTAAATAGTGTGCTGAAAATATCTAGCCTAGACAGGACTCGCAGCAATGGTTTTAAGTTGGAAAAATTCAGATTCAGGGAAAGGGTATAGGAAAGTACTGGTTTTTGGGAATAGAGTTGTGGATTTAGTGGAACAAACTCCCAAGTACCGTTATAGAGGGGCCCGAACGTTGTGTAGTTTAAAAATAGGTTGGATAAATACATGAGTGGATGTGGGTGGTGTGAGTTAGACCTGATAGCTTGTGCTACCCCGGTCGGTTGCCGTGTTCCTCCCCTTTAAAACAATGTGACCTGACCTGACTAGGTTGGGTGCATTGGCTTAAGCCGGTAGGGAACTTGGACCTGCCTCGCATGGGCCAGTAGGCCTTCTGCAGTGTTCCTTCGTTCTTATGTTCTTATGTTCTTATATATCTCTTTCTATTGTATTGAGCCTTTGTCATGGGTCAGACGTTATGTAATACTTTATATACGCATATTGATTCTTTTAAAGTTTATAATTAAGGTCTGTACCCTGATACCGGTTTGGTGTTCATGCAAGTTCTTGATGTTAAGTTTTAGTCTGTATGGTATACAGACATATCTAGACAGTTTAGTGACGTAGTCCATTTGTCTGAAAGTTTTATATGGGTGTATTGTAACAGTATAGAGCTTGTTATTGTGTTCTAAGCTGTATTCTTTTCTGTTTATTTGTATGTTGGGATATTTTCAGCTGTATTGTTGGGGATTAGTAGTAGATTATCTAGTCAGATTATGATGTTAGGTTTTGGTTTTTTGATTAATGTGAAGGATGGGATTTAACTGATATAACTTCTTTGTATATTTTATGTTCAAGTGTATTGAACCTTTGTCAGATGTCATTTATATGTACAATTTATATATATGCAAGGTTTTGTATATATGTCAATTCATGACCCTGTGACATGTAATTTTGTTTTTAGTTATGTTCTTGATGTAAGTTTTTGTTGTAATATCTTGCGAGCATGTAAGTACAATCCGTTTGTCAGTTAATTTGATTAGGTTCCATACTGTTTCTTTATTTTTATGTTAAACTGTATTGGTTTTAAATAAAATATAAAAAAAAAAAACACCATATGAATTCATTCTCTGATCGTCTGTTGGTGTGAGCAGACGTATGCCTGCTGCCCTCTCTCAGTGATTGGAAGACTTCCTGTTTTTTTCCAATATGGCGCAGAGTGTAAGGAGGAGGGTAAATACTGTGGGCATCCAGCTGGTTCGCAGGGCAATTTCACCGCAAGCTGGTCCTGTGCTGTTGCCATTAATCATCCAGGATACGTATGGTATTCAGGATGAAGAATTGTATGGTGTAGCACTTAATGGTGCATACAGGGTGTTTGTTAAGTTGTTTAACACCGGCGTCTACGAGAGGCTGGTAGAGAAATACCAGGATGTTCGAGTGGACGTCAATTCTATGGTGAGTGTCCACCTACATGACGTCTCCAGGCATTATACATGGGTTAGAGTGCGAAATGTACCGTTTGAGGCTGATGAAAGGGACATGCACAATGTTTTTAAGGACTACTGGACCGATTACCCCTGGCACAGCCCGGCAAGTGGGTGGAAGGTGCATACGTGGATTACCCAGAGGGCACGTTTGTTCAGTGAAAATGAACGATACGGCACCCCATTAACCGTCATTGTTATATTGGAGGCCGTTCATGACTCAGCTCAATGGTGTCCCTATGCTTGCAACGCAGGACATGCAGGCGTTGTGGTGGTTATGATCACATTGCTGCATATTTTTGAACAACAGACTCGACTCCATGGTGTTGAATGTAAATTGCTGCAGGGGAACCTTGGCAAGTTGGGCGTGCTTAGAGATACAGGAAGGACGTGGCCCTGGTCGTCGTGGAGTGAGGAGGTGGAGGAGGCAGAGGCAGCGGGTGCGGAACCTACGGCCCCTGAGGCTGGGGGCCTCTGTGGACCCATTTTGCCTGATGGAGGGGACGGCTTGGTTTAGGCGGAGGAAGCCTTATGACTAGGTCCTGGAGAATGTGCTCACCCTCTGTTTTCCCCATCCGATGGGGATGCGAGTTGGTGACGAGGGCTTGATGTGAGGAATGCTGCAGATCTGTGTGACAGCAAACTGAGCCCCATCGACTTGGCGGTGTCTTACGGGCACTGTGCCCAGAGGGTGGGAAGTCAACATGTGGTGGAGGTGGAGGTTTCACCGTGAGGTGTCCCAGGAGGTGAGGATGGAAACAGGTGGATCACACACAAGCGTGAGGCCTGTTGACATTGGGATTCAGATGATTGTCCTGCCTCCAGCACAGAGGACTGGCAAGGGGTGGTGGTGGTGGTAAGAGGAGGATGGCGGTGGGTCCCTCGGGACTTTGGAACCGGAGCTGGACCGGGGAGGGTTAGGGCTGCCAGTAGGGGACATGCATAAAGGAGGTCCAAAGGAGCGATGGTGGCGTTGTGTTGGAGGTGTCAAAGCACAGGGGGAAAACCACCGCTGGCCTAAGGTGTAGACGGTTACATTAATGGTTTGTGTCAGGATGTGACAGTGTAGCGTGGATTGCAAGTTTCTTGGCCGCAGAGAGTGAATTGTTGTATTGGTGCAAGAGCACATTATCAAGGTGGGTCATGTATTGAGGTGATGGTTATAGGGCATTTGTGATGCAGACGGGACGCTTGAAGGGAAGGGGTGGGACCTACTCCGGCTGAGGGCGAGCCCATTTGTGGTTAGTAGAAGTGAAGGGGGGGCGAGGGGCGTATTATCAGAGTGGATGGATGGTGGATGGGCGAGCGAGTGGCGTTAGTGTGTGTGTACGCACCCGCAGAGAGTGATGCACGTCTGAAAGCGGATTTTGTGAGGGATGAGCTCGTTTATTTTTTCCGTTCTTTACCACCTGTTGCTATTGTGGGAGGGGATTGGAATTGTGTTATTCGCAGGGCAGACGTCGAGCCGCATGGGGCAGGTCATTTTTCAACTATCCTAGGTGATCTTCTGAGAGATGTGTGTCTACGTGACGTATTTGGGGGTGGGGCTTAGGAGGTGGAGCACACTTTTGTTAGACAAGGATATGCGGCGAGGCTAAATTGGGTGTACATCACAAAGTGGGTTAGAGTGGAGTCCTTGCGTACGGTGGAGGTGGAATATTCAGATCACAGGGCGGTCGTGGTAGACCTGGGGTGGGATGGGCTGGCCAGGAGGTGGAAGAGTTATTGGAAACTAAACACGAGGATCCTAGTGATGAAGAGGGGCATGGAGGATTTGAGACATTGTGGGCAGAGCTCAGTGAGGAACGGCGGGGCATAGAAGATTTACTGGGGTGGTGGGACGGGGTGGCTAAGACACAAATACGTAAGTTTTATGTGAGGGAGGGGAAACACATGATGTAACAATCATATGGGCTCCTTCAGTACCTAGAGGGTAGGTTGAGGGATTGCTATGGGAGAGGTGGACACGGGGTAGTATATCCTGTAGAGGAGATAGAAACGTTGAAGGGAAGGATTCATGAGCTGCAAAATGAATGGTTTAATGTGGTGCGTGTGCAGGGGGGAGGTTGAGGAGGTGTTATGGGACGATCGACCGTCGGCGTGTGTTTTACGAGGTCAGCAGCGACGTCGGACGGCCACAGAGGTTGGTAGGTTAATCATCCACTCTGAAGTGGGGGATTATCGTGAGGGGCAAGTGTTGAGGACGACTGAGGGAATGAGTGGTTATGCAGATGCATGGTATGAGCAGTTTTGGGACGTAGTGCAGTGGGAGGTGCAGCATTGCATAGCGTCGTGAGCTAGTGCCATGTTCATTGGGGCGAAATTTGATCGAGTAGTGCTGGGTGGGAAGATAGATGAGGGCGAGGTTTGGCGGGCATTAGTGAGTATGCATACGGGAAAGGCTCCGGGGATTGATGGATTACCCTGTGAATTTTACCTGCAGAATTGGAAGTTAATGTGTGGATTCTTGTGGAGTTGATGAATATCATGAAGGAGAACGGGGTGTTGGGGGAGTTGCAAGCCACAGCAGTGGTTGTTCTGGTCCCAAAGGGGAGAGGTCCAGAATAACCTCAAGAATTATCGGGCGATATCTTTACTTTGTGCGGATTACAAATTGTTTGCGAAAATACTGGGAAATCGCCTGAAATGTGTCGTGGGGCGTGTCGTATCTGGAGGGCAATATCAGTTGCCTGGCAAATCTATGGTCGAAGGTCACAGACGTCTTAAGGGGTTTGTAGAGGGTTTGGGAGGAAAGGGGGGGAAAAGGGGGCTTACTTGCTTTGGATTGGCAGGGAGCTTATGACCGTGTGGAACGGGAGGCGTTGCGGCAGATCCTTCTAAAGCAGGGATTTGGGGAAGAAGTTGTGGAATGGGTGGAGACATTGTATCGAGGGGCGTGGGTGCGTGTGCAAATTAATGGTCACATATGGGAAGCAGTGTGTATGGGGCAGGGTCTCAGGCAAGGATGTCCACTATCTCAAATCCTGTTTGCCTGTTTTCAAGTCCCTTTTTACAGACTCATTGAGGCACATATCTGTGGGGGGGGACAGGGGAGGTGGGGTGTGGGCCGGAGATTGTAGGATATGTCGACGACACGATGGTACTTGTGCGGGAGGGAAATAGTTTGAGAGAGGTGGGAGAGGTCATTCGTACGTTTGAGGAGGCTACTGGGATGAGGGTTAATGTGGAGAAATTTTGCTTCTTAAAGTTGGGAAATTGGAACTGGCAGGGGGATTGGGATGCTGGTGTGGAGTGGAGGGTGGTGGATAGCTTAAAGATATGTGGAATAGTGTTTATGGAGAATCAAGTGCGGTCGAGAGAGGTGAACTCAGAGCATATTGCCGAACGGGTGCAGCATAGATTGGGGAGTTTGCACCCGTATCATTTGACATTGTTGCAGAGGGCCATCGTGGTAAACACGCTACTATACAGTAAGGTTTGGCATGTGGCGGCAGTTTACCCCTTAACGGGGCAAGGAATTACGAGAATTTTAAAGCAGGTGTTTAGGTTTATATGGGGTTCTGGGTGCGATTGGCTGAGGAGGGAGGTGGTAATGCCGCCGGTACGTCAGGGGGGGTTAGGGTTATTGGATCTACTGCGTTGGGTAAAATGTGTTTTCCTTACGAAGGGAATATGTACGGGTCGGGTGTTGGGGGGGTTAAAGCTTCTGTATGAGGGAGTGCAGAGGTGGTATGTGGGTGCAAAGTTGAATGTGAGGAAGTGCTACGTACCCTCATGGTCCTACAGGAGCCTGGCAAGATTCGCATAGGGGTTTAGGCGAGAGTAATTGGGAGCCGGGTGGTTGTGCCGGTGGAGGGAATATACCCCATGTATAGATGGGGACATATTTGGTGTCGTTTCCGTAAGTTGAAGCTCAGACCTCGGGTGCGGGAGGTTATGTTCCGTTTCCTGCATGGCATTTTGCCATCAGGAGCGGTCCTGCAGACGAGGTGAATAGTAAAGGAGAGTGGGTGTGGAGTGTGTGGTGGCGAGGATACGGCATATCATGAGGTGTATTTTTGCGAATGTTTGGGGAATGTTAGGGATTGGATGAGTAGGATTGTGAGGCTAGTGGGAGGGGGGCATACCAGTGTTGAGAGCGCTCGTTTTGGATGTGGGAGGGGTGCCAGAGAGTACACAACGTGGATTGGCATATTTAATGGTAGATTTCGTGTACGTGTCTTGGGGTATGCGTCGGAATGGGGATTGTGTGGCGAGGAAACGGGTACTGACAGCTACTTCTTATAGGACAGTTTGCAGGAACGGGGAAATATATGGATCGCAGTGGGAGGGAGCCTTCCCCGTAGAGTATCGTAGTTTAACTATTGGGATCTTACTCGCTTTGTAGTGGGGGGGGGGTTGTCATTGCTGGGGCAAGGATTGAGAATGTCATCCGGGGTTTCAATGTGCTTGCCGTCGGGAGTGTGTGTGTGTGTGTGTGTGTACTCACCTATTTGTACTCACCTATTTGTGGTTGCAGGGGTCGAGTCACAGCTCCTGGCCCCGCCTCTTCGCTGATTGCTACTAGGTCCTCTCTCTCCCTGCTCCATGAGCTCTATCATACCTCGCCTTAAAACTATGTATGGTTCCCGCCTCCACTACGTCACTTTCTAGGCTATTCCACGGCCTGACTACTCTATGACTGAAGAAATACTTCCTAACATCCCTTTGATTCATCTGAGTCTTCAACTTCCAATTGTGACCTCTTGTGTCTGTGTCCCTTCTCTGGAACATCCCGTCTTTGTCCACCTTGTCAATTCCGCACAGTATTTTATATGTCGTTATCATGTCTCCCCTGACCCTCCTGTCCTCCAGTGTCGTCAGGCCGATTTCCCTCAACCTTTCTTCGTAGGACAATCCCCGTAGCTCTGGGACTAGTCTTGTTGCAAACCTTTGCACTTTCTCTAATTTCTTGACATGCTTGACTAGGTGTGGATTCCAAACTGGTGCTGCATACTCCAGTATGGGCCTGACATAAATGGTATACAGAGTCCTAAACGAATCCTTACTGAGGTATCGGAACGCTATCCGTAGGTTTGCCAGGAGCCCGTATGCTGCAGCAGTTATCTGATTGATGTGCGCCTCAGGAGATATGCTCGGTGTTATACTCACCCCCAGATCTTTTTCCTTGAGTGAGGTTTGCAGTCTTTGACCATCTAAACTATATTGTGTCTGCGGTCTTCTTTGCCCTTCCCCAATCTTCATGACTTTGCATTTGGCAGGGTTAAATTCAAGGAGCCAGTTGCTGGACCAGGCTTGTAGCCTGTCCAGGTCTCTTTGTAGTCCTGCCTGATCCTCATCCGATTTGATTCTTCTCATTAACTTCGCATCATCTGCAAACAAGGACACTTCTGAGTCTATCCCTTCAGTTATGTCGTTCACATATACGAAGAACAGCACAGGTCCTAGGACTGACCCCTGTGGAACCCCGCTTGTCACAGGCGCCCACTCTGACACTTCGTCGCATACCATGACTCGTTGTTGCCTCCCTGACAGGTATTCTCTGATCCATTGCAGTGCCTTTCCTGTTATGTGTTCCTGATCCTCTAGCTTTTGCAGTAACCTCTTGTGAGGAACTGTGTCGAAGGCCTTCTTGCAGTCCAAAAATATGCAGTCGATCCACCCCTCTCTCTCTTGTCTTACTTCTGTCACCTTGTCATAAAACTCTAGTAGGTTTGTGACACAGGATTTTCCTTCCCTGAAACCGTGCTGGTTGTCAATTATACACTTGTTTCTTTCCAGGTGCCCCACCACTCTCCTCCTGATGATCTTCTCCATGACCTTGCAATACTATACACGTTAGTGATACAGGTCTGTAGTTTAGTGCCTCATGTCTGTCTCCCTTTTTAAAAATTGGGACTACATTTGCCATTTTCCATACCTCAGGGAGTTGCCCAGTTTCAAGTGATGTGTTAAAAGATTTTTGGGTTAAAGGGCTCCCCACAATTTCTCTGCTCCCTCTTTAAGGCCCCATGGAGGATTTTTCTGGTCCCACCGCCTTTGGGGTGTCAATTTCCCCTTTTAGCAGCTTTTTCACCCCCCCTTTGGGGTTTTTATGCACCTCATCCAGCACTTCCCGGGTGTGCCCCCTTTTTTCCTAAATTTCCTAAGCCCTACGGGTTTTCCACTGTAAATACCTCTTTAAACCTTGTGTTGGGTTTCCTGACATCCCCTTTTGGGGCTTTTCTTGTAAATTCCCCATCACCCTTCCCCCATCGATTCCCCGGGCCCCCCTTGATTTGTTGTTTTCCCCCCTATGTGGCGTCCAAACAGTTTGGGGCAGTCTTTACTTTTAAAAAATCCCTTATGTAAATTTTCTATTGTCTCTGGGGCCTCCCTTTCTTATTTTGTGCAATTCGTTTCCGGGCCTTTTTTTCCGGCCCTGTTTTTCTTTATTTTCCTAGTTCTTGTTTTTTTCTGTACTTTTTCCATTCTTAGTAAACCCCCAATTTTTTTGCCCCCCTACAACCTTTGGGTAAACCAAGGATTTCGTTTTTCTTCCCATTATTTTTTTTTTCCCCTTGGGAACAAACCTCTCCTCTCCCTCCTTGCATTTTTTTTGCTAAAAATAGTCCATCATTTTTTGTACTGGGTTTTCCCCTGTCAGTTCCCCCTCCCACTAAATTTGTTTTTAAAGGGAAAGTTCCTCATCCTTTTCCCCCCCCCCCAAAACCATTTTGAAGTTTGGTTTTTCCCACCCTTTTCCCTTGCTACCTCCCCCAAATTGGAGTTTCCAACTATGTAGTCAAAAACCCCAACGAACCCCCCATGATCCTAGCCCCCCGGGGCCTTTTCTTTACATGATCCCCTCAATGTTCCGAACTACTCATGGTGAATCCCAAGGTCCGGGTCTTGCTTTTCCCTCCTCCCCTTTCTCTCTTGGTAGTGCCCTTGAACCCTTTTTTGAGCATGGGGTTTTCCCATTTCCAAATCCTTTCATTTTTGGGTTTCCCCAGGGTTTTCGGGCCCCCCTTGGGCTCCAGGTTTTCCCCCAGCCCAATTCCGGGTGATTGAAATCACCCAAAACCCGGTAACTTTGCCCCCCCATGTGTGCTCCCCCTGGCCCCCCTCGGCAGTGTTTTGACATTGCTCGTTGTTCTCATAATTTTTTCCCCTTGGCCTCCTGCATTTTCTGTGGTGGGTTGTACATTACGCAATTATCCCCCCTTAAAGCCCCCTCAACTGGATTGTTTTTATTTAAGTGTCCCTTTCGCCCCATGCCATCCTTTTCCTTCCTTTTTTCTCAAAACCCCACTGGTTTTTAATGACAGGAAAATTTTCCTCCCCCCCCTTCCTCCACCCTGTTTTTTCCTGGGGAAATTTGGTATCCGGAGGGAAAAGGGATTAAATCGTTATTATTCTGGTGAGTTTTGTTTTTGTGAGTGAAAATTATGTCTGGGGATGTCTCTTTGATTTTTTTCGTGCCACCCTCATACTTGTTTGTTATTCCATCTGCATTTGTATACCAACCCCTTAAACTTCTTTTTTTTAAAAATGTGGTCTGGGAGGTATTTTTGGGGTTTGGGGAAGGGGGAAAACCGGAAAGGGAAAACTATGGGTTTTTTTCCCGGTGGGGGGTGGAGTTGTAATGTAGTGGGTGGGGGCATTGGATGTGGCATGGGTGTTTTGATTTAGAGTTTTTTGGGTTGAAATGGGGTAAACCGGGTTTTGGAAAAGGCTTTTTTGGGAAGTTGTGAGGGAGGCTGTTTTTGGGATCTTTTTTCCGGGGTTTTGGGTTCCTGTCTTTCTTCCCCCATCCCCTCTCTTTCCCCCTTTTTCCCCTTTGTAACATCTCCTCATTTTTCCCCTTTGGCCTTTTTTTTTCCTTGTGATCTGTCGCGGTCGAGAAAACCCCCTTCCTGTATGCCGGAAAGCCCCTTTAAATTTGTGTTTTTCTCCTGCAGGATCCGGGTCCGAGTGGCTCCTTGAAGGCCCACTTTCACGGGGCCGGGTTCTTTTTTTTAAAACCCCCCTTTCCCCTCTGAAAATTTTCCAGCGGGGTAATGTCGTTTTTCCCCAAAATTGCTTTCATGATGTTTAAATTTTGCTTTTTTTTCCCCCTTGTTTTTTTGCTTCATATTTTTTCCCCTTAAAATTTCGGAAGCCCTTACACAAAGATTTGACCTAAACCCTTTCATTCCCCCACGTTTTTTCCCTGTGATTCCCCTATTTAATTTTTTTTTTTTCCCTTTGCACTGCAGCTTTCCTTTCTTGGGTTTCCAGGCAAAATGAAATTTTGGGCTCAGTGGCCTGTCATTTTCCCCTTCTCGGTTTTTCCTTGGGCTCATTTTTGGTCTGTTGGGCCTCCCACTTTAAAGCTTAGCTTTTTCCCATTTACTACAGTCTCCTGTGATAGAGCCTCCCCTGCGTTTTCCCCCCTTTTTTCCCCCTACATTTCCCCTTTTTTGGGGCTGAGGTCCCCACGTCTCTGTTGCCCAATCCCCAAAATTTTTCTTTAGTTCTTTGGGCTGTTTCGATTTTTAGTTCCTCTTCTAAACTCTGTACCTCCTCTGCTGCTTTGATATAGCGTCCCACCTCCGGGTTCCATATCTATCCCTCTCTTCCATTCTCATGCCAAATTTTTTCCGTTTTTTTTTTTCCCATTTTCCCTGATCTTTTTTTAAAAAGGGGTCTGCCCGCCCCAAACTCCCCCTTTTTTTTAGCCTTCCTCCTCCTGTCCCTTGGGGTTTTTCCCCTTTTTGCCTCTGAAACCCCCTTTTTGGGTTTTTTCCTGATTGCCCCAGAGTGGGAACCCAAAGTAGTTCTGTATTTTTAAAGGTTTTGTAAGTGTGTATGCAAAGTTGGGGGGGGAGGTTTGGAGGAACTGGGGGCCCATGTTTGGGGGGGAAAAGGGGAGGGGTCAGGAGGGTCTGGGGGTGAACGGGGAGGGGAGGGTTTAACCCAGGGAGGGGAGGGGTCAGGGGAAAAAGTGAGTTTTTTTAAATGGTGAAGGGGGGGGGGGTTTTAAATTTTTGTGTGTGTGTGGGTCTGGATAGTTGTGTGGTGTGTGAGTCTGGTTTTGGGGTTTTTGTTTTGTGTGTGGTGTGTGGTGTGTGTGTAATTTTTGTTTTTTTGGAATTATGTGTGGGGGTTTTTTATGTACTGGAAAGGTAGGTGGCTTGTGGGTTGTAAATGTAGGGCTCAGTGGTCCTTTCTGCCCCCAATTTTTGTGACCTGCCCCCAACCCCCTGGGGCTTGACCGGCACGTACTTACAGTGGTGGGGTGGTGAGGTGTGTGTGTGTGTGTGTGTGTGTGTGGGGGTGGTATGGTGTATGTGTGTGTGGGGTGGGGAGGTATTCAGGGGGATACTGTTAAAAATACCAGTAATTTGGGTTATAAAAAAACGATAATTGCTACTAGGGTCAAAAACTTCAATAATGTCTTTCCCTTGTGTGGTGTGTTAGGGAGGGATGGTTAGGGGGGGTAGGGTTTCCCTTATAAAAAACCCCGTTCGTCTTTCCCAAAATCTACCTCTTCGCTTTATTGTCCTTTTTGATTTAAGTAAACAAATTTTTTTAAATATCAAATTTTTGTTGTTCCTTGTTCACATTTTGAGGGACCCCTTTCCCAGCTTTCCAAGTGTTCTTACTAATAATTTAAATACTGTAAAAAGCTTTTCAGGAGTGGGGTGACCATTTTTAACCAGCGATGCAGACCAAGCCAAGCCAAAAAATCGACATGCAAAACCCCAAATAGGTGATAAATTGCCTGGGGAAAGGTCCCTGCCCAAATTGCCAGATTTCTGATGACTAGTCTTCCCTACGTTTGCCCCAAATCCCTATTTTTGGGGATCCTTCCCTCCCTGATGAATTTAAAAAACCCCATGTTTCTCATATTTCCCCCTTCCTCACGCGTTTCACTTTTCAAATTATGTATTATACACTTCACAATTAAAATACACTTCACTTTTATGTTTTTATGGCACACAAAATTGTCGTGAGTCACTGCCCTTTTGGCCCACCGCTGCCTTTAAAACCAAAAAGGTTTTGGAAAATTTTGGGGTAATTTGGAAAAAATTTTTAGCTTTCCCCACAATTTTTTCTAACTAATAAAATTTGCTATCAACCCTATTATTGCCAAATGACGATAAAAACTACCCCTTATTACTGTTAGCGCACTGCACCCTTAAAAAACACTAGGATTCTCGGAGCCCCTGGGGTGCCCACGTCTGCACCCACGGGGGCCCAGCGTTGTTGTGTGTGTGGGTGTACTCACCTATTTGGATCACCTATTTTTGGTTGCAAAGGGGGCGGTCCAAACTCCTTTGGGCCCCGCCCCTTCACCGGGTTTCTACTAGGCCCTCTCCTCCCCGCTCCATGACTTTACCAAAAAACCCCGTCTTAAAACTGTGTTAAAAAGGTTCCTCCCCCTTTCGTCAATTTTTTAGGCTATTCCACGCCCTTACAACTTTTATACTGAAAAATACTTTCCTTTTATCTCTCTGAATCATTTGTGTCCCTTAACTTCCCCAAATTTTGGCCCCTTTTTTTCTTTTGTCCCCTCCCTGGAACATCTTTTTTTGTCCACCCCTTTGTTTTATTCCATGCAGATTTTTTATAGTCGTTATCATGGGCTCCCCGGGCCCCCCTGTTTCCCCCAGTGTGGTCCCGGCCGTTTTCCCCTTAATCTTTCCCCCATAGGGCAAATTCCCCATTGCTCTGTTCTCTTTTAAATTTTCCCTTTTGGCCTCCTGCAGTTTGTGGTGGTTTATACTGCAATGAATTTTGGGTTTTCCCCAGACTAAAGTGTACCTGCTATGTAGTTTTTTTCTCCCGTCTCATCTTTTCCTTCCTTTTCCGAATTTCATCTGTTTTTTACGAGCAGGCAACCCCCCCTCCCCCCCCCCCTTCTTCTTTCCTCATGTCTGGTACCTGGGGGGAAAGTTTGGCATCTTTTATTGTTCCATGGTTTGTTTCTTAAGCTATGTGTTGGGGATTCTCTTGATTTTTTTGCATTCCTCATGTTTATTCTTTAATCCATCTGTTTTTGTTCCCAAAACCTTAAACTTCTGTTCTAATACTTAATGTGGTGCGGGGGGTGGAAACAGAGGGATCGGTGTGTGTGGTTGGTTTTGGATTGTTCATTCCCTTTGGGGGGTGTCGTGGGGAGTCCTTCTGCAGGTTTTTTGGGGGGGTGCGTTGTCTTCCATTTGATCCGGGGTATTTGCTCTCCTTTTTCATTTCCTCCCATTTTCCTTTCGTTTTTGAACTTTTTCCTTTCATTGTTTTTCTTTCGTCCTGTGTTTGTCTCGGTCGGGTACCACCCGGAACTCCTGCTTCCCTTTCAGCGTGCTTTCCCCTGCAGGATCAGGGTTTTGGGGGTTTGTTTCTGCTTAAAATTACTTTGAGAGGCGATTCCTTTTCTTTGTGAACCCCCCAATTCTCCAAAAATTTTTGCACCTGGGTCAGTCCCCCTCGCCTATCACCTTCATGATGTTTCAATGCTTTTTTTTCCCCTGCTTTCTTTCATCAAAAGTTTCCCCTTTTTTTGTTCCATAGACAAACCGGATCTCTCCCTTTCCACCCCCCACTTTTCCTTTGCATCCTCTGATGTTTTTTAGTTCCCTTTGTGGGTGTTCCCTTCCCTTAGTCCCCTTCCTGTTTTGGCCCTATGCTTTTGGTTTATCCTTCCTGCTCACCGCTCCTGGCCCCACAGGTATTGGTAAGGGCCTTGCAATGTCCTGTTCCTTCGATGTCTTCCAAACCCCTCTTTTGTCCTAGTGTGCCCCCTCTTTGTTTTTGGCCCCCTGTGGGTTTGACGGACCTCTGCATATGTTTAGTTTTCCCTGCTTCCCTTTAGACCCGTTGTCTGTGTTTAAATTTTCCATTGCCCATGCATTCTGAATATCTTTGTCTCTGTGCTGTTTTTGTGTTCGTCTTTTATCTCTCTACTTTTTTCTGCTTCTGGTGTGGTGTGTGTGTGTGGTGTGGTGTGTGTGTGTGTGTGTGTGGTGTGTGGTGTGGGTGTGCGTGCGTGTGGGTGGTGGGGTGTAGGCTTAGATGCAAACGAGGGAAGATTCAGTGTGGTTAGTAGGTGTTAGGAGGTACGTGTGATGCTAGCTGGATTAAGTGTGTGATCCAGTTTGATAGTGGAGAATTTAGGGGTATATCTTTGCATGCGTGTCCCATGGGATGACTGTATTACCCTCTGTGTATATAACACCTTGCTATGCTTGGTCACTTACCATCACACCTATGACTTTGTCAATGGTCCAAGTCGGACCGAAACGTCGTCGTAAGCTTCTCTCTTTTATGTTCGGGTTATTTGTGTATATATTATTGTTTAGAGGTATTGTACACATGTATGCAGTAAGAATGCTTGGGTGTGATTTGTTGTGATTGAGATACTGTTGCGATGTGACAGGCTTATATGCTCATGTACAGCTGGGAGACTGGCGACAGGGAACTGTACGCTACCGAGAGACAGTGGTGGTTGCCTAAATGAGGGAGAAGAGGGGGAGGTGTAATAGAATGTTTTGTTATAGGAGACAGCATTGAACGTTGCCCTATTAAGGGCTCATCTCTGATTGGAGGTTAATGAGATAGGATTATATACACATATACGGATTACGGGGTTATTTTTCAAACTGTTCATACTGTGTACCTTGTGTGTGGTGAGAGGAGGCATTTATCAACTTATTGTTTAATGTCACTTTGTTTAATGTAAAAATTTATATATGTTTGGTTTTGTTTCATTTAAGTGAATGTATAGGAGCCTTTGAACCAAGTGAGAGAGAAATTGTGGTAGGGGACCTGAATGCTAAAGTAGGAGAAACTTTTAGAGAGGGTGTGGTAGGTAAGTTTGGGGTGCCAGGTGTAAATGATAATGGGAGCCCTTTGATTGAACTTTGTATAGAAAGGGGTTTAGTTATAGGTAATACATATTTTAAGAAAAAGAGGATAAATAAGTATACAAGATATGATGTAGGGCGAAATGACAGTAGTTTGTTGGATTATGTATTGGTAGATAAAAGACTGTTGAGTAGACTTCAGGATGTACATGTTTATAGAGGGGCCACAGATATATCAGATCACTTTCTAGTTGTAGCTACACTGAGAGTAAAAGGTAGATGGGATACAAGGAGAATAGAAGCATCAGGGAAGAGAGAGGTGAAGGTTTATAAACTAAAAGAGGAGGCAGTTAGGGTAAGATATAAACAGCTATTGGAGGATAGATGGGCTAATGAGAGCATAGGCAATGGGGTCGAAGAGGTATGGGGTAGGTTTAAAAATGTAGTGTTAAAGTGTTCAGCAGAAGTTTGTGGTTACAGGAAAGTGGGTGCGGGAGGGAAGAGGAGCGATTGGTGGAATGATGTTGTAAAGAGAGTAGTAAGGGAGAAAAAGTTAGCATATGAGAAGTTTTTACAAAGTAGAAGTGATGCAAGGAGGGAAGAGTATATGGAGAAAAAGAGAGAGGTTAAGAGAGTGGTGAAGCAATGTAAAAAGAGAGCAAATGAGAGAGTGGGTGAGATGTTATCAACAAATTTTGTTGAAAATAAGAAAAGTTTTGGAGTGAGATTAACAAGTTAAGAAAGCCTAGAGAACAAATGGATTTGTCAGTTAAAAATAGGAGAGGAGAGTTATTACATGGAGAGTTAGAGGTATTGGGAAGATGGAGGGAATATTTTGAGGAATTGTTAAATGTTGATGAAGATAGGGAAGCTGTGATTTCGTGTATAGGGCAAGGAGGAATAACATCTTGTAGGAGTGAGGAAGAGCCAGTTGTGAGTGTGGGGGAAGTTCGTGAGGGCAGTAGGTTAAAATGAAAGGGGGTAAGGCAGCTGGGATTGATGGGATAAAGATAGAAATGTTTAAAAGCAGGTGGGGATATAGTTTTGAAGTGGTTGGTGCAATTATTTAATAAATGTATGGAAGAGGGTAAGGTACCTAGGGATTGGCAGAGAGCATGCATAGTTCCTTTGTATAAAGGCAAAAGGGGATAAAGAGAGTGCAAAAATTATAGGGGGATAAGTCTGTTGAGTATACCTGGTAAAGTGTATGGTAGAGTTATAATTGAAAGAATTAAGAGTAAGACGGAAAATAGGATAGCAGATGAAAAAGGAGGCTTTAGGAAAGGTAGGGGGGTGTGTGGACCAGATGTTTACAGTGAAACATATAAGTGAACAGTATTTAGATAAGGCTAAAGAGGTCTTTGTGGCATTTATGGATTTGGAAAAGGCGTATGACAGGGTGGATAGGGGGGAATGTCAGAT
>NC_069484.1:4942453-4988357 GCF_026875155.1 Cherax quadricarinatus | reverse complement strand
TTCTAGTATATCCAGTCTGTCTGTAAAACATATGTGCACATACATGTAGTGTATTTTGCATGTGTATGTATATACATATATACATGATTATAGGACTTATTCCTACATGTTTTATGACTCCGACGTTCTGTTTTGTAGTCGGTATGTTTTTTTTTTTTCCCGTAAACGGGTTGGGTTTCTTACGGTAGAATTTCGTTATATCAATATGTTAAAATGGTTTTTTTTTGTTTATTGTGTGTGTACTGACATTGTCTGTCACGGTTTTGGATTTGCTAATTGTCGGCTTGTATCATGTGTATGTTGTTTTTAAATAAAATATAAAAAAAAAAAAAAAAAATTTACATAACAAATTTAGTATTCAAATTTATGAACTGATTAGTAACTAATCATCAGTTTCTTCATCCACTGAAATATTAGGTAATCATAACTCAACAAAAGATCTGCTTGGAAGAAATATTGAGGTTATGTAGAGGTAATACCAGAACTATCAGCAGACTTTAATATACGAGTCTAGAGACAGTCTGAAATTTTTATTTGTAATAAGAAAATGAATGTAAATTAATCAATAAATAAGTCTTTTGTAAAAAAAATGTAAACCAATACATGATTATTACACAGCAATTATTTTAATTGTTGGGAAAATATAATTTAGTTAAAACTACAAGTATAATTAACAAATAAACAAGGAACAGTTAAAGCAGCACCATATATACACCGAGAGGTGTATATATCACAGAAACTCTGTAAACAGCATAAAAACTTGTTTTGCGATCAACTCCTTCCTACAAGAGGTATTTCTAATCATTTTTCTTCTTCATCCTGTCGTCTCTGCCGAAGATTTTAGTAGTGATGATTCTGACGATGCGACGTAAAATGAATAGAAGGACAATCATAGCCAGGTGGAAGAGGAAGATCACGTCCAGCATGAGGAACTCCACCCAGGAGAGCTGTGCCGCTGGTGACCTCAGCTGAGGCGCACCTCTGTGACGGATGACGTACTCCGTCCAGAACACTGCCAGTTCCGTGGGTGGTACAGGTTGATCCCGCAGCGGCTCCGACATCCTCAGCACATTTTCCTTATACCTGTGAACAAGTACAGTGAGAAAAACTGAAAGATTACACATACAAGTTACAGATCAAAAATGAGAAGTTGCGGAAATGTTATATGATTAGTTATGAAAAGAAAGGACAGGGGTTCAAATGCTCGAATTGAAGACTGATGAGCCTTAGAATTAAAATGTAATATAAGAGTGGGACTTGGTGGATGAAAGTGTGCAAGTGACAAGCCAAAGAAAACGTCACCACCATTTCTTAAGACTTCAAGACTTCTTTCCCAAGCTATCAGAGGCAAAGGTGAAGGCTGGCATCTTTACTGGACCACAAGTCAGGAAAATCATGGAGTGCTCAGAATTTCCAAAGAAGCTCACAGAGAAGGAAAAGGAAGCCTGGGAGAGTTTTGTTGCCGTAGCACAGGCCTTTCTGGGCAACAACAAGGCTGACAATTATGTGGAACTTGTTGAGACTTTGGTAAAATGCTATGGTCAGATGGCAGCGCTGTATAGCCCTTGTGGTTTAGCGCTTCTTTTTTATTATAATAATAATATGGTCAGATGGGTTGTAGGATGTCCCTTAAGGTCCATATCCTTCATGCTCATCTTGACAATTTCAAGGAGAATATGGGAGCATACTCAGAGGAGCAAGGGGAGCACTTCCACCAAGATATAATGGACTTTGAACACAGATATCAAGAATCTTATAATGAAAACCTGATGGTAGACAGCGCTAAAGTGATTTGTTGCATGTTCGCAAATCTAGAAAAGCTGCCCATTTTTAACTTTTTAAATGTGTCAGAAAGTTTAAAATAAAATTTGTGTAAATTTTATTTTTGTCAGTTTTATTTATTTTATTACATGTTTTTGTTTTACATCCAAAACCAGCAAAAAATATTGAGATTTAGCCATTTTTTGTCAAATATTCAACCTGTAAACCACAAAAGCAAGGTTTAAAAGGAATGATGGGTATTTACTATTGTTTTGCAATAAAAGGAGTTGGAAAATAAAACTTATTTGCCAGGAACAAAAACGGTGCATCAAAGTGTAATAACAAGGTAAAAGTTAAAGGCGATATTAAGAAAGCATAAGGTAACATTTATTAAATGATTAATGAAGGTCAATTAGCCAGGCATGAATTCTACATGTGGGAAGTTCATTATTATTATTATTATTATAATCAAAAAGAAGCGCTAAACCACAAGGGCTATACAGCACTGCAGGGTAGGGAAGGAAGCGAGGGTATTGGGAGGTAGAAGGGGGGAGGGGATGATCAGTAGGTTACAGAAAACAGCAGGGCAGGGGATAGTGCGGGGGTAGAGGATAGCAAGAGATTGAGGTAGAAAGGCTGAAGGTATCATCAGAGTTTGTGAAGTAAGTCAGTTGTCAAAAAGTCAATAGAGTCCGGATGAAAGGTGGGTCCATCAGCGAGAAGGGAAGGTAAAGAGAGAGCAGCGGAGTGAAGACGACGTTGGAGGTATATTCTGCGTGCTCGTTGATAAAGTGGGCAGTCTAATAGAATGTGGCTAACCGACAGTGGAACCTGACAATTCTTACAGAGAGGAGCAGGGTGCCTCTCCATGAGATAACCATGAGTAAGACGAGTATGGCCAATGCGAAGACGGGAGAGAGTAGTCTCCCAACCTCGACACTGAAATAAATGGTATAAAATACCGACACAATGGAAATATAAACACATATGCAGTATAATGTGATCCTTTATTGACTACGTTTCGCCCACACAGTGGGCTTTTTCAAGTCACAAACAGTTCTGTTTGTGACTTGAAAAAGCCCACTGTGTGGGCGAAACGTAGTCAATAAAGGATCATATTATACTGCATATGTGTTTATATTTCCAACCTCGACACTGGTGACAAAAAGACGGCCAGTAACCTATACTCGGTTTAATAGATTGAACTTTGTTACCGGGCAGAGTAGACCAACGTTGTTGCCAACAGGTGTGAAGGTGGGTAGCTATTGCAGCAAAATAGTCCGTGGATGAATGGTTCAGAGAACCGACATGTTGATAAATTAGACACATGTGCAACTCTTGGGTATCTTTATTGAGGAAACGTTTCGCCACACAGTGGCTTCATCAGTCCATACGTAGGAGAAACTTGAAGAACAGGAGGAGAATGAGGTAATCAGTCCCTCAACCTTGAGTCGATGTGTTCAGTCCATCAATCTTGAATAGAATACGGCATATGAGCGGAGAAGCAGCTTATAAACCGTATGGCAGGAGAGGTGCAGCAGTCATAGGTGGTGTCACATTTGTTCAATGTGGAAGTAGGTCGTGCCTAAGAATTAGGCAAGCGAAGAATTCCTAAGTATTAAGATCCCAAGAAGTTGCAGTGTCTGACAGGTTTGTAGATGAATGGTTCAGAGAACCGACATGTTGATAAATTAGACACATGTGCAACTCTTGGGTATCTTTATTGAGGAAACGTTTCTCCACACAGTGGCTTCATCAGTCCATACGCAGGAGAAACTTGAAGAACAGGAAGAGAATGAGGTAATCAGTCCCTCAACATTGATGAACTGAACACATCGACTCAAGGTTGAGGGACTGATTACCTCATTCTCCTCCTGTTCTTCAAGTTTCTCCTACGTATGGACTGATGAAGCCACTGTGTGGCGAAACGTTTCCTCAATAAAGATACCCAAGAGTTGCACATGTGTCTAATTTATCAAAATAGTCCGTAAATGGAACACTTCTATATGAAACTGGTAGGTCATGTACTGCTGACCGCGCAGCAGTGTCTGCCTGTTCATTGCCCTGTACGTCAACATGACCAGGGACCCAACAAAAACAATATCTTTATGCTTAGAAGAGATGCGGCGTAGCCAAAGTTGGATACGGACGACTAAGGGGTGAAGTGAATCAAATTTCTGTATAGCCTGTAAAGCACTAAGGGAGTCTGAGACAACCACAAATGATGACATAGACATAGATGCAAAACAGATAAGTGCTGCAAGAATGGCATACAATTCAGCAATAAAGATACTAGCCGAAGATAGTAAATGCCCTCGTACGACGCTGCCAGGAAACACTGCTGCAAATCCTACGCCATCAGAAGACTTAGAGCCATCTGTGTGCACTGCAATGGCATGAGAAAAGGTAGGGAAAAGTGAGATGCTACATGAGCATAGAAAGGTAGTAATTGAAGAGAAGACAAGAGCGAATGTAAGCGAAGGGAGAAGGGACGGAGCAAACAGGGGCGGCAAACAAATAAAGAATGTCTACTAGTATCGGCGACCATTCTATAAATGGAAGGATTGCGTAGATCATGAGAGCGTACATAGTAGCGAAGGCAATGGGGATCACGGCGATCGGATAAGGATGGAATGTTCGATTCTGCATAGAGGCTCTCAACAGGGGAAGAGCGAAAAGCACCAAGGCATAAACGTAATCCTTGGTGATGAATGGGGTTAAGGCTAGAGAAAGTAGCAGGAGAGGCCGCTGAATAGATCTGGTCACCATAATCAAGTTTCAATAAAATGAGGGCGGAATGTAGGCGAAAGAGAGTTCGACAGTCAGCTCCCCAAGAAAGATGAGCAAAGGTTTTAAGAAGGTTGAGCTGGCTGTGACAAGTTGCCTTCAGAGAGGTAATGTGAGGTTTCCAGGATAACCAACGGTCAAAGAGGAGGCCTAGAAACCTGACTATCACGTTCAGGGATAAGGGAGCCATAGAGGTGCAAAGTATGATCGGAGATGACAGAGCGTCTAGTGAAAGTAATTTGGTGAGTTTTGGTACTGGAAAATTTAAACCCATGTGTGGTGGCCCAATTGGAAACACGGTCGATCGCATGTTGGAGAGAAACTGTAATGAGGTGACAGTCAGCGCCTGCACAGGCTATAGAGAAGTCATGAACATAGAGTGAGGACCAAATATTGGATGGAAGACTAGAGGCCAAATCATTTATAGCAAGGAGAAAAAGTGTTGTGCTCAGAACACATCCCTGAGGGACACCTTCAGCTTGGATAAAGTCCGGGGAGAGCACATTATTAACCCGAACACGGAAATGTCTGTCAGTTAAAAAGTTCTTAAGGAAGGATGGTTGATTGCCTCGAAGGCCTAAGGAGTGGGCTTCGGCCAAAATATTATACCTCCAAGTTGTGTCATATGCCTTCTCAAGGTCAAAAAGTATGGCAATAACTGAGTGGTTATTCGCAAAGGCATTACGAACATACGTATCTAAGCGTAGTAAGGGGTCTATGATAGAACGTCCCTTACGAAAGCCATATTGACGAGTGGAGAGACTGTTGTGTGTCTCTAAATACCACACTAAATGTCTATTTACCAGGCGTTCCATCACTTTGCAAACTGCACTGGTAAGAGCAATGGGATGGGACGATAGTGGGAGGCTTCATGTCCCGTAGTACCCGGTTTACAGAAAGGGAGAACAATGGCAGATTTCCACAGCTGTGGAAGAACTCCCTGTGACCAAATAAGAATGAAAAGGCATAATAGGACTGCAAGGGCTGACTGATGTAAATGTTGTAGCATATGAATATGAATGTCGTCGGGCCCAGCTGCCAATGATCAGCAAGCTGAGAGTGTTGCCTCCAGTTCCTGAAGTGTAAAAGGCACATTATACTGTTCTTCTCTGAGAGAAGAAAAGTCAAAGGGTGCTAACTCTCTGGCAGACTTTGAGGAAAGAAACGAGGAGCATAGAGGGAGCCCCTGAGAAATACGGACCAGATGGTTGCCAATTTCATTGGCAACATCTAGTGGGTTTGCTGTATCAACACCGGCAACCCGCAGAACAGGAGCCGGGTCAGGAGAATATTTACCACTCAGTTTTTGTACTTTTTTCCAGACTACACTCATAGAGGAAGCAGAGGTGATGGTGGAGACATAATCTCGCCAGCAAGTGCGTTTAGCATCACGGATGACACGGCGAGTAATTGTACGCTTCTGCTTAAAATCAAGAAGTCTCTCCGTGGTTCTTTTGTACTGGTACCTGCCCCATGCAGTGCGTTTCAAACGTACTGCACGAGCACAAGCAGAAGACCACCAAGGCACGCATTTCTGAGAATGCCTGCCCGAAGTTTGGGGTATAGAATGAGAAGCTGCGGTTAAAACGGAGGACGAGAAGAGGTGTAAAAGCTCATCAATGGAGGACGAAGAAGGAACCTCATTAAAAACAGTTAGTTGTGAGTAAAGGTTCCAATTTGCCTGATCAAATTGCCAGTGTGGGTTACGAAGAGGTGGTGAATGTGAAGGGGAAGTAAGAATGATTGGGAAATGATCACTATCATGTAAATCCGAGAGAACAGACCAGGTGAAGTCTAATGCAGCGGAGGAAGAGTAGACTAAGAGATCGATGCAAGAGATAGTATGAGTCAGAGGATCAAAATGGGTGTGAGTACCTGTATATAAAACATGGAGGGGGTTGGTAGCAAGAAAAGCCTCTAACTGAATGCCACGGGAATCACAGTGAGACCCCTGCAGAGGAAATGATGGGCATTAAAATCGCCAAGTAACAGAAGTGGTGGCGGTAATGATGAAACAAGAAAGGCAATATCTGGGATAGATAATGCCCGAGAAGGCGAGAGATGCAAAGAACAGAGTGTATACTACCTATGCAAGTGGATACGGGCTGCTGTGTAATGCAGCGAAGTACGAACTGGTGGTACTGAATATCAGTGCATAGAAGAAGGGCACTTTCATTAAAGGTCCCATCAGGAAAAGGATCTGAAGAATACTATAAATTATAGCCTGAGATAGGATAGATAACGGAAGAGTGTAATTTTGGTTCCTGTAAGCAAACACCAACAGTGGAAAACTGTAAATAGGCCATGTTTGGCAACGATAAAGATACCTGAAATCCGCAGGTAAGGGTACCTACGGACTAGAGGGGTTAGAAAAGTCCACATGCGGTGGCAAAGGAAAACGTTCAAGTAGCGAAGGAACGGTGCGTTGTGAAGAAAGGAGTTGTGCAGATGGAGAAGAGGAAAGAGAAGGAACAGAGGGTGGATCAGTGTCCATTGATGGTTTGGTCTCTGCAATATATTCACAGATTGCTTCAAGTGTTTCAGAGTTCAGAGACGTAGTATGGGAGGCAATATTGGAGATGGAAGGAGGAGGAGTTTGAGTAAAGATTGGAGCTGTAATGGACTGTACCAAGGTAGGGTGGGGCGAAAGGGTGGAGGGAACTGGAGAAATGTGGGAGGGGACAGAAGAGGCAGAAACCTGGGAGGTGGCAGAAGAGGAAGAAATTTGGGAGGGGACAGGGGAAGAAGGCACAGTACGAGGAGGAGGATGAACCTCCACACTTGTAACAGAGCCAGTGAGAGGGGAAGACCCAGGTACAGAAACCGGGAAGGTAAAATGTGGAGGTGGATGAAGGGAAGGAGGGGTTAAAGGAGATTTTTTGGGCCTCTGAGAAGTAGAGGGACGATTGGGAGGAGGTGTCGTATGAGGTCTTGTCGATACCGGGGTTTGTGAGGGAGGACACGAAGAAGTGAGGACAGACTGAGGAGTTGAAGTAGGGATGTCTGAGCCCAGGACAGCAAAATAATTAGATACAGGAGTGACTATGAGACTGGCAACTGCAGAGGCGGCTGCAGAAGATGTGACCCCAGAAGTGGGGGGACGCTTTGAAACACTAGAATAAGAAACACAGGGCAGTCTCCCTTGGAGGCGGAGATGAGAAACCGCCATAGCATAAGGGAGACCTTCTGCCTCTTTGAGGCAACGAATTTCTCGCTCATTTAAGTAGACTTGGCAACGGTGAGAGTACGAAGGGTGAGCCTCATGACAATTAAGGCAAGAGGGAGTTCGGACTGCAAGACGTACTAGAATGGTCATCGGCACCACAGACTGGGCATTCGGCTATAGATCTGCAATATTTTGCTGGGTGGCCAAATCGCCAGCAATTCCTGCACTGTTGCGGTGTAGGGATCACCTTCCGAACTTGTAACCGATGTCCTGCTACATAAACAGAGGATGGGAGTTTACGGCTGTCAAAAGTTAAATGAGCCGCATTGCAAGGGTATCGTCTTCTACCTTGAGAATTGGTAGATCTTGGAGTTCCAGCTGTTCGAGAATGTCAGTGCCACATGTCTGGAAATTCTGTTGGACTATGGTATGGGGCAGAATAACAGTACCACTACAAGAATTGAGGGAATGATGTTTTACAATAGTGATAGGAATAGTATTGATATGTGAAAGAAGAGAAAGATCATAAGCTTGGGTAGAATTCTGGACTGTGATGATCTGCGTACCACTCTTAAGAGAATGAAAGGAAATATCTCTACCAACGTGGTGTAAGAGCGCTTTGCCAATACTATGGTCGGAAAGATAGGCAATAGAAGTCGGTCTTAATGTAAAGAATTTAGTCCATTGTGTGGTCCGAAACTGAGTGTGGAGAGGGAGTGCATGACGTGTCGGTCTTTTCCGAGTAGAATGGGAAGGTAATGAAGTAGCATCATTAGGAGATTATCGTTGACTTTTAGAAGTGGGACCAGAGTCGGTCCGACGTGGGACAGGCTGGCAATTCGAAAATCGCCTCACGGTAGAGGGAGAAGCCGGAAGCATAGTCAAAGGAAAGCGGAAATCAGACAAATCGAAGGAGTCAGTGGAAGCCCCGGTACCTGAAGCAGATGAGGAAACAACACCAGAAAGAGGTAAAGGGGCCTTAGGAATGTCCGAAGAATGGCCAAAAGACGAGGTGAGGTCAGAACGGGGTGCGGTAACAAGAAGGGGCCCAGGGGTAGCGGGGTCATGGATCGGGTACTCCATGGTTAGGTTACTTCTTTCTTTTTGTTTTTAAGAAAAAAAACAAGAAAGAAGAAAATAAAATAAAAATAAAAAAAAAATAAAAAAAGGGGGAACCGGGGAGGGATAGTTCCTAGGAGGAATGAAAGAGCCAGAAATCTCCCTCCGCGCCCAAGAGGACCTCAGCACAGCAAGTAGCACAGATGCAGCATGGAACCCGTGCCATACCCTACCCATCATGCCAGTAAACCAGCAATCTGGGATAGCAACCTCACATCTGCCGAGCTACCTCAGTGGACAAAAGAGAGAGCGGCCGGATATCTGCCACAAAGCATACCTCCTTCGGCCACCACCCCCGGAATCCGAAAGGTAATCCAGATTCCACGGCAAACTACGCCACCGCCAAGAACCTCAATGGAATGGGATGGTCCCCGGTATCCTTTCCCCTACCTAGGAACTAGCGCGCCTGTGGGAAAAAATCCCAAAGGCCAAAAAGGAAGAGCAAAAGGGAGGGGTGGGGAGGAGGAGGAGGAGGAAAGGAAAAAGGGGAGGCTGGGGAGGATGGGATAGGGAAGGGGGGATTGAGGGTAATTAATTTCGGTCTGAGGAAGGGGACCAACAGGTCTAATTCCTCAGACCAAGAGCCTCTTCACCATGCCAACAAGGCCGCCTTGAAGAGGGTGGAAAGTACAGTGCCTACACTCAGGAGTAGTGTGGATGTTACAGTTCAAAAATTCATGAATTTTGATATCTACTCTCATGACAAGACAGTTATTGAATAAATGATGATCTTTTATTTATTTATTTATTTATCTAGATCAAGAAGGTCATTACATTTTTTCTTAAAATGAAAAAAGAAAATACGACTTCGAAATTCATAAGTTTTCTTGGATAAGAGTGAACTGAGAGTAAAAAACTTTGTTACAAAACTGGAGAGAATATACTTCCATAAAAGAATAATTCCCTTACACGTTAAAAGATTTTGTTTTTAAATTGGTATTTATTTTACCATATATACATACTTAGGGTCGTTTAGAATTTTGGTGAGAGCGTCAACGATCATGTCCACAGTAAGTTCTTCCCATATCAAAAAGTCTCCTAGTCCAGAGTTCTTAATAAACATGCTGTTCTTGGGTTGGTCACCGTAGAGAGGTAGAGCGAGGAGTGGCGTGGCGTGGTAGATGGCTTCTTGCATACTGAGGAGACCACCGTGTGTGATGAACACCTTCACGTTGTTGTGAGCTGTGGAACAATGTTAGTGAAAACAAGAGAGAGGATGGTACATTATTAATGAAAACTGAAAGATCTCTCGGGTCGTCGTTGACGCTTTTAAGTTTTAATTGGGAACATAAAAGAAACCTAGAATGAGGCTATGGCAGACGGAGGTTAAGAGACGGCTACGGTACTCGGAGGTTAGGAGACGGCTATGGCAGACAGACGTTAGGAGACGGTTATAGTTAGGTTCTAAAGATTTATTAATGCAATGGGAGAGGCAAGCACCTACGGAAAGAAAGGCAAAGGTAAAATATTTTCAAGCGAGATTGCTAGAGGAGCATTTGTGGCCGTTTAAAAATGGATAAATGTGTTTGGAAACGGAAAGGACCAGTTTATTAGATGACTATGGCATAAGGAAGCCGACTAATTGTACTTTTCTAACCTATTGGGAAAGAAACAGCTTGTTGCACGTTTAAAAGAGTAAGAGAAGTAGCTTTGTTTCAAGGACAGAAAATCGAACGACGTTACACTGAACAATAATCTTCTGACGAAACCCAAGTTTCATTTTCAAAGATGAAAAAGATTGAAAAGTGTTATCTTTGTTCGGGATTTACACGTCTAGCGTTGGCTGGGCGCCGAGGTATTGGTCCAGTGTGGTACGGTGGTTAGAACACTGTGTACATTGTCCCTAACTTCATAGGTTCGAGTCTCCATCGACATATATATATATATATATATATATATTATAATATATATATATATATATAAAATATATGTTTATGTTTGTGCCTAATTGTAAAACTGGTTCAATTGCAAGAACTCATTTAAATTAAGTCCTTTCTAAAATTTCTCTTATACGTTTAAAGATATATATTTTTCATTAATGTTGATGTAAAAATTTATAATTTTTCCCCAAAAGGGGAACTTAGAAAACTTACCTAACCTTATTATAACAAGCGCCAATTTGTTTTAGCCTAACCCAACTAAATATAATTAGATTTGTTTACAGAAATTTTAATACTAAACAAACACAGTGAAATATTTTTTTTTCGTTAGGTTCAGAATGTTTTTGGCGAAATTATTGCATACACAGATTTTCACATTGTCCTATATGGCAAGATAAAGCGTTGCTATTTAAGCCAAGATCGCAAGTTCTGCCTATTCGGCACGACATATATATATATATATATATATATATATTATATATTATATAATATATATAATATATATATAATATATATATTTATATATATGTATATATATATATATATATATTAATATATATATTATATATATATATAATTTAATATATATATATATATTTTTATATATATATATTATATATATATATATATAATATATATTATATATATATAATATTATATATATATTAATATTATATATATATAAAATATTAATATATAATATATATATATATATAAATATAAAATATATATATATATTATATATATAATATATATTTTATATATATTAAAATATATATATAAAATTATATATAAAATATATAATATATATATCAAAACAACCACTCTGAAAGAATAGAGAAATTCCATGCGCTTTCGTGACTATCACATTATCAAGGAACTATGAAAGTAAAGCACCCAAGGAAGCTATGTAAGGGGTCTGGCCAGCACCTCACTATCAGATCCCAAACGGTTAAAAAACCTGACGCGCGCCGACCCAACTTGGATAGGTCCTTTGCACAACCCACCCCACAAACTATTATCCCCAAAGAAAATTTAAAATTTATTTGTCCAGTGTATTATTAAATTCTTCCCAAATTTCTATTAATTATAAATGGATCTAATTTATATAAACCAAAGGAAATATTCATATTATTGTCAAAAACTGCTTTTTATGAAACAAGATTCAATTATATTCCTGTCGACCATGGACTTGCTTGATACTACTTTCTCAACTTTTTGAAAATCAATTGGATGGTTAAAATCTCTTACATGAATAAATAGAGCTTTGGGAATCTTGTCCAGTTCTAATGCTATATTTATGTTGTTTTAATCTTAGTTCGAGATTTTTACCAGTTTGACCGTAATAAACTTTATCGTAAAAATCTCGAACTAAGATTAAAACAACATAAATATAGCATTAGAACTGGACAAGATTCCAATGCTCTATTTATTCATGTAAGAGATTTTAACCATCCAATTGATTTTCAAAAAGTTGAGAAAGTAGTATCAAGCAAGTCCATGGTCGACAGGAATATAATTGAATCTTGTTTCATAAAAAGCAGTTTTGACAATAATATGAATATTTCCTTTGGTTTATATAAATTAGATCCATTTATAATTAATAGAATTTGGGAAGAATTTAATAATACACTGGACAAATAATTTTTAAATTTTCTTGGGTATAATAGTTTGTGGGGTGGGTTGTGCAAAGGACCTATCCAAGTTGGGTCGGCGCGCGTCAGGTGTTTAACCGTTGTGGGATCTGATAGTGAGGTGCTGGCCAGACCCCTTATATAGCTTCCTTGGATGCTTTACTTTCTCTATTCTTCGCACTCCAGAAGATAGTGTGTAAGGGGCAGCTGGACAACGTGCTGACAGTACTGGCACATCTCCTCAGCCTTGTCTACCATCATCTTGGCTGTGGGAAAGCCCAAACGAAGCCGATGGATGGCGGTACACTGCGCTCTGGACTAGCTTCAGTCATATGGAGGGGGTTCTCCCTGATTCGCTGCTTGGTACCTCTGTTGAGATGGTGTATCACCTAAGACCTCCCCCATAAGTTTCATGGCTCTGGCGGCCACCAGTTTGGTCTGTCGTAGGCTGATGGGGACAGTAATCCTAACATGTGGATAGTCTGTTGCTGCCTTGGCTGCATCATCTGCCGCCTCATTTCCCCGGATGCCAGCATGGCTGGGGATCCAGTTCAATGCCGATCTGTTACCCTCAACTTCAAAGGGTGTCATTATGTGGTCTAGACCACACCTAACTATCACATCCCACAACAAAGCAACACCTGACACGCGACTCATAAAAAAGGGAACACTGCAGCAGGCCCACTGGCCCAACTAGACAGGTCTTTCACACAACCCACGAACAAACTATTCTACCCAACAATTAAGAATATAAAATTTATTATTTGTCCAATGTATTATTAAATTCTTCCCAAATTCTATTAATTATAAATGGATCTAATTTATATAAACCAAAGGAAATATTCATATTATTGTCAAAACTGCTTTTTATGAAACAAGATTCAATTATATTCCTGTCGACCATGAACTTGCTAGATTCAACTTTCTCAACTTTTTGAAAATCAATTGGATGGGTAAAAATCTCTCACATGAATAAATAGAGCCTTGGAATCTTGTCCAGTTCTAATGCTATATTTATGTTGTTTTAATCTTAGTTCGAAACTTTTACCAATTTGACCGTAATAAGCTTTATCGCAAATTTTACAAGGAATCTTTAGACACTCGTCGCATTTTTGGGGGAAAATTCTTTTTTTTAAAAGTTTTTTACTGTATCAAGTTTTTAAATACAACTTTGATATTAACGTCTTAAGAAGAAAAGAATATCAACCAAGTTTCATGGTAAGGGGGAAAAACGTATTTTAGTTGAATAAGGGGTGGTTGTCCCTTTTTTTTCTTGTAAAAAATTTTCTAGCAATTTTACTCCGCTGCTCTCTCTTTACCTTCCCTTTTCGCTGATGGACCCCCCTTTATCGGACTTCCCCATTGACTTTTTTTCAACGGGCTGATTTTGACAAATTCTGATCCTTCAGCCCTTTTACTTTAATCTCTTGCTACCCTTTTACCCCGACTTCCCCCGCCCCCCTGTTTTCTGTAAACCCCGCTGATCACCCCCCCCCCTTTTGCCACCAAATTCCCTTGCTTCCTTTCCCTACCCCGCACGCTGATAGCCCTTGGGCTTTGCGCTTCTTTTTGATTTAAAAAAAAATCTAGCAATTTTAAAGGTTTTTCTTTTCATTTTTTGGGTATTTCAAATCATTACCTATTTTTAAAATTTTGGGTTTTCCTGTCTATGAATTGGTTTTCAAATACGTTAAACTCTCAAAAACATGATGAGGACACAGACATTTTAAATACTTGATATGAAGTAAAAGCATACATAGGAAACAGTTATTTGTGGTTTTCTGAAAAAATTTTTTTTGAATTCATCTAGAAAAATTTAGAAAAAGGCAATGAGTTATTTTTTTCAAAATCAACAGTAAAGTTTTAGAATGGGTAAGCTATTTAATTACCAAGGGAAAAGGTGTATATTCATTTTTGGATAAGACAAAATATCATCAAAACCTGAACTTTTGGTCTATAAAGGGGGGATTGGTTTTTAAACAGCCTTTTTTCAAAAAAATTCCATGTATAGGGTTCTAAAGAAAGGGGGAAAAAGGATTTCCCATTGCCAACCAAACTTTTGAGTGAAAACTTTTAATTTAAAAACAAATTTTGCTAAAAAATGCAAAGTTAAAAAGTTTAATGATTGTAGGAACTGGCAATGGGAAATCTTTTTAACGAGTTTTCAATAAGAAATAATAATTTTTCCCAAAAGGAACTTTCGTAAACAAGGAAGTAAACATCAAAACTAACCTGTTAAAATCATTTTAAATCAGTCAAAGGGGCTTAATTTATCAACTAAATTATGTTTTTTTTAAATTTTAAAAAAATTTGAAATTTTGCCAACAATAGAGCCAAAATTCAATTGCCTTTGGGTAAATTTTTATGAAATGATCCCTTTGGGCTAATAATTGGCTGACGGATTCCCTGGTTTTTTGTGTTTTAAATTTGTCCATTATGTAAGGGAAAGATGGGTTTGCCGGAAAATAAAATTTTTTGTTAATTCATTCTGCCTTTCAGTAGTTTTATTTTTATTAAAATTGCTGTTAACTGTTTCTAGGGAATTTTTTTTTAAGTTTTTGAAAGGTTTCAGTATCATCTAAGAGATTTTTCATTTTTTTTGGCAATCATTTTTTTATAATTCTATTCTTTATTTTTTTGTTAGAAGGTGAAAAAAAAGGTTAAAGAAAAGAAATACAAGGAAGAAAAGGAAAAAAAACAGGGAAAACAGAAAACAAAGGGAAAGGAAAAAAAAAAAGAACATGGGAAAAACGGGGGAAGAAAAAAAAAAAAAAAAAAAAAAAAAATTAATAAAAATTTTTTAATAAAAAAAAAAAAAAAGGTGGTGTGGGGGGGGAAAAAAAGGGAGGAAAAAAGAGATTTTTGGGAGAAAAGTATTTTAAGGGAAAGAGAGGAGAAAAAAACCCCAGGTTTAAAGGAAAAAGGGGGGGTTAAACATGGGAGGACTGTGCGCCCCCTTTCTTTTTTTTTTTTCCTTTTCGGGGGTTTTTTTTTAAAGTTTTAAAATTTAAACCAAAAAAATTTTCTTTTTTTGGCTTTTTTCCCCTTTTTAAATTCTTTTTTTTTTTTCGCTTTTTGCAAAATTTTTTAAATTTTTATTTTAAAAAGCAAAAACATGAGGCAATTGGGAATGTTTTTTTTAACAGGGCTATATCCCCATTCCCTTACTAATATTAATTCATTAGTGGTAAATCAGAAAATTTTAAAAGTTTTTTTTGAAGTTGCAAAACTTAGGCCAAACCTGAGCAGTGCTTGGATTTCTCTATTCATTCACAGTGGTTGTTTTGCTTATATGTATAACACACACACATTATATATTATATATATTTTATATATATATAATTTATATTATTTTATATATATTTTTATATATATTTATATATATATATATATATTATTTTATATGTGTGTGTGTGTGTGTGTGTGTGGAACAATCCAAATGTGGATGGAAATTTTTAGCACAAGATCTTTTGCACCCTCTTTGCGCCGTCAGAAGCTATGTACTTTTGCAAGGCTCGCAACAGAGAGGAGAAAACTTCTCTCTGAGGTTCCTCAGAAGTGTAAACTGTTGGGCTGTGTCACATTACAATGAGAGACTGTCGTCTGCTTTTCTTCCACCTCCACCCGTCCCTTCTCTTCCTTTACAGGGACGGGGAGGGAGGAACTTCACAACTTTACGGGAAGCTAGTTACGAAATAATCATAGTCGTACTCAGCTCAAAGCGTCATTTTAATCAGCATCAACTAATCTAGTGACATATTGAATAAAATTACCTAAGAAGTAAATACACCCACATACTTAAGCTTTATGTAACTTAAGAACATTAAACTAATCAGATTTGCTGTGTGTCACCCTATACGTCCGAGAATGTTGCAGAAAGTGTTTTCTACAAACATTCCTACATATGTACCTGCCTTGCTCAAAAAAAAATGATTTTACATCTATAAATAAAGAACCTGAAAATTTATAAACAAAAAAACTACGTGATTGAGGCTGCCCCATAAACTAAGACTCACCAAGAATATCCTGCTGGGGAAGCCACTTGCTGATCATCACGTTGTCAGGGACGTCCTCCAGCTCTTCCTCGTATTTCCAGATGACTCGTTGTGGCAGCCTGCGGAAAGCTTGGATGAAGAGGTCGCGGTACTGGACGGGCATCGAGGTACTGCGCGCAATAGATCCCAAACTGAAGTAAATTACTCCGGATCCTGCTCCAGCGATCCACGATTCTAATTCCTTTAAAAATGTGTTTTATTACATTATAGGCAAAGAATTACACAATGAAAGCTAGGTCAGAAGAGCAAGACAACAGACCTGAGTCTGTGAAAACAGAATTATGGCTCACTGACAGGGACCAGTGACATTGTTTACAGAGACATAACACGATGTTAGAAACAAATGTCAGGTAGTCAGGACAACTTACCTGAGGCAAAGGTTTGGCGGGACGACAGTGCATGGCGCCCACCTCCACCTGTGAGGGCAGGAGAGGCAGTGGTGTGCTGATAGAAAAGTGACTGTTGAGCAGCGATAAACTCACGTTCCTCTCCAGGTCCAACAACAGTGGCAGCTCCGGGAACTGAGCTGAGATCTGAGGAATACCACCAATACTTTACACTTGTTGATGGGGGCGGGTCTGGCATTGCATCAAAATATCAAGATGATTTTGTTCCTCAAAGTAACATTAGCTTCCACACATTATAGTAAAATTATAAAATCACAATTCATGAAACTGAATAATCATATACAGATAGTTTTACTCATTATTTGACAATCATAGGCTCCATCAGCCGCTTGTATTGTCAGTGATGGTATATTGCTCACCTCTTTTTGTATCAGTGGCACAACACTCCATTTCCTCCAGTAAAGCGAAAACCCAATGTGTACGAAAGTATTGTAGAGTCGATGCCAGAGACTCATGGGTCTTGGGTAGTCCTCCAAGAAATTAGGAACGTAGGCTGGGTTGAGAACGTTGCCCAGAACGGAACTCTGACGTGGTTCCATCCCTGACGTTGAAAGGGTAATGAAGGGAATTTCGTGCAGGAAGGGATATGCAATCTGTAGGAGAGCCAGTTCTGAGCCGCAATACTGAATTTAACCAAAACTTTCATGAAAAATTCCAGAATTATCCTCACTATTCTTAGTAAAACCCAACATGCAGAAAGACATCAGCAGATTTGTAGATTTTTCTAACCCAGTGTTCCTGGGCAACATTTATAAACTACAAAACAATCACCAACAATCAAGGCACATTATCAAGGAACTATAGTTCCTTGATAATGTTAATGGTGATGGTGGTGGTTGGTGGTGATGGTTGGTGCTGGTTGTGGTTTGTGGTGGTTGATGGTGGTTGGTGGTGTGTGGTCGAGGTGGTTGGTGGCGGTTGTTGTTGATAATGGTTGGCGGTGGTTGTTGTTGGCAATGGTTGGCGGTGGTTGTTGTTGGCAATGGTTGGCGGTGGTTGTTGATAATGGTAGGCGGTGGCTGTTGTTGGTAATGGTTTGGGGGTGGTTGTGTGGGGAGTAGTTGGCGGTGGTTGTTGTTGGAGTAGTTGGCGGTGGTTCTTGGAGGTGTTTGGTGGTGGTTGTGGTTGGTGGGGGTGATTGGTGGTGGTTGTTGTTTGGTTTATGGTGGTGATTGTTGATGGTGATGGTGATTGTTGTTGTTTGGTGATGGTGGTTGTTGTTGTTTGGTGATGGTGATTGTTGTTGTTTGGTGATGGTGATTGTTGTTGTTTGGTGATGGTGATTGTTGTTGTTTGGTGATGGTGATTGTTGTTGTTTTGGTGATGGTGATTGTTGTTGTTTGGTGATTGTGGTTGTGGTGATGTTGTTGTTGGTGGTTGGTTGACGGTGGTTAGTGCAGGTGGTGGTTTTGTTTAGGGGTGGTTGGTGATGACTGGTGGTGGTGATTGATGGTAGTTGGTGGAGGTTGTGGTAGTGGTTAGTGGTGGTGGTGTTGATTGGTGGTGGTTGTGGTGGTGGTGGTGGTGATGGTGGTTAGTGGTGGTGTAATTTATCATTATTTAATGTTGTTATTGTTTTATTATGCATAATTTATCAATTAAAATTTATCATAGGTATGTATATAAACAACAGGTTAAGATATTGTTTCAATTAAGGTGAAAGAAGCCGCACTTGGGCTGCGGCTACGACAACCATTACAAAATTTGAAAATTAATTATGCTTACCAAAAAATGGGTCAACCTGTCAAAATTTTGTTGTAAATTTCGTTTTCGTGCGATGTTTCTCAAGAAATTAATAATACAATAATAATCATAATATTGTAAATATTAATAATCATTATTTTTTTATTATCACACCGGCCGATTCCCACCAAGGCAGGGTGGCCCGAAAAAGAAAAACTTTCACCATCATTCACTCCATCACTGTCTTGCCAGAAGGGTGCTTTACACTACAGTTTTTAAACTGCAACATTAACACCCCTCCTTCAGAGTGCAGGCACTGTACTTCCCATCTCCAGGACTCAAGTCCGGCCTGCCGGTTTCCCTGAATCCCTTCATAAATGTTACTTTGCTCACACTCCAACAGCACGTCAAGTATTAAAAACCATTTGTCTCCATTCACTCCTATCAAACACGCTCAAGCATGCCTGCTGGAAGTCCAAGCCCTCGCACACAAAACCTCCTTTACCCCCTCCCTCCAACCCTTCCTAGGCGACCCCCACCCCGCCTTTCCCTTCCACTACAGACTGATACACTCTTGAAGTCATTCTGTTTCGCTCCATTCTCTCTACATGTCCGAACCACCTCAACAACCCTTCCTCAGCCTCTGGACAACAGTTTTGGTAATCCCGCACCTCCTCCTAACTTCCAACTACGAATTCTCTGCATTATAAATTCACACCACACATTGCCCTCAGACATGACATCTCCACTGCCTCCAGCCTTCTCCTCGCTGCAACATTCATCACCACGCTTCACACCCATATAAGAGCGTTGGTAAAACTATACTCTCATACATTCCCCTCTTTGCCTCCAAGGACAAAGTTCTTTGTCTCCACAGACTCTAAGTGCACCACTCACTCTTTTCCCCTCATCAATTCTATGATTCACCTCATCTTTCATAGACCCATCCGCTGACACGTCCACTCCCAAATATCTGAATACGTTCACCTCCTCCATACTCTCTCCCTCCAATCTGATATTCAATCTTTCATCACCTAATCTTTTTGTTATCCTCATAACCTTACTCTTTCCTTATTTTACCTTTAATTTTCTTCTTTTGCACACCCTACCAATTCATCCACCAATCTCTGGCAACTTCTCTTCAGAATCTCCCAAGAGCACAGTGTCATCAGCAAAGAGCAGCTGTGACAACTCCCACTTTGTGTGTGATTCTTTATCTTTTAACTCCACGCCTCTTGCCAAGACCCTCGCATTTACTTCTCTTACAACCCCATCTATAAATATATTAAACAACCACGGTGACATCACACATCCTTGTCTAAGGCCTACTTTTACTGGGAAAAATTTCCCTCTTTCCTACATACTCTAACTTGAGCCTCACTATCCTCGTAAAAACTCTTCACTGCTTTCAGTAACCTACCTCCTACACCATACACTTGCAACATCTGCCACATTGCCCCCCTATCCACCCTGTCATACGCCTTTTCCAAATCCATAAATGCCACAAAGACCTCTTTAGCCTTATCTAAATACTGTTCACTTATATGTTCACTGTAAACACCTGGTCCACACACCCCCTACCTTTCCTAAAGCCTCCTTGTTCATCTGCTATCCTATTCTCCGTCTTACTCTTAATTCTTTCAATTATAACTCTACCATACACTTTACCAGGTACACTCAACAGACTTATCCCCTATAATTTTTGCACTCTCTTTTATCCCCTTTGCCTTTATACAAAGGAACTATGCATGCTCTCTGCCAATCCCTAGGTACCTTACCCTCTTCCATACATTTATTAAACAATTGCACCAACCACTCCAAAACTATATCCCCACCTGCTTTTAACATTTTTATCTTTATCCCATCAATCCCCGGGTGCCTTACCCCCTTTCATTTTACCTACTGCCTCACGAACTTCCCCCACACTCACAACTGGCTCTTCCTCACTCCTACAAGATGTTATTCCTCCTTGCCCTATACACGAAATCACAGCTTCCCTATCTTCATCAACATTTAACAATTCCTCAAAATATTCCTTCCATCTTCCCAATACCTCTAACTCTCCATTTAATAACTCTCCTCTCCTATTTTTAACTGACAAATCCATTTGTTCTCTAGGCTTTCTTAACTTGTTAATCTCACTCCAAAACTTTTTCTTATTTTCAACAAAATTTGTTGATAACATCTCACCCACTCTCTCATTTGCTCTCTTTTTACATTGCTTCACCACTCTCTTAACCTCTCTCTTTTTCTCCATATACTCTTCCCTCCTTGCATCACTTCTACTTTGTAAAAACTTCTCATATGCTAACTTTTTCTCCCTTACTACTCTCTTTACATCATCATTCCACCAATCGCTCCTCTTCCCTCCTGCACCCACTTTCCTGTAACCACAAACTTCTGCTGAACACTCTAACACTACATTTTTAAACCTAACCCCATACCTCTTCGACCCCATTGCCTATGCTCTCATTAGCCCATCTATCCTCCAATAGCTGTTTATATCTTACCCTAACTGCCTCCTCTTTTAGTTTATAAACCTTCACCTCTCTCTTCCCTGATGCTTCTATTCTCCTTGTATCCCATTTACCTTTTACTCTCAGTGTAGCTACAACTAGAAAGTGATCTGATATATCTGTGGCCCCTCTATAAACATGTACATCCTGAAGTCTGCTCAACAGTCTTTTATCTACCAATACATAATCAACAAACTACTGTCATTTCGCCCTACATCATATCGTGTATACTTATTTATCCTCTTTTTCTTAAAATATGTATTACCTATAACTAAACCCTTTCTATACAAAAGTTCAATCAAAGGGCTCCCATTATCATTTACACCTGGCACCCCAAACTTACCTACCACACCCTCTCTAAAAGTTTCTCCTACTTTAGCATTCAAGTCCCCTACCACAATTACTCTCTCACTTGGTTCAAAGGCTCCTATACATTCACTTAACATCTCCCAAAATCTCTCTCTCTCCTCTGCATTCCTCTCTTCTCCAGGTGCATACACGCTTATTATGACCCACTTCTCGCATCCAACCTTTACTTTAATCCACATAATTCTTGAATTTACACATTCATATTCTCTTTTCTCCTTCCATAACTGATCATTTAACATTACTGCTACCCTTCCTTTGCTCTAACTCTCTCAGATACTCCAGATTTAATCCCAATTATTTCCCCCCACTGAAACTCTCCTACCCCCTTCAGCTTTGTTTCGCTTAGGGCCAGGACATCCAACTTCTTTTCATTCATAACATCAGCAATCATCTGTTTCTTGTCATCCGCACTACATCCACGCACATTTAAGCAACCCAGTTTTATAAAGTTTTTCTTCTTCTCTTTTTTTAGTAATTGTATCATTTTAGTAATTGTATCATTAATTACATCTGTCAAATAATATTAATATTGATTACTTAATGTAATAAAATAACCTTTTGCCATTATTATAAAGAGGCCCAGAAATGTTGCAGACGCCGTGACGTAAAGAAATATGTCGCTCTGGGCCTCTATAAAGTCCTATATTCATGCTATTATTGGCAATTTTATTATCACAAGTGTCACATGCTTTTCAGAATTATATAAGAAACACGATGTTACGAACATGGCCAGTTGGTATCTGGGTTATGGTGCTTTTCATAACAAACTAGCAAACTTAGCACGTCTAAGTGTTTATTATGGTTATTAATAAATTAAACAGAAACCAAGGAAATTCCTTTTCCTCTACGAATGAAGACCCCTAGGACTTGTTAAGTTTGTTAGTTTGTTACGAAAGAACTGTAACCCAGGACCAACTGGCCATGTTCGAACAAAAGGTAGCGAGGATAGATCTTATACCAAGGCGGGACATGGCTCCTTGAAGATGTTGAAGTAAGTTGATCTTTATCAGATGTGGATCTCACGAGGCATCCCTACCGTGAGAAAAACTTTATTCAACCCAAAGCCGCGGACAATTGCGCGAGCATTTATTTTCGCTCAATGGGGATGGCCCTCGGGTAGGTGGCAGAATCCATTATAGTGAATAGTTAACTGATATTCCTCGCCTTTGTCTGGAAGTGGACCTACGCATCGATGATTAGACGGGAAAAAGGCTCGCCATCTAGAGCAATAGGACAAGAGGAGCCGGAGGCGGGGTATGAGCGTGTTTTTCCGACGGACTGATAACCCAGCAACTGCAAAGATGCTCCACCACAGCGCATTCGTGACTACTCACATTACCAAGGAACTATGAAATAAATCATCCAATGGAAGCTATAATAAGGGGTCTAGCCAACACCTCTTTATCAGCTCACACAAACGAATTAACACCTGACCCGCGCGTCGACCCAACTTGGATAGGTCCTTTGCACAACTCACGCCACAAACTATTCTACCAAAAAAATTTAAAAATTATTTATTTGTCCAGTGTATTATTAAATCATCTCCAATTCTTTTAATTATAAATGGATCTAATTTATTTAAACCAAAGGAAATATTCATATTATTGTCAAACTGCTTTTTTATGAAACAAGGTCAATTATATCCTGTCGACCATGGATCTTGCTTGATCTACTTCTCAACTTTTTGAAATCAATTGAATTGTTAAAATCTCTACATGAATAAATAGAGCATTGGAATCTTGTCCAGTTCTAACTGCTATATTATGTTGTTTTAATTCTTATATCGAGATTTTTACAGTTTTGACAGTAATAAACTTGATCGCAAATTTTACAAGAATCTTATAGACACATCCATCACATTTTGGGGGGGAATTCTTTATCAAAAGTTTTTTTACTGTATCAAGACTTTTTGAATACAACTTTAATATTAAAAGTCATAAGAAGAGAAGGCATATCAACCAAGTTTTCATGGTAAGGGGAGAACCAACATATTTTTTTTTTAGTTGAATAAGGCTGTATGTCCCTTTTTGATTGTAAAAAGATTTCTAGCAACTTTAAAAGATTTATCAATTACATTTCTTGAGTATTAAATCATTACCTATTTCATAAATTTTGGATATTTCCTCGTCTATGAATTAGGACTACAAATACGTAAAGCTCACAAAAACATTGATGAAAAACAGACAGTTTGATGCGAGGAATAATAGTGGACATAGGAACAGTTATTTGTATGTTTTCTGTAAATTTTAAATTTGATTCATTATTACCCTTATAAATTAATTAATAGCCTTTCATAGATGTTTTAATTAATAAGGGTAATAAATGAATTCAAATTTAAATTTACAGAAAATCCTACAATTAACTGTTCCTATGTCCCATTATTTCCTCGCATCAAGATAGAGTCAAACTGTCTGTTTTCTTTCTTCATCAATGTTTTTTGAGAGCTTTAACGAATTGAGTCCTGAGTTCATAGAGAGGAAATATCTCAAAATTTATGAAATAGGTAATGATTAAAATACCCAAGAAATGGTAATTGTTAAATCTTTTAAAGTGCAGAAATTTACCTTTTACAATCCAAAAGGGACAACCAGCCTTATTCAACTAAAAATATGTTGTTCTCCCTTACCATGAAAAACTTGTTGATATGGATGGATGGTGGCCTTCTCTCTTAAGACTTTTAATATTAAAGTTGTATTCTAAAATCTGATACAGTAAAAAAACTTTTGATAAAGAATTCCCCCCAAAAATTCTGATGGATGTGTCCTATAAGATCCTTGTAAAATTGGATAAAGTTTAATCCGGTCAAACTGGTAAAAATCTCGAACTAAGAATTAAAACAACATAAATATAGCATTAGTACTGGAACAAGATCTCAATGCTCTATTTATTCATGTAAGAGATTTTAACCATCCAATTGATTTTCAAAAAGTTTGAGAAAGTAGTATCAAGCAAGTCCATGGTGAAAGGAATAAAATTGAATCTTGTTTCATAAAAAAAAGCAGTTTTGACAATAATATGATATTTCCCTTGGTTAAATAAATTATATCCATTTATAATTAATAGGAATTTGGGAAGAATTTAATATAACTGGACAAAAATAATTTTTAATTTTCTGGGTAGAATAGTTTTTTGGGGTGAGTTTGTGCAAAGGACCCTATCCAAGTATGGGTCATGCGTGCGTCAGGTGTTTAAACCTTTGTGGGATTCTGATAGTGAGGTGTTGGCCAGACCCTTGTGTACTTCCTTGGATGCTTTAACTTTCATAGTTCCTTGATAAGGTGATTGTCAAAGAAAGCCGCTACTACCTAATCTTACCTAACCTTATTATAAGGCAAGTGCAATTTATTTTATGCCTAACCCAACTAAATATATTTTAGATCTTGTTTACAATAATTTAATACTAACACAAACACAGGGAAATATAATTTTTGTTCTTAGGTTCAGAATGATTTTTGGCGAAAATATTGCAAACACAAAATTTTCACTTGTCCTAAATGACAACATGACGTTACTATTAAGCCAAGATCGCAAGTTCTCTATTCGGCACGAACGTATATATAATATATATATATATATAATATCTATTATATATATATATATATATATATATATATATATAAATAGATATTATAATATAATATATATATATTATATATATAATATGATATATATATATATATATATATATATAATACAAATATATATATATATATATATATAAATATATAAATGCAAAACACCACTCTGAAAGAATAAGAAATTCCAATCGCTTTTGGACTACTCCACATATGTGAGTAAGTACGCTTGAATTTCTCTATTCTTTCAGAGTGGTTTGTTTTGCATATTTTGAAATCACCTGTTTACTGTGATCTTATGCATATATATATATATATATATATATATCTATATATATATATAAATATATATATATATATATATATATATATATTATATATTTATATATATATAATTATTTTTATATATATATATAAAATTAAATATCTAGATATATATATATATCTATATATATATATATATATAATATATATATATAATATTTATATATATATTATTTAAAAACCCCTTAAACAAGGTTGATATACATTTTTACATTTAATATCAATTCATTGAATCACAATCCCTCAGACGTACAATAGCAAAATAACAAACACAATATTAACAGACACAAGGGGAAGAGGTTACACAAATACACTAGAAAATATCGGCTGATGGACAGAACATAACATTAAGAAAGATTGGTAATCTTAACCCTATTTATTACAAGAACACAACAAGGAACATAACATGCGGTGACCCCCTGTAACAGGGTCAATAAATATAATGTAAAAATAAAAAACACAGTTATAGCCATAATCCCCTCAGGTATACACCTATTCACATAATATAACTGTGGGCATATCATCAAGGCACAATACGAAAAGAAGAATATTACATAAATATATCCGGTTACTCACAACCTGCACATTAATCAATAAATGTATGACCCACATCACAATCTCATTATAAAACAAAATATATACTTTGTTTAACCCAACTAATCCCGCGGCCCCCAGTACATAAGTTCCCTACAATGGTGGCCTGTACTTATCTCTGTGAAGAAGTGTCTTGTGTGCTCCCCGTGGACTGAACCAAGATGCCCTCAATCGAGCAACTGTTACCAGCAGCTTAAGAAGAATTGAGGGTACGAAGATGGAAATACGGCGATTGACTAGGAAAAAAAAACAAGAGGATTCCGTAGTAGTCCCCTGTTCTGAGTCCATCAATTCAAGAAGGGAACGTGGACAGTGCTGACAGCATGAGACGAAGTTTGACGATCAAAAGACGAATGGAAAGGAAAGAAACGACGAATAAGAAGAAAAGAGACTGCTGTGGAAACTGTTGAGGAAATCATTCCAAAGCATTCTCGGTGCTACCCGACGAATGTGAGTCGACTACTGGGAACGCCACAACAAACGACACCAGGGAAGGTAAGAATATTGTTGTTGTTGGGGATAAGCCAGGTTAGATATATGGATAGGGCCATTCTGTTTGAAGGACAGTACTAGGAGACAGGAGTTTGCTTTCCTGGGGCTTGGATGGAGGACATTGTTTTGCCCCACTTGACAGGCATCATGAACGGTAATGGGATCAATCCCATCATCTGCCTCAGGCTGGAGGCAATGATGTAGGCAAGTGCAGAAGTGAGGACTCAGAAGTTCAAGACAGCAATAGTCATAATTAGGCCGTAATGGAGGGGTGGTGGGGGCGCCTGTTATATTAGTGGAAAAAAATTTTGTATATTATGCCAATGAGTTGGTGTTGGAATGATGGATTGTCCAAGCAAATGTAGTTAATTATGCTAGGCTGGATAAACCCTGTCGGATAATTGCAGAACCACCATTCATTGACAACTGGGACAACTCATGGCCGAAATGACATGTATGCCAGGATGGGATTCACTTATCCAGGCAGTGTGGGTTTCTTGCTAGCTCAGTTGAGGGGGTTGTTAGGACTTTCACTATGATTATTTTAAAGGTATGGGTTTGAGAAATGATAAATAATGAGTATGGATAATTGACTTATGCTCTGATATTAATGAATCTTAAAGTAACCTCATGGAAGTAACTCTGGGAAATGATACTTTCAGAAAATGTGTAAAAACAAAGATAATAGAAAAATGTGCAGAAGAAAAAAAACATATAATGGTAATTTATGCTAACAGTTGAAGCGCAAGAAATAAGATTAATTAACTACTTTGATAGCATGTGCTTGAACTACTATGTCATTGCATTAACCTGAAACGGGTATAATTTGAAAAGACTCGGATGTGTATTGCTTGAGTGTAATATTCAAGGTTTAAGTTTTTCCATGTGGATAGAAGTTGTGGAAAGGGGGAGGAGTTGCATTATATGTTCGAGAAAAATATTAACGTGCCATAAAAACAAGTATAAAAATAGATGGAACAGCACAGAATCTGTTTGGGTAGAGTTTTGTAGAAGGTCCAAGAAAACTAATTCTTGGTGTAATATGCCCGACCTCTAGGGCTTGGATCACGAAGAGAGGGAGACTTCTTTGGACGAAATTGTTAGGCTTTCTAGCACAATAACATAGTATTGTAAGGGATTTTAACTTTTGACGGAATTCTTTGACCGGTAATCTGGAGAAACAGTGACTTTATGGAAACATTCAAGATGTTTCTTTCTGAGCAGTATGTAACAGAGCCTACCAGGGGTAAATAATTTGGCTAGACCTAGTCCTGTCAATATGAAACAACTCGTAAATAACTGAGAAATCATTGAAGAGCTTGGCGCAAGTGATCAAAAATCATCACTTTTTAGCATTAACTGGGAATACAGGAATAATTTTATACACTATAAATCCCTGATTTTCGTTCGCCGATTATAATGGACTTAGGGAAACCTGTGTCAAATCTTATTGGGGTTATCTAGCTAATGATTCTATTGACATGATCATACTTATGATTACGAAGGGATCAGCTTTTATGATTCTTTTCTTAATAATGTACACCGTGCTCAGAGTATATACATTCCCCAGAGAGAAATTTTATCTGATAACAACGAGTCCCAAATGGGTTACCAGAGACTAAAGCATCTATTAGGGAGAAAAAGGGAATATATAGGCGCATCAGAAGAGGAAGGTTAACTTACTGACTAATATGTTCAGCTTAAAAAGAAGTAAAAAATGGGATTTAGAAAAGCTAAACGTGACTATGAAATTAGATTGCTAATGAATCAAAGCCAATCCAAAGGGGTTCTTTCAAGTGTATAGGACGAAGGTGAAGGAAAAATAAGGAACCTCTGAAAATTGGAAATGGACAGCCTGACGGATAACGAACTGGAATGTGTTTCCAAGTTTAATGAACTATTTTTTGTCCGTTTTACACAGAAGACATAAAGAGATTCCAGAAATTAACAATTTATTCAGTCCCTGGCGAATTCAAATTGACTAATATTACTGTCAGAGGGACATGGTTATCAAACAGACAGACAAACTGAAGCAAAATAAGTCCCTGGGCACGACGAGTTATTTCCAGGGTATCTTAAGGATGCAAGATGGAACTTAGGTCACCATTAACGAGTGTGTTCAATGCATCCATCCTAATAGGTGTAGTGCCAGAGTTTGGAAGATGGCCATGTGGTTCCTATATTCAAATCAGGGATAAGTCCACTCCTTCAAATTATACCGTCCAAATAAGCCCTGATATCTATAGTTGGCAAATTACTAGAATCAATTTATAGCTGACATTATCAAAGTCACCTTGAATAGCAGAACTTGATAAATGATTCTCAGCATGGGTTTTACGAAGGTCGATCCTGCCTGACAACTTTCTGACGTTCTTCAATAGAACATTTAGCATGTAGACAGTGATAAACAATATGATATTGTTTATGTTGGATTTTAGTAAAGCCTTCGATAGAGGTACCTCACAAGAGTCTCTTGAGAAAAGTGGCACCTCATGGAATAGGAGGTAAATTCTAGCATGGAAGAGGCATAGCTTACCATAGAAAGCAGAGAGTTACCATTAATGGGTTCAAATCAGAATGAGGCTTAGTTACTAGTGCGTTCCACAAGGATCTCAGTTTTAGGCCTCTCTGTTTCATAATTTACATTATGACCTTGATGAAGGGATTACGAGTGTCATGAGAAGTTTGCTGATGATACTAAGACAGGCTGTATAATCACTCTGAGGAGAATCACTGAAACTACATGATGATTTGGACAAATTAATGCTTGGTCTGAAAAATGGCAACCCGAAGTTCAATGTGGATAAGGTTATGGTACTTGCCCTTGGTAAGGAAATAACCCTCGAAGCATAATCTAGTGAAGTAGAGCCTTGATTCAGACAGAATGTGAAAAAGACTTGGGAGTCATGGTAAGCAGAAATCTAAAGCCAAGACAGCAGTGCCTTGTGTGCGCAACAAGGCCCACATATTACTTGGATTTATCTCAAGAAGTATAAAGTAACAGAAGTCCGAAAGTTATTTTACAGCCTATACATCACTAGTGAGGCCTCATTAGATTATGCTGCTCAGTGTTTGGTCCCCTTACTACAGGATGGATATAGACTCATTAGAGAACATACAGAGAAGAATGACCAAAATGATTTTACACTGTGTAAGGAACTTTCCGTATGAAGAAAGACTTAAAGCTTAAATCTCCCACTCTCTGGAGAGGCGTAGAATGAGTGAGATATCATTATAGTGTATATGTGGATCAACAGGCATAAATCAAGGAGATATTAATAAAGTACTGAGGTGTCTGAATCAGGTAAGAAACCAAAATAATGGATTTAAATTGATAAATTTAGATTTAGAAAGGACATAGGTAAGTAATGGTTTCTAACAGAGTTGTAGATGCATGGAACAGTCCTTCCCAGTGGGGTGGTAGAGCTAGGACCTTGGAAACTTAAGAAGAGACGGACAAATATATGAGTGGGAGGGGCTGGGTTGATTTGTGTCATTGGGTAGGGAAGTTATTTCTTGGGTAGCTTTGGGTAGAGGTCGTTTTGATAAGGACCTGCCTCGCATGGGCCAGTAGGCGGCCTTCTGCAATGTTCCTCATTCTATGTTTAGTTCTTATGGTACAGTCACACATACTCACCTCACCACAAGTGTTTTACGAGTCAGTCATAAAACTAGAACAGCCATAAGCTTATGCACTCACTACAGGCTGTACACATTATATAATATAGCAAGAACATGCTCGTACAATCAAATAACAAAACCCTATTTGCCAGGGCAATGCCTAATAGGTAAAATCAAGTACTTCAACAAACAAAGAAGGCAGTATACTCTAACATAAGACAGCTATAACACAGTAATAACTGCACCACCACATCCTCTCCACACAGCCACAATCATACAACACACATTACACTGATAACACACAGCAACACAAGCCTTATGCATACCCAACCCCGGAGACGACCCGTTCCATCCCCTGAACTTCAAACCCCCCCCTTTCACAAATGCAAAACAATGCTCTCACAACTCATACTACGATACCCCTCTGAAAAAGCCTGGTCCCAGCGACTTCCATATATTCCCCGATTACAACACAACATTCTAATAAAATGGTCACCGCCAACACCCTTTTGCGTACTTCCCATCCCAATGTGTGTCCCATTCCCTCTCATCGGCTCAAGGATACAAAAGCAAAATCCGCAAATCTATACTGATTGGCACTTGCACAGGGCGCCTCACTCCTCCCACGTCCAAACCTTTACGCCCCTCAATCCTGATATCCCTCCCCCTCCCACTGTCCTCAGAACCTTACCCATCCATTCCCTGATACCCCGTAAATTATCACAAAAATACACTACATGAAGCGCTGGTCCTCTTCATCCCTGCACACACGACATGCTCCCACCGCCATCAACCTTCTTTCCCTAAGTGCAGCACCCGACGACATATACCATGGAGAAAACGGAACAATACCTATTCGCACATTTGTTCACAGGCGCATCAACTGTAACCTCTCCCATATATCCTCCCACGCATACATACGGTAGATACCCTCACCTCGCTACTACCTTTCGCCCCTACGGCACACTCTAAAACACCCATCCCGAACTTTATTAAGGTCCCAGACATGCAGCAAACCCCCGCAGCATTTTCACACACCCTCATCTCCGACCCTCCCCACCACATTTGCCACTCTTCATGTAATCCATGCACACCCTCCCTGCTTGTCCCCGCAACACGGCCTAACCCCCAACTTAAATAAATACACTGACTCTTAACTGTAAATCAATCAACCCCAATCCGCCCTGTTGACCGTAAGGGTAGCCACAACCCCTAGTCACCATTCACATCCGGAACCCCAAAGAAAATAGAAAACCCTCCTTAAACCATACTCCCCCCCGGCCGGAATTTGAAACCCGCGTACATAGAGTCCTCAAAACTCCAGCCGTCGCGCTAACCACTAGACCAGCTACCACAATAAGAATTCATCCAACTAGGTATATTTCTACACCATAGGAAAGTAGCACAGCACCTCTGTGACCACAAATGCAAGTTTTTACAGACGAATCTCCAGCTAGCGTGGCCGTGACGAAACTCTAGCTCAAGTCCCTTCACTGCCTCAACATGACTTTAAGAAATCGTAATGACACGATTTGAGCAAAAAACCATACCCCCGCCGGGATTGAACCCGCGGTCCCATAGAGTCATCATAACTCCAGCCCGTCGCGCTAACCACTAGACCAGCTAGCCACAATAAGGAATTCATCGAAACTAGTTTTGAGTTTTTGAGACGCTATACCGCGGGTTCAATCCCGGCCGGGGGTATGGTTATTGCAATCGTGTCATTACGAATTCTTAAGTCATGTTTTGACGCAGTGAAGGGACCTGAGCTAGAGTTCGTCACGGCCACGCTAGCTGGAGATTCCTTGTAAAAACTTGCATTTGTGGTCACAGAGGTGCCTGTGCTAACTTTTCCTATGGTGTAGAAATATACCTAGTTGGATGATCTTTTGTGGATACGCTTGTCTAGTGGTTAGCGCGACGGGCTGGAGTTTTGAGACTCTAATGACCCGCGGTTCAATCCCGGCCGGGGTATGGTTTATTTGCCAATAGTTCATTACGATTTCTTAAGTCAAACCCTCCTTAACAGCCTCGTAACATCCAGACCAGCTAACGGATATACTGCTGCCACATGCCATACATTTTACTATATAACACAACTTCACAACACTCGCACATTGATGTACTGTCAAATGATTGTGCCCTCAACCCATCCAATCGCCCCCACCACTCGATCCCTACAATCCAGAATTAACCATCCTCGCCCTCTCTCGCACTACCATATACACTAACTATCCCACACACTTTTATCCTGTCCACCATATTCCTGAACGTCATTCCACATCCTCAACATCTCTCTCCCCATCCAATCATTCCTAAGACCATAATTTTGATTTCCCCACATTAACTCTTAAACCGGTAACCCCCGCGAAATTATCATAACACCTCTACCGCACTTAAACTCCTCAGCGTTCACATAGTATTGTTCGTGTCATCTACTGTACAATAATATTCGCTGCTCTCCACACTTCCTACTCTCCAATCCACATCCGTACACGCTCTCACCGCTCTCTAGAATGGGTCGTTAACAGGCAAACAACAATTGAGACATGGGACAAACCTGCCCTAATACCCGGACCCATGGATACCCACTCCCCCAACTTCCATTTACTTTGTACACACACTCCCACAACTTTATACAATGGTCTCTGTCCAACACACACCTCCTCCCCAAACCCCGTCTCCGTAATTAGGTACCACAACACCACCGTTCTACACTATCATATGCCACCTGCCAATCTAATTCTAAGACAGATCCCCCCCCCGCTCCCTCCCGACACTTCTACAAAATTCTTATAATACTATGGCCCGTCATACATCGTCCTCCCAGACACTCCATATGTCCTCTCGCAACCAACTCTATCCACCACACACTTAGCCTAGATTCACTAAATTTTTTGCAAAAATCTTATAATCTGCACACAACAGTGATATCACCCTAAAGTCCTGCACCGTGTCTTGTCGCTCACACTTTTGGCACTAAAAACCACAACCGCAGTCCCTTGTGCAACCCGCCCCTCCTCCCCTGCCCTTTTTCATCGTATCCATCAGCTCCACTAAGAGGACTTCAACACACCTCCAATGGGCCCACATAAAACTCGCAGGGCAACCATCCCAAACCTGGTGCCTTACCTCGTGGTATCCCTCTAAAAGCCCTCCACACCTCCCCTTCTTCATATCCCCCCCCAACACCATGCGAACACTGCCACTTAGCATACAAGATAAACATTCACCCCCAACCCCCCGAAAACTCCATCACATCCACCCTGCACTCAGTAAATTTTCACCTTCCATAACCACCTATCCACGTAATCACTCATCGCCTCCGTTGTTCCTTAACTCCTGTCCCACCCTATAATCCACCTAAATCCTCATGTACCAACCAGCCTATCAATCTCCATAGCCAATACGGTACTGCTCTGTCCCCGGTAAAACACAGGCCGATGGGCGATTCACCCCACACAGCCTCTTCAAAATCCACCCTGCACTCTCACCGCATCAAATCTGTCATTTCGCAAATCTCTCGATCCTCCTATTAACAACTCAATATTCCTCCATGGGAATACTGCCCTGCCTGCACGCCCCTCTCATAACAACCCTGCAACCTACCCTTGAAATACTGTTCAGCCTGCATGTCATCAAACCCTGGTACTTTCCCCATCGCACATAAAACCTGACTGCCGGACCCTCTCCTTACGTACCCCTCCACCACCCCAGTAAAGACACCCACATCCCACCCTCTCCCCACAAATTCTCCCACATTGTCCCAAATCTAGCCCCCGCCTCCTCACCCCAAGAAGTCTCACATTTAACTCCAATACCCTGGGGGTACCCTCTTAGGCAAGCTGGCGACCAAGTCAAGTCACGCATAAACAGCTCTTATGATCGTGTATACAGCATCTACCATAATGCACGCTCATCAACCTGCACAGATCCTCGTTACATATAACCTATCTTAGCCTGGCCGTGTATTCCCGTCTATGAACATATGCTCAAAACCATCAGGTCCCCACCTCAAAACATATCCATAACCCACGCCCAGCAAAAGATCCTTAGGCTAACCAAAAAACACCCTGCCCCCAGTGGCTCCACATCCTTCTACGTACTACACAATTCCAATCACCGCCTACGATTGTTACCGAGGAAGAGATATCAAATAATAAATAAAATATCAGCACAAAAAACTCATTCTTCCACGCCGTACATCATGCTCGCCGGCACATACACACAAACTAACTGCCCAGTCGCTCACCCCTCCACCATCCATCTACTCCGGAGTACCCTACCCTCCTCCCCTCCCCACATCTAATTAACAGCAAATGGTACGTCTTCCGGAATCATGATCCCAACCCCACCCTTCAGACATTCCGATATGCCACAAACACACGATATCCAGCAACATTAAAATCCTGACCAACCTTAAAATTATGCTCCGCACAAACACAATATCTAGTGGCATAATGCTTCAAAAACCCCAGAGGCAACAAATCCTTCACATCCGCGACACATCCTCATTTACATTACAGTCATACACCTGAAACCTTTCGTGTGAAGGGGTTTTAACACACTGCCCTGGAACTCCCTTCATATGCGCATTACCAAGCCTTCCTACTTTTCCCAACCACTCGCTCTCAAGCACTCAGTGAGTGCGATTCCCCCCGGATCTGAACACCTGACCGACACACCTGTGGCGCCCAACTCACCACATCAGCCCACGGTTTCTTTTCTCCAGGCCCTCTGCGCCAGGGTCAGGACATCAATCGGAAATCAGATTGTGTTGCCGCCTTTTATGCCGAACACTCATGTCCTGCTCGGGAGATGCCTCACAATGTACCTCCGCCGCCACCCACCTCGACCACGGTCACCACTCCCGTTAAAGCGGAACCCGCAGGAAGCTGACCTGCCTCTTCCTCTCGTCATCACGCCTCCTCTGGCCCTTCCACGGACTGTACATCATCCCCAGCTCCTCCATTATTCCAAAAACTTGTCCCGTCTGCTGCTCTAAAGCCATATCCTCTGCTCGTTCCTCGCCACTCAGCTTGGACTCCCCTTTCAACCAAAAAGCGAGACCATAGAGCCTACATGTAATTGACGGCTCGACCTCACCATCGGAACTCTCTCTCCACCTCCCACGCTCCAGGAAGAACTATGGCCATTTACAGTGATCCCGCTGACAGGCCCCGCCATCGGTCAGGCCCTCGCTCCGTTCCTCTGTCTACATTCTGGTCGTCGCTGCTGTCTCTCCACCTGGGCTGGCCATATGGTCATAAGCACCACATAGCCTGCAAGTCTTGTGCTGCCATGCATAAACACCATCACTTGTGTCCGGAAGCCTTCTAGGATGACAATGGAATTGAATGCCTCAGCACATCTTCAGGTTGAACGTACCCTCCGCAAGCCGTGCATACTCCCATCCGCCCAAGACTGCTGTGCCAGGTGCACAGTGCCGTAGCGTTCTAAAACGTTCCTTAGATCTGCCCTCGTCAGCTTCGAAAACACATTACGTACCATCACGCCAGGTGTAGTGGTCTCGACACTTCAATGAGCCAAATTCGTAATGCCGAGTTAACGTAACACAACATCTTGATACTTCTCACCAAGGCGATCATACACTGCCGTCCGATCGTAGCTTTGACGAACATCTGGTAAGCCCCCATATGAGTGGATACAACCATACAGGTCTTGATTCAGCAATGTCGTATTGTCGCAGATAATCGGATAGTAGAATCCCTCACTTGCGCGGACTAATGTAACACACCCCACACTAAATCAAAGCACACAGTGTTGACACGCCTTCTTGTAGTCTGCGCCATCTGAGAAATCAAACTGCGCATAAGGCCTCACCAACCAGCCAGTGTGTGCGCAAAACAACACTCAGCCCGAGAGCAGAATGGTCAATATGCAAGAAACGTGAATCATTAATAAGAAAACAACACACATATAACTAAACAGAGGACAACCAACATCTGAACATACCTTAAACACAAATATCTATATAATACAAGTATGATGACACTCTTAATCATATCGTGTATGAAACCTTTATAAACAAAAACAATCTCCTATAAACTAATGCATTGCACACGCAATTGTTTGATATATTAAACATTTTTATATAAAAGACATTCTAAGACTATACAACCCCAAAATTACAAGAAAATAAAGGTAACAAAATAACAATCTCCACATCGCACCACATCGCAATTATATATATGTGTGATGTATTTTACTTACACCTACATGAGCATGGTGTTATAATTTCCAAGTGTTTTTCTTATATATACTTGATAGTTAACTTGAGTGATTATAGTGTGGCTTGATGGTCTTTCTTTTTTGTTTTGTCTGGTGACGGGTTTCGCTTCTCCTGGTCCAACAACGGGTGTGCTGGTGAAATTTATGTATATTCTATTGTTTCTCAACAGTGTATATACTATATATATTATTATGTCTGTAAAAGGATATGCCTCAATAAAATATAAAAAAAAAATAACAAAAAAAAATTTATACGTTCTTATGAGTCATATTTTTTTATATCTTAATTTTAAGACATTGCTACAATACAAGTGATGATAAATTAAAAAAAATGTCTATGATATTCCAAGAAACTCAAATAAAACATCCCCTTTTACAGAAAATAATACATCAATCCTAATTACCATATTACCTCAAAAAACCTACATTAACAATAATAAATATTTTTATTTAAAGACCCTTATATAGTACAGTAAATAAGCCGAAAACGTAGCTATAAACCATTGTGAAACAATGTTTGAATACTGCTAACCTTATACCAATTTAAACCCCACAAAAAATAAAATATATCAACGAATAGAGACAAAGAACCCCCCCCCCTCTAATAGGAACCCCCTTCTCCTCCCAAAACATAACAGATGCAACAGTATGGAACAATTAACATATCCCCCGTAATCGGTAGTATATATACATTAATACCACGACAACCGTCCCTTTCAGGGGGAGCACTTGAGGCAACATGCATACAGTCTCTCTATCACATAGAACATCCTAACATTGAAAAAGTAAATATAATACAGAGAGTTGGGTTTAGAAAGACACGTAAGCAAACCACTATACATATTTATTAGTAAAATAACGTTTCGGTCCTGGGACCTTGATCACTTCTAACATACAAGGTAGGAAGAACATTATATATAGGCGAGAGTGAGGTTGACGCACGTGACCTGAGGAAATGTCAATAAGAACATAAAAATGGAGGAACACTGTAGAAGGCCTACTGGCCCATGCAAGCAGGTCCTTATCAAAACCACCTCTGCCTATTGATGAGGAACGGGTTTGTTTTTGATAAGGACCTGCCTTGCATGGGCAGTAGGCCTCTACAGTGTTCCCTCCATTCTTATGTTCTTATGACATTCCGCAGTCACGTGCGTCACACCTCACTCCTCCGCCTATATATAATGTCTTCCTACCTCTGTATGTTAGAAGTGATCAAGGTCTCCAGGACCGAAACGTTTCTAATAAATATGTTATAGTGTTTGCTTATCGTGTCTTTCTAACCGGGTCTCTCAACAGTCTTTTATCTACCAATACATAATCCAACAACCAACTGTCATTTTCGTCCCTACATCATATCGTGCATACTTATTTATCCTCTTTTTCTTAAAATAATGTATTAACCTATAACTAAACCCCTTTCTAATACAAAAGTTCAATCAAAGGCTCCCATTATCATTTACAACTGGCACCTCCCAAACTGACCTACCACACCCTCCTAAAAAGTTTCTCCTACATTTACATTCAGCCCACTACCCAATTCACTCTCACTTTGTTCAAAGCTCCTATACATTCACACAACATCCTTGCCAAAATCTCTCTCTCTCCTCTGCATTCCTCTCTTCTCCAGTGCATACACGCTTATTATACCCACCCTTCTCGCATCCAACCTTTACATTAATCCACATAATTCTGAATTTACACATTCATATTCTCTTTTCTCCTTCCATAACTGATCCATTTTTATTTTTTACATTACTGGCTTACCTCCTTCCTTTGCTCTAACTCTCTCAGATACTCCAGATTTAAATCCCATTTAATTTCCACCCCACTGAAACTTTCCTACCCCTACAGCTTTGTTTCGCTTAGGCCAGGACATCCAACTTCTTTTCATCATAACATCATCAATCGCTGTTTCTTGTCATACCCGCACTACATCCACCACATTTAGCAACCCAGTTTTATAAAGTTTTTCTTCTTCTCTTTTTTAGTAATTATTGTATCATTTTAGTAATTTGTATCATAATTTACATCTGTCAAATAATATTAATATTGATTACTTAATGTAATAAAATAACCTTTTGCCATTATTATAAAGAGGCCCAGAAATGTTGCAGACGCCGTGACGTAAAGAAATATGTCGCTCTGGGCCTCTATAAAGTCCTATATTCATGCTATTATTGGCAATTTTATTATCACAAGTGTCACATGCTTTTCAGAATTATATAAGAAACACGATGTTACGAACATGGCCAGTTAGGTACTGGTTTTTTATGTAGTGCTTTTCATAACAAACTAGCAAACTTAGCACGTCTAAGTGTTTATTATGGTTATTAATAAATTAAACAGAAACCAAGGAAATTCCTTTTCCTCTACGAATGAAGACCCCTAGGACTGTTTAAGTTTGTAGTTTGTTACGAAAGAACTGTAACCCAGGACCAACTGGCCATGTTCGAACAAAAGGTAGCGAGGATAGATCTTATACCAAGGCGGGACATGGCTCCTTGAAGATGTTGAAGTAAGTTGATCTTTATCAGATGTGGATCTCACGAGGCATCCCTACCGTGAGAAAAACTTTATTCAACCCAAAGCCGCGGACAATTGCGCGAGCATTTATTTTCGCTCAATGGGGATGGCCCTCGGGTAGGTGGCAGAATCCATTATAGTGAATAGTTAACTGATATTCCTCGCCTTTGTCTGGAAGTGGACCTACGCATCGATGATTAGACGGGAAAAAGGCTCGCCATCTAGAGCAATAGGACAAGAGGAGCCGGAGGCGGGGTATGAGCGTGTTTTTCCGACGGACTGATAACCCAGCAACTGCAAAGATGCTCCACCACAGCGCATTCGTGACTACTCACATTACCAAGGAACTATGAAATAAATCATCCAATGGAAGCTATAATAAGGGGTCTAGCCAACACCTCTTTATCAGCTCACACAAACGAATTAACACCTGACCCGCGCGTCGACCCAACTTGGATAGGTCCTTTGCACAACTCACGCCACAAACTATTCTACCAAAAAAATTTAAAAATTATTTATTTGTCCAGTGTATTATTAAATCATCTCCAATTCTTTTAATTATAAATGGATCTAATTTATTTAAACCAAAGGAAATATTCATATTATTGTCAAACTGCTTTTTTATGAAACAAGGTCAATTATATCCTGTCGACCATGGATCTTGCTTGATCTACTTCTCAACTTTTTGAAATCAATTGAATTGTTAAAATCTCTACATGAATAAATAGAGCATTGGAATCTTGTCCAGTTCTAACTGCTATATTATGTTGTTTTAATTCTTATATCGAGATTTTTACAGTTTTGACAGTAATAAACTTGATCGCAAATTTTACAAGAATCTTATAGACACATCCATCACATTTTGGGGGGGAATTCTTTATCAAAAGTTTTTTTACTGTATCAAGACTTTTTGAATACAACTTTAATATTAAAAGTCATAAGAAGAGAAGGCATATCAACCAAGTTTTCATGGTAAGGGGAGAACCAACATATTTTTTTTTTAGTTGAATAAGGCTGTATGTCCCTTTTTGATTGTAAAAAGATTTCTAGCAACTTTAAAAGATTTATCAATTACATTTCTTGAGTATTAAATCATTACCTATTTCATAAATTTTGGATATTTCCTCGTCTATGAATTAGGACTACAAATACGTAAAGCTCACAAAAACATTGATGAAAAACAGACAGTTTGATGCGAGGAATAATAGTGGACATAGGAACAGTTATTTGTATGTTTTCTGTAAATTTTAAATTTGATTCATTATTACCCTTATAAATTAATTAATAGCCTTTCATAGATGTTTTAATTAATAAGGGTAATAAATGAATTCAAATTTAAATTTACAGAAAATCCTACAATTAACTGTTCCTATGTCCCATTATTTCCTCGCATCAAGATAGAGTCAAACTGTCTGTTTTCTTTCTTCATCAATGTTTTTTGAGAGCTTTAACGAATTGAGTCCTGAGTTCATAGAGAGGAAATATCTCAAAATTTATGAAATAGGTAATGATTAAAATACCCAAGAAATGGTAATTGTTAAATCTTTTAAAGTGCAGAAATTTACCTTTTACAATCCAAAAGGGACAACCAGCCTTATTCAACTAAAAATATGTTGTTCTCCCTTACCATGAAAAACTTGTTGATATGGATGGATGGTGGCCTTCTCTCTTAAGACTTTTAATATTAAAGTTGTATTCTAAAATCTGATACAGTAAAAAAACTTTTGATAAAGAATTCCCCCCAAAAATTCTGATGGATGTGTCCTATAAGATCCTTGTAAAATTGGATAAAGTTTAATCCGGTCAAACTGGTAAAAATCTCGAACTAAGAATTAAAACAACATAAATATAGCATTAGTACTGGAACAAGATCTCAATGCTCTATTTATTCATGTAAGAGATTTTAACCATCCAATTGATTTTCAAAAAGTTTGAGAAAGTAGTATCAAGCAAGTCCATGGTGAAAGGAATAAAATTGAATCTTGTTTCATAAAAAAAAGCAGTTTTGACAATAATATGATATTTCCCTTGGTTAAATAAATTATATCCATTTATAATTAATAGGAATTTGGGAAGAATTTAATATAACTGGACAAAAATAATTTTTAATTTTCTGGGTAGAATAGTTTTTTGGGGTGAGTTTGTGCAAAGGACCCTATCCAAGTATGGGTCATGCGTGCGTCAGGTGTTTAAACCTTTGTGGGATTCTGATAGTGAGGTGTTGGCCAGACCCTTGTGTACTTCCTTGGATGCTTTAACTTTCATAGTTCCTTGATAAGGTGATTGTCAAAGAAAGCCGCTACTACCTAATCTTACCTAACCTTATTATAAGGCAAGTGCAATTTATTTTATGCCTAACCCAACTAAATATATTTTAGATCTTGTTTACAATAATTTAATACTAACACAAACACAGGGAAATATAATTTTTGTTCTTAGGTTCAGAATGATTTTTGGCGAAAATATTGCAAACACAAAATTTTCACTTGTCCTAAATGACAACATGACGTTACTATTAAGCCAAGATCGCAAGTTCTCTATTCGGCACGAACGTATATATAATATATATATATATATAATATCTATTATATATATATATATATATATATATATATATATAAATAGATATTATAATATAATATATATATATTATATATATAATATGATATATATATATATATATATATATATAATACAAATATATATATATATATATATATAAATATATAAATGCAAAACACCACTCTGAAAGAATAAGAAATTCCAATCGCTTTTGGACTACTCCACATATGTGAGTAAGTACGCTTGAATTTCTCTATTCTTTCAGAGTGGTTTGTTTTGCATATTTTGAAACACCTCAGCTTCATAATGTCACCCTCCAACCCCACCCTATCTGTTCCATACATCATGAATCACCTTACTAAAAAGCTCCTGCCGGTCCCTCGTCTTGCACACCTTCTCCATTTTCCCTGAACCACTCATCAGCATAAACACTCATACTCTCCTTGGGGACCAGGACCGCACCTTTCAGGTATCCCTCCACCCCCATGCTAGCCAATAACTTCAATAATATGGTCACTTTCCTACATTCCTAAACTTGCGCAAGACATACCCAGTCAGTATATCCCCCAACAACACATCCTCCAACCCCAATCAAAACGTACTGCATCAAAACGTTCGTTATGAATGTCCGCATTCCTACCTCGAAGAAGTACGATATCCTCCCCCCTACCCACTCTCCCGTAACAAGCCTGCAACTGTCTCTCCAAATAATTCTGCAATTCATATCTCCATCTTGCTTCCACATGTCCCTTAACCCTACAAAAATCCGCAATCCCCGGCTTCGCCCTCAACTCCCACCAGTCTATAAGCTCCATTGCACAATCTCTTGCCTCCCAAAACCTTAACCACCACTCCTCAAATCCCATACCCCCACCCTCCCCCCTAAGCAGCCGCATGTTCAACTTCCAGTAACTAGGGTAAATATGCAGAGCACTCTCCCATGACAGATCTACTATCACCTCCCTATGACCCGAGAAACCTACGTCGAATGTCTGCACCCTCCCCACCTCCAACCCCTGCATGACATAAATTCTGTCTAATCTCACCGCATACCCCTGACGAACGAACGTGTGCTCCACCATAAAACTCCCCCCCCACGCAACATCTACGACTCCCACGTCCCTCAACGCATCCCTCAGGACACTTAAAACATGAACTGTCCCCCTCGGTTCCACATCCCAGCCACGTATCACACAATTCCAATCCCCACCTATAATTGTGATGGCAGGCAATCCCCACAGTTGATACAATAATTCGTCCCTCCCCCTCATGGGGCAAATGGCCATAAAATTAGAAATTCGAACTGAACTCCCTTTAGTAGATAGAGTAACTCAATATAAGGTCAATGAGCCCATATAAATGGAATTCTGATGGTTAGTTTTCCAGCAATTGCTAATCTGCAAAGCCCTAATTTATTATGGTCTGCCCATTTAAGGGAGTATAAATTTGGATGTTCCAAACTTGCAATGGTTAATAAAAAAGCAAATAACTATTTTTTTTTAATTTATTATTCAAACAGACAATATCAAAAACATCAATGAAACTTGTATCCAAACCTTTTTTAGGTATTAGAAAAATATAAAAAGAAACCAAATTGCTACATTGACACATTGCAAAAAGGATAAAATTTTCAAGTCCCACATTCCTGAATTCCCTGAGAAAGAACAGTCATTCTATATTACTAATTGCTAGAATGGAAAGGGAAAGGGTCATTTTTGGGTGTCCCACAGGTCCACCCGGGGGTTTCTGTCACAGCAATCATCATGAATTCTCATTAGCATTCGATCTAATATTTTTTTTTTTTGACTACTTTTTGCTTTTTGGCAGGGATTTCTTCCTCTCATCTCATTGAACCCCCTTTATCAGGTGGGAAATATTTAAAATGCTTTTAAGCAATTCTGGGGCATCTACCTCCCGTTGTGAGCATTTCCCCCAAAACGCAGACATATTTGAATTGGTGTTGGAGGGCTCACCCATAAAACAATTTTCCCTTGAATTGGAAGGACATAAACGTTTGTACATTCCCGAAACTATAAAAATTTATATAAAATAGAAATTTTTTTAAAATTTTATTTTTCTGAAAAGAAAACTGGCCCTAAAAGGGCAGACCAAATTTTTAAAGGGCCCCTTTTTTGCACTTTTTCATTTGCATGGGACACCATATTGTTTTTACTGCCTTTTTTTAAAATATATATTTATATATATATATATATATATATATATATATAATATATATATATTTTATATATATATTTTATATATATTATATCATATTTATTTATAATATATATTATATATATATAATTTTTAATTTTATATTTATTTTTAAATTTTTAATATTAAATTGGTTAACTTTTTTCTTAAACTTTTAAAAAAAGGAAATTCAAAATCTTTATACGTTTAAAAAAAATTTTGTAAAAATTGCCCCCCCCAAAGTATTTGGTCAAAGTTCCCCCGAAAAGTAAAAGTTTATTTCTAAAGGAAAAATTCAATGTTTAAAAAATAAAATTTTAACCAAAACCAAATTTTTTTTTTTCAAAAATTTTTAAAATATTTTTAAAAGTTTAGGTGATCAAAAAATATTTAAAAAAATTTTTAAATTTTTTTCATAAAAAACAGTTTTGAAAATTTAAATGAATATTTCCCTTTGGTTTATATTTGATCCATTTATAATTTAAAAAATTTGGGAAAATTTAAAAATAACTGGACAAATAAATTTTTAAATTTTCTTGGGTGAATAGTTTGTGGGGGGAGTTGTGCAAAGGACCTTCCAATTGGGGAGCGCGGTCGGTGTTTAACCTTGTGGAATCTGTTTGTGAGGTGCGGCCAGACCCCCTTTTTGCTTTCCTTGGAGCTTTCTTTCTAGTTCCTTTTAATGTGAGTGTCACGAAAACGTTGGAATTTCCTATTTTTTCAGAGTGGTTGTTTTGCATATTTGAAATCACTGTTTACGTGATCTTTTTGCTATATATATATATATTTTTATAATATATATATATATATATTATATTATAATATATATTATATATATATATATATATATTTTTTAATATATATTATATATTTTTTATTATTATAAATTTTTTTATATATATATATATATATATATAATATATATATTATTATATATATTTTATATATATAATATATATATAATATATATATATATATTATATAAATTTATTTATATATATATATTATATATATATATATTATATATATATATATATATATATATATATATATATATATATATATATATATTTTATATATATTATATATATATGTATATATATTATTATATAATATATATATATATTTATATATATATATATATTATATATATATAAAATATATATATATATTTATTATATATATATAAATTTTTTTTTATTATATAAATTACAAGCTCCAAAAAAAAATTTCCCCTTTAATCACCTTGCTAACAATCAGTTTTAAAACCCAAAATTGTAGAGAGGACTATTCCATGGGTATTGGTCTTTTCCCGATAAAATTTAATTTGCACACCCAAAGCCAAATTCTTTGTCTCCTTTATCCAAAAAACACCCCAACAGGGAGTCCGCCACTTGCCAAAAATAACCTTTAGGGATAGCTTTTATTAGTCAGAAATAAATTGGGTTGTCCCCACAGTTGGGAAAACACCCAAAAACCTTCTCAGCCCCACAAAATTTTGGCGTCTCCCCAATAAAAGGTTTTATTAATTAACCCCACCTGAATTTTTAAAATGAATCCCACTGCCTTCCACCCTCTGGGTTTCAACATTACCCTACCCCCGTCACCACCCTACAGACTTTTCATACTCCCTCCCCCCTTTCCCCACAGACAAATTCTTTGTCTCCACGGGTCCTTCGGCAACACTCCTCCCCTTTTGTTTCCCCCACTTTTTCTCCCGGACCACGTCCCCCATAGAAAGCACTCCTCCACCTCACCCTCCCCAACTGTATTCCAACTGCCAACCCAATCACATTTACTCTTTCCGAAATTTTCCTTTTTTTTTCTTTTCCCCCTCCCCCACTTGTTCCCAGGAATTCCCCAGGCACAGGTCCTACCAAGGCGCTGTTCCTCCCCACTGGGCCTTTCCCACGTTAGGGCCAGGCCCTGAATCCATCCCAAAAAATTTAACAAACCCTCATCCAGTAAGGTACTCCCGGGCCCTTCTTCCATTTATGAGTCACACCAAAAATCCCGTTCGTAACCTCCCCACCCCTTCAGGAAATTGCACACTTTGCCCCCTTCCCCTGCTAAACGCCTTTCCAAACCATCCCTTAATGCCACATAAACTCGCACCAAACTCACAAATGTTCTCACAAAACACCGGCCTCCCCCTACCTTTCTAGGCCCTTTTCCGCCTATTCCCTAATCTAACTTCGCAATCCCTTCCTTTGGACACCCCCAGACTTATACCATTATAAATGTCTTATAATAAATGATGATATATATATAAAAATATTTTATATTTAAAACCTTTAATATATGATTTTTATATAAAATATTTCCATAAAAATTTAAATTTTTATATAATTTCCCATTATAATACTTAAAATTTCAAAGGGCCCCCAAAAA
>NC_069484.1:4895919-4941953 GCF_026875155.1 Cherax quadricarinatus | reverse complement strand
CCCCCCCCCTGTTGGAGAAATTTTCTCCAGGAAGGGTATCAGCCCCCTTCAGCCACTTCACCCCCTTTTCACCCCTGGGGGGCCCACCCTCTCAGAAGGGGCAAAACTTACTTCTGCAAAAACGAGTAATTGACCCCGATCCTACCAAAACGACCTGGGGTCAAGTGACCGTTGCTCCTTCAGGCAGGTTGCAGAGTTATTTTAATAAGAGCAGTCATCTCTTACCTTAGCAGGAAAATTTTAAGGAAAATCCTGCTCCCACTTTATTACCTGGTAGAGATAGGTAATTGTCGTCTATGCAAAAAGACACAAATAAAACATCTGCTTTGCCCATAGAAAAAGGGGCAAGGAAGCAAAAGTACTAGGTCAGCCTTTCCTTGGTGGGGGGGCAGTGAGGGCATGGGGCTTGTGGCGTCTTCAGATTATTTTTGACTCACTGAGGTGACACTGACGCAGGTAACCAAAAAAAACGATCTTGCGTTAGTGTGAACAAAGTGTCTCAAAAAAACACGATAAACGCTTACGAGAAGTGGATCAACTTTTTAGTAAATTTTGTGTAACAATTAAGGTAAAACAGTGTAAGAAATGTTGCGATCCAACAATGTAGTTCGACATTCTTAAAAGAACACTATTCTTCAATCAACTAAACGGATTCCGAGCGCAATTAGGGGGCAGATACATATACCCAGGAAGTTTTCTAACTCGTATGTACCTTTTGACTGCGCTTTGATATAAAGTCAGAGTTAGCCCACTTATCAAAAACCCCGGTGTATCAGACCTTTGATCCACAAAAGTAATTTGTCAGAATCAGTGAATGAAATATGCTGACAAACACCCCTTGGGGGAATTTATAACTTAAAAATTAAAACTCATTTACAGCCCTTTGAGAGATGATTCAAACCAGCTTTAAAGACCCGTCTGGGGGGGCGGCTTGCAGGAAATAGGTCTTTCAAATTTAAAATTTTCCTTTATATTTAATTTAGCTGGTAATACCATTTCTCAACACGTTATGTCATGTTTTAATAGCTAAGGGATATAGTGTATGAAGAATCTTGGGGTGGATTGCACCCTGTTGAGATAAGAGTTTTATCACCTTGTATTGAGGCAAAGGAGTTTTTAATTTTTACTTAAGCAAGTGTATCCTTCGTTATATAGCATGTCATTTTTTTTGTTGGGATTTGATGAGGGGGGGATACCTTTTTACTTCCGAGCACAATTACGACTTAAAAAATGTACCCTTTTCTGGGGGGGGGGGTGTATAGGTTTTAATGTTGTGGTGATGCTTTTACCCTTTAGGAATTTTTTTGTATAAAAACTTGGCAAAGATGTATAAGTGTGCTGAAGAGATTATTGGAATGTCGTTGGCCCACTTGTGTGAAGTTTCCTTTTTCTTTTTGGATTGTGTAAACGATGTTGTACTTTAATTTTTTTTTTTCCATGTCGATTGGGGTTTGTGACATGTGTTTGCTTCCGTATAATGATACTGTATTTTAAAAAAAATAAAAAAAAACTTTTTGCATAAAAGAAGGCATCCATAAAAGTCAGATTTTAAAAAAAATGCATTTTGTTAAATGCAAAGTGTTTCAGAAATGAAAAATAAGTAAAATCTTCTGGATGAATCCTGCTGTAATTATAATCCAGCTGTGGAAAATTTTGAATTTTCTCAAATTCAGCTTGCATAAATTTGAATAATATAATAATTGTGAATTAAAGGAAGCTGATTTGACCATTTGAGATATATTTCTGTCAAGGAGGATGTACAGCAGTGGAAAATTCAGCTAATAATCCGGCATCTTCGAGGCCAAATTGGGGTTTCTCGGCCAGAATTTCTAATAGGAAACCATGTTGATGTCCTTTGCTGAAGAATTTAGACAGGAAATTTATGGGACCTCAAGAATTATGTGTGGATGGTGAAAGATGAGAAATACGACATCACTCACACGGGGAAGTGCACCATTAACCCTTTCATTTGGATCTCTATCTGTCCAATGTAGAGTCCATGTGTCAGGCAGGTGTTGTTGTGTGATCCATCCAAAGTAATTAAATGGTAAATGGTAATACTTTTTTTTTTATAACACCATTATAATTTATGTACAATTAATATTTTCTTTGTACCAAGCAAGCCTAATCATATACAGCCCACATTATTTTGTAATATAATTATAATAATAATAATAATAATAATAATAATAATAATAATAATAATAATTTTATTTCAAGTATATGTACAAAGTATACAGGCCTAGCTGACATCAGTGACGTACTACTATATAGAAAGTCCTTTGTTATACAGAGCATTTCAGGCAAATTTGGTCAGTTTTGCCCCAGGATGGGACCCACACCAGTCCACTACCTCCCAGGTACCCATTATACTGATGGGGAACATAGTCAACCGGTATAAAGAAGCATGCCCTGGCTGGGAATCGAACCCAGACCCTCGTTGCGTGAAGGAAGATCTTTAGCCACCAGGCTAAGGGGCAATACTCATGCATGTACAAGCATATGTATACATACCCCTCTGGGTTTCCTTCTATCTTCTTACTAGTTCTTGTTCTTGTTTATTTCTGCTTATCTCCATGGGGAAGTGGAACAGAACTCTTCCTCTGTAAACCATGCATGATGTAAGAGTAACTAAAATTCCAGGAAGAAGGAGCTAGTAACTCTTTTCCTGTATATATTACTAAATTTAAAAGGAGAAGCTTTTGTTTTTCCTTTTGGGCCAACCTGCCTAGGTGGGATATGACCGGTTGGTTGAAAGAAGAAAGAATAAGATTGTAATTATTAATTTAAATATTAGGTCTCCCTTTTTGTGAGAGGTGATGAAGTGGACATCGAGGGAGTCACAGTTCGGCGACCAAGTGTGACTAAGTCCGACGTACCTCACCCGAGTTACTTGCACTTTACCCTTTGAGGGTCGGTCATGTACATGTATGTCATAACAGCTTGGGTCGGTCACGTACTTATACACGTAAATCATAGCGCCTCCAAATTGAGCAGGAGAAAGCTCGTATGCCTACATGCGAGAGGTCAGTGTGCGTGGTCAGTGGCACAGTATAAAAAAATCGGGGCACCTGCATAGCATTGTGGGAGTGGTAATTCAGTGTGCCTTGGTCACCAAGCCAAGTGGTAAGGAATACCTCACTCTCCGGCGAGTAGGGACTCTTCCCTTCCCAAGTGAGACTTCTAACACAGATTGAAGTGTCAGTGAAGATGAATCTAATGGTTTTGAGGTTTTTTTAAAAAAAAATTTTTTTTTGGGGGGGGCCCCACCCCCCCCCCCGGGGTTTTTTTTGGGGGAAACTTTAAAAGGGAAAAAATTGGCCCGGGTAAAAAAAAACCCCCCCTTTGGGGAAAAGGAAGATTTTTTCCCCGGGGAAGGGAAAAAAAAAATTTTTTAAAAACCCCCGGGCCCCCTTTTTTTTTTTTTTTTTTTTTTTCTTTTCCCGGGGGGGGAAAAATTTTTTTAAAACAGGGAAAGGAAATAAAAAACCAAAAAGGGAAAAAAATTTTTTTTTTTATTAAAAAAAAAGGGGTTTTTTTTTTTTTTTCCCCCCCTAGGTGGGATATGCCCTTTTTGGGAAAAAAAAAAAAAAAGGGGGAAAAAAATTTTAAAAAAAAAATTTTTTTTTTGGGGTAAAAAATTTTAAAGGGGAAAGGGGGGAAAAAAGGGTTTCCCCAAAACCCCCCGGGCCCTTTCCCTTTGGGGGGGTTTTTTTTTCCATAACAGCTTGGGTCGGTAAATTTTTAAAAAAAAGGGCCCCCAAATTTTTGGGGGGAAAAAAAGGAAAAAAAAGGGGAAGGGGGGGGGGGGGGGGAAAAAAAAAAAACCCCAAACCTTGGGGTTTTTTGGGGGGTTTTTTTTTGGAAAAATTTTTTCCCCCCGGGGGGCCCCCCCCCCCCCAAAAAACCCAAAAAAATTGAAGGGGTTGAAAAATTTTTGGGGTTTTTGGGGGGGTTTTTCCCTTTTAAAAAAAGGGCCCAAAAAAAAAAAAGCCCAAAAAAAAAAGGGGGGGGGAAAAGGGTTTTTTTGGGGGGGGGGAAAAAAAAAAAAGGGGGGGGAAAAAAGGGGGGGAGGGGGGGGGGGGGGCCGGGGAAAAAATTTTTTTTTTAAACCTTTTTTTGGGGGGGTTTTTTTCCCTCTATTTTGTCTTTTTTTTTTAATTTCTGTCCCTTTTTTTTTTTTTTTTTTTTAAAAAAAAACCAAAAAAAAAAAAAACTTTTCCAAAAAAAAAAAAAAAGGGGGGGTTTCAAAAAATTTTCCGGGGAAAAAGGCCAAAAATATTTTTTTGGCAAAAAAAAAAAAAAAAGGGGGAAAAGGGAAAAAAAAAAAAAAAAGAGACAGAGGGGGGGGCCCCAAAAAAAAAAAAAAAAGGTAAAAGAAAAAGATAAAATTTCCCAAAAAAAAAAAAAAAAGGAAAAAAAAAAAAAAAAACCCCCTTTTTTGGGGGGAAAAAAAAGGGGGAAAAAATTTTCCCTTTTCCAAAAATTTTTTCCCCAAAAAAATTTTTAAAAAAATTTTTTTATTTTAAAAAAAAAATTTTTTTTTTTAAAAAATTATTTTTTATTTTAAATTTTTAAAAATTCCCCCCCCCAAAAAAAATTTTTTTAATTTTTTTTTGGGGTTTTTTTTTTTAAAAAATTTTTTTTTAGGAAAAACCCAAAAGGAAAAAAATTTTTTAAAAAAAAAAAAAAAAAGGGAAAAAAATTAAAAAATAAAAAAAAAAAAAAAACTTTAAAAAAAAAAAAAATTTTTTCCCCCTTTTTAAAAAAAAAAAAAAAAAAAAACCCCCTTTTTTTTTTTAAAAAAAAATTTAAACCCCCCAAATTTTCCTTTTTTTTTAAAAATTTTAATTAAAAAAAAAAATTTTTAAAAAAAAAATTTTTAAAAAAAATTTAACCCGGGCCCCAAAAAATTTTAAAATTTTTTTTTTAAAAAAGGGCCCCAAAAAAATTTTCCCCTTTTTTTTTTTTTTAAAAAAAATTTTTTCCCCCCCTTTCAAAAAAAAAAGGAAAAAAAAATTTTTTAAAAGGAAAAGGAAATAAAAAAAAAAATTTTAAAAAAATTTTTTTTTAAAAAAAAAAAAAAATTTTTAATTAAAAATTGGGGGGCCATTTTTTGTTTTTTTAAAAAAAGGGGGGGGCCTCCCCGGGGAAAAAAAAAAGGGGGGGGGGAAACCCTTAAAAAAACGGGGCCCGGGGCCTTTTTAAACCCCCCCCAAAAAAAACCCCCGGGGGGAAAACCCCAAAAAAAACCCCAAAAAAAAATTTTTTTTAAAAAAAAAAAAAAGGGGGCTTTTTTTTAAAAAAAAAAAAAATTTTTAAGGGAAAAAAAATTTTTTTTTTAAAAAAAAAAAAAAAAAATTTAAAAAAAAAAACCCCCCTTTTTTCCTTTAAAAATTTTTTTTTTAAAAAAAAAAAATTTTTTAAATTTAAAACCTTTTTTAAAAAAAAATTTTTTTTTTTTTTTAAAAAAAAAAATTTTTTAAAAAAAAAAATTATTTTTTTTTTAAAAACCCCCCCCCCCTTTTCCCCAAAAAAAAACCCCCCCCTTTTTTTAAAACCCCCCCCTTTTTTTTCCTTTTAAAAAAACCCCCCCTTCCCCCCCCAAAAAAAAACCCCTTCCCCCCCAAAATTTTTAAAAACCCCTTCCCTCACTATAAAAAAAAAAACCCCCCCCCTTTTAAATTCCCCCCCCCCCCCTTTTTAAAAAAAAAAAACCTCCCCTTCAAAAAGTTAAAAAAACCCCCCCCCAAAAAAAAAAAACCCCCCCCCAAAATTAAAAATTTTTTTCCCCCTTAAAAAAAAAAAAAAAAACCAAAACCCCCCCTTCAAAAAAAAAACCCCCCCTTTCCCTTTCCCTTTTTAAAAAAACCCCCCCCCAAAAGGGGGGAAAAAAATTTTTTCCTTCCCAAAAAAAAAACCCCCCTTTAAAAAAAAAAACCCCCTTCCCCCAAAAAAAAACCCCTTTTTTTAAAAAACCCCTTTTAACCCCCTTTTTAAAAAAATTTTAAAAACCCACATTCCCAAAAAAAAAATTAAACCCCCCCCCTTTTAAAATTTAAAAAACCCCCCCCCTTTAATTAAAAACCACCCCCCCCCCCAATTGGGCCCCCCCCCTTTTTAAAAAAACCCCTTTTTCCCCTTTAATTTAAATTAAAAAAACCTTTTTTCAAATTTTAAAACCCCCCCCCCCCTTTTTTTAAAAAAACCTTTTTTTTTTAATTAAGCCCCCTTTCCCCCCCCAAAAAAAAATTTTTTTTAATATCAAGTTCAAAAACCCCCCCCTTACAAGTTTAAAAAAAACCCCCCCCCAAAAAAAATTCCCCCCCCAAAAATTTAAAAACCCCCCCCCCAAATTTCAAGTTCAACAACACACCCCCCCCAAAAATTTTTAAAAACCCCCTTTCTCCCCCCCCCCACCCCCTTTAAAAAAAAAACCCCTTCCCTCAAAAAAAAAAAACCCCCCGGGGGGAAAAAACCCGGGGTTTTTTTCCCCCCTTTTTTTTTGGGGGAAAATTTTTCCGGTGGAAATTTTGGGGGGAAAAAAAAAATTCCCTGGAAACCCCAAATCTTCAACAAGATTCCAACCATCCCCAGGTTTTTTTTTTTTATTACTTGCTTTCACATGTATTATTCTCAAACTTTGCTTACTATAAACAAAATTATATTTTTTTATATTTTTAATATAGAGGGTTTTTTTCCAAAAGAAATTTACATAAAAAAAGGCCCGATTTGCCCCAATCATCATGACTTAAAAAAAATTTTCTTTTTTTCTTCGTTGTACGTTTTTCCCCCTTTTGCTTTTCTTTTTCAAAAGCAAACTTTCTATGTTTTTAAATTTATTCTTTTTAGATTACAGAAGGAAAAAAGAGCAAGGGAAAAACACATTTAAACTTGGTAAGGGGAAGGGAGAAAGCACCTGTTTGTCTTGGCTATTTGCCATAAAATAAAGGAGGGTTAAAATATCACTCTGAGAACCCGAACATAAAAAAATATGACAAAAAAATTCGAAGGTTAAAAAAAATAGATGGAAACTAACTTTAAATATCCCAAGGGGAAAAAAACTAAAGGTTTGGGTTTTTTAAATGCAGTTTTAAGTAAAACTTTATTTTCCTTAGCAGGGACAGGGACAGTAGTAAAAAAATTTTTATACAATGTTATAATATTAGATGCCATGGTTTTAAAACCCCTCGTCCCAAAAACACTTTAAAAGAATTTTATCCAACTCTGTAATTTTTCAAAGCACCACAGGTAGGTTTGCATTTTGGGCCCCCATTGTTAATTAAATGCAGGTTTTCCCCGACAAATCCCACACAAGCGTGGCCGTGGGGGTTTTTCCTTTGCTCAACCCTTTTTTCCCAAAACGAACCCTTTTATGGCAGTTTTAAAAAGGGAGCAAGTGAAAATATTTATCCAGGGAAAATTTAAATGGTACAAACGTGTTGAAAATTTAAAAACCCGATGGGGTTTTAATAAGCTCATTCCCCCGCTCGACGTTTTGCGGGGCGGTTGTCAGCTGCTTTTTTCAGTCCCACACCTGGTGGGGGAGGTTTTTTTTTTCATCAACAACAATGGCGGCTGCGTTTCGCCGGCGGGGGGGTAATACTGTTTGGGATTTTTAAATAAAACCCGGCTCTATCAAACCCCCCCCAAACAAATAAATGTTTTTAAAGCCCCAAACAATCATTCCCCGATAATATGGGGTCGGGGGGGGAAAACCTTGTGTGGAGTCACCTTGAAAGGAAATTAAAAGATCTTCGTCAAGTTTTGTGACACTCAGATTTTTCCCAGAAGATTGTGGGCCAGTACCGGATATAAGGGAACAAGTCACCCCCCCGCAGTTTCAGTCCAGTTGCTGGGGCGTTTCAAAGTTTCCAACGGGGTACTGGGCGAAACGTGCCTTTTGAGGCCAATGAAGTTTTTATATACGTGACGTTTTTAATTTTTGGGAAAAATCCACCTTTTTCCCATGGGGATGGTCTACGGCCACTAGCTGGTCTTCAGGGGGGGTCATTTTCGTTTTAAAATGTCCCCTTTTCAGCCGATTCCTTCGAACGTACACCCTTGGGGGGATTTTTTTTCCCAGGGGGTACGTTAAGTATCCCCGGCGAGAAGAAAACTTGCCGCCTCTGCGGCGCTTTTTGGGTCACATGGGGGCCAAAGTGTTTCAGCGCCCCCGCCCTCCGGGGCGTGGGCGTCGTCCTGACGGCGGAGTACCCCCCCAGGGTCCGGGGAAAAAGAGGTTTTTTGGGGGGGCCCCGCCGCGTCTGACATCATCGAGTGCTGAGGTTGATGGGCCATGCTTTCTAAGGTCATCTTGTTGACTCTACCTGGGACTTCCTCCCTTGACGAGGTGGAACATGTGAGCAGTGTAAACCCCATAGCAAGAGAGGCAGGTGAATGGAGGCCCACATTGAAACTGGTTGAGTGGGCCTATTAGCATCGCATGAGTCCCGATTTTCTTTTTGCCCTTTTTTGAAGTGTTTTATGAGGTGAGGGTTACGTTTTGATGATTTCTGATCAAATTTGCAAAAATGCGAGAATTTTAGAGTTCGAGGGTTCTTATGTTGAGGCAACATTCACAAGGGGGAAAAACTCCAAGGGACTTGACATGTCTGAAGAGATGCTGTTTTTTTAGGAAGGGGGTGCGGCTACCCCCCTCTGACTCCATGTGTCCCTTTACCCCGGACAACCCTTCAGGGAAAAAGGCGTGGTCGGAAACAAGGGGGGGGGGGAAGGTCGCGCGAGTCCAGGACAGCAGGGAATATAAATGGGTTTTCCGGGAAAGGGGCGCGAAGTTTCCTTGGGTGCTTGCCAACGCCCAAAAAGGGGAAAAAGGGGGTGGAAACCCCTAGAGGAAAGCCACCTTCAACACAGTTTGGTTTTGTAACTATTAATGTTAATGGTTTGAAAACTGTCCCGGGAAAATGTTGGGAGGTGCTGAGTGGGTTTAAAAACTTTTGCAGTGGGTGTGTGTTTTTTGCAAGAGCATATCTTTTTTATTATAATTTAAAAATTGCAAGAACATAAACCCCTAAGGTGGGGAAATTTGGGTTTTAAATGGATGGTTTATGACATTGATGTACTCACTCCAGGGCGTCTGAAAGGTGGGTGGCTTTTGGGTTTAAAAAACCACCCCCGTTTGTGTGAGACAGGGGGGAAGGGGGGGGGGGAGGGTCGATGGGGGTGGGGTCAAAGGGGAAAGGGGGTAGTAGAAGGGTTGCTTTGTAGGGGTAATGGGGCCGGGTGAAACATGAGTTAATAATTTTTAAAATTTCTTTTGTTAGAGATGCTTAGTATGTTATTTGAGATCCCTGCCGGGGAAATTTCAGTGGGCGGTGGGGATTTTAACTGGTGGCACGCCGGGAAAAAACGTTTGAAACCCCGGGGGGGGGTTTCTGTTTGCTTTAAAATTTTTGGGGACTTGGTCTGAGCTGGGGGTTGGGAGTGTTCCCCGGGGGGCGTGGCCCTTTGGGGATTTAGCATACTTTTTTTGCATAGGGGTTTGTGGGAAAATGTAATTTGGTGTAAGTGTCTCGGCGGGTGGTTCCCTAATCAAAAGTGCCTGTGTTTGAAAAGTCTTTTTTTTTCCCACCACCGGGGGGTTTTTGTAGAGCTCCCACTGGGGGGTCTCCCAAATCGTTTTAAGGGATACTGGAAAATTTAATATGCGGATTACAAAGTGCAGAATTTAAAACGGAATATTCGAGACTTTTTAGGGGTCAAAAAAAGTAGACTCCCGGGAGGGGGAGGATTTAGTTTCGGGCGGTGGGATGAAATTGTGAAGCCTCGAATTAAGAAAATTTTTTTTGCATCGGGGAAAGGAGGCCACTCGCTTGGAGTATGGTTTTCTGAGGTACCTGGAGGGTCATCTACGACAATGTTATGCGCAGGGAGAGGCATCTGGGGTATACCCAGTGGATAAGATCGACGCTCTTAAAGAACAAATCCAGGTATTGAAAAATAAGGTTTTCGATGGGGCGCATTTCGGGTGGGGTGGAGGAGGCTTTGTGGGGTGACAAGCCGTCTGCTCGTGTCTTACGAAGTCAGACACAAAGGCGAAAAGCGACTGAAATTGTGAGTTTAGTAGTGCAGGATGAAGTTGATGGGTATAGTGAGGGATAGGTCTTAACAACACTGAGGGGATACGTTTTTATGTCGATACTTCAAGTAAGCTCCAGATGCAAAGTAAAGACGTGAGTGAGCATGCGATACAGGAATTGGGGAGAGGAGTATGATGCGAGTTAAATGATTATGATCGCCTTCTCATGGGTGGGCCTGTATCTGAGGCAGAGGTGTGGGAGGCACTACAAGGAATGAGTAAGGGGAAGGCACCAGGCATTGATGGCATCCCTTTTGAATTTTATATCAAACATTGGGAGGTAATACTGACTTTTATGGTTCGTTAACTCAATGCGATGAAGGAGGGGGGGTGTTAGGTCTGTCTCAGCGTACGGCAGTGTTGGTCTTAGTTAGGAAATGTGATGTGCCGTTAGCTGTTAAGGACTACCGTCCCATATCGTTGACGTGTAGTGACTATAAACTATGTGTGAAAATTTGGATGAATAGAACTAAGAAAGTGTTTGATAAGGTAATCCATAAGAGTCAGTTTGGTGTGCCAGGTAGGTCAATTTATGATGGTCATGGGAATATCAGGGAGTTTGTTGAGGAATGTGGGGTGAGGGGTGGGGGTGGTGTTTTGGCTTTAGACTGGCGAGCCACTTTTGATAGTGTGGAAAGGGAGGTTCTGTGGAAGTTTATGAGATGGGAGGGTTTTGGAAATGAGGTCATCATGTAGGCTCATTCGTTGTACAATGGAGTGGGATTTAAAGTACAAGTTAATGGCATGTTAGGTGTTTTTGTACACTTGAGCAGGGGCATTCGTCAAGGATGCCCCAAGTCTTAAATGCTTTTTGCATGTATGCAGGACCCTTTTTACTGGGCTGTTTATGGACGGGGAGTAGAGACATCGTGGGGTCCGAGTAGTGGTCGACCGACCCTTGTGGGTTATGTAGATGATACTACTGTGTTATTACGTTCACGGGAGCAATTGTGTTTTGTTGGGAGACTTGTTGACATATTTGGCAAGACTACTGGGATGTGTCTTAATAGAGAAAAATCGAAGATTATGGAGTTGGGGGAGTGGGTGGGGGATGGTGAGGATGCAGAGGGGTGGACTGTCGTTGATTGTATCACTATATGTGGTATTCATTATATGTGGGAGGTCGATCAGATGAGGGCGTGTAATTCGGGGAGGGTTGTGCATAGTGTCTTGGGGTGCTCAAATAGTCTACGGCCGCGACATTTAACCCTGCATCAGAGGGCGGTTGTCATTAATGTCCTGCTTTATAGCAAAGTATGGCATGTTGCTGCACTGTATAGTCTGTTACAGGGGGACGTCAAACGTCTTTTGCATAGAGTTTATCGATTTTTGTGGGGTTCAGGTTGCAATTGGCTCACAAGAGCGGTGGTGGAGACACCAATGCATCAGGGAGGGTTGGGTCTCATTCCTCTGGAGGCTCGTGTCATGGCATGTTACGTGAAGCGTCCTTTTCTCCGACTGGGTGGGATGCATGGTGGGTTAAGTGAATTGTATCACGACCTTCACAGGTGGTGGGGATGGAGGAATTTAATTAGGTGCAACACGATGCTTCACATATTATTGCACATGAGGGACATGCGCTGTGTAAAATTATGTACCTTAGAAAGGGCGGGTATGGAGGTAGTCTTGGTGCGAGTTGAAGGAATGTATCCCATGTATGCGTGGGGTAATGTATGGAGGCGAGTTAAACAGTTGCATCTGCCTGCTCAAGCACGGGAAGTGATTTTTAAATTTTTACATGGAATCTTGCCTTCCGGGGAGGTGTTGTATAATAGGCGTTTGGGGGAAGACTGGGGTATCATACTCAAAAACCTCATTCTAACCAAATTTATGAAGATAATGCTGGCCAGAATTATAACACAAATTTAGATAGCTTATCTGAGGTTCCTGGAGCTGTCTTGTCCAGTCGACTGATACCTCAAGTTATGCAGGAATGCACATCCAACAATTTCGGCTCTTATTTGAGAGGTGTCAGCCCAGTTTAAACTCTAAAGCGACGAAAATTCTTCCGATTTTTCACTAATGTTTCTTGTCCAATTCAAACAACAATGGTGAGTCTCTTCTGTGCAGGCACAGAGCCTCCCTGTCGGCTCCATTCTCTTCTTTTAAAAATACATACATTTTATTTTTCCGGAAAATATTATTTTCCACATGAAAACTTCAGTACGCCTACCGGCCCATACTAGGCAGATCCTCCACAAACTAAAACAATGAATAATTCTTTATCATATTCTTCTAAGCATAGAATTGAAAATTTCACGAGGTGAGAGATTTTGAGGGTCGGTTTTATTGATGAAATAGTGAAGGAACATCGTTCAACATGACAAATATATTAAAGGAATGCCATTCCCATGCATTCCCATAGCATTACTCTACAATTTGGATCAAGAGCCCCTCACCATCATTCTGGCACCTACCTTAAGGACATTACCTACACCATTAGCCTATAACAGTATTTAACTGCTTTTAGAATACTTGTTCAGTTTAACTATTTTTTCGTGACTGTTTGCATTTGTTTTTGAAAGGATTATAATATCTAGTTTGGGTAGCTTATTGAATTCTATCCTACCTCAGCTACACCATAGACCAAACAGCTGGCAAACTAATTATCTCAACTACTCTTGTACATGTCAGGTTCTTCTCCGGCCTACGATGATTCCCTGCTGCCTGTGAAGAAGTGTCTTGTTTGCTCCCCGTGGACTGAACCAAGATGCCCTCAATCGAGCAACTTTACCAGCACCTTAAGGAAGAATTGAGGGTAGCGAAGATGGAGATACGGCGATTGACTGAGGAAAACAAGAGGATTCGTAGTAGTCCTCCTGTTTCGAGTCCTCAGGTCAAGAAAGGAACGTGGACAGTGGCTGGACAGCATGAGACGAAGTTGACGATCAAGAAGACGAATGGAAAGGTAGAGACGACGAAGAAGAAAGGTACTGCTGTGGAAACTGTTGTGGAAACATCCAATGCATTCTCGGTGCTACCCAACGAATGCAAGTCGACTACTGGGAACACTACTACAAACGGCACCAAGGAAGGTAAGAATATTGTTGTTGTTGGGGATAGCCAGGTTAGATATATGGATAGGGCTTTCTGCTTGAAGGACAGGAGTAGGAGACAGAGAGTTTGCTTTCCTGTGGCTGGGATGGAAGACTTTGTTAGCCGGCTTGACAACATCATGAACAGTAATGGGATCAATCCCATCATCTGCCTCAGTGCTGGAGGCAATGATGTAGGCAAGCGCAGAAGTGAGGACTTAGTTAGAAGGTTCAAGACAGCAATAGACATAATTAGGAAGAAGGGGGTGCTCCCTGTTATATGTGGCATTTTGCTAAGAAGGGGTGTTGGAAATGAATGATTGTCCAGAGCAATTGGTATTAATTGCTGGCTGGATAAACACTGTAAGGATAATGCAGTACCATTCATTGACAACTGGGACAACTTCTATGGCCGAAATGACATGTATGCCAGGGATGGGGTTCACTTATCCAGGTCAGGTGTGGGTTTTCTTGCTAGCTCAGTTGAGGGGGTCGTTAGGACTTTAAACTAGGATTAGTTAGAGGTATGGGTTTAGAGATGATAAAAAATGAGTATGGATATATTGACTTATGCTCTGATATTAAGAATCTTAATAGTAACTGTCATGGAGTAACCCTAGGTAATGATAATTTCAGAAATTGTGTAAAAACAAACATGAATAGGAAAAATGTGCGGAAGAAAAAACATATGATGGTATTTTATGCTAACAGTCGAAGTGCAAGAAATAAGATTAATGAACTATGTTTGATAGCATATGCTGGGAACTTCAATGTCATTGCATTAACTGAAACGTGGTATGATTTAAAGAGTCGGGATATGATTGCTGAGTGTAAGATTCAAGGGTTTAAGTTGTTCCATTTGGATAGATGTTGTGGGAAAGGGGGAGGAGTTGCATTATATGTTCGAGAAAAATATTAACTGTTGCATAAAAACAGGTATAAAAATAGATGGAACAGCAACAGAATCTGTTTGGGTAGAGTTTGTAGAAGGTCAAGAAAAGCTAATTCTAGGTGTAATATACCGACCTCCAGGCTTGGATCACGATAGAGGGAGACTTCTTTGGGACGAAATTGTTAGGGCTTCTAGACACAATTGTGATTGTAGGGGATTTTAACTTTAGTCAAATAGACTGGAATTCTTTGACCGGTAATCTGGAGTCCAGTGACTTTATGGAAACAGTTCAAGACTGTTTTCTGACCTAGTCTTGTCAAATAAGGAAACACTCGTAAATAATCTGGAGATCACTGAAGAGCTTGGCGCAAGTGATCACAAATCCATCACTTTCAGCATTAACTGGGAATACAAGAATAGCGATAATACGGTAAAAATCCCAGATTTTCGTTCTGCCGATTATAATGGACTTAGGGAACACCTGTCAAATCTCGATTGGGGTTATCCACCTAATGATTTTATTGACGATAATCATACTCATGAATATGAAGGGATCTGCTTTTATGATTGTTTTCTTAATAATGTACACAGTGCCCAGAGTATATACATTCCCCAGAGAGAAATTAGGTCTAATAATAATGATCCGAAATGGATTAACAGGAGGCTAAAGCATCTATTAGGGGAGAAAAGGGAATTTATAGGCACATCAGCTTAAAAGAGAAGTAAAAAAAAGGGATTAAAAAGGCTAAACGTGACTATGAAATTAGAGTTGCTAATGAATCAAAGACTAATCCAAAGGGGTTCTTTCAAGTGTATAGGACGAAGGTGAAGGAAAAAGTAGGACCTCTGAAAATTGGGAATGGACAGCTGACGGGTAACGAACTGGAAATGTGTTCCTTATTTAATGACTATTTTTTGTCAGTTTTTACACATGAAGATGTAAATGAGATTCCAGTAATTAACAATTATTTGGTTCCTGATGAATACAAATTAACTAATATTACTGTCACGAGGCACATGGTTATTAAATAATAGACAAACTGAAGCAAAATAAGTCCCCGGGACCCGATGAGTTGTTTTCCAGGGTACTTAAGGAATGCAAGATGGAGCTTAGTCAGCCATTAACGAGTGTGTTTAATGCGTCCATCCTTACCGGTGTTGTGCAAGAGTTGTGGAAGATGGCTAATGTGGTTCCTATATTCAAATCAGGGGATAAGTCCACTCCTTCAAATTACCGTTCAATAAGCCTGACATCTATAGTGGGCAAGTTATTAGAATAAATTATAGCTGACATTATGAGAAGTCACCTTGAAGAGCATAACTTGATAAATGAATCTCAGCATGGATTCACGAGAGGTCGTTCCTGCCTGACAAATTTACTGACGTACTTCAATAGAACATTTGAGGCAGTTGACAGTGATAAAGAATATGATATTGTTTATTTGGATTTTAGTAAAGCCATCGATAGAGTACCTCACAAGAGACTCTTAAGAAAAGTGGCAGCTCATGGTATAGGAGGTAAAGTTCTAGCATGAACAAAGGCATGGCTTACCAATAGAAAGCAGAGAGTTACCATTGATGGAGTGAAATCTGAGTGGGGATTAGTCACTAGCGGCGTTCCACAAGGATCAGTTTTAGGCCGTCTCTTGTTCATAATTTACATTAATGACCATGATGAAGGGATTACGAGTGACATGAGTAAGTTTGCTGATGATACAAAGATAGGCCGCATAATTCACTCTGAGGAGGATAGCAATGAACTCCAGGAGGATTTGGACAAATTAATGTCTTGGTCTGAAAAATGGCACATGAAGTTCAATGTGGATAAGTGTAAAGTACTAGCCCTTGGTAATGAAAATAACCCTCGAAGCTATAATCTAGGTGAAGTAGAGCTTGATCATACAGAATGTGAAAAAGGCTTGGGAGTAATGGTAAGCAGAAATCTAAAGCCAAGACAGCAGTGCCTTAGTGTGCGCAACAAGGCCAACAGATTACTTGCATTTATCTCAAGAAGTATAAGTAACAGAAGTCCAAAAGTTATTTTACAGCTCTATACATCACTAGTGAGGCCTCATTTAGATTATGCTGCTCAGTTTTGGTCCCCTTACTACAGGATGGATATAGAAGAATGACTAAAATTATTTACTGTGTAAGGAACCTTCCGTATGAAGATAGACTTAAAGCCTTAAATCTCCACTCTCTGGAGAGGCGTACAATGAGGGAAGATATCATTGATGTGTATAAGTGGATGACGGGCATGAACAAGGGAGATATTAATAAAGTACTGCAGGTGTCGAACCAGGTAAGAACCAGAAATAATGGATTTAAGTTGGATTTAAGAGGTCTTTGTGGCATTTATGGATCTAGAAAAGGCGTATGACAGGGTGGATAGGGGGGCAATGTGGCAGATGTTGCAAGTGTATGGTGTAGGAGGTAGGTTACTGAAAGCAGTGAAGAGTTTTTACGAGGATAGTGAGGCTCAAGTTAGAGTATGTAGGAAAGAGGGAAATTTTTTCCCAGTAAAAGTAGGCCTTAGACAAGGATGTGTGATGTCACCGTGGTTGTTTATTATACTTATAGATGGGGTTGTAAGAGAAGTAAATGCGAGGGTCTTGGCAAGAGGCGTGGAGTTAAAAGATAAAGAATCACACACAAAGTGGGAGTTGTCACAGCTGCTCTTTGCTGATGACACTGTGCTCTTGGGACATTCTGAAGAGAAGTTGCAGAGATTGGTGGATGAATTTGGTAGGGTGTGCAAAAGAAGAAAATTAAAGGTGAATACAGGAAAGAGTAAGGTTATGAGGATAACAAAAAGATTAGGTGATGAAAGATTGAATATCAGATTGGAGGAGAGAGTATGGAGGAGGTGAACGTATTCAGATATTTGGGAGTGGACGTGTCAGCGGATGGGTCTATGAAAGATGAGGTGAATCATAGAATTGATGAGGGAAAAAAAAGAGTGAGTGGTGCACTTAGGATCTGTGGAGACAAAGAACTTTGTCCTTGGAGGCAAAGAGGGGAATGTATGAGAGTATAGTTTTACCAACGCTCTTATATGGGTGTGAAGCGTGGGTGTATGAATGTTGCAGCGAGGAGAAGGCTGGAGGCAGTGGAGATGTCATGTCTGAGGGCAATGTGTGGTGTAAATATAATGCAGAGAATTCGTAGTTTGGAAGTTAGGAGAGGTCGGGATTACCGAAACTGTTGTCCACAGGGCTGAGGAAGGGTTGTTGAGGTTGTTCGGACATGTAGAGAGAATGGAGCGAAACAGAATGGCTTCAATAGTGCATCAGTCTGTAGTGGAAGGAAGGTGGGGTAGGGGTCGGCCTAGGAAAGGTTGGAGGGAGGGGGTAAAGGAGGTTTTGTGTGCGAGGGGCTTGGACTTCCAGCAGGCATGCGTGAGCGTGTTTGATAGGAGTGAATGGAGACAAATGGTTTTTAATACTTGACGTGCTGTTGGAGTGTGAGCAAAGTAACATTTATGAAGGGATTCAGGGAAACCGGCAGGCCGGACTTGAGTCCTGGAGATGGGAAGTACAGTGCCTGCACTCTGAAGGAGGGGTGTTAATGTTGCAGTTTAAAAACTGTAGTGTAAAGCACCCTTCTGGCAAGACAGTGATGGAGTGAATGATGGTGAAAGTTTTTCTTTTTCGGGCCACCCTGCCTTGGTGGGAATCGGCCAGTGTGATAATAAAAAAAATAAATTTAGATTTAGAAAGGATATAGGTAAGTACTGGTTTTCTAACAGAGTTGTAGATGCGTGGAACAGTCTTCCCAGTGGGGTGATAGAGGCTAGGACCTTGGGTAGCTTTAAGAAGAGACTGGACAAATACATGAGTAGGAGGGGCTGGGTTTGACTGGTGTCATTGGGTACGGGAGTTATTTCTTGGGAAGCTTAATTAAGGTAGAGGTCGTTTTGATAAGGACCTGCCTCGCATGGGCCAGTAGGCCTTCTGCAGTGTTCCTCCATTCTTATGTTCTTATGTTCTTATGTAACACAGCAATTAGGTGACCTAACACCATCACCTGATATTCGCCAGTGACATGAATACGAATTGTGTATGCTGTTGTTTCTCTGTCTCTTGTATCACTTAAAGTGACCAACGTCCTAAAACCGAAACAAATCCAATAAAGATATGCAAAGTAAAAGCACAAATGTTTTATGAGCAACATTCTCAGAACTTACAAACAAATTTGACTCAGGTGTAAGCTCATGAATTTGTTTCTGGGTGCAAAATAAATGTTTATGTACAGGTATTTGTACTCTTTTTGTTTTTAATGTAATTAAGATTTTAACAGTAATTTGAAAGGCTAACTGGACCTTGTGGTGATCAACTACGATTATCTCAAGTGTGTGATAACAGTAGCTCTCAAGTGCAGTTGACGCACCATTATCTAAACTTCTATATGAAGTAAGTAATGTTCTGAGTGATCATCGCATAAGAATATTTTTCAGAATGATTACGTAAGAGGACTGATGATGTCAGCTGTTTATTTCTGACCGACTTCACATCATGACAAAGAGTGTCACGTAATCAAGAAAATCTCTTACAAGCCGGGCAAACAACCTGTATCAGAGACCAGTACTTGAGACAACACCACGCCTTCTCATCATGACCAAGATAAATCATGTTACCATATATCATTATTATGGTCTTATTACATTTGTTTAGTGAAAAATTATATTTAACATCTGTAAAAAAAATATTTATATATTTTTTTATTTTTTATTATTATCACACTGGCCGATTCCCGCCAAGGCAGGGTGGCGTGAAAAAGAAAAACTTTCACCATCATTCACTCCATCACTGTCTTGCCAGAAGGGTGCTTTACACTACAGTTTTTAAACTGCAACATTAACACCCCTCCTTCAGAGTGCAGGCACTGTACTTCCCATCTCCAGGACTCAGGTCCGGCCTGCCGGTTTCCCTGAACCCCTTCATAAATGTTACTTTGCTCACACTCCAACAGCACGTCAAGTATTAAAAACCATTTGTCTCCATTCACTCCTATCAAACACGCTCACGCATGCCTGCTGGAAGTCCAAGCCCCTCGCACACAAAACCTCCTTTAACCCCCTCCCTCCAAACTTTCCTAGGCCGACCCCTACCCCGCCTTCCTTCCACTACAGACTGATACACTCTTGAAGTCACTCTGTATCGCTCCATTCCTCTACATGTCCGAACCACCTCAACAACCCTTCCTCAGCCCTCTGGACAACAGTTTTGGTAATCCCGCACCTCCTCCTAACTTCCAAACTACGAATTCTCTGCATTATATTCACACCACACATTGCCCTCAGACATGACATCTCCACTGCCTCCAGCCTTCTCCTCGCTGCAACATTCATCACCCATGCTTCACACCCATATAAGAGCGTTGGTAAAACTATACTCTCATACATTCCCCTCTTTGCCTCCAAGGACAAAATTCTTTGTCTCCACAGACTCTTAAGTGCACCACTCACCCTTTTCACCTCATCAATTCTATGATTCACCTCATCTTTCGTAGACCCATCCGCTGACACGTCCACTCCCAAATATCCGAATACATTCACCTCCTCCATGCTCTCTCCCTCCTATCTGATATCCAATCTTTCATCACCTAATCTTTTTGTTATCCTCATAACCTTACTCTTTCCTGTACTCACTTTTAATTTTCTTCTTTTGCACACACACTACCAAATTCATCCACCAATCTCTGCAACTTCTTTTCAGAATCTCCCAAGAGCACAGTGTCATCAGCAAAGAGCAACTGTGATAACTCCCACTTTATGTGTGGTGCTTTATCTTTTAACTCCACGCCTTTAGCCAAGACCCTCGCATTTACTTCTCTTACAACCCCATCTATAAATATATTAAACAACCATGGTGACATCACACATCCTTGTCTAAGGCCTACTTTTACTGGGAAAAAATTTCCCTCTTTTCTACATACTCTAACTTGAGCCTCACTATCCTCGTAAAAACTCTTCACTGCTTTCAGTAACCTTCCTCCTACACCATACACCTGCAACATCTGCCACATTGCCCCCCTATCCACCCTGTCATTACGCCTTTTCCAAATCCCCTAAATGTCACAAAGACCTCTTTAGCCTTATCTAAATACTGTTCACTCATATGTTTCACTAAACACCTGGTCCACACGCCCCCTAAACCCTTTTTTAAAGCCTCCTTGTTCATCTGCTATCCTATTCTCCGTCTTACTCTTAATGCTTTCAATAATAACTCTACCATACGCTTTACAAGGTATACTCAACAGACTTATCCCCCTATAATTTTTGCACTCTCTTTTGTCCCCTTTGCCTTTATACAAAGGAACTATGCATGCTCTCTGCCAATCCCTAGTTACCTTACCCTCTTCCATACATTTATTAAATAATTGCACCAACCACTTCAAAACTATAAACCCCCCCTGCTTTTAACATTTCTATCTTATCCCATCAATCCCAGCTGCCTTACCCCCTTCATTTTACCTACTGCCTCACGAACTTCCCCCACACTCACAACTGTTCTTCCTCACTCCTACAAGATGTTATTCCTCCTTGCCCTATACACGAAATCACAGCTTTCCTATCTTCATCAACATTTAACAATTCCTCAAAATATTCCTCCATCTTCCCAATACCTCTAACTCTCCATTTAATAACTCTCCTCTTCTATTTTTAACTGACAAATCCATTTGTTCTCTAGGCTTCCTTAACTTGTTAATCTCATTCCAAAACTTTTTCTTATTTCAACAAAATTTGTTGATAACATCCCCACCCACTCTCTCATTTGCTCTTTTTTTACATTGCTTCACCACTCTCTTAACCTCTCTCTTTTTCTCCATATACTCTTTCCTCCTTGCATCATTTCTACTTTGGGTAAAAACTTCTCATATGCTAACTTTTTCTCCCTTACTGCTCTCTTTTACATCTTTAATTCCACCAATCGCTCCTCTTCCCTCCTGCACCCACTTTCCTGTAACCACAAACTTCTGCTGAACACTCTTACACTACATTTTTAAACCTACCCCATACCTCTTCGACCCCATTGCCTATGCTCTCATTAGCCCATCTATCCTCCAATAGCTGTTATATCTTACCCTAACTGCCCCCTCTTTTTAGTTTATAAACCTTCACCTCTCTCTTTTTTATGATGCTTCTATTCTCCTTGTATCCCATCTACCTTTCACTCTCAGTGTAGCTACAACTAGAAAGTGATCTGATATACTGTGGCCCTCGATAAACATGTACATCCTGAAGTCTACTCAACAGTCTTTATCACCAATACATAATCCAACAAACTACTGTCATTTCGCCCAACTTTATATCTTGTATACTTATTTATCCTCTTTTTCTTAAAATAGTATTACCTATAACTAAACCCTTTCTATACAAAGTTCAATCAAAAAGGGGTCCCATTATCATTTACACCTGGCACCCAAAATTACCTACCACACCCTCTCTAAAAGTTTCTCCTACTTTAGCATTCAGATCCCCTACCACAATTACTCTCTCACTTGGTTCAAAGGCTCCCATACATTCACTTAAACATCTCCCAAAATCTCTCTCTTCCTCTACATTCCTCTCTTCTCCAGGTGCATACACGCTTATTATGACCCACTTTTCACATCCAACCTTTACTTTAATCCCATAATTCTTGAATTTACACATTCATATTCTCTTTTCTCCTTCCATAACTGATCCTTCAACATTGCTGCTACCCCTTCCTTTGCTCTAACTCTCTTAGATACTCCAGATTTAATCCCATTTATTTCCCCCCACCGAAACTCCCCTACCCCCTTCAGCTTTGTTTCGCGTTTTGGGCCTGGACATCCAACTTCTTTTCATTCAAAACTTCAGCAATCATCCTTTTCTTGTCATCCGCACTACATCCACGCACATTCAAGCATCCCAGTTTTATAAAGTTTTTCTTCATCTCTTTTTTAGTAAATGTCTACAAGAGATGGGGTTACTAGCCCATTGCTCCCGGCATTTTAGTCGCCTCATACGACACGCATGGCTTACGGAGGAAAGATTCTTTTCCATTTCCCCATGGACAATTGGAGAAATAAAGAAGAACAAGAGCTATTTAGAAAAAGGGGAAAAACCTAGATGTATGTATATATATATGCATGTGCCTGTCTGTGAAGTGTGACCAAAGTGTAAGTAGGAGTAGCAAGATATCCCTGTTATCTAGCGTGTTTATGAGACAGAAAAAGAAACCAGCAATCCTACCATCATGCAAAACAGTTACAGGTTTCTGTTTCACAGTCATCTGGCAGGACGGTAGTACTTCCCTGGGTGGTTGCTGTCTACCAGCCTACTATCTATATTTAATTATATTTAACATCTGTAAAAAAAATATTTATATTTTTCTTTCAATATTCATTACCAAATACAAAAAAAGCTTTGAAAAAATATTTATTTATTCCAGTATTTACTTACAACTGTCAGTGGAACGCCTTCCAACTGAACAAAAGAAACTAATGGAAAAATAAATAAATAAAGAAATGATTTAAGGAAAAACAAGATAAATGATTTTTGAGATTTTACTTAAAATTTAAATATAATAAAAAAAATATGGCCTTCAATTCAGGTAGTTGGGTAGGAGTAGGTATGGCCCTAGATAGTTCCTCTGATGTTATTTATGTAGGTTATCCTGGGCAGATGGTAATCCGATGTTCTGGAATCTCCTACCACTTGGATGGAGCACAAGTAGTATAGGTAAGGGCCGGTAGTTGTAGAATAATGTTAATAAGTATTATTAACACACGTCTTGCCCTTTAATCTGGCGTCCCCCCCCACTATCCTGAAGACCACGCCAGGAACAGAGCTGACAAATAAGAAAAATAAAACTGGTTACCCATAGTCAAGATAATATAACATTTTAAGAAAGAAAAAGAATGAAAAGGGCCAAAATCATACTGTAACCAGCAAACACTAGAAAGAACAAACATAATAATCCTGGTAGTTCACCCGACCTGATTAGGAGAAGAGTGGAAGGCGAAGTGACTCTCCAACTTTCCATCCACACCAGTTAAGGTCAATATTACCAGGAGTAGAAACTTTAACAAATCGAATGACACCAGGAACAAGTTTTGCCCCGCCCCGCCAGAGAGGGGGGGGTGTGTGCGCGCGCAACGTACCTCTCTAATGGTTCCTGGTTGCCCGAACAACCTTAACCCCACTTACACCTACTTTTCCCTCACAACAACCACAAACATGAACAAACACGGAAAGCTCATCTTGCCATATAGGACAAGTGAAAATTTGTGTATGCAATAATTTTGCCAAAATCATTTTGAACCTAACGAAAAAAATAACATTTGATTGTGTTTTTTAGTACTAAATTAAAATTGTAAACGTATTTAAAATATATTTAGTTGGGTTAAGGGCTAAAAATTAAATTTCTTCACTTTTTATAATAAGGTTAGGTAAGTTTTCATAAATTCTTTTCGTGGCAAAATAAATTTTTTTACATTAAACATTAATGAAAAAAAATATCTTTAAAAACATATAAGAGAAAATTTTAGAAAGGACTTAATTTTAAATGAGTTCTTGCTAATTGACCCATTTTACATATTCGGCAATGACATATATATATATATATATATATATTTATATATATATATATATATATTATATATATATATATATATATATAATATAATATATAAAAGAATATTCAATAACATTTGTTCTGACGCTATGCGTACATAACAGAATTTGTTAAAAAAAATGCATATTTTTAAATTAGTAAGATGAGTATTCTAAGTTAGTTTTGTCCCCCAAAAAGCCTTTTATAATATACATATATCTCGTTTTTGTTCCGTGTTTGTAACATGTGTCTGGTTATAAGTAAATACTGAATTGCTGAAAAATGTTTACCAGCAAAGTTTAAAAATAGGGAAACTAGCTTAGAAAGACACCTCATAACGCCTGCAAGCCGCCCATTCACACGAGGTCTTGAGAAGCTGTCGAAGTCAATTCAAACAAGACGGGCTGAATAAAGTATATTTTGTAAAACAATTAATTAAACCCCTAGGGGTGTTATGTCAGCATATTTCATTCTCTGATCTGACTTACGATACTTGTGTGGACTCAAAAGTCCCACCTCACTTGCCGATTAAAGGTTGAATTACAAACTCCTTGCAACTCAAGAACTGTGCAGTTCCCCATACTACAAGAAATTTATAACCCTCCTTGCATCTCGTAGCATGAGCTATGGTGTTCTTCACACCTTCGACAGGTATCGGTGACTTGATAGAAGCTGAAGTGTCCTTGGATGTCTAAGTTTTCCATAGTCCATTTTCCACTGGTACACTATGTTCCACAAGATTTGTCTTTATTGTTCACAATCTTATCACTGAAGAAGCTGATCACACTTCTCTGTAAGTGTTTATTGTGATTTATGAGACACTTTGTTCACACTAATGCACAGATCAGTGTTTTTTGTTGGTTATCCTGGCATCAGTGTAACTCTAAGCAGAGTCAAAAGTAATCTGAAGCCGCCACATGCCTCATACACCGTCACTAAACCACCCCTAGCACATAATCATAAAGAAAAGCTGAACCTAGTACTTTTTTCTTCCTTGCCACTTTCCTCCATGAAGCAAAGGCAGAATTTTGATTCTTGCTGTCATAAAGCATAGACAACAATGGGTACACTATCTTTACCATGGTAATAAAGTGGGAGCAGGATTTTCCTTAATTTTCCCGCAAGTAAACATGGACTGTTTTTTATTAAATTCCTCTTGCAACACTGGAGTCTTGCAGGAGCGTCGGTCGCTTGACCACGTCATATACCTCGTACTGCAATCTGGGATCACTTACTTGCTGTAGCAGTAAACAATAATGTTGCCCCCCTTCTGAAGGAAGGCTGGGCCCTCTCAGGGCTGTAAGGGGCTGAGGGGGCTGATACTCAACCCCCTCCTGGAGAAATTTTCTCCACACTGGGGGTGGCCGGAGGTTCACTTGGCAGGTGAACTATTCATAACTTAACATTTAATTTAATTTTCTCAAACACGCCACCTCTGCTGCTTGTCTTTTCTGACAGCTTTAGTCTGTGTGGTTTCCTGGAGAATCAACTAATTTTATTTTCAACACTGTGTAATTCTAACAGCATTATTTATTATATTGTCCGCATATTCCACTACAAACCTTTGCTCAAAACATCAACCTTCCTTGATGATTCCATTTGCATCAGAAGATATATGGCACAAGTTTTTCCAATTGGCCAATTGGGACCTCGACCATCATTGTCGATAAACACTATGTCACCAAGTCTTAAGGACTTATGATTTTCAGAACATCAGTCCATAGAAGTGTTCTCTCATTGAGGTGAGATCATCTGTAACATAAGTTAGAAGGTCTGTTGTGACTCTAATTCTATTTCAGGTCACAACTGTACAGAATTCTCTATATAAGTCTATTCTCTGACGATGAATGTCTTCCTTAATTAAGTATTGAATATGAATATTATTTTAGGCCGAGTAGAATGGGTTTTTGAGAAGATCTTTAAATTTATGTTCAGTACCAATTTCATTTATTATTTACTATAATGAAATCCAATATTTTGGGGAACTTTATGCACATAAAGATTAGAAAATGATGCATCAACAGCACTTAGAGCGGCTGTTTCACACAGCTCTTGAGATAACCATATTTGATCAGCACTCAGGTCCAGATTTTAGTTAGGCTTTCAAGTTCTGTAAAACTTAATTACATTAAAAACAAAAGGAGTACAGATACCTTCAGCAGTGTTGAGTATATAAATATATTATTGTGCACCCAGAAACAAATTCATGAGCTTACAGCTAAGTCAAGTTTCTGTTGGGGGGGGGGGGGGGGGGGGGGGGGGGGGGGTGGGGGGGTAAGTTCTGAAACGTTGTTCTAAAACATTAGTGCCTTTTACTTTAGAATATCTTTGTTTCGCTTTTAGGACGTACTGTGGACTCGTGGCCTTGTGGTTAAAGCTCTCTCGCTCACACAGTGAGGTCCACAAGCTCGATTCCCGGCGAAGGGGTGGGAAAACACTGGATAGTTTTCCTTACACCGGATGACTATGTTCACCAATCATATAATGGGTTCCTGGTGTTAGTGAACTGTATGGGTCGCAATTCCTGGGACAAAGCTGACCTAGATTGCCATATCCTGAGCAATAAAAAGGGGTTTTCTGTATCGATATGTCATTGATGTTCAGCTTGACCTGGTCTCTTGTACCATGTACTTGGAGAAATTAGATGTTATAATCTTATTTGGTCACTTTAAGGGATACATGAGAACGAGAAACAACAGCATACTGAATTCGGAATCAGGTGAAACTCGTGAGATCAGGTGTAGAAAGTTCTCACCCCAGCTGTTGGTGAGGGTGGACACAGGAGCAGCTTCTGGTGCCCTCTGGTGTCTGTTTTAGAAGTTTGATTTTCTCAAGATGGCTGAGTGGCAGGCGAAGATCAAGCACTGATTGTGTGGAAATTGTTGAAAGGTGCTATATAAACAAGGACACTGCTGACATCAATTCTGTCCTCTGTAATACGAGATACTATGGAAATCCTCAAGTGAGGATTTAAATGGGATTTCCTTGAACGGCAACACAAGAATTTTTGTAAAATTGTGTCGTCTTGCCTGCTGCTTATGTAAGTTGTGGACACCTATCAAGAAAATGATTGTCATCAACACTTCTGGTCTTGAGGTGTGGCCTCGGTGATGTCTCGGCATTTTATAAACTGGTTCGTCCTTTCCGTATGTACGCCTTCGAGGCAGACGAGTGGACTTCGCGTGAAATACATTTGGGTGCTATGGCAACCATGCAAGCTGTCAACGTAGGGCGTTGGTCCCAGGCTTTTATGCTGGCAGGCTCGAGGGTTCTTTCCTCGAATGAAAATAACACTGAGATGGTCCAATTCCGCTCGTTTGCTATGTGAGGATTTTTTCGGACGCAGTCTAACGAACCTACCGCAGCGGCAGGTTCGGGCGTGCCGACTGTGGGTGCAATGCAACGGAATCATATGGCGCGACATGTGAGCAACAACGAGGGAGAAAACGGTCGGACCTGACAGACACTGCATCCCCCAAGAATCAATGGGGAGGATGATTGGCCCATCGGAGGCCCACGATGTGATGATGTACTGCAGTTTAATACCACGGCGGACGTGAAGTGGTAGATGGAAGTGATGCAGTTGAAAATGCTGCAGAGGGGATCGTCTCGACGCTACCCCCGCATCGGAGATCTAGCGATTGGGAGTGTCGACAGTGCGTCGCCTCCAGCGGAGAGGAGGCGCAATGCGCCAATGGTGTTACCCATTTTGAGGACATACAGAGGTCCTCGACCAGCCCGGCGACAGTGGATTTACTCCTACTTTGGCGGCGTCACCTGTGGTCGATTATGTCTAGCCGATAGCGGGACGTGTGGGCGATGAAAAGAATACAACTTGTACGAAAGTGGTGGTGACGGATGTCGAGGTGCATAGGGTGGATGGTGAAGGGCTTATGGATGATGAGGGAGTGTCACGTAGATGCCGCATTGGAGGACATGTCTTACACTGGGGCAAAGGTCCTTGTAAAATGGTTGGGCTGACGTAGCCAAGGGCGGTAAGGGACTTTCCTTAGAGAAGTCAGTGGGAATGTGGGGAAGACGGTCAGTGCCACAGTGGGCAAAGTCCAAGTCAGGGTTAAAGTGACTGGAAAACGCGATGTGGGAAACCTCACCTGAAGTTCAAGTATATAACGAATGAATGTTTATCGACCTCAGAGGCAGAGGTCAAGAGGCTTGATAGAGTTTCAACTCAAACTTTAGATGTCGATTTTTTTTTATCAAGAACCTACACTTTTTGGTGTGTAGTGGAATTACGTGTGGGGCAAGGATATAAGTGTTAATGCAGATAGAATTTCGGATAATCTCAAGGGTGGGGTAGTGATAGGCATAAGGGAGACCAGCCCTTTTATGCTTGTTAATGGGAGTGGGGCGGTGGGCCCGGTCGTGCATGTGTGGATCATGGGAACATTCATGTAGGTTTTCGTGAGAGTATATATGCCAGCGACATCAAAATCGCGAATAAAAGGAGGATTTTGTGCATGATGTTTTTGGTTTATTTTCTCAGGGTCTACCCTAGTTTTCTGTTGTAGCTGCGATTGGAATTGTGTGATCCGGGAAAAAATGTCGAACCGCGCAGTGGGGGTGTAATTTAGGGGTTTTAACGAGAGGTTCTTCAGGCGATTGACGCAGTGGAATGTTGGTGGGTATTGATGGTGAATGTGGACCATCACACTTTTTTGTAGTAGGGGTTATCGGCCGTGCGGCTGGACAGGGATTATGTCACTAGCACAATCCATAGTGGATTCATTCCTGCCTGACTACTGGAGTGAGGTTGTGCCCAGCACCCCCTCTGCTGTTTTTCCGGCGAGCACCACAGTACATCAACAACCATTGAGTAGTGTGGACGTGCGCTGCTCATTTTGGGATATCAAAATGGCTGAACATACAGTAACGCGGAAGTAAATACTATCTGCATAGAGCGGGTTCGTGTACGTTAATGAGAGATAGATGAACGTACTTCTTCTCCCTAACATCATCTAGGGACAACATATGGGTATCCCAACGAGGAATTATATGGCGACGGCTCTTAATGGTCTGTCAAGAATCTTCGTGAAATTTCTGAGAGCCGGCTTTCTACACAAGAATTGTCGAGCAGTACCAGAACAACGCATGAGTGTTATTCAGGCAGATGGATGTTTGTTACATGATGTTCTAAGTACTACACATGGGTGAAGGTACGGAATGTACCCTCGAAGCACGGCGTATGGACGTACAGGAGTTTTTTCGCAGTTATGGGACAGTTGCATTCTGCAACCATGGGGGTATGAGGGATGGTCCCGTATGAAAGGAATGCCAGAAAGGTCTTACACCCTTAAAATGTCTTTAACAAGACTATACCATCCTATGTCACCGATGACCGGTTGTAAGAACATCAGGTTTTATGTGTACTATGGGGGCGGGTCAGAGAAAAACATGTCGTCTGTGCAGCTCTTATGAGCACATGGCAGGCCCAGTGTCCTATAGGCAGGCTCCTCGAATTCTGGAAACGCCGATTGTGATTCAACAGTCGAGTGATTTGGTGCCTGCTCTGTTTTGCCTCTGGAGGCGAGCCAGATCCTGGAGCCAGAGTCGACCGGGAGTTGGCGAGGAGAGACTGTGTCACTATCCAGGGGAGTCGGGGGATCGAAGGTGTTATCTGAGAGTCTTTATCCCAGGAAGCTTCGACTCAGGAGGGTTTACTGGCAGATGTCATCAGGATTTTTTGGATGGGATAGCCTGGTGTAGAAAGGAGCCTCAGTCTATTTGAAGTTGAGAGCTGGAGGGGACACAAAATTGTGAGAAAGACTTGAGTAAGAAAAAGGCTGGAGTGTGTGTCCGCTGGAGGTACACCAAGGATTCGTCTGAGGTGAAATGTGTGTAAGTGGAAGTTCTAGAAAAAGAAGAACTGCGCATCAAGTAGACGAGGTTATTACCCCGGGGGCAGAGGCGGGGAAGAAGTCATGGGGCAGACGGTTGTGGAGCCGATGCCTCATAGTGCTAAGGGCGCCTGAGTTGCCAGTGGATAGGTAGGGGGGGTGACTGCAACAGATAACTCGAGTTGGTAAAGGAATACGTAATGTGAAAAGTGCAGCGAGTAAATCCCAGCTGCATAGGGGAAAGCTCCGCCACTTCTATAATTTTCAGAAGTGTCACGCTTAATGTCAATGGTCTTAAGACTGAAGGTTAAGAAAAGTTTGGGTTGGAGTGGTTTTAACGGCGGTTGATGTAGAATATTTGCTTTTTGGCAAGAGCATAATCAATAGGGCTGTTTGTGTGTTTGCGGTTAAAAGGATATCGGATTATGTTACCTAGGGTTTGGCAATTGAAAGGTGGGGTAGCAGTGGCGATAAATGAGACCACCCCTTTGCTGTCTCGGCTGGGAAGAGGGGGGGGGTGGGAGGGTCGGAGAGGGTGGATGTTGTCTGGGGTGAGAGTCGAGCTATTTTGTAGGAGTTTACATGCCAGCAACTAGCAATATACCAGGTAAAAGTAGATTTTGTCAGAGAGTTATTGCTGTATCTCACTTGAGAGGTTTGCCTGCTAAACAGTAATAGGAGGGATGGAATTGTGTGATTAGAGTGGTGATGTCCGAACCGAAGGGGCGTGTTGTGTGCTAGAGTGTGCTGAGGGATGTATTGCGAGATATTGGGGTTGTTGATGTGGTGGGGAGGGGGGTTACCTAGTGGAAGTGCATACGTTCGTCCGTAGGGGATATGAAGCCGAATTTAGTCAGAATTTATATTAAGTCCGGGTATAGATGTTGAGAGGGTGCAAACCTTCGATGTGAGGTTTCTGATCACAGAGCGGTAATAGCGAGATTAGGATGTGGGATGGAGTGGTGCGTTTAAAATTTTTATTCTGGGTACGGAAATTAAATTAAGGCTTCTAAGAGGAGGGGAGGGGCCTTTTTCAGTGATTGGTGTTGCCTTTTTGGGAGGCTAGGAACAGGAGATAGATCTGTTTAGATTGGTGGGAAATGCAGGCAAAACCTGGAATAGCGAATTTTTTTTAAGCTAGGACGAGAGGAGGCGAGGTGTGCGTTTTGGGTGGCAAAATTATCTGAGGGACATTGCAAGGATTGTTATGTTGGGGGGAAGGTCGGTAGGAGGGATGATTTGGTCAGACTGGCGAGTAAATAGCTGAATTACACAATATAAGGTTTTATTTTTTTTTTGATGCACTTAGGGTTAGGGCGGGGTTAGAGGATGTTTTGTGGGGTGTAAGCCGTCTGGGTATGTTTTAACGTAAATTTCGGGATCCGACAAGTGTAACCACCATTCTAACAATTGAGACAAGCCCTGGGGTGGGAGGTATCCAGTGAGTTCGAGTCTATCCCACTTACGGAAAGTATGAGTCTCTAATCTATGAGCTGATAGTTGGGTTAGAGAAAATAGAGTTGGAGGGAGGGGGGTTCCTGGGAGGGTATTTTTGAAGAGGGTGCCATAGCGTTTTTAAGTGAGGGCAGGATGAGAGTGGGGTTGAGGTTGGTATAAGTGAGTTTATGGAGAGGCAGTTTCGTGATGAGTACCGGAAAACACCAGGGATAGACGGTATACCAAATGATTTTTATAGAGCACATTGGGGGGTGTATTAGGCAGTGATTTGTTAGCTATCGGACCATATTTAACTAGTTGGAAGGTTTGAGCATATCGCAAAGTAACGGGTTGTCATAGTTTTGGTGCCAAAAGAAGGGGGGGTAGAGAGTTTGAGTGCTTATCCGTGCAATATCTTTGATGTGCGTCGATTACCAGGTTTTTGCGAAAATTTTGGTAAAGACAGAAGACGGTCATGGGGTCGGTGATACATGGGGACAGTTTGGTATCCCGGGAGCGAGTAATGCGGGTAGGTCCATGGTCGTATTCGGGATTTTCCTTGAGGGTAGTAAAAGGGAGTATTCTAGGTCTGATTGGGAGAAAGCTTATGACTATGTGGATAAGAATTTTTGTTGAGAGTTTGGTGAGAATGGGTTTTTGGAGAGGGTGGTTGGATGGGTGAGGACTTTGAATGAGAATGCATCAATGAGAGTACAGTAAATGGGAGGTTGGGTAGTTCAGTAAAAGCAAGCGAAGGGGTTAAGCAGGGGAGTCCACTCTCCCAAATACTCTTTGCATGTATGCAGAATCCTTCTATGTTCTGGTTGAATGGTGGGATGGAATGGTTGGGGGGAGTGAGATAATTGTGGGAATAATTGTTGGTTATGTAGATGATACAAACTGTTTTACTTAAATGGGATTGAAAGATTTAAGAAAAGTGGGACAGGGTAATTGATATTTTTGGGAATGCTACTGGGATAGGGTTAATAAGCAGAAATCACGTTGTTTAGGTAGGCCGCTTGGGTAGGAGGGACTTTGGGTAGAGTTTGGTTGGATATCTGTGATAGGCTAAAGATTTGTGGGATTTTTTTTTTTTTGGCAGATGCACACAGGAAGTAGCAGGAGGTTAATTCGAAATGTAAATGGACAGAGCTTAGAGTAGGCTGAGGGGTCTAAGGGCCGGATGTAACCTTTGCATCAAAGGGTTGTGGTGGTAAATACGCTGATTTAAAGTAATGGTGTGGGAGTGGCGGAAATTTACCCATTAAGAAGTCAGGATATTATGGAAATGCAAAGAAGGGTCCTTAAGGAAGTGTGGGGCTAGGAGGGCGTGGGTTGGGCAAAGATGTAGTAATGACTGCGGTAAGGCAGGGAGGACTGGGATGATTGCATTATGGTCTAGGTTGAAGCGCAATATGTGAAGCAGAGTATATTCGGCAGCGGGGGAAAGGGGTCTTCGGGTGGGGAGGTGATGGGGATACCGCAAATGGTGGGTGGCAGGGACCTTAGTGGAGTGTGAAGACATGTTGCGGTTTATGTTAAAGGTAATGCAAGTTAAAAAAAAACTCAAGGTAAAACGGTGTGGGTGTGGGTCGTCGTCAGGAATTAATGCAAAGGGATGGCAGTGTATCCCCACATATGATGGAGAGGGATATGGTGGAATTTAGTACAGTATAAGAATACCGGCAAGAGCGAGGGAATTAGTATATAGATTTCTTATGGGACGTTAGGCATCGAAAGAGGTGCTAAGACAATGGGTTTGTACAGAGCGTCATGCGCATTTTTTGTGGGAAGTTGAAACGGCTTTTCATGTAGATATTTTTGTTCTGCATTGGAGGTGTAAGAATGGGTTGAAGAGGGTTTTCTTTTTATTTGGGGGGGGGAAAGATATCACCCCTTAGGGCTTTAATGGTTAGATATGAAGGGGTACCCCAAGAGGTGGGAAGGGCTATCCAGATATGTAATAGTTGATTACTTTATGTTCTTCTTGGGGATGAGGGAGGTGAGGAACATTAGATAAAAGCGTTGCGCGAAGTTTTTATAGGACAGCATGTAGGAACAAACATTTCTATGGGGACGGTGGGTAATTAGTTTTCCGGAGGGATATCGTGGACTTACTGTTGAACGTTATACTCCGTTTGAGTATGGGGTGAGAAGGCAAGGGGTTGTCTCTTCAGTGGTGCGCCTTCTTGGTGTGATTGGAAGCCTGGTGAGGTATGGTTGATTAGTTTGCAACGTGGTTGATGTGGGTAATAGTGTATGTGTAGGAGTATGTAGACCTTTCTTATGATTTTTGTAAAATCACAGAGTCAAAAGTTGTAATGTGATTTCGGCTTCCCTTATGTTATAAGAATCATTTTATATTAGGAAGGTTTATATTTATATTAATAATGGAGTATGTCAGTATATTTTTAAATCTGAAATTAGATTTAGCCTTGTCATACACCTCTTTTTTTTTTTTTTTTTTTTTTTTTTTTTTTTTTTTTTTTTTTTTTTTTTTTTTTTTTTTTTTTTTTTTTTATAAATTTGTATTGAATATGTACATATGCACTATGTACAAAAAATATAAGTATTTGATGGGTTTAAAAATATCCCCTTATTTTGTATGGAAGGTCCTATATATATTAGTGTTATCAGACAAACATTTAACTTGTGTATGTAGGTGTTTTGGGGAACCAATGTCTTTGTATAGTTCTATCATGGGCTGTAATATTTAGTTTATATGCAGACCAGTCATTTAGCGGTTTTATTTCTATGTATATTTATTTTGTTCTTATAATAAGTTCACATACACGTATGTGTAATATGCATGCGTATATGTATACAATAAATGATATCAGTACTCGTTCCTACATGTCTTAATAATGACCCTGAACTGTTATTGTTTGGAAGCCTGTCTGGTTGGGTTATTTTAGTAGAAATTGTTCTTTTCAATAAACCATTCATTATGAAATTAATGTATGTTATTTAGAATGGGGACTGTACATACGGGATGGGGGGTAGAAGTGTCAGCTGTGTCGGCACTGGCAATAATGAGTATTGTAAAGGAGTTTGATGATTAAGTGATTAATATTATAAAAACAAAGTGGAAAAAATAATGCAGTAGGTTTGGGTTTTCCTTGGTTATAATAATAATGATGTAATCTTACTTAACATAGTTACATTGGATGTAATGTATATGGGATGAGGGACAGGTGTGACAACACAACGTTAATCGTCTGTGTTCATTTATGACAATGAGATTTATAATTTTGAGTAAGAACTGATACTGTGTTCTTTTATTTATTTATGTATTGTGTTGATTTAAAGAAAAAATATAAAAAAAAAAATCCATAGTGGTAGGGTTGATTGTGTAATCTAGGTTTCTCAGACCACCGTGGTGTTCAGGTATCTCTAGAGTGGGAGGACGTTATACGTGTTTTTTCTAGTTATTGGTAATTAAATGTTAATTTGTGCGAGGAGTAGGTGCTTTGAAGCTTTTCCAGTTATGGTGGGTTGGATCTGGAATGCAGGAAATGGGATAGTGGATGTTGTAGAGTGGTGGCCTTCAAATGCGAAAAATGCACTACAGGGTTTTTACAGAAGGTTAGGGAAAGAGGAGGTGTGTTATAGATATGGGAAGCAAAAGTATTTGGAGGGACAGCTGCGGTATTGTTATGGTGCAGGCGGGAGGTATGACCTCACGGAAATAGAGTGCCTTCGTAGTCAATTACGGGAAATTCAGAATGATTAATTTTCAGCTTTGAGGGTGCGAGCGGGGATTGAGGAGGCGCTTTGGGGGGATAAACCCTCTGTCGGGGTTCTGCGTAGTTTCAGAATGAGACGTATGGCGACGACAGTTTTGTCAGTGGTGGTCGGTGATGACTTCTGGAGAGAGTTTCTGGAGAGAGTTCCGGGGGTCAACGCCCCCGCGGCCCGGTCTGTGACCAGGCCTCCTTAGGTCAGTGTCCCAGGATGCGACCCACACCAGACGACTAACACCCAGGTACCCATTTTACTGATGGGGAACATAGACAACAGGTGGAAAGAAACACGTCCAATGTTTCTACTCTGGCTGGGAATCGAACCCAGGCCCTCACCGTGTGAAGTGAGAGCGTTAACCACCAGGCCACCAGTGTTATCATAAAGGGCAAAGGCTAGTTACTACTGAGAGCATAGGGACCTATGCAGACCATTGGTTTGGGAGAAAATGGAAGGGTAGAGAGGGAAATCGAGAGGCGAGGGAAGCTTTGCTGCGTGGCATAGTGGCGAATTTGAGAGACGTGGATCGAGAGGACATGGAGGGTTACATATCGGAGGAGGAGGTTTACAAGGCTGTTCAGAGATAGGCGCTGAGGAAATCACGTGGTTGGGATGGGATATCAGGAGATTTTATGTAGTTCATTGGGAACTGTTAAAACACATGTTGGTTCAACTTACAGTTCAATGAAAATTAGAGGTAGAATGGGTAGTGAGGCAGGGTTGGGTGTTGTAGTGTTGGTACCAAAGGCCGAAGTCCGCGAATCTTTGGAGGCATATAGGCCCATCATGTTGATGGGGGCGGATTATAAGATTTTTGCGCATATTCGGCAACTGGATGAAACCAGTTTTGGACAAGGTAATATGGGAAGGGCAATACGGGATTCCTGACGATCTATGAGAGATGGTCATCGACGCCTCAAAAGTTTGTGAGGGATTATAGTGGAGGGCGGCGTCGTAGGATAGACTGGGAAAAGGCTTTTGACATGGGATAGGGAAACATTATTAGCTATATTATTGAAGCAGGGTTTTCGGGGAAGATAAATAGTAGCGTGGGTGCGTATGTTATATACGGAGGCACAGGTACGGGTCCAGGTCAATGGGAGGTTGGGGTCCGCGATAGGCAGGGGGTGGGGGCTGCGGCAGGGGTGTCCCCTCTCGCAGCTTTTGTTTGCCTGTTTGCAGGACCCCTTTTATAGACTAGTGTTTCGTGGGGTAGGGGGGGTAGGATTATGTGCAGGGCAAAGCAGTAGGAATTTTAGGTTATGTGGACGATACCACCATCTTGGTGCATAGTAGGAATGGTTTGGCGTTCGTAAATAAGGTTATAAGGTTTTTTAGTGATGCGTCTTCCTTGCGCATTAATGGAAAAAAATCCAAACTTTTGGAGGTGGGGACCTGGATGGGAGGGACGTTAGGTATGGAGTATGGGTGTAGAGCTGTTGAGTGGATAAAGATCTGCGGTGTGTATTTTTGCAATGATGAACAGGCGGCACGTGCATTTAATTCATCTATTGTAGTAGCAGCCGCAGTTCGTAGGATGGTGGGATAGAGACCAGGTGATGTAACATTACACCAAAGAGTAATCGTTGTCAATGTACTGGTGTATAGTAAATTATGGTTTGTTGCAGCGGTCTATCCATTGATCATGGACGATGTGTTGCGGTTACAGAGGAAGGCTTTGGATTTCATATGGGATTACTGTAGGCATTGGTTAGGGAAGGATATAGTTATGACACACATAGCTAAGGGAGGTTTGGGGCTAATACCACTACACAGTCGCCTAATGAGCATATACGTACGACAGGAATTCTTGACAAGGGGTGGGGTCAGGGGAGCGAGGGTTGACGTGGTGATGAAGGAGGTTCGACGATGGTGGGTAGGGAAAGACCTCACAAGTCCAAAGCGATATTACGGCACTTATTGGTGGTGCAACGCCCTGTTAGAGTTAGGGCAGGTAAATTAGACAATATAAGTATAACACTGAGAGAGGTCATCAGTGATGAGGTTTTCCCAGGATATCACTGGAAGACTATGTGGCAGGGGCTCAAGAAATTGCACTTACAACCACGGGTTAGGGAAACTGGTTACCGCTTCCTCCACGGGATTTTGGCGTCCAAGGCACAATTGTACATTATGGGAATGACCGAGGATCAGACCTGTGCATGGTGCTGGTGGCCGGAAACAGCGTTTCATGTCGTATATCTTTGTGACAGTTTACATAAGGTTAGGAATTGATTCAAGGGTGTTCTCAGACGAGTGGGAGGGGGGTTTGTCCATGCTTAGAGTTTTGAGTCTTGAGATGGGAGATTGCTCGGATGCAGTACGACGTTCTGTGTCATATTTTGGTACTTGACTATTTATACATGTCATGAAGTATACGGGGGCATAGGGGTGCGATGCGTGTTAGGGCACTGATGTGCCATGTTTATAGAACGAAATGTAGGAATAGAGAGATGTATGGGCAATGCTGGGAGGGAGCTTTTTCGTTGGGGTACAGGAATCTAACGATGGAAACGTTAGAGGAGTACTGAGGTGTAGGTACGTATAATCCCTCGGTGGAGCCAAGGGGTTGGTTTCCTGGGAGGGGAAGGGAGAAAGAGTTAGGTTTTTTTTTTTTGGTGTCCGGACTGTACGTTTTATTTGGTGTGTATGGTGATCGGGGTGTAATGTAGTGGTGAGGGAGGGGGACCTTTGTGTGGTCTGGGGTATAGTGTCTTGCTGGCGTGAATGAGTGTCATAGTCTGAGAAAGGGAGGAGAGTGGTACTCAGAACCATGGTATGGTTTTCTCAATGCTGAGTCATGCTGATGCTACTAAGTCATCAATAGAGGCTACGCCGTGGTTAATGTTTTTTTGTGAATTTTTAATATCCCAGGCTGGTGTTAGTTGCATATAGCATGCATTGTTTGGAGTTTAGTAATGCAATTGTTTAATGAGATGTGTTCTGTAAGCACCTGTTAGTACTGGTTTTACTAAGTCAGTACATAAGAGTCACAGCAATGTATGTAATACGACCTGCGAGTCGTACAGTGTGTGCTGTAGTTTTGTTTTAATTATAGGTCTGGTGTGTAGCGAGATGCTTATATTGATGCTTTGTGTGGATAATGGTCTGAACCAGTTTGTTCAAAATTACTTCTTTCCTATTGTTGTGCTTAACATTATATGATGCGGTTTTCTTATTATGTACAAGTTCTGTATATTCATGCCTCTGATACCTTACTGATGATATGGCTCTGCCACTTTCGTTACAAGTTTTGGGTCGGTAGAATAGCAGATTTTAGTAGTAAGGGAATAAATTGGTGGGGTGAAGTGGCATCCTGCCCGGGGGAGGGGGTTGAGAGATGACTACTTCAGGATAGAACATTAAAATGGTATAAAATACCGACAGGTTGTTAGGTAAGACACATATGCAACAGTTAGGTATCTTTATTATGAAACGTTTCGCCTACACAGTAGACTTTTCATTAAGTACAAAAGTGATGAAGCAGAAATACTTGAAGCGATGTAATAGCCATCACCCTTATTGTTTCATACTATGGAACAAAGCTCTTTCAGATGAGGGACTGACCACTCAAAACTTTAAGGTGATGGATGATTCTTCGTCTTCAAGTATCTTCTGCTTCTATCAACTTTTCTGTCTTGACTGAAGAAGCTACTGTGTAGGCGAACGTTCATAATAAAGATACCTAACTGTTGCATATGTGCTTAATACTTCAGGTACCCATCGTAAATTCTTTCTGGTGTTTTACGTCAGTTGAATTCTATTGTCTTATGCCCTGCATATTTTAAGCAGTACAATTATTCAACTGGATATATGCGACAGAATTTTTTACATATATGGACTTTTTTGTACCAGGTAAGGTTTGTTTTGGTAGGTAGCTCCATTATGTTTCTGATATTTAATGTCTTATTTCTCTGATCCTAGGATTGTGGGAGAGGTTTGTTTGCACACACAATACGATGTGTGATGTAATATCATTGTTGGTTTTGGGCGACAGACTTGGTAACGCTTTCTCAATTTATTTTATATCTGATGTATGGAGTGTTATACTGCCATTAAGTATGGTGTTATTTTTTCTGTATTGGGGTTGTGATATTTTGGTTTTATTCCTCATAACCAGTATCATGGTTCATTTTATGATTCTTTTATACCTCCTTGTATTTGTACAATGTTTTAAATAAAATAAAAAAAAATACTGTTTATAGGTTTTTGGTATAGGTAATATCCTTAATGGAGGTTCCGCAATGATAGTGAGGGGCTCTTGATCCAAATTATAGTGTAATGCTATAGGAACGCAGTGGAAAAGTATTCCCTTAAAATATTTCTCATGTTGAACGATATTCCTTCACTATTTCCTAAGTAAAACCGAACCTCAAAATCTCTCACCTCGTAAAATATTTAAACTCTATGCTCAGAAGATTGAGAAGAACCTGGCTAGTATAGACCGGTAGGCCTGCTGCACTGTTCCTCCATTCTTATGTTCTTATGGTCCATTTCTTTCAGCTTCGACTGAGTCATTGCTAGTTGATAAGCACTTACATTCCAGATTACGATATAAATCGACTATTAGTTGCCTATTCCATCCCTGTGTTGATGTGTGTGGTGTAAGTGGTATTAGCTTATTGAATAACCCACATCTGGTTAAATTGTCACCATTATTTACCAGTTAACTTTTCTGATTAAATATTTCATTTGTTTGCTTTAAAGCTGCCATGGATGGTCGCTTTGAAGGGAGTAGAACAGGCAAATCCCCACAGCCACGCTTGTGTTATTACCTTGTGGAGGAATCCTATTAAAGTCAGTTGGACGAGTGGTTAACACACTGGTCTCTGAGTTTTAAGGCTTTCTTGTCATGGGTTTTTAGCCCTCCCGTCCTGTGATTTATCCCAGCAGCAATCACTAAAAGCTTCGATTTTATTCCCGAGGCATATTGCCTGTGTGTACTTTTATTTTATAACCCTGACTCTCATTACCATCCACTTTCAACTTCTTTTTTAAATCTGTGAAGAAATTGTTGCAGTTGATCGACTTATTCACTATGATTTTAAAATTATTATAATATGGATATTCGTTTTCTACTAAAAGAATATTTGCCTGTCCTATCCTTCATAAGGAAAATAATGTTTAACTTAAAACTGCAATAACAACGGCATTTAATTTTTTTTATATATATTTTATTTAAAATACAATACATAGCTTAACATAAAACCCCTTAAACAAGGGTTGATATACATTTAATATAAATACATTATGAATCACAATCCCTCAGGACGTACAATAGCAAAATAACAACACAATAATTAACAGACACAAAGAGGTTACACAAATACACTAGAAAATATCGCTTATGACAGAACTAACATTAAGAAAGTTGGGTAAAATTAATCCTATTTAACAAGAACAACAACAAGGACATAACATGTAGTGACCCCTGTAACAGGTTCAATAATAAATTAAAGCCATAATCCCTTCAGGTATACACTATTTACATAATATTACTGTGACATATTGTCAATGCACAATACAATAAGAAGAATATTACGATAAATATATCGGTTACTCCACCTGCACAAATAATCAATAAATGAAAGGACCTAACATCACAATCTCATGATAAAACAAAGTACATACTCTTACTCATCTAACCCCCAGTACATAAGTTCCCTACAGTCACACATACTCGCTTACCACAATTCTTACGAGTCAGCCACAAAACTAGAAAAGCCATAAGCATTCCCACTCATCTACAGGCTATACACATTATAAAAATATAGCAATGAAAATGCTCGGTACAAACACACAAAACCCCGTTGCCAGGGCAAACCTAAAGTAAATCAAGTACTTCACAAAGAAAGAAGCAGTAGACTCTACATAAGACAGCTATAACACTCTATATAACTGCACCACCACACCTCCCACAACCCATTCACCACAACCACACATTACACTGATACACACAGCAACACAGCCCTTTGCATACCCAACCCGGAGACGAGCCCGTTCCATCCCTGAACTTCAACCCCCCCCCCTTTCACAACTCTAACAATGCTCTCACACTTATACTACGATACCCTGCTGAAAAAGCCTTGCCCCAGCGACTTCCATATATTTCCCGATTACAACACAACATTCTATAAATGGTCGCCGCCAACACCTTTTGCCGCACTTCCCAATCCCCATTCCCTCTCATCGTCCAGGATACAAAAACAAAATCCGCAATTATATATGCGATTGTACGTTGCACAGGCGCCTCTACGCCTCCCACGTTCAAACTTAATGCCCTCAATACTGATATCCTGGCCCCCCTCCCACTTCCTCAGAACCTTACCCATCCATTCCCAGATACTCCCTAAATTATCACAAAAATACACTACATGAAATGCCGTCTCCTCATCCCCGCACACCCGACACCGCACCCTCCACCATCAACCCTCTTTCCTTAAGTGCAGCACCCGACGGCAGTGTACCATGGAGAAAACGGAAAAATACCTCTCGCACATTTGGTCGCACGCGCATCACTAATCTCTCCCATATCTCTCCCACGAATACATAGATACTCTCAGCCTTTGAGACTACCTTCGCCCTTACAACACCTCTAAAACACCCACCCAAACTTTATTAGGGTCCCGTACATGCAGCAACGCCCGCAACACGTCTTCACTCACCCTCATCTCCGACCCTCCCCACCACATTCGCACCTCTTCATGCAAGTCATTCACGCCCCTCCATGCTTGTCCCCGCACATGGCGTAACCCCCACTTTAAATAAATACACTTGACTCTTAACCGTAAATCAATCAACCCCAATCCTCCTCTGTTGACCGGTAAAGTAACCACACTCCTACTCAACCATTCACACCCGGAACCCCAAAGAAAATGGAAAACCCTCCTTAACAGCCTCGTAACATCCGGACCTGCTAACGGATATACAGCTGCCACATGCCAGACTTTACTGTATAACAACACATTCAAAATAATCGCACGCTGATGTACTGTCAAATGAGTTTGGTCTCAACCCATCCAAGAGCCCCACCAGTCGATCCACAACAAGTCCAGAATTAACCATCCTTGCCTCTCTCGCACTACCCATATACACTATCCCACACACTTTTATCCTGTCCACCATATTCCAACGTACATTCCATCCCCAACTCTCTCTTCCCACCCAATCTCCTAAGACCAGTAATTTTGATTTTTCCACATTAACTCTTAAACCGGTAACCCTCGCGAAATTATCAATAACATCTCCTGCACGTAAACTCCTCAGCGTTCGCACGAGTATTGTCGTGTCATCCACATACCCTATTATTCCCTGCTCTCCACTTCCTACTCCCCAATCCACGTCCATACTCGCTCCCACCGCTCTATAGAAAGGGTCTTGAGACAGGGGACAACCCTGCCTAATACCCCAACCCATGGATACCCACTCCCCCAACTTCCCATTTACTTGTACACACACTCCCACACCTTTATACAATGTTTCTGCCCAACGCACCACCTCCTCCCCAAAACCCTGCCTCCTTAATATGTACCACAACATATCACGTTCTACACTATCATACGCCGCCTGCCAATCTAATGCTCCCCTCCCGACCCTTCCACAAAATTCTTTATAATACTATGTCCGTCATACATCGTCCTCCCAGACACACCATATTGTCCTCTCGCAACCACTCTATCCACTACACACTTCAGCCTATTTCCTAAAATTTTTGCAAAAATCTTATAATCAGCACACAGCAATGATATTATCCTAAAGTCCCGCACCGTGTCTTGTCACTCACCTTTTGGCACTAAAACCACAACCGCAGTTCCTTGCAACCTGCCCATCCTCCCCTCCCTATTCATTTTATTCATTAGTTCTACTAAGAAGGACTTCAACGCATTTCAATGGCTCACATAAAACTCGCAGGGCAAGCCATCCAAACCTGGTGCCTTACCTCGTGCCATCCCCTCTAAAGCCTTCCACACCTCCCCTTCTTCAATATCCCCCCCTAACGCCATGCGATCACTGCCACTTAGCGCACAAAATACATTCTCCCCAACCCCCGAAAGCCCTCACATCCACCCCTGCACTCGGTAAATTTCTTCCAAACCACCTATCCACGTAATTACTCATCGCCTCCGTTGTTCTTAACTCCTGTCCTGCTCTATATCCACCTAAGTCTTTATGTACCACCAGCCTATCAATTTCCATAGCCATATGGCGCTGTCTCTGTCCCCGTAACACATAGGCCGATGGGCGATCACCCCACACCACCTCTTAAAATCCACCCTGCACTCTCACCACATCAAATCTGTCATTCTGCAAATCTCGAATCCTCCCTTTTAACAACTCGATTTCCTCCATGAGATACTGCCCTGCCTGCACGCCCCTCTCATAACAACCTTGCAACCTACCCTCGAAATACTGCTGCAATCCGTACGTCATCCAACCCTGGTACTTTCCCCATTGCACATAAAACCGCCGGATCCTCTCCTTAGCTACCCCATCCCACCACCCCAGTAAGTCACCCACATCCCTACCCTCTCCCCACAAATTCTCCCACATTGTCCCAAAATCTAACCCCACCTCCTCCACCCCAAGAAGTCTCACATTTAACTTCCAATAACCTGGATACCTCTTAGGCAAGCTGGCCCAAGTCAAGTCCGTATAAACAGCTCTATGATCCGTGTATACAGCATCTACCGTGTGCACGCACATCACCCGCACACTTCTTGTCACATATAACCTATCTAGCCTGGCCGCGTATCCCTGTCTATGAAACGTATGCTCAACCATCAGGTCCCCACCTCCAATAACATCCCTTAACCCCACGCCCAGCAAAAGATCCCTTAGGCTAACCAAAAAACACCCTGCCCGCCGTGGCTCCACATCCTTTCTACGTACTATACAATTCCAATCACCGCCTACGATTGTTACCCAGGGAAGAGATCTCAGATAATAAATCAAAACATCACGCACAAACTCATTCTTCACCCGTACATCACGCTCCACCGGCGCATACACACAAACCACTGCCAGTCGCTCACCCTCCACCATCCATCTACCCGGAGTACCCTACCCTCTCCCTCCCTCACATCTAATTACAACAAACGGGTTCGTCTCCCGAATCAGGATCCCAACCCGCTGAGAGGGTCAGGCCCTCGCTCCGTCCCTCAGTCTGCATCCTGTCGTCGCTGCTGCCTCCCACACTGGGCTGCCATATGGTCATAAGCGCCACATAGCCTGCAAGTCTTGCGCTGCCATGCATAATACACCATAACTTGTGTCCGGAAGTCCTCTAGAATAACAAACGATGGGATAGAATGCCTCAGCATCATCTTTAGGTTGAACGTACCTTCTGGCAAGTCGGCGTACGCCCCATCCGCCCAAGTACCTGCTGTTGCCAGGTGAACAGTACCGTAACGTTCAAAAACGTTCCTCATGTCTGTCTCGTCAGCTTCGAAAGACACATTACGTCCCTTCACCCAGGTATAGTGTCTTGACACATCCCAAAGAGACGAATCGTATTGCCCGAGTTTTAAAGTCCACACACCATCTTGATACTTCTTCCCCCAGGCGTTCATACACTGCCGTCGATCGTAGCTTGACGAATATCCGGTGAGCCCTATTGAGTAATACTCCGTACAGATCCTGATCAGCAATGCCCGGTGGCCTGGTGGCTAAAGCTCCCGCTTCACCCCACGGAGGGCCGGGTTCGATTCCCGGTGGGTGGAAACATTTCGAACGTTTCCTTCACTGTTGTCCGTCACTAGCAGCAAATAGGTACCTGGGTGTACAGTCGATGGTGTGGGTCGCACATCCTGGGGGACAAGATTAGGCCCAATGAATAAGTTAGACAGTCTCGATGACGCACTGACTATTCTTGGGTTATCCTGGGTCGGCTTACCTCCGGGGTTAAAATCCGACGAATCTTATCCATCTATTTCATATCATAGGTAGAATCACCTGTGCGGACTGAGGTGTAACTACACCCCGCACTAAATCAAAGCACACAGTGTTGACACGCCTTCTTGTATTCTGCGCCATCTTGAGAAAATCAAACTGCGCAGGAAGGCCTCTCAACCAGGAGCGTGTGAGCAGCACAACCACACGGCCCGTGAGCGATATCGTCAATCATGGCATTTAATTGCTTTCCTTGGAGAGTTGTGGTGGTTAGTCTTTATGTGAACCTTTGAAATGCTCTTATTTGTTATTGTTCTGTTCCTTAGTGTTATATTTTAACATATTTTTATTTCAATTTCCAAGACAATAAAGTGCCCACTATCTCTCCTACCCAAGTAAAGTCTATGGTTCTCTTGTTCATTTTCCTTTCATAGTCATAAACCTAGTAATGTGCAGTTAAAATAGATTAGCTGATGAACACGTAGCAACGAAGAAGAAAGACGTAATTTTTTTTTTTCGCCGGTACTCTCCCGGCCCGGGTCTTTTCCAAGTAGTGGTGACCCGGCCTTGCCTCCCTATCTGGGGAGTATCTCGAGACCTAAGTCTCCCATGGGAGGAGGTACAAGTACCCCATAATGATTAGGCTAATCTGCATATTTTATGTAAATTTCTTATTGAAAATATTCCTCTATATTATATGAAAATAATATAATGAAACGAAAAGATTAGGCTTCGCGTTATAGTAAGCAAAGTTTGAGAATAATACATGTGAAGAGCAAGTAATATAAATTATAACAAAACTGTGATGGTTGGCATCTGTGTTGAAGATTACGATGGTTGCCAGGGAGCGCTGCTGTGTTGTTCCTCTCAGAGTCTACCACAGTGATATACTTTCACTAACAGTGTGAAACAGTAAAGTGTTGAACTTAACTACACCTGAGTGTCTTCCTTCACAGTGTGGCACAGTAACTTGTTGAACTTCATAGTGAGGGAAGGTGACTTGTTGAACTTTATAGTGAGGGAAGGTGAGTTGTTGAACTTGATAATGAGGGAAGGTGACTTGTTGAACTTGATAGTGAGGGAAGGTGAGTTGTTGAACTTTATAGGGAGGGAAGGTGAGTTGATCAACTTGATATTGAGGAAAGGTGAGTTGATCAACTTGATAGTGAAGGAAGGTGAGTTGTTGAACTTTATAGCGAGGGAAGGTGAGTTGTTGAACTTGATAGTGAGCGAAGGTGAGTTGTTCAACTCTCACTTCATCATACAACCTGAGCAGTTTCACTCTGATTTTTCCTTATTTCATGAAAGATTGCATTAGGATGATAATAGATCCATATTAACAAAGGATAATGAAGGAACAATATCATCACAGAATGTACATGCAAATTTAATTATCAGTTTGCTAACATAGTTTAATTATTAATAAACTTTGAATTGCTTTTATTTGGTGTAAGTCCAGAATGTTCTTTTTCTATTTTTCCTTTTTAACTTTTTTTTTTA
>NC_069484.1:4831673-4895419 GCF_026875155.1 Cherax quadricarinatus | reverse complement strand
ACCTCTCCTAGGGGGCCTCGTCTCACCTCTTGGCGCTTAAAAAGCTCCTTTTCCTTCATCCCCCATATTTGTTTCATACAGGGAACAATGCTCTTCCCAACGAGGACTGCCACTAAAAATTTTTAAAGGGTGATGACTGAACATGTTTCAGTATCTTTGCTTCTATAAACTTTTTGTACTTGACTGAAGAACCCTACTGTGTAGGCGAAACGTTTCATAATAAAGATACCTAACTTTTTGCATATTGTCTTACCTAAAAACCCTGTCGGTATTTTATACCATTTTAATTTTCAATCTGTCAGACACTGCAACACAAGGGTATCTTGGAACAGACCTGCAATCAACTTCGACAACTTCCACTAGTGAGAGCGGCTGGTTTTTGAGAGGGACCTGACCTTTCAACAATCTGAGTTCTTACCTCTCCTAGTGGCCTACGTCTCACCTCTTGGCGCTATAAAAAAGCTCCATTCTGTCACTCATTCTCCATATTGTTTCATCTATGGAACAATGCTCTTCTCCAGACTGAGGGACTGCCCACCCTAAAACTTTAAGGGTGATGGACTGATTACATCGTCTTCAAGTATCTTCTGCTTCTATCAACTTTTCTGTACTTGACTGAAGAAGCCTACTGTGTAGGCGAAACGTTTCATAATAAAGATACCTAACTGTTGCATATGTGTCTTACCTAACAACCTGTCGGTATTTTTATCCCATTTTAATGTTCAATCAACCCCTACCTCTTCGACCCCCATTGCCTATGCTCTCATTAGCCATCTATCCCCCAAATAGCTGTTTATATTTTTAACCCTAACTGCCTCCTCTTTTAGTTTATAAACCTTCACCTCTCTCTTCCATGGTGCTTCTATTCTCCTTGTACCCCATCTACCTTTCACTCTCAGTGTAGCTACAACTAGAAAGTGATCTGATATATCTGTGGCCCCTCTATAAACATGTACATCCTGAAGTCTACTCAACAGTCTTTTATCTACCAATACATAATCCAACAAACTACTGTCATTTCGCCCAACATCATATCTTGTATACTTATTTATCCTCTTTTTCTTAAAATATGTATTACCTATAACTAAACCCCTTTCTATACAAAGTTCTATCAAAGAGCTCCCATTATCATTTACACCTGGCACCCCAAACTTACCTACCACACCCTCTCTAAAAGTTTCTCCTACTTTAGCATTCAAATCCCCTACCACAATTACTCTCTCACTTGGTTCAAAGGCTCCTATACATTCACTTTACATCTCCCAAAATCTCTCTCTCTCCTCTACATTCCTCTCTTCTCCAGGTGCATACACGCTTATTATGACCCACTTTTCACATCCAACCTTTACTTTAATCCACATAATTCTTGAATTTACACATTCATATTCTCTTTTCTCCTTCCATAACTGATCCTTCAACATTGCTGCTACCCTTCCTTTGCTCTAACTCTCTCAGATACTCCAGATTTAATCCCATTTATTTCCCCCACCGAAACTCCCCTCCCCCCCTTCAGCTTTGTTTCGCTTAGGGCCAGGACATCCAACTTCTTTTCATTCATAACTTCAGCAGTCTTTCCGTTTCTTGTCATCCGCACTACATCCACGCACATTCAAGCATCCCAGTTTTATAAAGTTTTTCTTCTTCTCTTTTTTAGTAAATGTCTACAGGAGAAGGGGTTACTAGCCCATTGCTCCCGGCATTTTAGTCGCCTCATACGATACGCAGGGCTTACGGAGGAAAGATTCTTTTCCACTTCCCCATGGACAATAGAAGAAATAAAGAAGAACAAGAGCTATTTAGAAAAAAAGGGGGAAAAACCTAGATGTATATATATATATATAATATATATATATATATATATATATATATTATATATATATATATATATATTTATATATATATATATATATATATATATATATATATATATGCATGTGCGTGTCTGTGAAGTGTGACCAAAGTGTAAGTAGGAGTAGCAAGATATCCCTGTTATCTAACGTGTTTATGAGACAGAAAAAGACACCAGCAATCCTACCATCATGCAAAACAGTTACAGGTTTCTGTTTCACAGTCATCTGGCAGGACGGTAGTACTTCCCTGGGTGGTTGCTGTCTACCAACCTACTATCTATATTTAATTATATTTAACATCTGTAAAAAAAATATTTATATTTTTCTCTTTCAATATTCATTACCAGATACAAAAAAAGCTTTGAAAAAATATTTATTTATTCCAGTATTTACTTACAACCACAAACATGAACAAACATGGAATTAAAATGAGATATACTGTAGGTTATAAAATGTATTTTGGGGAACCAAACCTAGCATAGAAACTTCACCTTAACTTAATTTAAAAAAAAATGCAATTTTTTTTTTAACCAAATTCTGTTTTGGATAGAATAGGTCAAAATAAATTTATTGAATATTGCTTCAAATCATTGATATATATTGTTTTCGTTATGTTCAGAATGATTTTCTTTCATTTACACTGTGGTATATATGTCGTGCCGAATAGGTAAAAGTAGTCAATTAGCAAAAACTCATTTAAAATTAGTCCTTTCTAGAATTTTATACCTTTAAACTTATATTTTATCATTATGTTAATGTAAAAATTAATAATTTTGTACCAAATTAGCATATGAAAGCTCACCTAAGCTTATTATAACAAGCTCAATTCAATTTAGACTAATCCAACTAAATATATTTCACATAAGATTAGAATAATTTAATAATAAACAAAGATAATGAAATATATTATTTTCCTTTAAGTTCAGAGTGATTTTTGCGAAATTATTGCATATACAAATTTTCGCTTGCCTTATTCGGCAAGAAGAGCATTGCTATTTAATCTAAAAACCGCAAATTTTTATCTCTACCACACCATATAACCCAGCGTTCTTTAATCTACCGCATATCGCTTCATTATTTATTCTCTCCCTAAACCTCTAGACCATCTTTCCTCCAATATATATATATATATATATATATATATATATATTATATATATAATATATATATATATATATATATATATATATATATATATTATATATATATATATATATATATATATATTATATATATATAGTGCCGAATAGGCAGAACTTGCGATCTTGGCTTAAATAGCAAAGCTCATCTTGCCATATAGGACAAGTGAAAATTTGTGTATGCAATAATTTTGCCAAAATCATTTTGAACCTAACGAAAAAAATACATTTGATTGTGTTTGTTTAGTACTAAATTATTGTAAACGTATTTAAAATATATTTAGTTGGGTTAGGCTAAAATAAATTGCTCTTTTTATAATAAGGTTAGGTAAGTTTTCTAAGATTCTTTTGGTGCAAAATTAAAAATTTTTACATTAACATTAATGAAAAAAATATATCTTTTAACGTATAAGAGAAAATTTTAGAAAGGACTTAATTTTAAATGAGTTCTTGCTAATTGACCAGTTTTACATATTCGGCACGACATATATATATATATATAATATATATATACGTTTATTGTCTTCTCTGAGGATGAGGGTCCCCATTCCAGCCATAGAGGTGGTACTTCCCTATATATATTTTAAATATATATATATATATATATATATATATATATAATAATATATATATATATATATATATATATATATATGAACATAGCCAAACAATATATATAATTTATCTAAAGCAATATTCAATAAATTTATTCTGACCTATGCTGTACATAATAGAATTTGGTTAAAAAAAAATGCATATTTTTAAATTAGGTTAGATGAGTTTTCTAAGTTAGGTTTGGTCCCCAAAAAGCATTTTATAATGTACAATATATCTCGTTTTTGTTCCGTGTTTGTACATGTGTCTGGTTATAAGTAAATACTTGAATTGTTGAGAAATGGTTCACCAGCAAAGTTTAAAAATAGGGAAAACTTAGCTTAGAAAGTCAGCTCATCGCCTGCACAGCCGCCCCTGCACACGAGGTCTTGAGAAGCTGTCGTAGTCACTTCACAACGGGCTGAAATAAAGTATATTTTGTAAAACTATAAATTACCACTAGGGAGTGTTATGTCAGCATATTTCATTCACTGATGGCTGACTTACATACTTGTGTGGACTCAAAAGTCCACACCTCACTGCCGACTATAGGTTGATTACAAACTCCTTGCAACTCAAGAACTGTGCAGTTCCCAATACTACAAGAAATTTATAACCCTCCTTGCTCTTGTAGCATGAGCAGTGGTGTTCTTCACACCTTCGACAGGTATCGGTGACTTGATAGAAGCTGAAGTGTCCTTGGATGTCTACGTTTTCCGTAGTCTAGGAATACGCACACTGGTACACTGTGTTCCACAAGATTTGTCTTTATTGTTCACAATCTTATCACTGAAGAAGCTGATCACACTTCTCTGTAAGTGTTTATTGTGATTTATGAGACACTTTGTTCACACTAATGCACAGATCAGTGTTTTTTGTTGGTTATCCTGGCATCAGTGTAGCTCTAAGCAGAGTCAAAAGTAATCTGAAGACGCCACAGCCTCATACACCGTCACTACCCCTAGCACATAAAGGAAAAGCTAACCTAGTACTTTTTGGTTCCTTGCCACTTCCTCCATGAAGCAAAGCAGAATGTTTGATTCTTGTTGTCTTAAGCATAGACAACGATGTACACTTTCTTTACCATGGTAATAAAGTGGGAGCAGGATTTTCCTTAATTGTCCTGCTAAGGTAAGATATGGACTGTTTTTTATTAAATTACTCTTTGCAACACTGGAGTCTTGCAAGGAGCGTCGGTCGCTTAACCACGTCATATACTCGTACTGCATCTGGGATCAATTACTTGCTGTAGCAGTAAACAATATGCTTGCCCCTTCTGAGAAGGCTGGGCCCCTCAGGGCTGGAAGGGGCTGAAGGGGCTGATACCCCCCTCCTGGAGAAATTTCTCCACACTGGGAGGTGGCGGAGGTTCACTGCAGGTGAACTATTCATAACTTAACATTAATTTAATTTTCTCACTCGCCACCACTGCTGCTTGTCTTTTCTGAACAGTTTTAGTCTGTGTGGTTTCTGGAGAATCACTAATTTTATTTTCAACACTGTGTAATTCTAACAGCATTAGTTTATTTATTGTCCGCTTATTCACTACATCTTTGCTCAAAACATCAACCGTCCTGATGATTCCATTTGCATCAGGATATATGGTCACAATTTTTCCAAGTGGCCATTGGGACCTCGGACCATCATTGTCGATAATCACTATGTCACCAGGTCTTAAGGACTTATGATTTTCAGGAACACCAGCTCCATAGAAGTGTTCTCTCAATGAGATGAGATAGTCTTCTCGCCAAATTTTCTCCCAACGTTCAATCACTTTATTAAGGTGTTTGAATTTACGTCTGAGTTGCTCAGGTTCGAAATGAGTAGGATACTCTATGATTTCTTTATCATTCATGGGAGGAACAGGTTCGAGCCTTCTGCCATGGAGTAAATGAGATTGACTTAACTCTTCTAAATTGTCCAGATCATCGGTAACATAAGTTAGAGGTCTGTTGTTGACTCTATTTTCTATTTCAGTCACAACTGTACAGAATTCTTCTAAGTCTATTCTCTGACGATGAAGTGTCTTCCTTAAGTATTGAATATTGAATATTTATTTTAGGTCGAGTAGATGGTTTTTGAGAAGAGTCTTAAATTGATGTTCAGACCAGGTTTCTTTATTATTTACTGGTAATGAAATCCATATTTTGGGGAACTTTATGCACATAGAGTTCTTACATAATGTGATGTGGACACGGGGTACATCGAAAAGTTATCTGTCTTGTGTTATGGTCGTGTGATCTATTAAGGTTGGTGAGAAGTTTGAATGAAGAGTTTATGTTTGAGTGTAGTGTTTTAGGTATGTATGTAGTAGGCGCAAGAATAAGTATGGATGTTCTTTACGGTGAGTAGTTTTAGACCTTTGAATATTGGTTGAGTATGCTGTCTGATGTTGGAATTTGTTATCATTCTGTTTGCAGCCTTTTGCTGGGTTATTAGTGGTCTTAAGTGATTTAATGTTATTGATCCCCATGCACAAACTCCATAGGTGAGATAAGGGTAGATGAGTGAGTGAGGAGACTGACTGTGGAACATAGTACCATATCTTTGATAGTACGCCTACTGTCTTAGAGATTTTCTTGGAAATTCGTTGTATATGTGTCTATAATTTAAAACACTTCTCCAGTGAGCATTTTCCTCCCTTGTGTTCACCTAAACACTTGATGCAGCTTTTCACTGATGAACAAGTTGTTCACGTGCCTCCATTGTTGTGTATTGAATACAATACTGTGCCCAATGTGTTCCATCACAAAGTACACATTTTGAAGTACGTTTATGTGTGACAGTTTGTTTGCTGACTGTTGTATTCACAGCTTGATAAATGCCTATATGGGATTTCCCATTATGTGGTTTAGTGGGAGTAGGTATACTCTTTTTATACTGAGTTGAAGGTTTATTATCCACGGGATTTGTGGAATTTTCATCTTGTCTCGTTGCTTACATGCATGAAACTATTGTTTGTAAACCATTGCTAATTTCTTCACAAGTGAAATACCGTTTATTGAACATAATATTTAATCGTTCAATAGTTTGTGGTGACAACTTATCTTGTACAATACCACTGATAAACCAATCACATTGTCTTAAGTCATATTTAGCACCTACAGATCTGAGACTATTGTCTAATGTGATTCTAAATGCCTGTAAGTCTGAAAAACAATGTTTGGGTGGCTTCAAGCTTGATATTAAGACTGCATGTCTAACTCTGGCCTTGTCAGCATCAAAGTAATTGCCTGCTAAGACACGTAAGGCTATTTGATAATTGCCTTTAACCACCGGAAATGACTTAATCAGTTCATAGGGTTCTCCCTTCACAAGACATTTAAGATAATTGAACTTAGCAATCTCATCTATGTCAGTTCGTGAATGTATTATGGATTGAAAACCACTAATGAATTCTACATAATTATGACCTTGGAAAATAGGTAATGACAAGGTAGGTAAGCTTGGTAATGGTGCACTTGTTGTTGTTACAGGTGTAACAGGCGTTTGACCACTAGTTGCAGTAGGTCTCTGTGACAGAGTTTTGTGGCAGATAGCCTGTACTCCTGTCCATCTTAATTGTTGATTACTAAAAGTGTCCAAAACATTTTTAATTTCATCCTCAGATGGATCTGATTCAAGAAATTCCTTTTCATAATCTGTATAGTCTGAATTAATTATTTCCAGACGTTGTGTAAGTAATTCAAATTTGACCTCAAGATCATCAAAATCTATGTTTGTATCTTGAGTTAATTTTATACTGACTGAAATTAGATTTTCTAATTGTGTTATCTTAGTCTGTAAAGACTGAAACTGAGTTTTCAAACAAGCCATTTTAATGGTATACTGAAAATTCTAGCATCACACTTAGAGTGTTTAAAAAACACTGTACTGCTATAAAGAGCTGAGTTTTTGTTATGCTTAATTCAGTAATAATCGAGTCAGACACTACTGACCCATTAAGCTTAACCTCAGGGTCAATGACCATGAAGGGTACAGAGTACATATGGCTGGTGTTTATGGCTTGAGTTTGCTGTCAGCCTGACAACGATGATTAATCGTAAATAACGATGTTGTACACTTTTTTCACTATACACTATAAATGTCATTGTATAACTGCAAATCAGACGCGAATATTACTTACACATATATAAATGTCACTGTTAATGTATATATGAAAGCTTTACATTTTATGTATATAGTTTCCTTTAATATAATAGGTATATCTATAAGAAACTTAAACACAATTTCGTCTCTTAATCTCTGTCTATAAACATTATAAACACTATGTGTATATACACTCAGACAAACTGAGCATCAGTTGGGTTGCTGCTGTCGTCAGTGTTTCTCGAGCTTGAGTAGTAGATGCCGTGTGCCATCCCCCGTTTTCTTGTTGGGTGAGTCACCCAGCTCCCGTTTTCTTTGGGTGAACACTGGGTGAGCGCCCGTTTTCTTTTGGCTGCCCATTCTCTGTGATTGAGTCTGGAGGGACTCATTTATACTGATTATATTGTAAAACACTAGTTTTACAGCTTTTTTCGAAGGACCTTGGCTCGTAGGTTATTTGTACACTGTAGTACAAAATATTTGAACCACAGTGTGGCCTTTATCCGGTTCGAGCACGACCAAAATGTTGGGAAATGGTTTACCAGCTAAGTTTAAAAATAGGGAAAATATCGCCTGCACAGCCGCCCTTGCAGACGAGGTCTTGAGAAGCTGTTGAAGTCACTTCACAACGGGCTGAAATAAAGTATATTTTGTAAGATTATAAATTACCCCTAGGGGGTGTTATGTCAGCATATTTCATTCACTGATGGCTGACTTATGTACTTGTGTGGACTCAAAAGTCCACACCTCACTGTCGACTATAGGTTGATTACAAACTCCTTGCGACTCAAGAACTGCGCAGTTCCCCGTACTACAAGAAATTTATAACCCACCTTGCTCCTGTAGTGTGAGCTATGGTGTTCTTCACGCCTTTGACAGGTATCAGTGACTTCATAGAAGCTGAAGTGTCCATTGATGTCTACGTTTTCCGTAGTCTAGGAATACGCACACTGGTACACTATGTTCCACAAGATTTGTCTTTATTGTTCACAATCTTATCACTGAAGAAGCTGATCACACTTCTCTGTAAGTGTTTATTGTTTTTTATGAGACACTTTGTTCACACTAACACACAGATCAGTGTTCTTTGTTGGTTATCCTGGCGTCAGTGTGACTCTCAGTAGAGTCAAAAGTAATCTGAAGACGCCACAGCCTCATACACCGTCACTACCCCTAGAACATAAAGGAAAAGCTGACCTAGAACTTTTTGCTTCCTTGCCACTTCCTCCATCAAGCAAAGCAGAATGTTTGATTCTTGCTGTCTTAAGCATAGACAACAATGTACACTATCTTTACCATGGTAATAAAGTGTGTGCAGGATTTTCTTTAATTGTCCTGCTAAGGTTAGAGATGGACTGTTTTTTTATTAATTTACACTTTGCAACACTGGAGTCTTGCAAGGAGCGTCGGTCGCTTGACCACGTCGTATACTGGTACTGTATCTTGGATCAATTACTTGCTGTAGCAGAAAACAATATGCTTGCCCCTTCTGGGAAGGCTTGGCCCCTCAGGGCTGAAAGGGGCTGAATGGGGCTGATACTCCCCTCCTGGAGAAAATTTCTCCACATGAATAAATATTTTTTCAAAGCATTTTTTTATATATTGTATATTGAAAGAGAAAAATATAAATATATTTTTTTACAGAAGATAAATGTAATTTGTCGCTAAATAAATGTAATAAGACCAAAATAATGATTTATGGTAACATGATTTATCTTAACAATGATGAGAAGGCGTCGTGTTGTCTCAAGTTCTGGTCTCTGATACAAGTTCTTTGCCCGGCTAGTATGACTCAAGACTAAATTGGTTTCAGAACTTCAATGATATAGTGAGATTTTCTTAATTACGTGAAACTCTTTGTTATGATGTGAAGTCGGTTAGAAATGAACAGCTGACAACATCAGTCCTCTTAAGTAAACATTCTTATGCGATGATCACTCAGAACATTACTTACTTCATATAGAAGTTTAGATAATGATGCATCAACTGCACTTGAGAGCTGCTGTTATCACACACTCTTGAGATAACCATATTTGATCAGCACCAGGTCCAGTTAGGCTTTCAAGTTTCTGTTAAAACCTTAATTACATTAAAAACAAAAGGAGTACAGATACCTTCAGCAGTGTTGAGTATATAAATATTTATTGTGCTCCCAGAAACAAATTCATGAGCTTACAGCTAAGTCAAGTTTCTGTTTGTAAGTTTTTGAGAACGTTGTTCATAAACATAGTGCTTTTTACTTTAGAATCTTGTTTCGCTTTTAGGACGTACTGTGCCTCGTGGCCTGGTGGCTAAAGCTCTCGCTTCACACAGTGAGGGTCCAAGCTCGATTCCCGGCGAAGGGGTGGAAACACTGGATATGTTTCCTTACACCGGTTGTCTATGTTCACCCATCAGTAAAATGGGTTCCTGGGTGTTAGTGAACTGGTATGGGTCGCATCCTGGGACAAAGCTGACCTAGTTTGCCCGAAATCCTGTGCATAAAAAGGGGTTTTCTGTATCGTAGTATGTCATTGATGTCAGCTTGACCTGTGTCTCTTGTACATGTACTTGGAGAAATTATGATGTTATTATCATTATTTGGTCACTTTAAGGGATACAAGAGAACGAGAAACAACAGCATACTGAATTCGGAATCAGGTGACTAGTGAGTATCAGGTGTAGAAGTTCTCACCCAGCTGTTGGTGAGGGTGGACACAGAGAGAGCTGCTGGTGCCCTCTGGTTGTCCCTGTTTTTAGAAGTTTGATTTTCTCAAGATGGCGGAGCGCAGGCGAAGAGTCAACACTGTTTGTGTGGAATTGTTGAAAGGTGCAATATACCAGGACACTGCTGACATCATTCTGCCTCTTGTAATAAGAGATACGTATGGAATCCCAAGTGAGGATTTATATGGGATTTCCTTGAACGGCAACACAAGAATTTTTGTAAAATTTTTGTCGTCTGCTGCTTATGTGAAAGTTGTGGACACCTATCAAGAAAATGATTGTCATCAACACTGGTCTTGAGGTGTGCCTGTGTGATGTCTCAGCATGTTATACGTGGGTTCGTCTTCGTAGTGTACCTTTCGAGGCAGACGAGGTGGACATTCGTCGGACATTTGGGTGCTATGGCACCAACGTAGGGCGTTGGTCCCAGGGCTTTTATGCTGGCATGCTCGAGGGTTCTTTCTCGATGAAAATAACACTGAGATGTCCAATTCCCTCGTTTGCTATGTTGGAGGATTTTCGGACGCAGGTCTACGTAACCTACCCAGGGCAGGTTCGGGCGTGCCGACTGTGTGGTGCAATGGATCATATGGCGGCGACTTGTGAGCAACAACGAGGGAGAAAACGGTCGGACCTGACAGACACTACATCCAAAGAATCAATGGTGGAGGATGAGTTGGCCCATCGGAGGCCCACGATGGTGGATGATGTACTGCAGGTTTTACCGGCGGACGTGAAGTGGAGTGATGCAGTTGATGCTGCAGAGGGGATCGTCTCGACGCTACCCCTGGCATCGGAGATCTAGGCGACTGGGAGTGTCGACAGCGCGTCGCCTCCAGTGGGAGAGGAGGCGCATGTGCCAATGGTGTTGCCCAGTTTTGAGGACATACAGAGGATCCTCGACAGCCCGGCGACAGTGGATTTACCGCCTACTTTGGCGGCGTCTCCTGTGGTCGATTATGGTCTAGCGGGACGTGTGGGCGATGAGGAAAGACGTACAACTTGTACGAAAGTGGTGGTGACGGATGTCGAGGTGCATAGGGTGGATGGTGAAGGGCTTATGGATTATGAGGGAGTGTCACGTAAGATGCCCAGTGGAGGACGATGTCTTAACACTGGGGCAAAGGTCTTGTAAAATGGTGTGGGCTGACGTAGCCAAGGGCAGTAAGGGACTTCCCTTAGAGAAGTCGAGTGGGAATGTGGGGAAGACGGTCAGGTGCAGCAGTGGCAAGTCCAAGTCAGGGTTAAAGGTGACAGGAAAACGTGATGAGAAACCTAACCTGAGAGTTCAAGTATATAACGATGAATGTTAACGACCTCAGAGCAGAGGTCAAGAGGCGTTGGATAGAGGTTTCACTCAGACGTTTAGATGTCGATTTTTTTTTATTCAAGAACACACTTTTTGGTGTGGTAGTGAATTACGTGTGCAAGGATATAAGTGTTATGTGGAGAATTCGGATAATCTCAAGGGTGGGGTAGTGATAGGCATAAGGGAGACCAGCCCTTTTATGCTCGTTGAATGGGAGTGGGGCGGTGGGGCCCGGGTCGTGAATGTGGTGGGATCATGGGGGAACATTCAGGTAGGTTTCGTGAGAGTATATATGCCAGCGACATCAAATCGACGAATAAAGGAGGATTTTGTGCATGATGTTTTGGTTTATTTTCTCAGAGGTCTACCCTTAGTTTCTGTTGTAGCTGGCGATTGGAATTGTGTGATCCGGGAAAAAGATGTCGAACCGCACAGTGGGGGGTGTAATTTAGGGGTTTTACGAGAGGTTCTGCAGGCGATTGACACAGTGGATGTGGTGGGTAGTGATGGGTGGAATGTGGACCACACTTTTTGTAGGAGGGGTTACGCCGTGCGGCTGGACAGGGTTTATGTCACTAGCTTAATCCATAGTGGTAGGGTTGATTGTGTTGATCTAGGTTTCTCAGACCACCGTGGTGTTCAGGTATCTCTAGAGTGGGAGGACGTTATACGTGTTTTTTCTAGTTATTGGTAATTAAATGTTAATTTGTTGCGAGGAGTAGGTGCTTTGGAAGCTTTCAGGTTATGGTGGGTTGGATTCTGGAATGAAGGAAATGGGATAGTGGATGTTGTAGAGTGGTGGCATTCAAAGGCGAAAAATGCAATACAAGGTTTTTACAGAAGGTTAGGGAAAGAGGAGGTGTGTTATAGATATGGAAAGCAAAAGTATTTGGAGGGACAGCTGCGGTATTGTTATGGTGCAGGCGGGAGGTATGACCTCACGGAAATAGAGTGCCTTCGTAGTCAATTACGGGAAATTCAGAATGATAATTTTCAGGCTTTGAGGGTGCAAGCGGGGATTGAGGAGGCGCTTTGGGGGGATAAACCCTCTGTCGGGGTTCTGCGTAGTTTCAGAATGAGACGTATGGCGACGACAGTTTTGTCAGTGGTGGTCGGTGATGACTTGGGTAGTTATCATAAACGGCAAAGGCTAGTTACTACTGAGAGCATAGGGACCTATGCAGACCATTGGTTTGGGAGAAAATGGAAGGGTAGAGAGGGAAATCGAGAGGCGAGGGAAGCTTTGCTGCGTGGCATAGTGGCGAATTTGAGAGACGTGGATCGAGAGGACATGGAGGGTTACATATCGGAGGAGGAGGTTTACAAGGCTGTTCAGAGACAGGCGCTGAGGAAATCACGTGGTTGGGATGGGATATCAGGAGATTTTTATGTAGTTCATTGGGAACTGTTAAAACACATGTTGGTTCAACTTTACAATTCAATGAAAATTAGAGGTAGAATGGGTAGTGAGGCAGGGTTGGGTGTTGTAGTGTTGGTACCAAAGGCCGAAGTCCGTGAATCTTTGGAGGCATATAGGCCCATCATGTTGATGGGGGCGGATTATAAGATTTTTGCGCATATTTTGGCAAACTGGATGAAACCAGTTTTGGACAAGGTAATATGGGAAGGGCAATACGGGATTCCTGGACGATCTATGAGAGATGGTCATCGACGCCTCAAAAGTTTTGTGAGGGATTATAGTGGAGGCGGCGTCGTAGGATTAGACTGGGAAAAGGCTTTTGACAATGTGGATAGGGAAACATTATTAGCTATATTATTGAAGCAGGGTTTCGGGGAAGAAATAGTAGCGTGGGTGCGTATGTTATATACGGAGGCACAGGTACGGGTCCAGGTCAATGGAAGGTTGGGGTCCGCGATAGGCAGGGGGTGGGGGCTGCGGCAGGGGTGTCCCCTCTCGCAGCTTTTGTTTGCCTGTTTGCAGGACCCCTTTTATAGACTAGTGTTTCGTGGGGTAGGGGGGGGTAGGAATTTTAGGTTATGTGGACGATACCACCATCTTGGTGCATAGTAGGAATGGTTTGGCGTTCGTAAATAAGGTTATAAGGTTTTTTAGTGATGCGTCTTCCTTGCGCAGTAATAGAAAAAAATCCAAACTTTTGGAGGTGGGGTCCTGGGTGGAGGGGACGTTAGGTATGGAGTATGGGTGTAGAGCTGTTGAGTGGGTAAAGATCTGCGGTGTGTCTTTTTGCAATGACGAACAGGCGGCATGTGCATTTAATTCATCTATTGTAGTAGCAGCCGCAGTTCGTAGGATGGCGGGATAGAGACCGGGTGATGTAACATTACACCAAAGAGTAATCGTTGTCAATGTACTGGTGCATAGTAAATTATGGTTTGTTGCAGCGGTCTATCCATTGATCATGGACGATGTGTTGCAGTTACAGAGGAAGGCTTTGGATTTCATATGGGGTTACCGTAGGCATTGGTTAGGGAAGGATACAGTTATGACGCACATAGCTAAGGGAGGTTTGGGGCTAATACCACTACACAGTCGCCTAATGAGCATATACGTACGACAGGAATTCTTGACAAGGGGTGGGGTCAGGGGAGCGAGGGTTGACGCGGTGATGAGGGAGGTTCGACGATGGTGGGTGGGGAAAGACCTCACAAGGCCAAAGCGATATTACGGCACTTATTGGTGGTGCAACGCCCTGTGAGAGTTAGGGCAGGTAAATTAGACAATATAAGTATAACACTGAGAGAGGTCATCGATGATGAGGTTTTCCCAGGATATCACTGGAAGACTATATGGCAGGGGCTCAAGAAATTGCACTTACAACCACGGGTTAAGGAAACTGGTTACCGCTTCCTCCACGGGATTTTGGCGTCCAAGGCACAATTGTACATTATGGGAATGACCGAGGATCAGACCTGTGCATGGTGCTGGTGGCCGGAAACAGCGTTTCATGTCGTATATCTTTGTGACAGTTTACATAAGGTTAGGAATTGATTCAAGGGTGTTCTCAGACGAGTGGGAGGGGGGGGGTTTGTCCATGCTTAGAGTTTTAAGTCTTGAGATGGGAGATTGCTCGGATGCAGTACGACGTTCTGTGTCATATTTTGGTACTTGACTATTTATACATGTCATGAAGTATGCGGGGGCATAGGGGTGTGATGCGTGTTAGGGCACTGATGTGCCATGTTTATAGAACGAAATGTAGGAATAGAGAGATGTATGGGCAATGCTGGGAGGGAGCTTTTTCGTTGGGGTATAGGAATCTAACGATGGAAACGTTAGAGGAGTACTGAGGTGTAGGTACGTATAATCCCTCGGTGGAGCCAAGGGGTTGGTTTCCTGGGAGGGGAAGGGAGGGAAGAGTTAGGTTTTTTTTTTGGTGTCCGGACTGTATGTTTTATTTGGTGTGTATGGTGATCGGGGTGTAATGTAGTGGTGAGGGAGGGGGACCTTTGTGTGGTCTGGGGTATAGTGTCTTGCTGGCGTGAATGAGTGTCATAGTCTGAGAAAGGGAGGAGAGTGGTACTCAGAACCATGGTATGGTTTTCTCAATGCTGAGTCATGCTGATGCTACTAAGTCATCAATAGAGGCTACGCCGTGGTTAATGTTTTTTTGTGAATTTTTAATATCCCAGGCTGGTGCTAGCTGCATATAGCATGCATTGTTTGGAGTTTAGTAATGCAATTGTTTAATGAGATGTGTTCTGTAAGCACCTGTTAGTACTGGTTTTACTAAGTCAGTACATAAGAGTCACAGCAATGTATGTAATACGACCTGCGAGTCGTACAGTGTGTGCTGTAGTTTTGTTTTAATTATAGGTCTGGTGTGTAGCGAGATGCTTATATTGATGCTTTGTGTGGATAATGGTCTGAACCAGTTTGTTCAAAATTACTTCTTTCCTATTCTTGTGCTTTACATTATATGATGCGGTTTTCTTACCGAGTGGTTCATTATTATGTACAAGTTCTGTATATTCATGCCTCTGATACCTTACTGATGATATGGCTGTGCCACTTTCGTTACAAGTTTTGGGTCGGTAGAATAGCAGATTTTAGTAGTAAGGGAATAAATTGGTGGGGTGAAGTGGCATCCTGCCCGGGGGAGGGGGTTGAGAGATGACTACTTCAGGATACCCATCGTAAATTCTTTTCTGGTGTTTTACGTCAGTTGTAATTTTATTGTCTATATGCCATGCATTATTGTATGCAGTACAATTATTCAACTGGATGTATTATGCAGACAGAATTTTTTACATATCATGGACTTTTTTGTAACCATGGTATAGGTTTGTTTTGGTAGGTAGCTCCATTATGTTTTGCTGATATTATAATGTCTTATTTGCTCTGTATCCTAGGATTGTGGGAAGAGGTTTTGTTTACACACACAATACTGATGTGTGCATGTAATATCATTGTTAGTTGGACGACAGACTTGGTAACGCTTTCTCAATTTATTTTATATCTGATGTATGGAGTGTTATACTGCCATTAAGTATGGTGTTATTTTTCTGTATTGGGGTTGTGATATTTTGGTTTTATTCCTCATAACCAGTATCATGGTTCATTTTATGATTCTTTTATACCTCCTTGTATTTGTACAATGTTTTAAATAAAATAAAAAAAAATACTCTTTATAGGTTTTTGGTATAGGTAATGTCCTTAATGGAGGTTCCGCAATGATGGCGAGGAGCTCTTGATCCAAATTGTAGTGTAATGCTATAGGAACGCAGTGGAAAAGTATTCCCTTAAAATATTTCTCATGTTGAACGACATTCCTTCACTATTTCCTAAGTAAAACCGAACCTCAAAATCTCTCACCTCGTAAAATATTTAAACCCTATGCTCAGAAGATTGAGAAGAACCTGGCTAGTATAGACCGGTAGGCCTGCTGCACTGTTCCTCCATTCTTATGTTCTTATGGTCCATTTCTATCAGCTTCCACTGAGTCATTGCTAGTTGATAAGCACTTACATTCCAGATTACGATATAAATCGACTATTAGTTGCCTATTCCATCCCTGTGTTGATGTGTGTGGTGTAAGTGGTATTAGCTTATTGAATAACCCTCATCTGGTTAAATTGTCACCATTATTTACCAGTTAACTTTTCTGATTAAATATTTCATTTGTTTGCTTTAAAGCTGCCATGGATGGTCGCTTTGAAGGGAGTAGAACAGGCAAATCCCCACAGCCACGCTTGTGTGATATACCTTGTTGGAGGAATCCTATTAAAGTCAGCTGAACGAGTGGTTAACACACTGGTCTCTGAATTTTAAGGCTTTCTTGTCATGGGTTTTAGCCCCTCCCGTCCTGTGATTTATCCCAGCAGCAATCACTAAAAGCTTCGATTTTATTCCCGAGGCACATTACCTGTGTGTACTTTTATTTTATAACCCTGACTCTCATTACCATCCACTTTCAACTTCTTTTTTAAATCTGTGAAGAAATTGTTGCAGTTGATCGACTTATTCACTATGATTTAATATTATTATAATATGGATATTCGTTTTCTACTAAAAGAATATTTGCCTGTCCTATCCTTCATAAGGAAAATAATGTTTAACTTAAAACTGCAATAACAACGGCATTTAATTTTTTTTATATATATTTTATTTAAAATACAATACATAGCTTAACATAAAACCCCTTAAACAAGGGTTGATATACATTTAATATAAATACATTATGAATCACAATCCCTCAGGACGTACAATAGCAAAATAACAAACACAATATTAACAGACACAAAGAGGTTACACAAATACACTAGAAAATATCGCTTATGACAGAACATAACATTAAGAAAGATGGGTAAAATTAATCCTATTTATACAAGAACAACAACAAGGACATAACATGTATGTGACCCTTGTAACAGGTTCAATAATATAATTAAAGCCATAATCCCTTCAGGTATACACTATTTACATAATATTACTGACATATTGTCAATGCACAATACAATAAGAAGAATATTACGATAAATATATCGGTTACTCACAACCTGCACAAATAATCAATAAATGAAAGGACCTACATCACAATCTCATGATAAAACAAAGTACATACTCTTACTCATCTAACCGCCCAGTACATAAGTTCCCTACAGTCACACATACTCGCATTACCACAAGTCTTATGAGTCAGCCACAAAACTAGAAAAGCCATAAGCATTCCACACTCATCTACAGGCTATACACATTATAAAATATAGCAATAAAATGCTCGGTACAAACACACAAAACCCCGTTTGCCAGGGCAAAGCCTAAAGGTAAATCAAGTACTTCGACAAAGAAAGAAGGCAGTAGACTCTGACATAAGACAGCTATAACATACTATATAACTGCACCACAACACCCTCTCACACAACTGCATTCACCACAACCACACATTACACTGATACACACAGCAACACAGCCTTTGTGCATACCCAACCCGGGAGACGAGCCCGTTCTATCCCCTGAACTTCACCCCCCCCTTTCACAACTCTAACAATGCTCTCACACTCATACTACGATACCCTGCTGAAAAAGCCTTGTCCCAGCGACTTCCATATATTTCCCGATTACAACACAACATTCTATAAATGGTCGCCGCCAACACCTTTTGCGCACCTCCCAATCCCCATTCCCTCTCATCGTCCAGAATACAAAAACAAAATCCGCAATTATATATGCGATTGCACGTTGCACAGGCGCCTCTACGCCTCCCACGTTCAAACTTAATGCCCTCAATACTGATATCCTGCCCCCTCCCACTTCCTCAGAACCTTACCCATCCATTCCCAGATACTCCCTAAATTATCACAAAAATACACTACATGAAATGCCGTCTCCTCATCCCCGCACACCCGACACGCACCCTCCACCATCAACCCTCTTTCCTTAAGTGCAGCACCCGACGGCAGTGTACCATGGAGAAAACGGAAAAATACCTCTCGCACATTTGGTCGCACGCGCATCATAATCTCTCCCATATATCCTCCCACGAATACATAGATACTCTCAGCCTTTGAGACTACCTTCGCCCTTACAACACGCTCTAAAACACCCACCCAAACTTTATTAGGGTCCTGTACATGCAGCAACGCCCGCAACACGTCTTCACTCACCCTCATCTCCGACCCTCCCCACCACATTCGCACCTCTTCATGCAAGTCATTCACGCCCCTCCATGCTTGTCCCCGCACATGGCGTAACCCCCACTTTAAATAAATACACTTGACTCTTAACCGTAAATCAATCAACCCCAATCCTCCTCTGTTGACCGGTAAAGTAACCACACTCCTACTCAACCATTCACACCCGGAACCCCAAAGAAAATGGAAAACCCTCCTTAACAGCCTCGTAACATCCGGACCTGCTAACGGATATACAGCTGCCACATGCCAGACTTTACTGTATAACAACACATTCAAAATAATCGCACGCTGATGTACTGTCAAATGAGTTGGTCTCAACCCATCCAAGAGCCCCACCAGTCGATCCACAACAAGTCCAGAATTAACCATCCTTGCCTCTCTCGCACTACCCATATACACTATCCCACACACTTTTATCCTGTCCACCATATTCCAACGTACATTCCATCCCCAACTCTCTCTTCCCACCCAATCTCCTAAGACCAGTAATTTTGATTTTTCCACATTAACTCTTAAACCGGTAACCCTCGCGAAATTATCAATAACATCTCCTGCACGTAAACTCCTCAGCGTTCGCACGAGTATTGTCGTGTCATCCACGTACCCTATTATTCCCTGCTCTCCACTTCCTACTCCCCAATCCACGTCCATACTCGCTCCCACCGCTCTATAGAAAGGGTCTGTTAAACAGGCAAACAACAATTGAGACAGGGGACAACCCTGCCTAATACCCCGACCCATGGATACCCACTCCCCCAACTTCCCATTTACTTGTAAACACACTCCCACACCTTTATACAATGTTTCTGCCCAACGCACCACCTCCTCCCCAAAACCCTGCCTCCTTAATATGTACCACAACACATCACGTTCTACACTATCATACACCCCCTGCCAATCTAACGCTAAGACACCCCCCCTGCTCCCCTCCCGACCCTTCCACAAAATTCTTTATAATACTATGCCCGTCATACATTGTCCTCCCAGACACACCATATTGTCCTCTCGCAACCACTCTATCCACTACACACTTCATCCTATTTCCTAAAATTTTTGCAAAAATCTTATAATCAGCACACAGCAATGATATTATCCTAAAGTCCCGCACCGTGTCTTGTCACTCACCTTTTGGCACTAAAACCACAACCGCAGTTCCTTGCAACCTGCCCATCCTCCCCTCCCTTTTCATTTTATTCATTAGTTATACTAAGAAGGACTTCAACGCATTTCAATGGCTCACATAAAACTCGCAGGGCAAGCCATCCAAACCTGGTGCCTTACCTCGTGCCATCGCCTCTAAAGCCTTCCACACCTCCCCTTCTTCAATATCCCCCCCTAACGCCATGCGATCACTGCCACTTAGCGCACAAAATACATTCTCCCCAACCCCCCGAAAGCCCTCACATCCACCCCTGCACTCGGTAAATTTCTTCCAAACCACCTATCCACGTAATTACTCATCGCCTCCGTTGTTAACTCCTGTCCTGCTCTATATCCACCTAAGTCTTCATGTACCACCAGCCTATCAATTTCCATAGCCATATGGCGCTGCCTCTGTCCCCGTAACACATAGGCCGATGGGCGATCACCCCACACCACCTCTTAAAATCCACCCTGCACTCTCACCGCATCAAATCTGTCATTCTGCAAATCTTGAATCCTCCCTTTTAACAACTCGATTTCCTCCATGAGATACTGCCCTGCCTGCACGCCCCTCTCATAACAACCTTGCAACCTACCCTCGAAATACTGCTGCAACCCGTATGTCATCCAACCCTGGCACTATCCCCATTGCACATAAAACCGCCGGATCCTCTCCTTAGCTACCCCATCCCACCACCCCAGTAAGTCACCCACATCCCTACCCTCTCCCCACAAATTCTCCCACATTGTCCCAAAATCTAACCCGGCCTCCTCCACCCCAAGAAGTCTCACATTTAACTTCCAATAGCCTGGATACCTCTTAGGCAAGCTGGCCCAAGTCAAGTCCATATAAACAGCTCTATGATCCGTGTATACAGCATCTACCGTGTGCACGCACATCACCCGCACACTTCTTGTCACATATAACCTATCTAGCCTGGCCGCGTATCCCTGTCTATGAAACGTATGCTCAACCATCAGGTCCCCACCTCCAATAACATCCCTTAACCCCACGCCCAGCAAAAGATCCCTTAGGCTAACCAAAAAACACCCTGCCCCCCGTGGCTCCACATCCTTTCTACGTACTATACAATTCCAATCACCGCCTACGATTGTTACCCAGGGAAGAGATCTCAGATAATAAATCAAAACATCATGCACAAACTCATTCTTCACCCGTACATCACCCTCCACCGGCGCATACACACAAACCACTGCCAGTCGCTCACCCCTCCACCATCCATCTACCCAGAGTACCCTACCCTCCTCCCCTCCCTCACATCTAATTACAACAAACGGGTTCGTCTCCCGAATCAGGATCCCAACCCCGCTGAAAGGGTCAGGCCCTCGCTTTGTCCCTCAGTCTGCATCCTGTCGTCGCTGCTGCCTCCCACACTGGGCTGCCATATGGTCATAAGCGCCACATAGCCTGCAAGTCTTGCGCTGCCATGCATAATACACCATAACTTGTGTCCGGAAGCCCTCTAGAATAACAAACGATGGGATAGAATGCCTCAGCATCATCTTCAGGTTGAACGTACCTTCTGGCAAGTCGGCGTACGCCCCATCTGCCCAAGTACCTGCAGTTGCCAGGTGAACAGTACCGTAACGTTCAAAAACGTTCCTCATGTCTGTCTCGTCAGCTTCGAAAGACACATTACGTACCTTCACCCAGGTGTAGTGTCTCGACACACCAATGAGACGAACTCGTATTGCCGAGTTAACGTCCACACAGCCATCTTGATACTTCTTCACCAGGCGTTCATACACTGCCGTCGATCGTAGCTTGACGAATATCCGGTGAGCCCTATTGAGCGATACTCCGTACAGATCCTAATCAGCAATGCCGTATGTGTCGCGAATAATCATAGGTAGAATCACCTGTGCGGACTGAGGTGTAACTACACCCAGCACTAAATCAAAGCACACAGTGTTGACACGCCTTCTTGTATTCTGCGCCATCTTGAGAAAATCAAACTGCGCAGGAAGGCCTCTCAACCAGGAGCGTGTGAGCAGCACAACCACACGGCCCGTGAGCGATATGGTCAATCATGGCATTTAATTGCTTTCCTTGGAGAGTTGTGGTGGTTAGTCTTTATGTGAACCTTTGAAATGCTCTTATTTGTTATTGTTCTGTTCCTTAGTGTTATATTTTGACATATTTTTATTGCAATTAGCAAGACAATAAGGTGCCCACTATCTCTCCTACCCAAGCAAAGTCTATGGTTCTCTTGTTCATTTTCCTTTCATAGTCATAAACCTAGTAATGTGCAGTTAAAATAGATTAGCTGATGAACACGTAGCAACGAAGAAGAAAGACGTAATTTTTTTTTTTCGCCTGTACTCTCCCGTGCCCGTCTTTTCCAAGTAGTGGTGACCCTGCCCTTGCCTCCCTATACTGGGGAGTTAATCTCGAGACCTAAGTCCACCATGGAGGAGGTACAAGTACCCCATAATGATTAGGCTAATCTGCATATTTTATGTAAATTTCTTATTGAAAATATTCCTCTATATTATTTGAAAATAATATAATGAAACGAAAAGATTAGGCTTCGCGTTATAGTAAGCAAAGTTTGAGAATAATACATGTGAAGAGCAAGTAATATAAATTATAATAAGACTGTGATGGTTGGCATCTGTGTTGAAGATTACGATGGTTGCCAGGGAGCGCTGCTGTGTTGTTCCTCTCAGAGTCTACCACAGTGATATACTTTCACTCACAGTGTGAAACAGTAAAGTGTTGAACTTAACTACACCTGAGTGTCTTCCTTCACAGTGTGGCACAGTAACTTGTTGAACTTCATAGTGAGGGAAGGTGACTTGTTGAACTTTATAGTGAGGGAAGGTGACTTGTTGAACTTGATAGTGAGGGAAGGTGAGTTATTGAACTTGACAGTGAGGGAAGGTGAGTTGTTGAACTTTATAGGGAGGGAAGGTGAGTTGATCAACTTGATAGTGAAGGAAGGTGAGTTGTTGAACTTTATAGCGAGGGAAGGTGAGTTGTTGAACTTGATAGTGAGCGAAGGTGAGTTGTTCAACTCTCACTTCATCATACAACCTGAGCAGTTTCACTCTGATTTTTCCTTATTTCATGAAAGATTGCATTAGGATGATAATAGATCATATTAACAAAGGATAATGAAGGAACAATATCATCACAGAATGTACATGCAAATTTAATTATCAGTTTGCTAACATAGTTAATTATTAATAAACTTTGAATTGCTTCATTTCGTGTGATAAGTCCAGAATGATTCTTCTCTATTTCTAACTTTTAATCTTTTTGTTTTTCACTGAAAACATCTCACTGATTTCGGTTTGTGAAAGTTTTAATTTATCAGTTTTATTAAACAAAATGTTTCCTTACGTTACCTGAGGAATGCCTCTTTCGATCAGCACCAGATCCTAAGTGTTGGTGAAGTTTACTTTGAATTTGCGTTGATTTCGATCTGTGTGAAAGCCAGTTTGTCAAAATTTTTAAAAATATCACTTAGAGAAAAGGGAATTAAATACACATATATATATATATACATATATACATATATATATTAAGGGATCACTCTTGGTGAGACCTAATGAAGTTGGTGAAAGTACTGACTTAGGTGAGTTATAAAATAATTGAAATGTGATATTAACATTATTGTAATATACTTTTTATTTAGCCTTTAACAGAGCTTTCCTTAGACAAATAGGTTAAATCCTATAGCTGGCTTGAAATATTATGTGGGAAAATAATCTGCATGAGGCTTACAGGGTATTTCCTGAATTAATTTTTTTTTATATTTTATTGAAAAAGACACAATACAAGATATAAATAAATAAAAGAACACAACAATTAGCCACTTGCAAATACAATGATCTAGTGTCAACCCTCATCAGACCCCAAGTGTTACAATAACATCGTATTAAAGGGTAAACAATCACCTAACAATGAAAATAACATGATAATACCTGCTCAGAAAATACACTAACAGAATCTAAACCTACAATACACTCCTGTTACACGGTACAATAAAACCTCCTTGTACAAAGCACACAGAAGATATGATAAACATAGGAATAAAAACATTATACATTACAATAATGAAACAAAAGGCAAACCTAAGCCTTCAATAAAATTGCCAAGACATACCACCAGAATACGTCCCGTAAAGTGCTGGAAGCGCCTGACACAGCTCCAACACGGAACAAAACCATTAACACAAACAACGCTTACAATTTATGTCAGCACTCACCCCCCCCCCCCCCCACGCTCTGTAAATAAGACCCCTTTGCACAATTGCACTGTAAATGTCACACAACCAACAAATTTTTAAAAATACTAGAAACATTGACCTAAAACATTATCAAAACAAAGCTATAATAAACATTACATTAGGGTGCATTTCACAATGAAACCCCCACCGTAACATTGGGCAAGACACAACCGCAAGTAAAAGATTTAACATTATTTTACAAGTACAATCCATACAAATTACAAAATTCTATTCTTAAGGTAAACAAAACGATCTAGTTACGTACATTAAAACCTTATTTCACGTATTTGAAGCACAAAAATACATCAGAAGAAGTTATATAACAAGCTAAATCTGGCATTGAGTAACATTAACGTAGAAAACAAATACAAAACACGTAATAATTAAAGATTGTGATAGAAGGTTCATATACATATATACTCAGATTATATAAGCCATGTGAAGGCTGAATAACCCTTTTAAAGAACCATGACATCAGTACATACATTTTTGAATATGCTTTGAGCTAAGCCAGCATTAACAGGATATATACACATAGTGACCGGTCACGTTTTCACCCTATTAGCAATACACGAAAGGCCATTGCTTAAGATTATCTCATGCGAGTCGGTGTTCGACATTTATGCATTCTCAGTATCACAATAACAATACAGTTATCTTAAATGTCGACCCTAAGGTACATCAGTGTATAACTAATAGCGACGAGGGTCGCCGACGTATGCCAGGGATTGCTCAAACCTCTATAGTTTCAAAATCTAACCTTTAAGGCGTCATCATACGACACAATATTACTATAGCATGTGTCGATTCTGCTACACAAATGATGTGTATTATAACATAAATTTTTTTTCAAAGCCCCGGTTCGTTCTCGTTTATACCTTCTAGACCTTACATGACCGCCTCTTCCCAATGTTTTCACATTATTCCGTCACCATTTCGAATCCAACCGACACTCTCGCTCACACACAAAAGGCCACCATACGTCACCCTCTATGGCACTAATGCCCATAAATCACGAACATGAAATTACAATATCCCCTGAAAAGTCGAAAGCCATCTACCCCCAGCAATCTCTTCTATTCCTCTGGCAGTGTACCATAAAAAAATCGCTGCCAGCGTCCCTGATCCTCTCTCATGCTGATACGTGTCTGCCAGCCCATGAAATTATAAATCCAAAGTCATTGACTAGATATCCAACGCCCTTTGTACCGGCAACCCTACACCCCTACCCCCTACAATCTAGACTTAACGCTCTTAAGACACTATTCCCCTCACCTCCATCCATCTGTATAACTCCTGCTAAACCACACTCTTACGCTTCCAAGCTCTCATAAAAATCACTGCGTGGAAAGCCGTGTCAATATCCCCACACACGACAACGCACCTTACCCACTTGTACACGTCTATTTTTCGCTAAAACCTCCCTGGAAAGGCAATAATATTGTAAGGATTTATAGATTGACCTACCTACCCCGCCCTCATCGTGAACTCCTTCAAGCGGACCCCAAATATCACCCATGCATACATTGGAGTAAATACCTCTAACGCTAGCCACCCCCGCCTCTCTCCCACCCTTTGCCGGTGTTTCTAATCTTGAATCACTTAGATCCCTTGCAAAATTAAAACCCTCACATTTCTCGCATCACGTAACATCCCCACCATTCATCCATCGTACCACATCCCCTCGAATCCAATTCAAACCATGTACCAACACTGCCAACCCTCACGCAAATAACTATGATTAACGTACATACCTAATATTCTCATTGCAATTCATTAACCCCATTCACCCCGACTAGTCCGGTAAATACACAACATCTCTCGCTAACCAATCACAACATGGAACCCCATATATATCTAAATACACGCTTCAATAAACGTTTCTCATCACAGAGCACGCAACTAACGGATACAACTTACCACCTGGCCAACAACTTACCAAACAAAAGCACATTCGCTACAATTTCCACACTGTATGCAAATTAAGTAGCCTCCTGCACACAACCCCGCCAAGGCGACCTAACACCCTACCTACAAACCTCACTACGAATAACCATCCTCGCTTTTTTTTTCCTGAATGTTTCTCATATGAACAATTCCACAAACCTTGAGTGAGATTACAAAGGCAAACCCTCCTCCCTGACCCTATGTCCCCACTAATGCTATCTCCCACGTGCATGCAATGACTTACCCTTTTTGACCATCATCCCCGTTGGCACTCCCAAAAAGTTTTAAATACCCAATTCCCACCTACTTTTCGTAAATCACGTGATCCCCTAAAAAATCGTGGTGTCATCCACATACCCTACGGTTCCCGCTTTTATCCCACCCTTTCCTCGCCATTTCACCATCATACACACCCTCACCCTACAGAGCTCTGAAAAAAGGATCCCTGAAGTCCCGCAAAAAGAATCTGCGATACGGACACCCCTGCGCTTAAAACAACGTTTCATTCCAATTAAATTCCCTAACCTGCCCATTTACCAGTACCCTAACATAACCTGCTCAACAAAGCCACGTCCAACTTACCTATTCCCTTCACCGGAATCCCTTCCACTGCATGTACTTCCATAAAGCCTCACCTCCACACAATAGTATGCCGCATGCCGGTCCAAGCCCAGTATTCCCCCTGCATTACCCTTCCTTCCCGCATTCGACAATGAACCTGTAGATAATACCTTGCCCCACACACAATTGATCTTCCGGGTACCCCATATTGCCCCTTCATTCCCAAAACCTTCTTTAATACCCTTTTAATATTCTATTACCTAACATTTTCGGCAAATATTTTATAATCAACACACACATTAAATTGTTTATCGACCTATAATTTTGTACACAGTTCCCCCGTAGCCTTTTTTTGGGAATCATAACCACAACGCCTGTTCTTGTTGTTTCCCACCGATCTTCCGCTTGTTTTCATTTCATTAAATAATACCACTAGAAAGTCGCTGGTAGGCATTCCCCAGTTTTCCTTATAGAAATCACAGGAATACCATCGATTCCCCGGTGATTTCCCAGCACTCATACACTCTAAACCCTAGCCAACCTCCTCCTCACTTATGCTTCCATTCAAATTCATTTGATCCTAATTCTCTAAAATCGCAACATAGCCCATTCAAACCCATTTTTTCTAAGCACCTCCTTAGAGATCCCCACATTCTAATATTGCTATTCGTACCATTTATCCACATAGCAACTCATTCCCTCAGTTGTCGAATGTACTGTCCCCTGCTATCGCCCCATTTTGTTCGTGCACTTCGCTATCCATTATTCTGTCGCCCTTCGGCGTTCTGGCCGCCTGCTCCCGCAGGAAACAACCGCCGAAGGCGATCCCCCCAAAATTACCTCGCACTGTATGCACTCGCTATCCGCGCCGCATCAAAATTACGATTAAGGATATCCCCTATCATTAGCTTTAAGTTTTCAATTCCGCCACTTGGGTACCACACCCCCGAAACATTCACATAACCTTCCTGCATTGGTTTTCCAGATAAAACAAAGTTCCACGTTGCATTTTTCGTTCCTCTACATACAAACCACTCCTCTGATAGAAGGTCTCTCACCTTCGTAATACAACCTAGGAATTCAATGGCCTGTTATCCCCAGGTGTAATGGGATCAATATAAACACAGTAGAAAAAGCTTAGAGTTATAATATTATCCTTCACCATTATGAACAGCAAATGTAAACTATGTACAGTGAAAAATATTGAGTGCACTCGCACGGTAAGCAAGCAGAAATAGAAGCCACAAGGATGTGCAGATACCGGCTTCAACCAGCTCTAAGTGGAATACAAGGGCAGACAGGAGATTCGTATCCACATAACCTCTGCGATTGTCAATCCCCAACCTTCCTTATTGGCTAGAACCTGGTCACGTAGTTGAACCGATGGGCCCCACATCAACTCCTTAGCAACCTGGTTCGCTGTGGTTGGGGGAAGATAGCCTGTAAATGAGGGTGTGTCCCATGCCGCCGAATAACAGGTTACGTACTCTTTGCATGCCACACCCTGTCCTCTTGCCAATCGTGTCCCCACCACTCAATAATATCACTCCTCTAAACCCTAGGTTATCCCACCATTCCTTCCCATACACTCGCAAAAGATTCCCTCACGCTCCTTTACGCATTAACCCAACATCATTTTCCCAGAAACACCAGACCGCCTCGGATAATCCCTCCCAATCCACGTTCCACCGTGATGATCCCTCATGGTCAAAAACTCACATTTAGTAGAGCACAATGTTTCGAACCATGATTCCCCCTAGAAACATATATGCGAGTCCAATCGGTGCGCATACTCTCCTAATAAACGTATGCACACTCTCCCCCCCTACCTCATGCCCCACCATGCATCCACATCAAAGACAGTCACAACCCACGCATAAGTCCCCTAAAAAGAACCGAAAAAAAAAACCCTTCTCCCCTAGGTTCACACATCCTTGCGGCGATCAAAACAAATTCCAATCTCCCCCCCAATGATCGAGTGACGGCGGCAGCGACTTAAAATGATACAACCAAAACATCCCTAAAAATACCCAGTTTTTATTCGCATATCACTTTCCGCTGGTTCCCCATAGACGCCGTGAATCCCACCTGCAACCTGCACCCCACCCCATTCCCCAACAACCCGCTACCACCCTCCCCTCCAACCCCAACCTTCACATTTGTGTAAAGAAAACGGGCTTGTCCCTCTTTTATTAACACTCGCCACACCTCTTTCAAATCTGCTGGAACAGCCCAAATACACTACATATTCCGGAATTATCAATCCCGGGAGATTTGTGATTGTGTTCCTTAAAAACACACGTCAGAACATGTTCCTCAAAAACGCCACCACACAGTTACGCTTTTGTCTGATTTCAAACGATTAACATTTAGAGTCAATATACACCTGAAGTTCATTGATGGTTTACCCTTTGATATCCTAACACTGCTAACACATTTGCGATTCTCTCACTTTCTTTCCCTCACTACCTGCTATGCCTTCGCTCTCTATCTTAACTGAACATTGTTGTAATCCGCCCGCCCTCTACGGTCTCTCGTTCCCTGTCTTTTTTCCCCGATCTTTGTCTGAGAGTAGAACGTCGCCAACCATCAGTCGTCACCGCGGCAGCCCTTTTGCGACAGCCACGATCGTGATCATTCAACTTCGGATTCTACATCCTGTGTACCTCCACAGTCACATCCTGGTGTTCTACAGTCGGCTTTGTGACACCTCCGCCTCCCTCTTGTACACTGAATCCTCCACCCAACCCTGGAGTCCATCAGCTGTTTGAAGCTTCAACAAAACGTTTAAAGCCTCTCGAATTGGATGCCCTCCATTCATCCTGGGCGGGTGCATATGCATCCACCAGCGTCGCCGACACCATGCCTAAATCCCCTCCTCCACACCCGGTAGAGGTACGCAGGCAGGTGACTCCTCTGTCCCCCCTTCTACCCCTCACTCCACAGTTTCCACGCTGTGTACCCCACATATACTGGGGACTGCTGTAAACCCTCCTTCCCCTCGTCGCGACCTCTGGTCTTCCACGCCTCGTCGGACTTTTGTGCTGCAAGTGGTCAACACCCCACAGAGTCTACAGGGCTCCTTTGACCTGAAAAAAGTCACATACACTTGCGTCTAAGTCCCCATTTCCACATACACGGTATCAGGTGCTTAAGGGCATTTTTCAAAGAAAACGACCCCCTCCGCAGCCAAAAAGGGGGGCGTCACGCCATTCCCCCAAAGCCGCCCCGATGCACGGTGCCGTAACGGGGCAAAACGTTCCTTAAATCGCTTTTTGTCCGTTTTAAAGGGTAAAGTTCGCACCTTCCCCATGTGAAAACGGGGGACATCTCGAAGGGAGACGGTAACCCAGGGTTAACGGTCTTTATCACATCCTGGTATTTAGCAACCATATTCTCATAGGTGCAGCCTTGTCTGAATTTGACGAATAACCTCGTATTGCCATTTAATGCTACACCGTAAAGGTCTTCATTGGCAATTCCATACGTATCTTTCAGGATCGCCGTCAGCAGAATATGAGTATTCTGACTATTAAATGAGCCAGTCACTAAATCAAGGCAGACAGTGTTGACGCGCCAGCGTCCTCCTGCCATTGTGAGTAGACTGGTGAAAACTGCGCAGAGACTAGACGAATCAGGAGCTACTGCACAGCCTGTCCGCACAGCCCAAGAGTGATACGAACAATGATTTTCTGAATTATTACATACAAGTACTTTGGGGGAGGTGAGGGGGACTCAGTCACAGTAGGTCGCCGAGCTGTAACTCCCTCGATGCCCACTTCACCACCTCTCACAAAAAGATAGACCAAATAATTAAATTAATTATTTCAATTTTATTCTTTCTTCTTTCAACAAACCAGCTATATCCCACTGAGGCAGGTTGGCCCAAAGGGAAAAACAAAAGCTTCTCCTTTAAAATTTAGTAATATATACAGGAGAAGGGGTTACTAGCACCTTTCTCACGGCAGTTTAGTTACCGTTTGCAACACACATGGCTTACAGACGAAGAATTCTGTTCCACTTCCCCATGGAGATAAGCGGAAATAAACAAGAACAAGAACAAGAACTAGTACGAGGATAGAGGAAAACCCAGAGGAGTATGTATATATAAGCTTGTACATGCATGTGTAGTGCCCCATGGCCTGGTGGCTAAAGCTCTCGCTTCACACAGCGAGTGTCTGGGTTTGATTCCCAGTGAGGGTAGAAACATTGGGCGTGTTTCTTTACACCAGTTGTGTATGTTTCCCATCAGTAAAATGGGTACCTGGGTGTTAGTCGACTGGTGTGGGTTGCATCCTGGGACAAAACTGACCTAATTTGCCCGAAATGTCCTGCATAACAAGCAGTTTTCTATATAGGTGTATGTCATTGATGTCAGCTAGGCCTGTACACCATGTATATGTACTTGTAGAAATATAGATATTATTATTATATTATTTTGCTAATGGTAATAATGTGGACTGTATATGATTAGACTTGCTGGGTACACAGAATAGAAATATTGTACATAATTATTATGGGGTTATTAGATAAAAAAATCATATTACCACTTACCATTTATCACACCACCAACACCTGCCTGACACGCAAACCCTGCATTGGGCAGCTAGAGATCTAAATGAAAGGGCTAATGGCACACTTCCCTGTGTGAGTGATGGTGTAGTTCTTATCTTTCACCATCCACACATAATTCTTGAGGTTGTGCAAATTTCCTATCCCAATTCTTCAGAAGGGGACATTAACACAGCTTCATATTACAAATTCAAGCACGAACATCCCAATTTGGCCTCGAAAACGCCGGATTATTTGCTGAATTTTCCACGGCAACTAGTGTTCGCAAATTACAAATTGTGTCTCTCTCCCTGTAACACTCTGCAGCTGCTGCACACTCTCCTTCACACAAAATTTCTTGAAGGGTCAAATCAACATCATCTTAATACACAATTATTTTATTATTCAAATTTACTCATGCTGAGTTTGGGAAAATTCTAAATTTTCCACAGCTAGATTATAATTACACCGGGATTCATTCAAAAGATTTTACTTACGATTTTTCATTTCTGAAACAGTTTGCATTGCACAAAATGCATGCTTTAAAAATCTGAATTTTATGGATACCGTCTCTTACGCCTATAAAGAGTTATTATGACTTACAATGAAACAGAATCTGCATGAAACAGTTATAAAATTAATTTTTCGTATGTATCATTGCTTTAATTATGCACGATTGTCTACTGATGATGTCTGGTAGATGAAAAATTAACTCATTTAGGAATATTCACTTACCTTATTCTGCTGAATATTTTTTTTTCAATAACTCTGCCTAAGTCAGTTTGAACATAATGAACAAATATATATATATCATTAATTTTAAGTAATTTTAAATAAATTGAGCAAAATTTAGAAAAGAAAATTTATTGAGTTAGGTGATGTTTCTAAGTTAGATTTGGTTCCAAATATTTGTTATACGTTTTTAATGAGAAAATATGTAATCAAGGTTTTTTTTTTTTGGTAAATGTTTAAATTAATGGATCTGTCTTATTCGGCAAATTCGGCATGACACCACAATTATTTTGAAACCAACTCGAATGAACAACTAAACAGCCTGACATTTTAAATTACCAAGATTAGATTAGCTTATCATAATGTGTCACAAGAAGCCACAGGACACAAGGACAGGACACATGTACAATGCTTATTACAAAATTCATCCCATTTAGCATGTCATATTACCAATTTACCTATTACACATTTTGAGTTGTTTAAGAATAGCCTCCGATGTTTCCGGGGAGCAAGCAGACTTTAGAACGTAATATATAATAAGTAAATTTGCAAGATTAGAATGCTTTTTGAAGGTAATCAACTTCCATCTTTCAATCTTATATCTAGTTTAGTATAACCAATGTTGGTACATGAACCACTGTGCAGCTAAGTTTGACAATCATATATTAAGTTTTCATTTCCATGCCTGAGAGAACTTTTATTTTATATTTTATTTAAAACAATGCAATACAAGGTGGTATAAATATATTAAAAAGGTACACGGAAACAGATTAATACACAAGAATCCAAAATGACCCTAATACGTAATAACCACACCATACATTACAGTGGTATTACACTCTCACACGCACCATTCGACATCCATTATCATACAAAAGTATTATTACCTATAGTGACTTTCACCCCCCACACGCACACCAAAAGAAACATCCTGAATTATCATTAAGCAAGAAATATATTTAATAAGTCTTACAAGCATTGGTGATACAGGAATACCAATAATAACAAAAAAAGGCACAATACCGTGACTGGAACGATACACAAATAACCCGCACATAAAAGAGAGAAGCTTACGATGACGTTTCGGTCCGACTTGGACCATTGACAAAGTCACACTAACCAGAAGTGGAGCAGGACGGCTATAAATAGGCAGGAAGAGGTGGTGGTAGTAGTAGTAGTAGTACAAGAATGGTATATAATACCGACAAGATGAAATTAATACACATGCACAACACCCAGGCATCCCTATCGTAGACGTTTCGCCATCCAGCCAGCCACTGGAATAACGAATAACGTATCATCGACACATTAGAAGACATGACATACCTAAACAGAGTGACACCTCAACCAAGTCGAATAAATACACTGCAAAAGATTAATATCACATAAAATATTTTAACAATGAAGTTCAACACAGCTCAAAGGCTACCTATGTACATGTTTATTTACCAGTTAAACCCTAACATTACCACATAATATAAAAACATTGCTATAGTACAAGCGATGATAAATTATACTAAAATATCACAATACCTTAAATAAGACTAACACAGTGTGAATATTACATTTCAAAACACATGTATAAAACTACCAATAAAGTTGGTATTACCGTTAATGACTTAAACTTATTACACATTAATTACTCCTCCTCACCCGAAATAATATGACCGTTATCACCAACTTGTTGGCTTACATCCTAACTTGACATATATGAATAAACATAAGTGGTAATTATATAAGTATTGGTGAAACAGTAGCACCAAAGACACAGTACATTTAATAACAAATATTAACATAAGGGAAACATGACCAAGTCTTACACATTGACACTTAAACCAGGGTAAGATACACTTCTAGTGCTTAATAACAAGTCCAGGAACATTGCCACAATGAAGTTCAACCAATCCTTAATCACATCAGCGTATCTAAGGCGCACGCAGGAGCAGACAGCCACAACTGTGTATGTGCCGTTACACATCCCATACGCACAGGTTTATACACATTCGCACGTTACATTATTCCAACTCTCTCTCTACACTAAAGTCGTGCACATTCTTTGCAACTGTCCAACCCAAAGGAGGCGACCCTGTTTCTACCCCTGACATCCCATCCTACAGTAGCATTTACCATCCCTACCCTGCTCCTCCCACCTGGAAATAAATGGTATAAAATACCGACACAATGGAAATATAAACACAAATTGAAGATTGAGACACTTATGCAGCATATGGAAATCTTTATTCAGGAAACGTTTCGCCACACAGTGGCTTCATCAGTCCAATACAAAGAGGAAGGCGTAAGGAGAGGAGGAGAATGAGGTAATCAGTCCCTCAACCTGGAGTCGATGTGTTCAGTCCATCAATCTTGTAGAATGTACAGCATAGGGCCGTAGACGTGGCTTATATACTGTAGTGAGGTGACGTGAAGCAGATGGAGGCGGGGTCATAGTGGTACCATCCACTAGTCGAAGTAGGTCTTCGTCCAAAGGTTGAACAAGTGTTGAAGAATTCTTTGTAACAAGATCCCATGATGCTGCAGTGTCTGACAATCATTCATCATAAACACAAATGCAGTATAATGTGATCCTTTATTGACAACGTTTCACCCACGCAGTGGGCTTTTTCAAGTCACACACGGATCTACCTGGGGTTGGAAGGTACGGGAGTATTTATAGTTCAGAACGTTGAGGTCAGGTGAAGATTGCTGCATCAGATGATCTACCGGGTGGGGTTATAGAGTCTTGGGTAGCTAGGCGGGGATATTGGACAAGTTGTGAGTAGACCTTCTGCAGTGTTCTATGTTCTTATGTGGGATAGCGATGAAGAAGTTTCTTGGCGAGTGGTTCAGCTATGTTATAGAAGCCATTGTTCTGGTTGAAATTGTTGGTTATAGAGATAAACGATGATTCCAGGATTCTTCTGTATTGAGTGTTGTCTTCTGTGGCTATAAGTCTTGAGTTTCTGTAGTTAATTAAATGGTTGTGTGAATTGCGATGTTGTACACAGGCATTCCTTGTATCGTCAGTCCTGCTGGCATCGTTTATCTCTATAACCAACAATTTCAACCAGAACAATGGCTTCTATAACATAGCTGAACCACTCGCCAAGAAACTTCTTCATCGCTATCCCACATAAGAACATAGAACACTGCAGAAGGTCTACTCACAACTTGTCCAATATCCCCGCCTAGCTACCCAAGACTCTATAACCCCACCCGGTAGATCATCTGATGCAGCAATCTTCACCTGACCTCAACGTTCTGAACTATAAATACTCCCGTACCTTCCAACCCCAGGTAGATCCGTGTGTGACTTGAAAAAGCCCACTGCGTGGGTGAAACGTTGTCAATAAAGGATCACATTATACTGCATTTGTGTTTATATTTCCTTCCACCTGATTTACAAATCTAATAAAACCTCTAACGAGTCTAACGTAAGTTCTCTATATCCCTCTAAGAAAGCCAGCTTCCACCTTCTCCCATAAATTTCCCTGTTACGGCACGACGTTTTATAAAACATAACCGCTAAAACCCGCCTCTTCACCTCACTAACCCCTTTCCTCCTTATTCCCCACGTTATGTATATATAATCTACCATAATGTACCCCACAACCCTAGTGATACTCTCATCCAATCCCCCAACGTCAAGACTTAAAGCTCTCAGAACAGAAATCCCTTTACCCCCAATCTTACGGAGTACCCTACCCAACCAACCCCTTACGCTACCCATCCCCTCACAAAAATATACAACATGAAACGCCGACTCCTCACCTTCACATATTCCACACACACCCCCCTCAACCGCACGTCTATCCCTCAGAACCGTACCCGGCGGCAAAATCCCATGCAGAAAACGATATATTAAGTCACGTGCTCGTGGTTGTAACCTCATTCTATTTAGCCTATTCCACATACTTCCCCATGTATACATTGGGAAAATTCCCTCTACAGGCGCCACAACCCTCCCCACCAACAATCGACACATTGCACCTATTTTGACCTTCCCCGGATCTCGAACCCACGCCATTGCCCTCAAAACAGTTTCACACTCCCGCAACTCCACTCCTGAATACATTCGTTTCAATCTTTCATGGATCCTGACCAGACCTCCCCCACCCACACCTTCCTTCACAACCTCCCTTTTAATACAGATACATTTGACCCTCCTCTTTAAGTCCAGCAAACCCAACCACCCCTGCCGCACAGGTAACATTACCACGTCCCTTTTAAGCCAATCACATTCCGAGTCCCACAAGAATTTAAAAACCCTCCTAAGTATGTCCGCTATCGCCGTCAGTGTTAATAGGAACACGGCTGCCACGTGCCATACCTTACTATACAATAAGACATTAATGACAATGGCCAGCTGTACAAGGGTCAAATGATAAGGGCTTAATTCACCCAATCGCCCCTGAATCCTATCCACCAACCTAATCGAGTTTTCCATTCGTGCTACATCCAGATCATCTGCATAGATAAGACCACAATTTTTTAATAAATTCACCCGCCTCCCCACCACTGAACTACCCCACTCAACCCTCCCAGCCCAAGCTCCTAACCCCATGACCATGGGATTTTCTGAATTCACTCTCATACCAGTTGCATCCGAGAACAATTGTACTACCCTATCCAAGGTATCCATTGACATCCCCTCCCTAACCAGAATAGTAGTGTCATCTACATACCCTATTAAGACAAACCCTCAAACCCTCTCAACTCTACTCCCTTAACCCACTCCCTTTTGTACATACACTTCTCCATCATCCTATAAAAGGGGTCCTGTATGCATGCAAATAAAAGTTGTGACATAGGGCACCCCTGTCGAAGTCCCCTTTCCATTACAATCTTCCCACCTAATCTCCCATTAATCTGTACAATCACCATTGCACCGTGAAACAAAGCATGTACCCATCCCACTATTTCTTCCGCAAACCCCTGTCCCCTGAGGATGGCTCTCAATGCTTCTCGTTCCACTCTATCATATGCACCCTGCCAGTCTAAAGCCACCAAACCCCCCTTCTATCCCCTTTTGCTTCCACGAAATCCCTTAGAAACCCATGTCCCTCCACCATAGACCTCCCTGGTAACCCAAACTGAGTACTCGATACTACTCTATCAACTACGCATTTAAACTGATTCCCCAAAATTTTAGCAAACAACTTATAATCTGTGCATAACAACGATATTGCCCGGTAGTCCATAAGTGTATGTTGCCCCTTACCCTTCGATACCAATACTTCTACAGCTGTTGCCTGCTTCTCTCCCAACTCTCCCCTCTCCTTCATTAAATTTAATAACCTAACCAAAAAACTCCTCATTAGCTCCCAATGCTGTAGATAAAACTCTACCAGGAGTCCATCGATTCCCGGAGCTTTACTCTTATGCATTTAAGAACATAAGAACATAAGAATGGAGGAACACTGCAGAAGGCCTACTGGCCCATGCGAGGCAGGACCTTATCAAAACTACTACTGAACATTAAAATGGTATAAAATACCGACAGGTTGTTAGGTAAGACACATATGCAACAGTTAGGTATCTTTATTATGAAACGTTTCGCCTACACAGTAGGCTTCTTCAGTCAAGTACAGAAAAGTTGATAGAAGCAGAAGATACTTGAAGACGATGTAATCAGTCCATCACCCTTAAAGTTTTGAGGTGGTCAGTCCCTCAGTCTGGAGAAGAGCATTGTTCCATAGTATGAAACAATATTGTTTCATACTATGGAACAATGCTCTTCTCCAGACTGAGGGACTGACCACCTCAAAACTTTAAGGGTGATGGACTGATTACATCGTCTTCAAGTATCTTCTGCTTCTATCAACTTTTCTGTACTTGACTGAAGAAGCCTACTGTGTAGGCGAAACGTTTCATAATAAAGATACCTAACTGTTGCATATGTGTCTTACCTAACAAAACGACTACTACCTAAAGCTTCCCAAGAAATAACTCCCGTACCCAATGACACCAATCAAACCCAGCCCCTCCCACTCATATATTTGTCCAGTCTCTTCTTAAACCTACCCAAGGTCCTAGCCTCTATCCCCCACTGGGAAGACTGTTCCACGCATCTACAACCCTGTTAGAAAACCAGTACTTACCTATGTCCTTTCTAAATATAAATTTATCCAACTTAAATCCATTATTCATGGTTCTTACCTGGTTCGACACCCTCAGTACTTTATTAATATCTCCCTTGTTTATGCCCGTCATCCACTTATACACTTCAATGATATCTCGCCTCATTCTACGCCTCTCCAGAGAGAGGAGATTTAAGGCTTTAAGTCTATCTTCATACGGGAGGTTCCTTACACAGTAAATCATTTTAGTCATTCTTCTCTGAATGTTCTCTAATGAGTCTATATCCATCCTGTAGTAATGGGACCAAAACTGAGCAGCATAATCTAAATGAGGCCTCACTAGTGATGTATAGAGCTGTAAAATAACTTTTGGACTTCTGTTACTTATACTTCTTGAGATATATCCAAGTAATCTGTTGGCCTTGTTGCGCACACTAAGGCCTTGGCTTTAGATTTCTGCTTACCATGACTCCCAAGTCTTTTTCACATTCTGTATGATCAAGCTCTACTTCACCTAGATTATAGCTTCGAGGGTTATTTTCATTACCAAGGGCAAGTACCTTACACTTATCCACATTAAACTTCATCTGCCATTTTTCAGACCAAGACATTAATTTGTCCAAATCCTCCTGGAGTTCATTGCTATCCTCCTCAGAGTGAATTATACGGCCTATCTTTGTATCATCAGCAAACTTACTCATGTCACTCGTAATGCCTTCACCAAGGTCATTAATGTAAATTATGAACAAGAGAGGCCTAAAACTGATCCTTGTGGAACACCACTAGTGACTAATCCCTATTCAGATTTCACTCCATTAATGGTAACTCTCTGCTTTCTATTGGTAAGCCATGCCTCTATCCATGCTATCTATCCACTTAAAGCCTTCCCTGTTTCTCCCTCAGTTATTTCCCCACCCAATGCTTCCCTATCACTGTTTCACAATAGACATATCACATTCTCACACACATGTTTTAAAACCCCAGCTCCTACCCCATCCCTTTGCCAATACTTGCCATACCACTCGTCTGCAAACACTCCCATTCCATCTGTGGCGTGTATAACCTGACCCACCCTATACCCACCTACTGACTCATGAACCTCCAGCCATGGAATAGATGTTGCCTGCTGCCGTTGCTTTTGCCTATGCAATACACACGACGAAGGCCTATCGCCCCATAACACCTCTTCCACGCCTGCCATTACACTCACCGCTTGGAACCTTTCATCTTGTAGCTCGTGCAGCCTCCCCTTAAGTGTCAGTATGTCATCCATAGGATAAATACCCACCACCGCAACTCTCGCATAACAACCCCTTAACCTGTCCTCCAAATAGTTGGCCAGCCCATATTTTAAAGAATTAATTAGTTTCCCTTCTCTCACGTAATATTGTCTAATTCGTTCTTTAGCCACACCATCCCACCATGTTACCACATCCTCCACCCCATGTACCTTTGCACTTAACCACTCCCACAGTGTTGTAAATCCCTCCAACCCCTCCTCATCTCCTAACATACTCGTATTTAACTTCCAATAACCACTAGAGATACCCGCCAGTGACTCCCATCCCACATGTGCCACGACCGTCCGATGATCCGAATAAGCTACCTCTATTGTGCGGAAAAACTTTACCAAGACCCCTTGAGAAATGTACAACTTATCTAACCTAGCCACATAACCCCTCCTCACGAAAGTGTGCTCTGCCTCCCTCACTCCCCCTCCAACTGCATCCCTCAAATGATTATCCCTCAAGAGTTCTCGTAAGGCTACCGACATGTGCCCCGCCCCTTTTGGTTCCACATCAGCCCTCCTGATAACACAGTTCCAGTCCCCACCAACGATGGCCACCACAGGTAAACCACATAAGAAGAAAACTAGGTCATCAAATACAAATTCCTGCTTTACTTTCACATCGTTCTCAGCTGGTGCATACACACTTACAAAGGTTACCCTCTGCCCCATCCACCACCCATCCATACACAACACCCTCCCTTCCCTCCCCTCTCACTTCTTATCAACACAAACGGGCTCGCCTCCCTGTTCAATATACCCACACCACCTTTCAGACGTATAGATGGCAGAGTCATGACCTGAAACCCCGCCACCTCCAGCTCTCTCCCCTCCTTGAAATTGTGTTCTTGCAGGAACACTACATCCACTCTATATTTACACAGAAACATTCGAAACCATTCCCTCTTCACACTATTACACAATCCATTTACATTCACAGTCATACACCTAAGGCCTCTTTGTAGTTTCCAACCCGTCGTCCTCTCTTCATTCATCCCAAGGCCTCCTGCCGCAGAGCCAGCACAGGTCTTCACACCATTAACCCCCTGCTTTCTTGTGATGCCTCTTATCCTGTGTTGCAACCCCTGAATGGGTAACAATGTATATAATGTATATTACCTGTTCGTATAATTTTATATTGCTTATATTTGCGATAATAGCTAAATCGTAAATATATTGCTTTATATTATTATTTGACTTATTTATATTATTAGGTAGGATGTAACATTTACAAATTATTCACTGCTCGTGGTTTGATGTTAAATAGCTGATGGCCTTGTCTAACAATCGTTTCCCTGCCGGCTTCTCTGTGTTGCTGGGCAGCAGCAGTCCACGGAGTCACGTGATCAGGGGGTGGTCACCCCTCGCCTGGAGTAGTCGGCCTGGACTGCGCTGTCTCTTGTCTTTTTGACATTCTCCTAACAAGACGTGCCTCTAGCTCTCCCTTGCTGGCCCTTGTTGGAAGATCGTCTCGATCGCTTTCTTGTTGTTGGTTCTGTGTAACTCTGTTCACAGAACATTGCCTAGACTTAGTGATTTTCGACGTTGTACTGAGGTTGTGTGTCACATAGACACTCTGAGAAACTCAGGTCCTGAGCTGTAGCTTCTGACCTAATTTGTACTGGTATCTGTGCACTGTCACAGTCGGGGATTTTCTAATGCTGAACTTAGATTAAGTAGTACGGGAGTTTTATGACTTTTGTGGAGGATCTGCAGATGGTCCACGCTTAGTGTCGTTATATTATCTCCCTGTTCCTGATTCTGTGTCACAGTTGCTTGTTATATTGCTGCTCGGCTTATCAGTAGTTTTATTGTTCAAGCAAGCTGTTCTGATTGCCTGGTTTGTCAAGAAGTTAGTTTATGTTAGAACTTTTAGTCAGTCACTGGTTAAGTCTAGTCGAGTCTTGAGATATAGCGAACTACTTAGAGGACTTACACACTTACACACAAACTTACTTGTATATATTTGTATTATGTTATTAAATGCTAACAATGTACCAGACGGTACTTAATAGCCATATAGATGTAATATGTGCCTTCAGCACAATACTACTGTACACGAGAGAAGTGTAGGAACTCGTATCCTATATTATATTCAATTGATTAATTTAATTTAATTGATAATATACGCCAAGACAATTTTATTATTATTAATAAACTTATTAAATTTTAATTTCTTTAGTTAGTAGCCTACCAGTTGTATTCCTGAAGCACTATGGAATCTTACTGAATTCTAATGGATAATTGGACCAGGATACTGACTAACTACTTGTTACAAAAACCCAGTAACAGGCTCGATACCAGAAGGGCAGTCCTTTCTAGTATTCACTGGAGATCTCTATGCTTATTAGAAAATGCGTTTTTTGTAACATCCTGACTACCTCGACAGTACTCTTCCCTCCTCCCAGACCTCTGCGCCGGCGTCAGGACATCATCTGAGTCTGACACCTCCGCTCTCTTCCTCGTGATGCCCTCAGCTTCCATGTTGTCTTCTGAGGTTCCCTCACGATGAACCCCAACCTCCTCCACGCCCCGTTCCACAGCACACGGCGACATCTCACGCTTACTGCTTGGCCTGTCATCCCTGCTATGGTTTTTATCAACACATTCCTCCACAGGCAATGCCGTGCCTCTCACTAGCTCATGAACAACATCCTCAGCAGGTGGCGTCAATGTCCTCAACACTTCCTGAAGCTCTTCCTCAAGAGTCTGTACCTCCTCCTGCGCTTGCACTTCTGAACTTTTCTCCTGCTTAGTAACAGTTCCTGTTATGTTACAGCTTGCCTCACACACGCCAGTCTCCTCTATGGGATTCTCTACCACTTCACTCCACAAGCACCCAAGCCCTTGCTTTCGCATGGGGCTCTCAACAACAGCTACCACACTGGTAACTGGTGCTTCACCATTTTGTACAGGTGCCCTCCTCAGCTTAACTCACGCTGCCGCCATATGGCTGTACACCCCACACAACCTGCACGTACGTCTCTTTCCGGCGTACGATACCATAACTTGCGTCCTGAAGTCCTCTAACACGATATAAGACGGTATGGGATGTCTCAGAGTCATCTTCAGGGAAAAGGTTCCCTCCAGACAGTTCATGTAAGCACCAGCCATCCACTTGCCCTGTTGTGCCAGATGTACAGTCCCATATGCCTCGAAAACACCCCTGATGTCAGCCTCATCTGCCTCAAATTGGACATTACGATTCTTAACCCACGTAAAGTGGCGAGATACGTCGATCAAACGCACCTTCACAGCTGGAGTAGCGTCAAGACTCACGTCTTGGAATCTCGTCACCAAAGACTCGTACACGGACGTGGAATTCAGTTTGACGAAGTTTCTGGATGCCCCATTCATGGCAACACCATACACCTCATCGTCCTGGATACCATACGTCTCTCTAATGATGGTCGGGAGTAACATCTGCGCTGAAGAGGGTGAAATTGCCCCACGAAGCAGCTCTATACCGATGGTGTTTACGCGCCGCCTCACACTCAGCGCCATGTTGGTACAAGGTAGCTCGCCTGAAAACAGCAGAGGGGTGCAGAGCACAACCGCACTCTACCGTGGTCATGCAGTGAATGGCTGAGAGAACTTGTCTGTTTATGTTGTTCTCTTTCATGCTCGGGAATTGACTGTACCCGAATGTAATACATTTGAGAAGTTTCTGACCTTGACCAATATTAGCTAATCTTACATCAAAGAAATGCGTAGGATAACTATGTTGCTGACATGATCTAATACCACACTCTGCATTGAGTAAAAGTTGGTTTAATGAACAATTTATATAACATATATCTGTCTGTAATAATTATTTAATGAATATTGTCATCCTTCTGAATATAGCTTTGTAATAGATTTAGATATTTACAGATATGTGATAGGTTTTATTTTAGAATAATGTATAAACTGTAATATCTATCTTAGTTTCTCTCACTCCACATTCGGATCAACTTGATCTCCGTTGTCACTCTCATTGTCAACGAATTAATTATTACATTTATAAATCTTTGCCTGCTTACTGTTTCAACATTGAGCACAATACTGAAATGTATTACATGTTAAAAGTGTAATTAATGCTGTCTGTAGATGAAGTCAACGACGATGTGTGTACTGGTGGTGATGCTAGTGGGAAGCATCATGGGGAAGTTGTCTCCACCTGAGAGGTCCTATAAGATCCTCATGCTCCTCCCAGTCTCCACCAGGAGTCACAGGAATGTCTTCATGCCTCTCGCTGAGGCTCTGGCCGACCGTGGACACAAGGTAATACATAATATGTTAGGTTTTTATTTCATAATTATCATAAATAAATTCACGAATAATTTGATTGAGTTATGAGTATACAGAGTATAACTAAGAGAATGTCTTAACAAATATTTCTTAAGTAACATTAAACGGTGAGGTAAATAAATTGAAAGAAAGCTTACAAAACCTAAGAAATTTTCTATTTAATATTCCGAAATGATGAACTTTATTCAAATTTCGTTGTGGGTTTCGTCAAGTTCCCTCAGCCGTACCTTGACATACAGCTTAACTAAAATTTTCAGATAGTGATGTTGACCAACCAACCGAAGTCGTCCAAACATCCTAACATTGAAGATATTCCTCACGACCTCCCATACTTCAGGGAGGAAGATATTAACTTTTTTGAGAACAGTAAGAACCCCAGTGGAATCTTCCAACTCTTTGAAACTGCTCTGCCAACTCTTGCTAGGGAGTTGTATAAAGTCCCCCTGGTGAAAGATCTTTATGAAAGAAGAAAGGAATTTGATGTTATTGTGATTGATCATTTGTTCAACGAGGTAGGTACTCGTGTTTTAATGTTATTTAAAGAAACCGATTATTGCTCGTTTAAATTTAAAGACTGGTATTTAAAGAGTGTACATGTGTGAACACATGATCGTCATGAGCCTGGTGAGTGCATGTGTAAAATTACGATATGTATCGTGTTTCATATATAATTCCGAAAAACGTGTGATACCTATAATAATAAAATTGTCAATAATACAAGGGATACAAGGAGAATAGAAGCATCAGGGAAGAGAGAGGTGAAGGTTTATAAACTAAAAGAGGAGGCAGTTAGGGTGAGATATAAACAGCTATTGGAGGATAGATGGGCTAATGAGAGCATAGGCAATGGGGTCGAAGAGGTATGGGGTAGGTTTAAAAATGTAGTGTTAGAGTGTTCAGCAGAAGTTTGTGGTTACAGGAAAGTGGGTGCGGGAGGGAAGAGGAGTGATTGGTGGAATGATGATGTAAAGAGAGTAGTAAGGGAGAAAAAGTTAGCATATGAGAAGTTTTTACAAAGTAGAAGTGATGCAAGGAGGGAAGATTATATGGAGAAAAAGAGAGAGGTTAAAAGAGTGGTGAAGCAATGTAAAAAGAGAGCAAATGAGAGAGTGGGTGAGATGTTATCAACAAATTTTGTTGAAAATAAGAAAAAGTTTTGGAGTGAGATTAACAAGTTAAGAAAGCCTAGAGAACAAATGGATTTGTCAGTTAAAAATAGGAGAGGAGAGTTATTAAATGGAGAGTTAGAGGTATTGGGAAGATGGAGGGAATATTTTGAGGAATTGTTAAATGTTGATGAAGATAGGGAAGCTGTGATTTCGTGTATAGGCAAGGAGGAATAACATCTTGTAGGAGTGAGGAAGAGCCAGTTGTGAGTGTGGGGGAAGTTCGTGAGGCAGTAGGTAAAATGAAAGGGGGTAAGACAGCCGGGATTGATGGATAAAGATAGAAATGTTTAAAAGCAGGTGGGGATATAGTTTTGGAGTGGTTGGTGCAATTATTTAATAAATGTATGGAAGAGGGTAAGGTACCTAGGGATTGGCAGAGAGCATGCATAGTTCCTTTGTATAAAGGCAAAGGGGATAAAAGAGAGTGCAAAAATTATAGGGGGATAAGTCTGCTGAGTATACCTGGTAAAGTGTATGGTAGAGTTATTATTGAAAGAATTAAGAGTAAGACGGAGAATAGGATAGCAGATGAACAAGGAGGCTTTAGGAAAGGTAGGGGTGTGTGGATCAGGTGTTTACAGTGAAACATATAAGTCAACAGTATTTAGATAAGGCTAAAGAGGTATTTGTGGCATTTATGGATTTGGAAAAGGCGTATGACAGGGTGGATAGGGGGGCAATGTGGCAGATGTTGCAAGTGTATGGTGAATGTATTCAGATATTTGGGAGTGGACGTGTCAGCGGATGGGTCTATGAAGGATGAGGTGGATCATAGAATTGATGAGGGAAAAAGAGTGAGTGGTGCACTTAGGAGTCTGTGGAGACAAAGAACTTTGTCCTTGGAGGCAAAGAGGGGAATGTATGAGAGTATAGTTTTACCAACGCTCTTATATGGGTGTGAAGCATGGGTGATGAATGTTGCAGCGAGGAGAAGGCTGGAGGCAGTGGAGATGTCATGTCTGAGGGCAATGTGTGGTGTGAATATAATGCAGAGAATTCGTAGTTTGGAAGTTAGGAGGAGGTGCGGGATTACCAAAACTGTTGTCCAGAGGGCTGAGGAAGGGGTTGTTGAGGTGGTTCGGACATGTAGAGAGAATGGAGCGAAACAGAATGACTTCAAGAGTGTATCAGTCTGTAGTGGAAGGAAGGCGGGGTAGGGGTCGGCCTAGGGAAAAGGTTGGAGGGATGGGGGTAAAGGAGGTTTTGTGTGCGAGGGGCTTGGACTTCCAGCAGGCGTGCGTGAGCGTGTTTGATAGGAGTGAATGGAGACAAATGGTTTTTAATACTTGACGTGCTGTTGGAGTGTGAGCAAAGTAACATTTATGAAGGGGTTCAGGGAAACCGGCAGGCCGGACTTGAGTCCTGGAGATGGGAAGTACAGTGCCTGCACTCTGAAGGAGGGGTGTTAATGTTGCAGCTTAAAAACTGTAGTGTAAAGCACCCTTCTGGCAAGACAGTGATGGAGTGAATGATGGTGAAAGTTTTTCTTTTTCGGGCCACCCTGCCTTGGTGGGAATCGGCCAGTGTGATAATAAAAAAAAAAAAAAAAAAAAAAAAAAAAACATGTGTGAACACATGATCGTCATGAGCCTGGTGAGTGCATGTGTAAAATTACGATATGTATCGTGTTTCATATATAATTCCGAAAAACGTGTGATACCTATAATAATAAAATTGTCAATAATAGCATATATGTAACACTTTACAGAGGCCCGGATTATTATTATTATTATTATTATTATCAAAAAGAAGCGCTAAGCCACAAGGACTATACAGCATTACAGAGGCCCGGAGCGACATGCTTCTTTACGTCACGGCGCCTACAACATTTCTGTGAATTTTTATAATAATGCCGAAAGGTGATTTTATTACATTAGTAATAATCAATAATATTATTTTTTCATTATATAAATAATAAATATATGATTATTACTATTTATAATATTATGATTATTATTATATGACAGGTTGAACCAATGTTTGGTAAGCATTATTAATTTTCCATTTTTTTAATTGTTTTCGTAGCCGAACCCCAAGTGCGGCTTCTTTCACCTTAATTAAAACAATATCTTCACCTATTGTTTGCATACATACCCATGATGAATTTTAATTGATAATTTATGCATAATAAGAAATTAACAACATTAATTAATGATGAATTACATCACCACCAACCACCACCATCACCACCAATCACCACCACCATCACCACCACCAACCACCACCACCACCAACCGTTACCACCATCCATTACCACCACCTATCACCACTACCACCAACAACAAACACCACCACCAACCCCTTAATCACCACCACCACCCCGACTTCCACCAACCACCACCTCCACCACCACTGTCACCACCAACATTATCAAGGAACTATGGTTCCTTGATAATATGCCTTCATTTTTAGTGACTTTTGTAATCCCAGCAACACTGGGATTAGAAAAAACTGTGAATCTGCTGTTGTCTTTCTGTATGATGGGTTTCACTATTTAGTGAGGGTGTTCGCAATAAAGCTAACAGAATTCTTGGCTTCATATCTAGAGGTATAAATAACAGAAGTCCTCAGGTTGTTCTTCAACTCTATATATCCTTGGTTAGGCCTCATTTAGACTATGCTGCATGCACAGATCTGGTCACCGTATTACTGAATGGATATAAATGCTCTGGAAAACGTACAGAGGAGGATGACAAAGACGATCCCATGTATCAGAAATCGTCCATATGAGGATAGACTGAGGGCCCTGAATCTGCACTCTCTCGTAAGGCGAAGAATTAGGGAAGATATGATCGAGGTGTATAAATGGAAAACAGGAATAAATAAAGGGGATGTAAATAGCGTGCTGAAAATTTCCAGCCAAGACAGGACTCGCAGCAATGGTTTCAAGTAGGAAAAATTCAAATTCAGGTAGGATATAGGAAGGCACTGGTTTGGTAATAGAGTTGTGGATGAGCGGAACAAACTTCCAAGTACACTTATTCAGGCTAAAATGTTGTGTAGTTTTAAAAATAGGTTAGATAAATACATGAGTGGGTGTGGGTGGGTGTGAGTTGGGCCTGACTAGCTTGTGCTGCTGGATCTGGTGCCGTGCTCCTTCCTTGAGTGGAGGTGGCCAGACTGGGTGGGTCATTGAGCTAATCCGGGGTGGGTAGGTCATTGGGCTAATCCGGGGGGGGGGGACATGGACCTACTTTGCATGGGCCAGTAGACCTGTTGCAGTGTTCCTTCTTTCTTATGTTCTTAATTCTGGATTTTTCATGAAAGTTTTGGTTAAATTCAGTATTGCGGCTCAGAACTGGCTCTCCTACAGGCTGTATATCCCTTCCTGCACGAAATTCCATTCATTACCCTTTCAACGTCAGGGATGGAACCACGTCAGAGCTCCGTTCTGGGGAACGTTCTCAACCCAGCCTTCGCCCCTAATTTCTTGGAGGACTACCCAAGACCCATGAGTCTCTGGCATCGACTCTACAATACTTTCGTACACATTGGGTTTCCGCTTTACTGGAGGAAATGGAGCGTTGTGCCACAGATACAAAAAGAGGTGAGCAATATACCATCACAGACAGTACAAGTGGCTGATGGAGCCGATGACTGTTAAACAATGAGCAGAGTTATCTATATAAAATTATTCAGTTTAATAAAAGGTATACTTAAAACTTTACTATAGTGAGTTGAAGCTAATGTTACTTTAAGCAACAGAAGCATCTTGATATTTTGTTACTATGCCAGACCCGCCACAAGAACTGTTCACAATAAAGTATTGGTGGTATTCCTCAGATCTCAGCTCAGTTCCCGGAGCTGCCACTGTTGTTGGACCTGGAGAGGAACGTGAGTTTATCGCTGCTCAACAGTCACTTTTCTATCAGCACACCACTGCCTCTCCTGCCCTCACAGGTGGAGGTGGGCGCCATGCACTGTCGTCCCGCCAACCCTCTTCCTGAAGTGAGTTGTTCTGACTACCTGACATTTGTCTGTATCACCTTGTTACGCCACAGTAAGCAATGTCGCTTGTCATGTCAATGAGCCATAGTTCTTTCTTCACAGACTCAGGTCAGTTGTCTTGCTCTTCTGACCTAACTTTCATTGTGTAATTCTCTGCCTAAAATATAATAAAACACACTTATTTTTTAAGGAATTAGAATCGTGGATCACAGGAGCGGGATCTTCTGGCGTAATTTACTTCAGTTTGGGATCTGTTGCTCGCAGTACCACAATGCCAGTCCAGTACCGCGACCTCTTCATCCAGGCTTTCCGCAGGCTGCCACAGCGAGTCATCTGGAAATACGAGGAAGAGCTGGAGGACGTCCCTGACAACGTGATGATCAGCAAGTGGCTTCCCCAGCAGGATATTCTTGGTGAGTCTTCGTTTATGTAGCAGCTTCAGTCACACGATTTTTTAATATTTTTTTATTCCTTATTTATGAAGGCAGAATATATTGTTTTTTAAGTAAGGTAGGCTGCAGTGATAACACCAGGAGGCAGCTCTGACAATAACTCACACACTCACACGAGCTTTTAAATCTCTGCACAAAATTCAACTTAAACCTGCAAATAATAGAGCCTATTAGACTGGAGAATACACTAGACCTCATTTTCACTAACAATGATGATCTGATACGAAATGTCACCATATCAAAAACAATATACTCAGATCACAACATAATCGAGGTTCAGACATGCATGCGCGGAGCCCCAGACCGACAAAATGAGATTAGTCAGGAGGGAGCCTTCACCAAATTCAACTTCAATAACAAGAACATAAAGCGGGACCAAGTAAATCAAGTCCTAAACGATATAAACTGGGAAGATAGACTAAGCAACACAGACCCCAACTTATGCCTTGAACAGATTAACTTGGTGGCACTCGATGTATGCTCAAGGCTTATTCCTTTAAAAGAAAGGAGGAGTAGATGTAAAATGGAAAGAGACAGGCGCTCCCTTTACAGGCGAAGGAAAAGAATAACAGAGCGGCTAAAAGAGGCCAATATATCTGAAATGCGTAGGGAGTCACTGGTCAGAGAAATAGCAAACATCGAACTTAAGCTAAAGAAATCTTGTAGGAGTCAGGAGTCGCGGGAAGAACTAAAAGCCATAAATGAAATCGAAAGAAACCCAAAGTATTCCTTTTCTTATGCCAAATCAAAGTCGAGAACAACATCCAGTATTGGGCCCCATCTTAAACAAGATGGGTCATACACAGATGACAGCAAGGAAATGAGTGAACCACTCAAGTCCCAATATGACTCAGTTTTTAGCGAGCCTATCTGATATTATCCTGACCCCAAATGACTTCGAACAGGCGATAAATGACATGCCCATGTACTCTGCCCCAGGGCCAAACTCGTGGAGCTCCGTGTTTATCAAGAACTGCAAGAAGCCCTTGTCACGAGCTTTTACCATCCTATGGAAAGGGAGCATGGACCCGGGGGTCGTCCCACAGTTATTAAAAACAACAGACATAGCCCCACTCAACAAAGGGGGCAGTAAAGCAAGAGCAAAGAACTACAGACCGATAGCACTAACATCCCATACCATAAAAATCTTTGAAAGGGTCCTAAGAAGAAAGATTGCCACCCATCTAGATACCCTGCTCTAAACCCATGTTTCCCAGGGCAACATGGGTTTAGAGCATGTCGCTACTGTCTGTCTCGGCTACTGGATCACTACAAGGTCCTAGATATACTATAAGACAAAAAGATTGCAGATGTAATATATACAGACTTTGCAAAAGCCTTCGACAAGTGTGACCATGGCGTAATAGCACACAAAATGCGTGTTAAAGGAATAATAGGAAAAGTTGGTAGATGGATCTATAATTTCCTCACAAACAGAACACAAAGAGTAGTAGTCAACAGAGTAAAGTCTGAGGCGGCTACTGTGAAAAGCTCATAAGAACATAAGAACGTAAGAAAGAAGGAACACTGCAGCAGGCCTACTGGCCCATGCAAGGCAGGTCCAAGTCTCCTACCGGCTTAAGCCAATGCCCCAACCTAGTCAGGGCAGGCCATATTCACTTAAGGAAGGAACACGACAACTGACCTAGTAGCACAAGCTAATCAGGTCCAACTCACACCCACCCACACCTACTCATGTATTTACCTAACCTATTTTTAAAACTACACAACGTTTTAGCCTCAATAACTGCACTTGGGAGTTTGTTCCACTCATCCACAACTCTATTACCAAACCAGTGCTTTCCTATATCCCTCATGAATCTGAATTTTTCCAACTTAAAACCATTGCTACGAGTCCTGTCTAGGCTAGATATTTTCAGCACGTTATTTACATCCCCTTTATTTATTCCTGTCTTCTATTTATACACCTCAATCATATCCCCCCTAATTCTACGCCTTTCTAGAGAGTGCAGATTCAGGGCCTCAGTCTATCCTCATAAGGAAGATTTCTGATACATGGGATCATCTTTGTCATCCTCCTCTGTACGTTTTCCAGATCATTTATATCCATTCTGTAATACGGTGACCAGAACTGAGCAGCATAGTCTAAATGAGGCCTAACCAAGGATATATAGAGTTGAAGAACAACCAGAGGAATTCTATTATTTATACTTCTAGATATGAAGCAAAGAATTCTGTTAGCTTTATTGCGAACACTAATGCACTGTTGTCTTGGTTTTAGATTACTGCTAACCAGAACTTCTAAATCCTTTTCGCAATCAGTAGTATTAAGATCTACATTATTTAGTTTATATGTGGCATGGTTATTTAACTGTCCAACATTTAGAACTTTGCATTTGTCAATATTAAACTGCATCTGCCACTTCTCCGACCATTGCGTCAGTCTATTCAAATCATCCTGGAGTGCTCTAATGTCCTCATTAGAATTAATTGGACGGCCTATTTTGGTGTCATCAGCATATATGCTTATGTCGCTATTTATTTCCTAATCTATATCGTTTATGTAAATTGTGAACAACAACGGGCCCAACACTGACCCCTGAGGAACACCGCTTGTGACGTGCCCCCATTCTGATTTCTCCCCATTTATGCAAACTCTCTGATGTCTATTTGTCAGCCATGCCTCTACCCAGGAAAAAATTTCTCCTCCTATTCCGTGTGCCCTAAGTTTCCTCAATAGCCTCTGGTGTGGAACTTTATCGAAAGCCTTAGTGAAGTCCATATACACAATATTATATTCATTACCATGATCTACCTCCTCAAACACCTTAGTGAAAAATGTTAGTAAATTCGTAAGACAGGAACGCCCCTTTGTAAAACCTTGTTGAGATTCATTAATCAATCTGTGCCTGTCAAGATGGCTACGAATTGCTTGGGCAATTATTAATTCCATAAATTTTCCCATTATGGAGGTAAGGCTTATTGGTCTATAGTTCGAAGCCAAGGACCTGTCACCTGCCTTGTAAAAAGGTATTACATTTGCCATTTTCTACTTATCAGCCACTATGCCAGTTTGTAGTGATATTTCGAAAAGATTAGTCAAAGGTATGCTAAGCTCTGTTCCACAAGGCACAGTACTCGCTCCCATCTTGTTTCTCATCCTCATATCTGACATAGACAAGGATGTCAGCCACAGCACCATGTCTTCCATTGCAGATGAGACCCGAATCTGCATGACAGTGTCTTCCATTGCAGACACTGCACGGCTCCAGGCGGACATCAATCAAATCTTTCAGTGGGCTGCAGAAAACAATATGAAGTTCAACGATGAGAAATTTCAATTACTCCGATATGGTAAACATGAGGAAATTAAAACTTCATCAGCGTACAAAAATTCCTTCCACAAAATTGAGCGAAAAACCAACGTCAAAGACCTGGGAGTGATCATGTCGGAGGATCTCACCTTCAAGGATCACAACATTGTATCAATCGCATCTGCTAGAAAAATGACAGGATGGATAATGAGAACCTTCAAAACTAGGGATGCCAAGCCCATGATGACACTGTTCAGGTCAACTTGTTCTATCTAGGCTGGAATATTGCTGCACACTAACAGCACCTTTCAAGGCAGGTGAAATTGCTGACCTAGAAAATGTACAGAGAACCTTCACGGCACGCATAACGAAGATAAAACACCTCAATTACTGGGAGTGCTTGAGCGAGAGAGATACATGATAATATACACCTGGAAAATCCTAGAGGGACTAGTACCGAACTTGCACACGAAAATCACTCACAACGAAAGCAAAAGACTTGACAGACGATGCAACATCCCCCCAATGAAAAGCAGGGGTGTCACTAGCACGTTAAGAGACCATACAATAAGTGTCAGGGGCCGAGACTGTTCAGCTGCCTCCCAGCATACATAAGGGGGATTACCAATAGACCCCTGGCAGTCTTCAAGCTGGCACTGGACAAGCACCTAAAGTCGGTTCCTGACTAGCCGGGCTGTGGATCGTACGTTGGATTGCGTGCAGCCAGCAGTAACAGCCTGGTTGATCAGGCTCTGATCCACCATGAGGCCTGGTCACAGACCGGGCCGCGGGGGCGTTGACCCCCGGAGCTCTCTCCAGGTAAATATGTAGGAATCTTTATGGATAACACTTTCCGGAACATTCTCGGACGTACAGGGTGACACACAACACTTTCTGGAACATTCTCGGACGTACAGGGTGACACACAACACTTTCTGGAACATTCTCGGACGTACAGGGTGACACACAACACTTTCTGGAACATTCTCGGACGTACAGGGTGACACACAACACTTTCTGGAACATTCTCGGACGTACAGGGTGACACACAACACTTTCTGGAACATTCTCGGACGTACAGGGTGACACACAACACTTTCTGGAACATTCTTGGACGTACAGGGTGACACACAACACTTTCTGGAACATTCTCGGACGTACAGGGTGACACACAACACTTTCTGGAACATTCTCGGACGTACAGGGTGACACACAACACTTTCCGGAACATTCTCGGACGTACAGGGTGACACACAACACTTTCTGGAACATTCTCGGACGTACAGGGTGACACACAACACTTTCCGGAACATTCTCGGACGTACAGGGTGACACACAACACTTTCTGGAACATTCTCGGACGTACAGGGTGACACACAATACACCTCATTAGTTTAATGTTCTAAATTTTCATAAATCCTGAGTATGTGGGTGTATTTTCTTCTTAGGTGCAGTTATTCAGTGTGTCACTAGGTTAGTTGATGCTGATTAAAATGGTACTTTGGGCCGACTACCACAATTATTATTTCGTAAGTAGCTTTCTGTAAACTTCTACTGTTCCTCCCTCCCGTCCTCATATAGGAAGGGAAGTGATGGGTGGACGTAAATGAGAAGCGGACGACACCAACAATGCAATGTGACCCAACAATTTCACTTCTGCCCTGCCTCAGAGAGAATTTTTTCCCCTGCTATATGTTGTTATCCTTGCAACACTGCATAGTTCCTAACAGTATTGGGGACCCTCATCCTCAGAGAAAAGAATAAACTTGCTTCAGGGAAAACTCAAGGTTCTTCCTGATGCTGTTTGATAATTTTCTCCTACCACTCCCTATATTTTACATAAATTTTATTAAAAGACAAAATACATTAACAAAATACATTGATAAAAATACAATAAAGAACAAAGCAACATAGATAACAACTCAGAGCTACATCTCAGATGCTTCATCCAGCTACACGGCGGTGGGCCACGTGCCCAGAATGCTGCAGGCACTCACCCTCTGGATCGCAACACTGAGTCTCAGAAAGAGGAAGCTGGCCGCCATGTGGTCCTTGGTTTCTATGATGAGTTTTTCACCCAGCTCTTTGAGGAACTTTATAGCACACTTTCCCCATGCTCCAAGGGTTTCCGACCCTATTGGGAATGAAGTTATAACAAGGGGGAAGGCCTTCATATTTGCGGGTCTTCTGGGTCTCCCTGTGGCTGGCAGCTTTACCCCCTTCAGCTTCGGAGTATGGCAAGTAGGTGTCTGCCAATGTGACTGCACAGGTGTAGTCCCAAGCAATCTGCTTTCCATCTTTCTATGGTAGCATAGTGGCTCCATCAACACGCTTTTTGACTTCCGTCAGACCTCTGCAGTTGGGGTTCCGGTTGGGCTGGGCAACGGGCTGTGGCGAGGCTTCTCTTTGTGATGTCGTTTACCTCCTCATGTCTGGTATACTTCCCTTCTGAAGTGCGACACACGAGACCATGAAGTCCGAATTGATCAGCTGTCGCCCTTCCGCAAATACACCTATGTTCAGTGAGGATGGAGGCGGCTAAGTGAAGAGCAACACCAGTCCGAATGGCCTGTGGGTCGAGTCGAGTGCCCAGGGAGAAATTGGGAACAGCTAGAAGGAAATCTCCTGAGTGTGGTGCCTTCACCTTTAGGAGACGAGGTTTGTCCTTTTCTGAAGCGTTGGTGAGTATTATGTTAGTGATTTTTTCCATGATCGGTTTGTCCCAGTGGGACTGTTTGTGCTCTTTGGGAGGAGCTGGTCTACTGGAGGAGTCTGCAAGGGTGTCCCACCTCAAGCCTGCTTCAGTGAACGTTAGGTCTTGAGCTCTTACCGCGTCTCTCAAGCTTAGGAGGACAATCTTCTTGACTAATCCATTGGGAGCGAAACACGAAGACAGAAATGCAGGTAAAGCTGCATGAGTTGCTTTGCGCACCCCTATACCTCCCAGTCGCACTGGGAGGGTTGCCTGATACCATTGCCGATCCGCTAGTGACATATTCAGTGCCTTCTGAAAGGCTGATCTCAGGTGTGTCATATTCACCGTGTGATGGGTTGTCAAAAGAGGGTGCACCTCAGGAAGTGAGTCCTGGCATAGTAAGACATCTTGTGAGGAGATAGAGGGCATCATGGGCATCAAGCTCGCTTATTCTCTCCTCCATTCTCTTCAGGGCATTCTGTTTGTCCTTAAGGACCTTGTCGATGGCCTGGTGACCCAGAGGTGCTCCCAAGAGGGTACTGAGGTAGAGACTTCCGGGAGGATTGTTCGTACAGCATTGATAATTTCCTGGTTCGTTGTGATGATTTCACATTTGGAGGGATTGAGGGTGAGTCCCATAGCTCTCCCCGTGTCTTCACCAGTTGTAGGTTCTCTAACTGGGACTCTTCAGTACCTGTCAGAGTGCCATCATCCAGGTGCCAGATGCTGAGCTCGCTGCATAGGCTGGAAGTTAGTTCTCATACTGCCAAGCAGAAGAGAAGATGAGCGATTGGATCACCCTGCTGAACACCCTCTGATGAGTGAATTTCATATTCTGCTGTAGCCAGCAGAAATGAAGGGAAAAAGACTGGGGACCCTATCCCGAACAGCCAACAAAACCACATCTCTCTTCGCCATATTAAAGGCATTTCTGAAATCAAGTTTGACTATGGCTTGTCTTCTGGTAGGTCCCTGATGTAGGTCCTTGCCGCATGAGCTGCAGCTTCACTGCCTTGAGAGGCCCCAAAGCCCAGTTGGTGTGGCTGGAGTAAAGTGGCAGCTTATAGGCGGATGTTTCTTACTTTTGCTTTGCCATGTACATGTATATATCTTTCCTCTGTAAGCCATGCGTGTAATAAAAGTCAACTAAAATGCCGGGAAGAATGGGCTAGTAACCCCTTTTACTGTAATAATTACTAAAAAAAATAAGAAAAAAAGTGTCAAAGTGGGAAGTCTGAATGTGCGTGGATGTTGTGCAAATGATAAGAAAGAGATGATTGTGGATGTTATGAATAAGAAGAAGCTGGATGTCCTGGCTTTAAGTGAAACAAATCCGAAGGGGGTGGAAGAGTTTCAGTGGAGAGGAATAAATGGGATTAGGTCAGGGGTTTCAAACAGAGTTAGAGCTAAAGAAGGAGTAGCAATAATGTTGAAGGATAAGTTATGGCAGGAAAAGAGGGACTATAAATATATTAATTCAAGGATTATGTGGAGCAAAGTAAAGGTTGGATGTGAAAAGTGGGTTACAGTAAGCGTATATGCACCTGGAGAAGAGAGAAGTGTAGAGGAGAGAGAGAGAGAGATTTTGGGAAATGTTGAGTGAATGCGTGGGGAGTTTTGAACCAAGTGTGAGAGTAATGGTGGCTGGGGATTTCAATGCTAAAGTGGGCAAAAATGTTGTGGAGAGAGTAGTAGGTAAATTTGGGGTGCCAGGGGTAAATGAAAATGGGGAGCCTTTAATGATTATAATCAAAAAGAAGCGCTAAGCCACAAGGGCTATACAGCTCAGCGGGCCTTTAATTGAGCTATGTGTAGAAAGAGGTTTGGTAATAAGTAATACATATTTTATGAAGAAGAGGATAAATAAATATACAAGGTATGATATAGCACGTAATGAAAGTAGTTTGTTAGATTATGTATTTGTGGATAAATGGTTGATGGGTAGGCTCCAGGATGTACACGTTTATAGAGGGGCAACTGATATATCGGATCATTATTTAGTTGTAGCTACAGTTAGAGTAAGAGGTAGATGGGAAAAGAGGAAAATGACAACAACAAGCAAGAGGGGGTGAAAGTGTATAAACTAAGGGAGGAGGAAGTTCGGGTGAGATATGAGCAACTATTGGCAGAAAGGTGGGCTGGTGCAGGTATGAGTAGTGGGGGGGTTGAAGACGGTTGGAATAGTTTTAAAAATGCAGTATTAGAATGTGGGGCAGAAATTTGTGGTTATAGAAGGGTGGGTGCAGGAGGAAAGAGGAGTAATTGGTGGAATGATGAAGTAAAGGGTGTGATAAAAGAGAAAAAGTTAGCTTATGAGAGGTTTTCACAAAGCAGAAGTGTTATAAGAAGAGTAGAGTATATGTAGAGTGTTATGCAAAAATGTGGGATAGCTGGGGGCTTGAGCCTGGTCTAAGGGCAAAGGTAAAAGTTACACACCTCTCAAGCCCAAACCGGCCACCCAGGGCTATCCCAGTCAAAACAGAAAGCGCTAAACTAGTATGTGTACTTAAAGGGGTTGGGTACCAGAGGGTTAGGCAAAAATCCCAATTAGGAAAATATATCTATTTAGTCAACATAACATAACATAACAGAAACACCTTAATCCTAAACGCCCAAATGAGGGTACACAAGCAACAGCTGGCTTGAGGTCCAGCCACCAACCACTATGCCTCGTCAGCGCCAGGCCCACTTTACTCCACTTCCAACCTCATTTCTTATTTCCTCACTCCTCCCACAGCACCCTGACCATGTCAGAGCCTGGATGAACATACAGGTAAGCCATATGAGAGCCTATGGCTTGAGTTAGATAAACAAAATGAGTGCACAACTACAAACAGCATCTCCGACACCAGCCTCTACACACCATGCTAACGTCACGTGACTCCCCCCAAACCACGCTTACTCCGCGTACCCAAACATCCTTGGAAAATAAATCACTAACAGAATTTCTTTATAATTACAGTTAGAGTACTTTACAGTACCCCCAAATGCACATTATCAATTATAAAATTATTCTTTACAACTATAATATTCATACTATTATGGCACACTTCTCCACTATATGTACATTACGATGTCATGCAGAACCCTGCATAACAGAGACTAAAAGAAAGGTGAAGAGAGTGGTGAGAGAGCGCAAAAGGAGAGCAGATGATAGAGTGGGAGAGGCACTTTCAAGGAATTTTAATGAAAATAAGAAAAAAATTTGGAGTGAGTTATACAAGTTAAGAAAACCTAGAGAACGAATTGAGTTGTCAGTTAAAAACAGAGTAGGGGAGTTAGTAGGTGGGGAGATGGAGGTTTTGGGTAGATGGCGAGAATATTTTGAGGAACTTTTAAGTGTTGATGAAGAAAGGGAAGCGATAATTTCATGCACTAGCCAGGGAAGTATACCATCTTTTAGGAGTGAAGAAGAACAGGATATGAGTGTGGGGGAGGTGCGTGAGGCATTACGTAGAATGAAAGGGGGTAAAGCAGTTGGAACTGACGGGATCATGACAGAAATGTTAAAAGAAGGGGGGGATATAGTGTTGGAGTGGTTGGTATTTTTGTTTAATAAATGTATGAAAGAGGGGAAGGTACCTAGGTATTGGCAGAGAGCATATATAGTCCCTTTATATAAAGGGAAGGGGGACAAAGAGACTGTAAAAATTATAGAGAAAAAGTTTACTGAGTATACCAGGAAAAGTGTTGGAAAGGGTTTAAATTGAAAGAATTGAGTCGACAGAATGTAGGATTGAGATGAAAAGGAGGTTTCAGAGGGGTGGGGGATGTGTAATCAAGTGTAAATTGAAGTATAATGTAAAAAATTATTTAGATAAAGGTAGGGAAGTTTTTATTGCTTTTATAGATTTAGAAAAGGCATATGATAGAGTGGATAGGGAGCAGTATGAGTTTGTGCACGTTATGGAATAGGGGGTAAGTTATTAAATGCTTGAAGAGTTTTTATAGGATAGTGAGGCTAGGTTGGGGTGTGTAAAAGAGAGGGGACTATTTCCCGGTAAAAGTAGGTTTAAAAAAAGGGATGTTAATGTCACCTGGTTGTTTTAATATATTTAAAGATGGTGTTCAGGGAGGGGTGGGAAAAAATTTAGGGGGAAATTTAAAAAAAAAATGGGAATTGACACAGTTGCTTTTTGTGATGATACTGTGTTTTTTGGGGATAAAAAAAAAAAAAATTGCAAAGGTTAGTGGAGAGTTTGGGAAGCAAATGCCAACACTCTAAAGGGGGATTGGGGATATTAAAGTTTGGAGGGATAGTTTTGATCTTTATAGAATGCTTTTGAACTGTTTTGTTCGGACCCCTCGAAAACAGTGATTTGTGTGGTGTGGGGAAAGTGTTGAAATGGATGAAAATATTTTTTTTGTTGATTTTTTTTTTTTTGTACCCTGCCTCGGTGGGGGACGGCCCGGGTTTTTAAGTAAATAAATATGCAATATATATTAAAAATTTTATATATAAATTTTTATTTATAATATTATTATAAATATAAATTTTTAAAATATATAATACAAGGAATTTCGCAAAAGCAGGAAATTTTAAAAAACACTGATCTCTGGCTGAAGGAGACTCGAACCTACGAAAATTGGAACAAAGGGACGAGTGCTTTACCAATCTACCCCCATGGACAAAAACCCTTTGGGTCCAGCTTGTGCAAAAACTTTTATCCAAGGCAGTCATTTCAAAATATTATATTTAAATATATATTTAATATATATATATATAATTTTATATATATAAATATATTAAATAATTTTTATATTATATATTATATAAATATATATAATATATATATTATTTATATATATATATATATATAAATATTTAAAAATAAAAAAATTTGAAAAAAAACCCAAAAGGGGGCGAAAATCATTAGCTCAAAATCTTTTGCAAGCTCTGTGCGTATTTAAGAGCTATGCAGTGTTGCAAGGGTTAGTCTCGTCGGTCGATGCATGCAGGGATGAGAGAAATAGCTAAAACCCCCTGCCTTAAAACGGCTGCCTTTGGCCCCAAAAGTCTAGCATTTGTTGGGGACAAGGTATTTTTGGACCATTGTGATACGGTGGGGGGCGCTGGTACCTTGCCCATAGCTGGTAGGTTAAGTCTCCCTTGACTTGCAGTTTCCCGAGAGACAGGCAAACTGCTAACCCTCAGTTTTCAAAGGGAGTGCGCAACTACCCCAAGAACGGATAATTTGTCCCTCTGCCCCCCTCATGCAGGAATCACAAAAGGGAGCCCCAAAAAAAGTCCCCCTGAAACGAGAAAATTTGCGCACAGGTTAGCAAAAAAATGAAGAAGGTAAACACAGGGGGCAATAAGATAATTACAATGACGACACTGTAGCCCCCCAAAGAAGAGCCACGCCCCAAACACTAAGAGACAACATCCCAAACCGGGGGCACATAGCCATCAACAACAACCCTGAGGAAGACCCCATCACTGAACAATTAATTTGCCTGAATCGGAAGTCTATAAGTCGATTGTGTCATTTCCTGCAGGATCTGCAGGAGTTACACGGAATTCGACCTCAGCACCTCAAGGAGATGGTAAATCCAGTACTCGGTGCATCTGCATCACTTCTTCTCACCGAGTTAACAACTTTCGTCAACAACTGCCGGGCTGGGCGAACCCCAGAAGAAATTAAACCTTTCTTTTTGGAGCTCACTGTGTCCCTTGAAGAAGAAGGATGGGGGAATCAAAACCCATTGCGGTTGGAAACACTTTTCGCCGTCTCGTTGCAAAGCAGCAGTAAGAAACATTCGCCTAGAAGCTGCCAGTTAACTCCAGCCACACCAACTGGGCTTTGGGGTCCCCCTAGGGAGTGAAGCTGCAGCTCATGCGGCAAGGGCCTACATCAGAGACCTACCAGAAGAAAAAGGCCCTAGTCTAACTTGATTTTAGAAATGCCCTTTAAAATGGAAAAAAGAGATGCTGTCTGCCAGCTGTTCGGATCGCTTCCCCAGTCTTTTTCCGTTCATTTCAGCCGGCTACAGCAAACCCTCAATTCTTTTGTTTGGAGAACATGAAATTCTCTCATCAGAAGGTGTTCAGCAGGGGGACCCACTCGCTCCACTTCTCTTCTGCTTGGCAGTAAGAGAACTAACTTCCAGCCTACGCAGCGAGGGTAAATCTGGTACCTGGATGATGGCACTCTGGCAGATACTGAAGAGTCCCTGGTAGGGGACCTACAACTGGTGAAAACACAGGGAGAAGACTTGGGACTCATCCTCAATCCCTCCAAGTGTGAAATCATCACAGCAAACCAGGAAATAATCAATGCCCGTGCGAAGAATTCTCCCAGAAGTCTTACTACCACCGTCCAACAGTACCCTCTTGGGAGCACCGCGGGTCACCGGGCCCATGACACATCCCAAAGGACAAATTGAATGACCTGGAGAATGGGGAGAATAAGCAATTTGATGCCCATATGCTCGTACTCCTCACGGGTCCCTTACTGTTCCAAAACTCATTACTTCCTCGGGTGTGCACCCTCTTTTGACAACCCAACCTTGACGAATATGACCACACCCGAGGGCAAACCCCTTTAAAAGGACTGAACCTGTCACTAGAGGGTCCAATGGGATCAGGGAACCCTCCAGACACGGGAGGAAAAGGGGTGCCAAAGCAACGCATGTTTTCTTACTGCTTTCTGTTTTTGTGTTTGGCTTTCCCGTGCATTAGTCAGAAATTGTTCCCGAACGCTTGAGAGCATGGTAGGAGCTCAAGACCCCAGGTTTTTCTAAAACAGCATTTGGTGGGCACCTTACAGATTCCTCCCGTAGACCAGCTCCTCCCAAGAACAAAAAGTCCCCCTGGGACAAAAACCCATCTGGAAAAAAATCGCCAAACAATGCTCTCCAACGCCTCAGGAAAGGCAAAGCTCGTCTCCTGGGAGTGAAAGCACCAACTCAGGGAATTTTTGTTTTTTCGTTCCCAAATTCCCCCTTGGGCCTCGACAGACCCCAGGCCATTGGTAGGTTTGCTCTTCGCCTAGCCGCCCCCTTTCCCCACCCAACATAGGGTGTATTTGCGGTAGGGTACAGCTGATCAAATTTTGGCTTTCTCGTGTGTCACACAGCAAAGGGAATATGAGGCTGAGGGGGTCAATCACATAAAGAGAACCCCCGCCACCCCGTTGCCCACCAACGGGGAACCCCCAAATGCAAAGGTCCGAAAAGTCTAAGCGCCTGATGGGGGCCCTTGCTACCGTGGAAGGAGGGGAAAAAGATTTGCCTGGGGTACACATTGCCGCCACATTGGGAGCCCTATTGCCTCCCGTAGGGGAAGGGGGGGGAGCTGCCGCCACAGGGAATCAGAAATCCGCAAATATGGGGCTTCCCCCCTTTGCATAACTTCTTTCCAATGGGTGGGAACCCTTGGACAGGGGCAAGTGTGCTCTGAAGTTCCCAAAAGCTAGGTGAAAAGCTCTATAAAAAACCAAGGACAACAGGCACCAGCTTCCTCTTTCAAAGATCATGTTGCGACCCAGGGGGAAAATGCCGCACATTCGGGGAACGGGGCCCCCCCGCCGGGGGCTGGACGAAGTTTCGGATGTAGCTCTGAGTTCCCTATGTTGTTTTACTTTGTATCATATTTTTTGAATGTTTTGTCAAGTATTTTTGTTTTTAAAAAAAAAAATATAATATATATATTATATATATAAAATTTTTTAAATATTATTTAAATATATATATAATATATATATATATATATATATAATATATATATATATAATGCAAACAACCCACTCTAAAAGAATAGAAAATTCCAAGCGCCTCGGACTACTAATTTATAAGGAACTATGAAAGTAAAGCATCCAAGAAGCAAAATAAGGGGGCGGTAAACCCCACATCAGATCCCCCCAACGGTTATAAACCTACCTCCCGACTCAAATAGAGAGGGGCCTTTGCAAAAATCACCCAAAATTTACCAAGAAAATTTAAAAATTATTATTTGCCCTGATTTTAAATTTTCCCAAATTCATTAAAAGGGAAATGGATCAATTTATATAAAATAAAGGGGAAAAATTTGTTATTTTCAAAAATGCTTTTTTTGAAACAAAACTCAATTATATCCTGTCGACCATGGACTTGCTTGATACAAATATGCATTAGAACGGGCAAAATTCCAATCTCTATTTTTTCATGTAGAGATTTTTTAACCATCCAATTGATTTTCAAAAAGTTGAAAAGTAGTAAAAGAAGTCCTGGGCGATGACCTCGGCCAAGTAGACGAAATCCTCCCGTGCACTAATCAAAACCGTTGTTCATCCACGTACCCATATACACCCCCCCCCGACTGATTATCACCCCCCCTCCTCCCCCCCGTGATCCACCAGCTAATAAAAAGGGTCTGGAACCCGCGAACAAGACTTGGGAAAGGGGCATCCCGCTCAAACCTCGTTCCAGCAATAAAATTGCTCCCCAGTCGTCCCTTTACCTGAACTCTCATTATTGCCCCGGATACAAAGTTTTAAACCCAAACCCCCCACTTTTGCACTAAACCCAAAACAACCAAACACGATGCATGAAACCCCCCCTGAAGGGTTACTCAGCCAA
>NC_069484.1:4794296-4831173 GCF_026875155.1 Cherax quadricarinatus | reverse complement strand
ACAGGTTGACCTCGGCTTTCCCATAAGTACAATTGTCCCTTGGCCCCCAAAACCCCGTGGAGGAAGCGGTAAACCTTTTCCCTAAACCCGTGGTTGTAAGTGCAATTCTTGACCCCCGCCACTAGTCTTCCAGGAATCCTGGGAAAACCTCATCATGATGACCTTCTCGTGTTTTACTTTTTGTCAAATTTTTCCCTGCCCTAACCACAGGGCGTTGCACCAAAAATAAGTGCCGTAAATCGTTTTGGCTTGGAGGTCTTTCCCTCCCCACCTCGTCGAACCCCCCCAAACCCCCCCGGTAAACCTCGCCCCCCCGACCCCACCCCTTGTAAGAATTCCTTGTACGTATATGCTCATTAGGCGACTGGTAGTGGTTTTATTACCCCCAAACCTCCCTTAGCTATGTGTTCATAACTATACCCTTTCCAAACCAACCCTAATAACCATAGAAATCCAAAGCCTTCCCTCGTAACCGAACACTCGTCCATTCAAGGATAGACCGCTGAAACAAACCTAATTTACTATCACCGGACATTGCAACGATTACTCTTTGGTGTAAGGGACATCACTGGTCTCTTCCCCCCATCCTCGAATGGGGGTGTTTCACAATGATGAATTAAAGCACGTCCCGCCTGTTTCATTGCAAAAATACACCCCGCGATCTTTACCCATAACAGCTCTACACCATACTCCATACCAAACGTCCCCCCATCCGGGGTCCCCACCCCCAAAAGGGGGGGGGGGGTTTTTTTCCAAAATCCAAAGGAAGACGCATCACTAAAAAACCTTTTAAAACCTTATTTACGACGCCAAACCATTCCTACTATGCACCAAGATGGTGGTATCGTCCACATAACCTAAAATTCCTACTGCTTTGCCCTGCACATAATCCTACCCCCCCTACCCCACGAAACACTAGTCTATAAAAGGGGTCCTGCAAACAGGCAAACAAAAGCTGCGAGAGGGGACACCCCCTGCCGCAGAGCCCCCACCCCCCTGCCTATCGCGGACCCCAACCTCCATTGACCTGGACCCGTACCTGTGCCTCCGTATATAACATACGCACCCACGCTACTATTTCTTCCCCGAAACCCTGCTTCAATAATATAGCTAATAATGTTTCCCAAATCCACATTGTCAAAAAGCCTTTTCCCAGTCTAATCTACGACCGCCTCCACTATAATCCCTCACAAAACTTTTGAGGCGTCGATGACCATCTCTCATAGATCGTTCCAGGAATCCCGTATTGCCCTTCCCATATTACCTTGTCCAAAATGGTTTCATCCCAGTTGCCGAATATGCGCAAAAATCTTATAATCCGCCCCATCAACATGATGGGCCTATATGCCTCCAAAGATTCGCGGACTTCGGCCTTTGGTACCAACACTACAACACCCAACCCTGCCTCACTACCCATTCTACCTCTAATTTTCATTGAACTGTAAAGTTGAACCAACATGTGTTTTAACAGTTCCCAATGAACTACATAAAATCTCCTGATATCCCATCCCAACCACGTGATTTCCTCAGCGCCTATCTCTGAACAGCCTTGTAAACCTCCTCCTCCGATATGTAACCCTCCATGTCCTCTCGATCCACGTCTCTCAAATTCGCCACTATGCCACGCAGCAAAGCTTCCCTCGCCTCTCGATTTCCCTCTCTACCCTTCCATTTTCTCCCAAACCAATGGTCTGCATAGTCCCTATGCCTCAGTAGTAATAGCCTTTGCCCTTTATGATAACACTGGTGGCCTGGTGGTTAACGCTCTCACTTCACACGGTGAGGGCCTGGGTTCGATTCCCAGCCAAAAGTAGAAAACATTGGACGTGTTTTTTCCACCTGTTGTCATGTTCCCATCGTAAAATGGGTACCTGGGTGTTAGTGTCTGGTGTGGGTCGCATCCTGGGACACTGACCTAAGGAGGCCTGGTCACAGACCGGGCCGCGGGGGCGTTGACCCCCGGAACTCTCTCCAGAAACTCTCTCCAGAAGTCATCACCGACCACCACTGACAAAACTGTCGTCGCCATACGTCTCATTCTGAAACTACGCAGAACCCCGACAGAGGGTTTATCCCCCCAAAGCGCCTCCTCAATCCCCGCTCCCCACCCTCAAAGCCTGAAATTTATCATTCTGAATTTCCCGAAAATTGACTACGAAGGCACTCTATTTCCGTGAGGTCATACCTCCCGCCTCCCACCATAACAATACCGCAGCTGTCCCTCCAAATACTTTTTGCTTCCCATATCTATAACACACCTCCTCTTTCCCAAACCCTTTCTGTAAAAACCTGTATTGCATTTTTCGCCTTTGAATGCCACCACTCTACAACATCCACTATCCCATTTCCTTCATTCCAGAATCCAACCCACCAAAACCCTAAAAGCTTCCAAAGCACCTACTCCTCGCAACAAATTAACATTTAAATTCCCAATAACTAGAAAAAAAACACGTATAACGCCTCCACTCTAGAGATCCCTGAACACCACGGTGGTCTGAGAAACCTAGATTACACAATCAACCCTACCACTATGGATTTTTTTTTTTTATATTTTTATTTAAAACAACACAATACATTAAATAAATAAAAGAACACAGTATCAGTTCTTACTCAAATTATAAATCTCATTGTCATAAATGAACACAGACGATTAACGTTGGTTTGTCACACCTGTCCCTCATCCCTTACATTACATCCAATGTAACTATGTTAAGTAAGTTACATCATTATTATTAAAACCCAAGGAAAACCCAAACCTACGCATTATTTTTTCCACTTTGTTATTTATATATTATTTAACCCACATAATCTTCAAACCCCTTTACAATACTCATTATTCCCCAGTGCCGACACAGCTGACACTTCTACCCCCATCCGTATGTACAGTCCCCATTCTAATAACATACATTAATTTCCTAATGAATGGTTATTAAAAACAATTTCTACTAAAATAACCCAACCCAGCAGACTTCCAAAAAAACAGTCAGGGTCATTATAAGACATGTAGGAACGAGTCCTGCAATAATTTTATGTATAAAATATACGCATGCATATACACATACGTGTATGTGCACTTTTCATAAGAACAAACTAAATCATACATAGAAATAAAACGCTAAATGACTTGTCTGCAAATAAACTAAATATTACAAGCCATGATAGAACTATACAAAGACATTGGTTCCCCCAAACACACCTACATACACAAAGTTAATGTTACTGATTAACACTCAATATATAAAAGGACCTTCCATACAAAATAAGGGGATATTTAAAACCCCATCAAATACTTATATATTTTCTTTACATAGTGCATAATGTACAATTCAATACAATAATAAAAAAAAAAAAAAAAAAAAAAAAAAAAAAAAAAAAAAAAAAAAAAAAAAAAAAAAAAAAAAAAAAAAAAAAAAAAAGAGGTTTTATGACAAGGCTAAATCTATCTTCAGTTTAAAAAAATATACAAGACATAACCTCATTATACATATAAATATAAAACCTTCCTATATAAAAATGATTCTTATAACAATAAGGGGAAAAAACCGAAAATCACATACAACTTTTGACTCTGTGATTTTACAAAAATTCATAAGGTCTACATACTCCTACAATAAACTTTACCCACATCAACCACCGTGCAAACTAATCAACCATACCTCCCAGGCTTCCATCACACCAAGAAGGCGCACCACTGAAGAGCCAACCCCTTGCCTCTCACCCCATACTCAAACGGAGTAAACGTTCAACAGTAAGTCCACGATATCCCTCCGGAAAACTAATTACCCACCTTCCCCATAAAATTGTTTGTTCCTACATGCTGTCCTATAAAACTCGCCGCCAACGCTTTTTATCCTAATGTTCCCCTCCACCTCCCTCATCCCCCAAAAAACAATTACCCAAGTAATAAAACTATTACATATCTGATAGCCCTTCCCACCTCTTTGGGAAACCCCTTCCATTTTCTAACATTAAAGCCTAAGGGGTGATATCTTTCCCCCCCCAATAAAAAGAAACCCTCTTCAACCACAATCTTACCACCTCCAATGCAGAACCAAAATATACTACATGAAAAACCCCTTTTCAACTTCCCCCCCAAAAAGCGCATGACGCCTCTTTCACAAAACCCCATTCGCCCTTAGCACCTCTTTCGATGCTAACGCCCCCATAAGAAATCTATATACTAATTCCCTCGCTCTTGCCGGTATTTTTACTTTACTAAATTCCACCCATATCCCTCTCCTTTCATATGTGGGATACACTGCCATCCCTTGCATTAATTCCTGACGAGGGACCCACACCCACTAACCGTTTTCCCTTGAGTTTTTTAACATTGCATACCTTTACAAAAAAACCGCAACTGTCTTCACACTCCACTAAGTCCCTGCCCCCCCACCATTTGCGGATACCCCCCATCACCTCCCCCACCCGAAGACCCCTTTCCCCCGCTCCCCGAATATACCTCTGCTTCACATATAGCGCCTTCCCCCTAGACCCTAATGCAATCAATCCAGTCCTCCCTGCCTTACCGCAGTCATTACTACATCTTTGCCAACCACGCCCTCCCATAGCCCCACACATCCCTTAAGACCCTTCTTTGCATTTCCATAATATCCTGACTTCTTAATGGGTAAATTTCCGCCACTCCCCCCCACCTTACTAAAAATCAGCGTATTTACCACCACAACCCTTTTGATGCAAGGTTTAAATTTCCCCGGCCCTTAGACCCTCAGCCTACTCAAAGCTCTGTTCCTTACCATTTTGAATTAACCCTCCTGCTCTCCTGTGCATCTGCCAAAAACAAAACCCCAAACAATCTTTAGCCTATCTACAGTTATCCAACCAAACTCCTCCCCCAAAGTCCCTCCTACCCAAGCGCCTACCTCCAACAACCGTGATTTCTGCTTATTAACCCTCTTTCCCAGTAGCTTTCCCCAAAAATCTCAATTACCCTTCCCACTTTTCTTAAATCTTAAAATCCCATTAAGTAAAACAGTTGTATCATCTACATAACAACAATATTCCCACAATATCCTCCACTCTCCCCAACCATTCCATCCCCCCATCAACCAGAAACATAGAAAGGATTCTGCATACTGCAAAGAGTATTTGGGGAGTGGACACCCTCCCTTTAAAAACCCCCTTCCCATGCTTAACTGAACTCCCCAAAACCTCCCATTTACCTGTACTCTCATTGATGCTTTCTCATACAAAGTCCTCACCCATCCAACCACCCTCCCTCCAAAACCCATTCTCACCATACTCTCAAACAAAAATTCCTTACCCACATAATCATAAGCTTTCTCCCAATCCAGACCTAAATACCTCCCTTATTACTACCCTCAAGGAAATCCGAATACGACCATGACCTCCCCGCATACTCCTCCCGGGATACCAAACTGTCCCCATGTATCACGCCCCCATGACCGTCTTCAGTCTATTACCCAAAATTTTCCCCAAAAACCTTGTAATCAGCGCAACATCAAAGATATTGCCGGTAAGCACTTCAAATCTCTACCCCCCCCTTCTTTGGCACCAAAACTATGACACCCGTACTTTGCGATATGCTCAACTTCCCACTAGTTAACATATGGTCCAATAGCCTAACAAAACACTGCCTAATACACCCCCAATGTGCTCTATAAAATCTTTTGGGTATTACCGTCTATCCCTGGTGTTTTCCGGTACTCATCCCAAAAAACTGCCTCTTCCACCTCAACCTCACTTATACCAACCTCCAACCCCACTCTATCCTGCTCACTTAAAACGCTATGGCACCCCTCTTCAAAAATACCCTCCCAGGAACCCCCCCCCCTCCAACTCCATTTCTCTCTAAACCAACTATCAGCAAAAGAGACTCATACTTTCCGTATTGGATAGGACTCGACTCACTGGATACCCTCCCACCCCCGGGCTTGTTCCAATTGTAGAATGGTGGTTACACTCTGTCGGTCCCGAATTTACGTAAAACATACCCAGAAGGCTTATCACCCCCCAAAAACATCCTCTAACCCCGCCCAACCCTAAGTGCATCAAACCTTTTCATTGTGTAATTCAGCTATTCTACTCCGCGTCTGTCCATATCTCCCTCCTACCACCCCCCCCCAACATAACCCAAACCTGCAACTGTCCCTCCAGATAATTTTGCAAAACCCAAAACGCCACCTCGCCTCCTTTTCGTCCCCTAGCCTTAAAAATTCGCTATTCCAGGTTTTGCCTGCATTCCCACCAATCTAACAGATCTATCTCCTGTTCCTAGCCTCCCAAAAGGCAACCACCCAAACACTGAAAAAAGGCCCCTCCCCCTCCTCTTAAGAAGCCTTACATTTAATTTTCCCGTACCCAGATATAAATCGCACCACTCCATCCCACATCAAATCTGCTATTACCGCTCTGTGATCAGAAAACCCCACATCGAAGGTTTGCACCCTCACAAAATCTATACCTGCTTTTAATATAAATTCTGCTAATCGCGCTTCATATCCCCTACGGACGAACGTATGCTCCACTAGGTAACCCCCCCTCCCCACCACATCAACAACCCCAATATCTCGCAATACATCCCTCAGCACACTCCCGCACACAACCCGCCCCTCTCGGTTCGACATCACCACTCCTAATCACACAATTCCAATCCCTCCTATTAGTTATAGCAGGCAAACCTCTCAAAGTGATACAGCAATACCTCTCTGACAAAATCTACTTTTACCCTGGTATTGCTAGTTGCTGGCATGTAAACTCCTACAAAACTAGCTCGGGCCCCTCACCCCCGACACACCACCCTCACGACCCTCCCCCCCCCCCCCTCTTCCCAGCCGATGACACGCAAGGGGCTGGTCTCCTTTTCGCCACTGCTACCCCACTTTCAATTGCAAACCCTGGTAAAAATACATCCGATATCCTTTTACCGCAACACACAACCGCCCTATGTTATGCTCTTGCAAAAAGCAAATATCTACATCAAACCGCCGTAAAAACCACTCCAAAACCCAAAATTTCTTAACCTCAGTCTTAAGTCCATTGGACATTAAGCGTGACACTTCTGAAAATTATAAGAAGTGGCGGCTTTCCCCTATGCCGCTGGGGTTTACTCGCTGGCACTTTTCACATTAGTATTCCTTTACCACTCGAGTTATCCTGTGCAGTCACCCCCCCCCTCCCCCTCCCACTGTGCAACTCAGGCGCCCCTCTAGCACTATGAGGCATCGGCTCCACAACCGCTGCCCATGATTCTTCCCCGGGCCCCTGCCCCGGGTAATAACCTCGTCTATCTCTGATGCCGCAGTTCTTTTTCTAGAACTTCCACTTACACACATCTCACCCCCAGACGAATCCTCCTGGTGTACCTCCACGGCCACCACACACTCCAGCCTTTTCTTACTCAAGTCTTTTCCACAATTTGTTGTCCCCCCAGCTCTCCAATTCACATTAAACTGAGGGGCACCTTCTACACCAGGCTCATCCCATCCAAAAATCCTTGATGCATCTGCCAGTAAACCCTCCTGAGTCGAAGCTTCCTGGACTAAAGACTCCTCAGATAACACCTTCGACTCCCCCGACTCCCCTGGGATAGTGACACACGTCTCCTCCTCCGCCACCTCGGTCGACCCCCTGGCTCCAGAGATCTGGCCTCCGGCCTCCAGAGGCAACAGGGGCCAGGCACCAAATCACACGACTGTTGAATCACAATCGGCGTTTCCAGAATTCGAGGAGCCTGCCTCCTAGGACACTGGGCTGCCCATGTGCTTATAAGAGCTGCACAGACGACATGTTTTTCTCTGACCCGCATTGTACACATAAACCTGGTTCTACAACCGGTCATCGTTACATAGGATGGTATAGGTCTTGTTAAAGACATTTTAAGGGTTTTAAGAACCTTTTGGCATTCCTTCATACGGACCATCCCTCCATACCCCCATGGTTGCAGAATGCACTGTCCCCTAACTGCGAAAAAACTCCTGTAGTCCATTTCGCCGTAGCCTCGAAGGGTACATTCCGTACCTTCACCCCTGTTTTTAGTACTTAGAAACATCATGTAACACAACATCCATCGCTGAATTCACACTCATGCGTTGTTCTGGTACTGCTCGACAATTTTTGTGTAAAGCCGGCTCTCAGAAATTTCACGAAGATTCTTGACAAACCATTAAGAGCGACGCCATATAATTCCTCGTTGGGGTTACCATATGTGTCCCTGAGATGTTTTGGGAGAAGTTCGTTCATCGTATCTCCACTTAACGTACCACGAACCAGCTCTATGCAGATAGTATTTACTCTCCGTACTGTATGTTCAGCCATTTTGATACCCAAAATGAGCAGCGCACGTCCACACTACTCAATGGTTGTTGATGTACTGTGGTAGCTCGCCTGAAAAACAGCAGAGGGGTGCTGGGCACAACCTCACTCCACCGTAGTCAGGCAGCGAATGAATCCACTATGGATTAAGCTAGTGACATAAACCCTGTCCAGCCGCACGGCGTAACCCCTCCTACAAAAAGTGTGGTCCACATTCCACCCATCACTACCCACCACATCCACTGCGTCAATCGCCTGCAGAACCTCTCGTAAAACCCCTAAATTACACCCCCCACTGCGCGGTTCGACATCTTTTTCCCGGATCACACAATTCCAATCGCCAGCTACAACAGAAACTAAGGGTAGACCTCTGAGAAAATAAACCAAAACATCATGCACAAAATCCTCCTTTATTCGTCGATTTGATGTCGCTGGCATATATACTCTCACGAAAAACCCACCTGAATGTTCCCCCATGATCCCACCACATGCACGACCCGGGCCCACCGCCCACTCCATTCAACAAGCATAAAAGGGCTGGTCTCCCTTATGCCTATCACTACCCCACCCTTGGGGATTATCCGAATTCTCTGCAAAACACTTATTCCTTGCCACACGTAATTCACTACCACACCAAAAAGTGTGTTCTTGAATAAAAAAAAAATCGACATCTAAAACGTCTGAGTGAAACCTCTATCCAACGCCCCTTGACCTCTGCTCTGAGGTCGTTAACATTCATCGTTATATACTTGAACTCTCAGGTTAGGTTTCCCATCGCGTTTTCCTGTCACCTTTAACCCTGACTTGGACTTGCCACTGCTGCACCTGACCGTCTTCCCCACATTCCCACTCGACTTCTCTAAGGAAAGTCCCTTACCGCCCTTGGCTACGTCAGCCCACACCATTTTACAAGACCTTTGCCCCAGTGTTAAGACATCGTCCTCCACTGGGCATCTTACGTGACACTCCCTCATAATCCATAAGCCCTTCACCATCCACCCTATGCACCTCGACATCCGTCACCACCACTTTCGTACAAGTTGTACGTCTTTCCTCATCGCCCACACGTCCCGCTAGCGGCTAGACCATAATCGACCACAGGTGACGCCGCCAAAGTAGGCGGTAAATCCACTGTCGCCGGGCTGTCGAGGATCCTCTGTATGTCCTCAAAACTGGGTAACACCATTGGCGCATGCGCCTCCTCTCCCACTGGAGGCGACGCACTGTCGACACTCCCAATCGCCTAGATCTCCGATGCCGGGGGTAGCGTCGAGACGATCCCCTCTGCAGCATCAACTGCATCACTCCACTTCACGTCCCGCCGGTAAAACCTGCAGTACATCATCCACCATCGTGGGCCTCCGATGGGCCAACTCATCCTCCACCATTGATTCTTTGGATGCAGTGTCTGTCAGGTCCGACCGTTTTCTCCCTCGTTGTTGCTCACAAGTCGCCGCCATATGATCCGTTGCACACTCAGTCGGCACGCCCGAACCTGCCCTGGGGAGGTTACGTAGACCTGCGTCCGAAAATCCTCCAACATAGCAAACGAGGGAATTGGACATCTCAGTGTTATTTTCATCGAGAAAGAACCCTCGAGCATGCCAGCATAAAAGCCCTGGGACCAACGCCCTACGTTGACGCTTGCATGGTGCCATAGCACCCAAATGTCCGACGAATGTCCACCTCGTCTGCCTCGAAAGGGTACACTACGAAGACGAACCCACGTATAACATGCCGAGACATCACGCAGGCACACCTCAAGACCAGTGTTGATGACAATCATTTCTTGATAGGTGTCCACAACTTTCACATAAGCAGCAGACGACACAAATTTACAAAAATTCTTGTGTTGCCGTTCAAGGAAATCCCCTATAAATCCTCACTTGGGGATTCCATACGTATCTCTTTATTACAAGAGGCAGAATGATGTCAGCAGTGTCCTTGTATATTGCACCTTTCAACAATTCCACACAAACAGTGTTGACTCTTCGCCTGCACTCCGCCATCTTGAGAAAATCAAACTTCTAAAAACAGACACCAGAGGGCACCAGAAGCTCGCTCTGTGTCCACCCTCACCAACAGCTGGGTGAGAACTTCTACACCTGATACTCACTAGTCACCTGATTCCGAATTCAGTATGCTGTTGTTTCTCGTTCTCTTGTATCCCTTAAAGTGACCAAATAATGATAATAACATCATAATTTCTCCAAGTACATGTACAAGAGACACAGGTCAAGCTGACATCAATGACATACTACGATACAGAAAACCCCTTTTTATGCACAGGATTTCGGGCAAACTAGGTCAGCTTTGTCCCAGGATGCGACCCATACCAGTTCACTAACACCCAGGAACCCATTTTACTGATTGGTGAACATAGACATCCGGTGTAAGGAAACATATCCAGTGTTTCCACCCCTTCGCCGGGAATCGAGCTTGGACCCTCACTGTGTGAAGCGAGAGCTTTAACCACCAGGCCACGAGGCACAGTACGTCCTAAAAGCGAAACAAAGATATCTAAAGTAAAAGCACTAATGTTTTATGAACAACGTTCTCAGAACTTACAAACAGAAACTTGACTTAGCTGTAAGCTCATGAATTTGTTTCTGGGTGCACAATAAATATTTATATACTCAACACTGCTGAAGGTATCTGTACTCCTTTTGTTTTTAATGTAATTAAGGTTTTAACAGAAACTTGAAAGCCTAACTGGACCTGGTGCTGATCAAATATGGTTATCTCAAGAGTGTGTGATAACAGCAGCTCTCAAGTGCAGTTGATGCATCATTTTCTAAACTTCTATGTGCATAAAGTTCCCCAAAATATGGATTTCATTACTAGTAAATAATAAAGAAATCTGGTCTGAACATCAATTTAAGACTCTTCTCAAAAACCATCTACTCGGCCTAAAATAAATATTCAATATTCAATACTTAAGGAAGACACTTCATCGTCAGAGAATAGACTTAGAAGAATTCTGTACAGTTGTGACTGAAATAGAAAATAGAGTCAACAACAGACCTCTAACTTATGTTACAGATGATCTCACCTCATTGAGAGAACACTTCTATGGAGCTGGTGTTCCTGAAAATCATAAGTCCTTAAGACCTGGTGACATAGTGATTATCGACAATGATGGTCCGAGGTCCCAATGGCCACTTGGAAAAACTTGTGACCATATATCCTGATGCAAATGGAATCATCAGGACGGTTGATGTTTTGAGCAAAGGTGTAGTGAATAAGCGGACAATAAATAAACTAATGCTGTTAGAATTACACAGTGTTGAAAATAAAATTAGTGATTCTCCAGAAACCACACAGACTAAAGCTGTTCAGAAAAGACAAGCAGCAGTGGTGGCGAGTGAGAAAATTAAATTAATGTTAAGTTATGAATAGTTCACCTGCAGTGAACCTCCGCCACCCCCCAGTGTGGAGAAATTTCTCCAGGAGGGGGGTATCAGCCCCCTCAGCCCCTTCCAGCCCTGAGGGGCCCAGCCTTCTCAGAAGGGGCAAGCATATTGTTTACTGCTACAGCAAGTAATTGATCCCAGATGCAGTACGAGTATATGACGTGGTCAAGCGACCGACGCTCCTTGCAAGACTCCAGTGTTGCAAAGAGTAATTTAATAAAAAACAGTCCATATCTTACCTTAGCAGGACAATTAAGGAAAATCCTGCTCCCACTTTATTACCATGGTAAAGATAGTGTACATTGTTGTCTATGCTTAAGACAGCAAGAATCAAACATTCTGCTTTGCTTCATGGAGGAAGTGGCAAGGAAGAAAAAGTACTAGGTCAGCTTTTCCTTTATGATTATGTGCTAGGGGTAGTGACGGTGTATGAGGCTGTGGCGTCTTCAGATTACTTTTGACTCTGCTTAGAGTTACACTGATCCAGGAACCCAACAAAAAAACACTGATCTGTGCTTTTGGTGAAAAAAGTGTCTCAAAATCACAATAAACCTTACGAGAAGTGTGATCAGCTTCTTCAGGATAAGATTGGAACAATAAAGGCAAATCTTTGGAAATGGGTGTACCAGTGGAAATGGACTAGGGAAAAAAATTAGACATCCAAGGGGACACTTCGCTTTATCAAGTCACCGATCCTGCGAAGGTGTGGAGAAACAATAGCCATGCTCGAGAGCAAGGAGGGTTTAAAATTTCTTGAGAGGGGAAAATGACGTTTTGAGTTGCAAGGAGTTTTAATAAACCCTATAGTGGGCGTGAGGTGCGGACTTTTGAGTCCACAAAGTATGTAAGTCACCCATCATGAATGAAATATGCGGGACAAAACCCCCCTAGGGGTAATTTATTGTTTTAAAAAATTAAAATTTATTTCACCCCGTTTGAATGACACGAAAGTTCTCAAGACCCGTGTGAATGGGGGGGCTGGGCACGATGGGAGTCTTTCTAAAAAAATTTTTTCCCCTTTTTTTAAACTTTGTGGTAAAACCATTTTCAGCAATTCAATTTTTACTTTAACGACACAGTACAAACACGGAAAAAAAACGAGATAACTGTTTTATAAAAAGGTTTTTGGGGACCAACCTAACTAAAAAAACTCAAAACCAATTTAAAAATATGAAATTTTTTTTAACCAAAATTCTGTTATTACAGTTTGGTCAAAAAAATTTTATTGAATATTGCTTTTATATTTTTTTATATATATTTTATATTAATATTATATATATATATATATTTAAATTATAATTATATATATATATATGTATGCCGAATAGTAAAACTTCAATTGCAAAAAACTCATTTAAAATTAAGTCCTTTCTAAAATTTTTCTTATATGTTTAAAGATATATTTTTTTCATTAATGAAAGTAAAAAATTTTTAAATTTTTTACGAAAAAACTTAGAAAAAAATTACCTAAACCTTTTTATAAAAAGAGAAAAATTTATTTTAGGGCCCAACCAACTAAAATATTTTAAAAACGTTTTTAATAATTTTTACTAAAAAAACAAAAACAATGATTTTTTTCGTTTTGGTTTTAAAATGATTTGGAAAATTATTGCATACACAAAATTTTACTTTTCCTATTGGCAAGTGAGCTTTCCGTGTTTGTTCATGTTTTTGGTTTTTGTGAGGGGGAAAAAAAGGGTAAGTGGGGTTAAGGTTGTTCGGGGAACCAGGAACCCCTTAGAGGTACTTTCGCGCGCACCCAAACCCCCCCTCCTTTGGGGGGCTGGGGGAAAACTAGTTCCTGGTGTCCGATTTGTTTAAATTTTTCTACTCCTGGTAATATTGACCTTACCTGGTGTGGATGGAAGTTTGGAGAGTCACTTCGCCTCCACTCTTCTCCTAATCAGGTAGGGTGATCTACCGGGAGTATTACTGTTTGTTCTTTTCTAGTTTTTGCTGGTTACCAGAAATGATTTTGGCCTTTATCTTTTCTTTTTTTTTCTTAAAGGGTTATATTATCATGACTATGGGTAACCAGTTTTATTTTCTCTTATTTGTCAGCTCTTTCCTGGCGTGGTCTTCCGGGATAGACGCCAGAAAAAAGGGCAGACGTGTGTTAAAAATACTTATTAACATTATTCTACAACAAACCGGCCCTTACCTATACTACTTGTGCTCCATCCAAGTGGTAGGAGATTCCAGAACATCGGATTACCATCTGCCAGGATAACCTACATAAATAAACATCAGAGGAACTATCTAGGGCCATACCTACTCCTCCCCAACTACTGAATTGAAGGCATATTTTTTTTTATTATATTTAAATTTTAAGTAAAATTCTCAAAAATCATTTTATCTTGTTTTTCCTTAAATCATTTCTTATTATTTATTTTTCCTTTATTTTCTTTTGTTCAGTTGGAAGGCTTTTCCACTGACAGTTGTAAGTAAATACTGGAATAAATAAATTTTTTTTCAAAGCTTTTTTTGTATTTGGTAATGAATATTGAAAGAAAAATATAAATTTTTTTTTTACAGATGTTAAATATAATTAAATATAGATAGTAGGCTGTAGACAGCAACCACCCAGGGAAGTACTACCGTCCCGCCAGATTTACTGTGAAACAGAAACCTGTAACTGTTTTGCATGATGGTAGGATTGGTGGTTTCTTTTTTTTGTCTCATTAAACAAAGCTAGATAACAGGGATATCTTTCTCTCCTACTTACACTTTGGTCACACTTCACAGACAGGCACATGCATATATATATACATACATCTAGGGTTTTTTCCCCCTTTTTCTAAATAGCTCTTGTTCTTCTTTATTTCTCCCAAATTTTCCATGGGGAAATGGAAAAGAATCTTTCCTCCGTAAGCCATGCTGTCGTATGAGGCGACTAAAATTGCCGGGAGCAATGGGCTAGTAACCCCATCTCTTGTAGACAATTTACTAAAAAGAGATGAAGAAAAACTTTTTTAAAACTGGGATGCTTGAATGTGCGTGGATGTAGTGCGGATGACAAGAAAAGGATGATTGCTGAAGTTTTGAATGAAAAGAAGTTGGATGTCCAGGCCCAAAACGCGAAACAAAGCTGAAGGGGGTAGGGGAGTTTCGGTGGGGGAAAAAAATGGGATTAAATCTGGGGTATCTAAGAGAGTTAGAGCAAAGGAAGGGGTTAAACGCAATGTTGAAGGATCAGTTAAGGGGAAAGGGGAAAAAAAGAAAATGAATGTGTAAATTCAAAAATTTTATGTGGATTAAAGAAAAGGGTTTGGGAAAAGGGAAAAAAGGGGGTCATAATAAGCGTGTATGCACCTGGAGAAGAGGGGGAATTTTTGGGGAAAGGGAAGAGTTTTTGGGGGGAAGGTAAGGGGGAATGTTAGGGGGCCTTTAAACCCAAGTGAGAGAGAAAATTGTGGTAGGGGATTTGAATGCAAAAAGTAGGAAAAAATTTAGAGAGGGTTTTGGTAGGTAATTTTTGGGGTGCAGGTGTAAATGAAAAAGGGGACCCTTTGATTAATTTTGTTAAAAGAAAGGGTTTATTTATAGGTAATACATTTTTTTAAGAAAAAGGGGAAAAATTAAGTATACAAGTTTAAAATTGGGGGCGAAAAAGACAGTAGTTTGTTGGATTATTATTTGGGAGATAAAAAACTGTTGAGTAGACCCTTTAGGATGTAAATTTTATCGAGGGGGCCCCAGATATTCAATTTACTTTCTAGTTTGTAGCTACACTGAGAGTGAAAAAGGGAGATGGGGTTTAAAAGGAAAAAATAGAAAACATTTATGGAAGAGAGAGGTGAAGGGTTTTTAAACTAAAAGAGGAGGCAGTTTGGGTAAGATATAAAAAGCTTTTTGGAGGGGGGGATGGGCTTAAAGAGAGCATGGCAAAGGGGTCGAAGAAAGGGATGGGAAAGGGTTTAAAAAAGTAGTGTAAGATGGGTTTACAGGGAAGTTTGTGGTTTCAGGAAAGTGGGGTTTTCAGGAGGGAAGAGGGCGATTGGTGGAATTATGATGTAAAGAGAGCAAATAAGGGAGAAAAAAATTAGGGATATGAGAAGTTTTTTTCAAAGTAGGAAATGATGCAAGGAGGGAAAAAGTAATGGGGAAAAAAAGAGAGGTTAAGAGAGTGGTGAAGCAATGTAAAAAAAGAGCAAATGAGAGGTGGGGGGGATGTTTTCAAAAAAAATTTTGTTGAAAATAGAAAAAAAATTTTGGAATGAGATTAACAAGTTAAGGAAGCCCAGAGAACAAAAAGGATTTGCAGTTAAAAAAGAAGAGGGGGAGGTTTTTAAATGGGGAGTTTGAGGGGGTTTGGGGAAAATGGAGGGAATTTTTTTTGAGGGAAATTTTTTAAATGTTGATGAAGATGGGAAAACTGTGATTTCGTGTATAGGGCAAGGAGGAATAACTCTTGTAGGAGTGAGGAAGAACCAGTTGTGAGTGTGGGGGAAGTTCGTGAGGCAGTAGGTAAAATGAAAGGGGGTAAGGCAGCTGGGATTGATGGGAAAAAGATAGAAATGTTAAAAGCAGGTGGGGATATAGTTTTGAAGGGGTTGGTGCAATTATTTAATAAATGTATGGAAGAGGGTAAGGTAACTAGGGATTGGCAGAGAGCATGCATAGTTCCTTTGTATAAAGGAAAAGGGGACAAAAGAGAGTGCAAAAATTATAGGGGGATAAGTCTGTTGATTTATACCTTGTAAAGCGTATGGTAGAGTTATTATTGAAAGCATTAAGAGTAAGACGGAGAATAGGATAGCAGATGAACAAGGAGGCTTTAGAAAAGGTAGGGGCGTGTGGACCAGGTGTTTAGTGAAACATATGAGTGAACAGTATTTAGAAAAGGGCTAAAGAGGTCTTTGTGACATTTATGGTTTTTGGAAAAGGCGTATGACAGGGTGGATGGGGGGGAAATGTGGCAGATGTTGCAGGTGTAGGGTAGGAGAAGGTTACTGAAAGCAGTGAAGAGTTTTTACGAGGATAGTGAGGCTCAAGTTTAGAGTATGTAGAAAAGAGGGAATTTTTTCCCAGTAAAAGTAGGCCTTAGACAAGGATGTGTGATGTCACCATGGTTGTTTAATATATTTATAGATGGGGTTGTAAAGAAGTAAATGCGAGGGTCTTGGCTAAAGGCGTGGAGTTAAAAAGATAAAGCACCACACATAAAGTGGGAGTTATCACAGTTGCTTTTTTGCTGATGACCTGTGCTCTTTGGAGATTCTGAAAAGAAGTTGCAGAGATTGGTGGATGAATTTGGTAGTGTGTGTGCAAAAGAAGAAAATTAAAAGTGAGTACGGGAAAGAGTAAGGTTATGAGGATAACAAAAAGATTAGGTGATGAAAGATTGGATATCAGATAGGAGGGAGAGAGCATGGAGGAGGTGAATGTTTCGGATATTTGGGAGTGGACGTGTCAGCGGATGGTCTACGAAAGATGAGGTGAATCATAGAATTGATGAGGTGAAAAGGTGAGTGGTGCACTTAAGAGCTGTGGAGACAAAGAATTTTGTCCTTGGAGGCAAAGAGGGGAATGTATGAGAGTATAGTTTTACCAACGCTCTTATAGGGTGTGAAGCATGGGTGTGAATGTTGCAGCGAGGAGAAGGCGGGAGGCAGTGGAGTTTGTCATGTCGAGGGCAATGTGTGGTGTGAATTAATGCAGAGAATTCGTAGTTTGGAAGTTAGGAGGAGGTGCGGGATTACCAAAACTGTTGTCCAAGGGCTGAGGAAGGGTTGTTGAGGTGGGTTTGGACATGTAAGAGAATGGAGCGATACAGAGTGACTTCAAGAGTGTATCAGTCTGTAGTGGAAGGAAGGCGGGGTAGGGGTCGGCCTAGGAAAGTTTGGAGGGAGGGGGTAAAAGGGGGGTTTTGTGTGCGAGGGGCTTGGATTCCAGCAGGCATGCGTGAGCGTGTTTTGATAGGAGTGAATGGAGACAAATGGTTTTTAATACTTGACGTGCTGTTGGAGTGTGAGCAAAGTAACATTTATGAAGGGGTTCAGGGAAACCGGCAGCCGGAAACCCGAGTCCTGGAGATGGGAAGTACAGTGCCTGCACTCTGAAGGAGGGGTGTTAATGTTGCAGTTTAAAAACTGTAGTGTAAAGCACCCCTTCTGGCAAGACAGTGATGGAGTGAATGATGGGAAAGTTTTTCTTTTTCACGCCACCCTGCCTTGGCGGAATCGGCCAGTGTGATAATAAAAAAAAATAAAAAAATATATAAATATTTTTTTTACAGATGTTAAATATAATTTTCACTAAACAAATGTAAAAGACCATAATAATGATATATGGTAACATGATTTATCTTGGTCATGATGAGAAAGGCGTGGTGTTGTCTCAAGTACTGGTCTCTGATACCCGGTTGTTTGCCCGGCTTGTAAGAGATTTCTTGATTACGTGACACTCTTGTCATGATGTGAAGTCGTCAGAAATAAACAGCTGACATCATCAGTCCTCTTACGTAATCATTCTGAAAAATATTCTTAAAGCGATGATCACTCAGAACATTACTTACTTCATATAGAAGTTTAGATAATGGTGCGTCAACTGCACTTGAGAGCTACTGTTACACACACTTGAGATAATCGTAGTTGATCACCACAAGGTCCCGTTAGCCTTTCAAATTACTGTTAAAATCTTAATTACATTAAAAACAAAAAGAGTACAAAAACCTGTACATAAACATTTATTTTGCACCCAGAAACAAAATTTATGAGCTTACACCTGAGTCAAATTTGTTTGTAAGTTCTGAGAATGTTGCTCATAAAACATTTGTGCTTTTACTTTGCATATCTTTATTGGATTTGTTTTTGGTTTTAGGACGTTGGTCACTTTAAGTGATACAAGGACAGAGAAACAACAGCATACACAATTCGTATTCATGTCACTGGCGAATATCAGGTGATGGTGTTAGTCACCTAATTGCTGTGTTACATAAGAACATAAGAACATAAGAATGGAGGGAAAACTGCAGAAGGCCTACTGGCCCATGCGAGGCAGGTCCCTTATCAAAACGACCTCTACCTTAATAAGCTTCCAAGAAATAACTCCCTACCCAATGACACCAGTCAAACCCAGCCCCTCCCACTCATATATTTGTCCAGTCTCTTCTTAAAGCTACCCAAGGTCCTAACCTCTATCACCCCACTGGGAAGACTGTTCCACGCATCTACAACTCTGTTAGAAACCAGTACTTACCTATATCCTTTCTAAATCTAAATTTATTTTTTTTTTATTATCACACTGGCCGATTCCCACCAAGGCAGGGTGGCCCGAAAAAGAAAAACTTTCACCTTCATCCCTTCCCATCACTGTCTTGCCAGAAGGGTGCTTTACACTACATTTTTTTTTAAACTGCAACATTAAAAAACCCCTCCTTCAGATTGCAGGCACTGTCCCTTCCCCATCTCCAGGCCAATCCGGCCTCCCCGGTTTCCCTAAACCCCTTCAAAATTTTACTTGCCAAACACCCAACAGCACGCCCAATTTTAAAAAACCATTTGTCCCATTCACTCCTATAAACACGCTCCCCGCATCCCTGCGGGAAGTCCAAGCCCCTCGCACAAAAACCCCTTTACCCCCCCTCCCTTTCCAAACCTTTTCCCTGGGCCCCGCCCAAAAAACCCCCCCTTTCCTTCCACTACAGACTGATGCACTATTGAACCATTCTGGGTTTTTCCCCCATTCTCTCTAAAATGTCCGAACAACCTCAACAACCCTTTCCCCAGCCCCGTGGACAACAGTTCGGGAATCCCGCACCCCTCCTAAAATTTCCAAAATACGAATTCTCTGCATTATATTTACCCCACACATTCCCCCTCAGAATGACACTCCACTGCTCCACCCCTTCTCCTCGCTGCAACATTCATCCCCACGCTTCACACCCTATAAGAGCGTTGTAAAATATACTCTCAACATTCCCCTCTTTGCCCCCAAGGGACAAAGTTCTTTGTCCCCACAGACTCCTAAGTGCACACTCACTCTTTTTTTTCCCTCTAATCATGTTTCCCCTCTCTTTCATAGACCCATCCGTGACACCCCCACCCCCAAAATATCTGAATCTTTTCACCTCCTCCAACTCTCTCCTCCAATCTGATATTAAATCTTTCATCACCAAAATCTTTTGTTTCCTCAAACCTTATTTTTCCTGTATTCACCTTTAATTTTTTCTTCTTTTGCCCCCCTCCAAATTCACCCCAATCTCTGCAACTTTTTCAGAATCCCCAAAGACACAGTGTCATCACAAAGAGCAGCGTGACAACCCCACTTTGTGTGTGTTCTTTTTTTTTTAACTCCACCCTCTTGCCAAGACCCGCTTTTTACTTCTCTTACAAACCCATCTTAATAAAATAAAAAACCCACGGTGACATCAACATCCTTGCTAAGGCCCTACTTTTACGGGGAAAAATTTTCCTCTTTCCTCATAACTCTAACTGAGCCTCACTACCTCGTAAAAATCTTCACTGTTTTCAGTAACCTACCTCCTACACCAACCTTGCAACATCTCCCACATTGCCCCCCTATCCACCTTCTACCCCTTTTCTAATCCATAAATCCCACAAAGACCTCTTAAATCCAATTTAAAAACCCATTATTTCTGTTCTTACCTGGTTCGACACCTGCAGTATTTTTTAAATTCCCTTGTTCTGCCCGTATCCACTTTACACATAAATGATATCTTCCCTCATTGTACGCCTCTCCGAGGGGAGATTTGGGGTTTAAAAGTCATCTTCATGGGGGAAGGTTCCTTACACAAAAAAATTTTTTTAGTCATTCTTCTATATCCACCGTATAAGGGGGACCAAAACTGGCAGCATAATCAAAGAGGCCCACTAGTGATGTATAGAGCTGTAAAATAACTTTGGACTTTTTACTTTTACTTCTTGAGATAAATGCAATAATCTGTTGGCCTTGTTGCGCACACAAAGGCAGCTGTCTTGGCTTTAGTTTTTCCTTCCCAAATTTTCCCAAACCCTTTTTTTCACATTCGTATGATCAAGCTCTATTCCCTAGATTAAGTTTCCCAGGGTTTTTTTCTTACCAAGGGCTAGTACTTTACACTTATCCACATTGAACTTCATGTCCCTTTTTTCAACCAAGACATTAATTTGTCCAAATCCTCCTGGAGTTCTTTGCTACCCCTCAAGGAATTATGGGGCCCCTACTTTGTATCTGCAAACTTACTCAGTCATCGTAATCCTTCATCTGGTCTTTAATAAAAATTAGAACAAAAAGACGGCCAAAAAACTGACCTTGTGGACGCCGTAGTGACAAATTCCCCACTCAGATTTCACTCCATCAATGGAAAATCTCTGTTTTCTATTGGTAAGCCGCTTGTTCAGCTAAACTTTACCTCTTACCTGGCTCCATTTTCTTAAGAGTCTCTTGTGAGGTACTCTATCGTGGTTTTACTAAAATAAAAAATAAACAAATCATATTCTTTATCACTGTCAACGTAAAATTTTTCTTTTGAATACGTCAGTAAATTTGTCAGGCAGGAACGACCTCTCGTGAATCCATGCTGAGTTCTTTTATAAGTTATGCTCTTCGGGACTTCTCATAAGTCGTATAATTTATTCTAATAACTTGCCCCACTATAGATTCGGTTTATTGAAGGGAATTTGAAGGAGTGGACTTACCCCCGTTTTGAATATAGGAACCACATTAGCCATTTTCCCCCCTTTGCAAAAACCCCGGGTAAGGTGGAGCTTTAAAACACTCGTTAATGGCTGACTAACTCCATCTTCTTCCTTAATTCCCCTGGAAAACAACTATCGGGTCCCGGGGACTATTTTGCTTCAGTTTGTCTATTATTTAATAACCAGTGCCTCGTGACAGAAATTTTATTAATTTTATTACAGGAACCAAAAAATTGTTAATTACGGGAATTATTTACATTTTTCATGTGAAAAAACTGACAAAAAATAGTCATTAAAAAAGGAACCTTTTCCAGTTTTTTACCCTCACCCTGTCCTTTCCAATTTTTTAAAGGGGTCCTACTTTTTCCTTCACCTTCGTCTATACACTTGAAAAAACCCCCTTTTGGGATTATCTTTGATTCATTAGAAACTCTAATTTCATAGTCCTTTTTTTAGCCTTTTTTAAATCCTTTTTTTTACTTCTTTTTTTGCTATGTCCTTTAAAATTCCCTTTTTCCCTAATAGATCTTTAGCCTCCTGTTAACCATTTCGGATCATATTTTTAGACCAATTTCTTCTGGGGAATGTATTACTTGGGCACTGTTACATTATTAAGAAAAAAATCATAAAAGCGACCCTTCATATTCATGAGTATGATTACGTAAATAAAATCATTAGTGGATAACCCCCAATGAGATTGCAGGTTTTCCCTAAGTCCATTATAATGGCAGAACAAAATTTGGGGTTTTTAAACCGTATTATCGCTATTTTTATTCCCAGTTAAGCTGAAAGTGATGGATTTGTGACATTTGCCCAAGCTTTCAGGTCCCAGATTTTTTACGAGTTTTTCCTTATTTGACAAGACTGGGTCAGAAAACATCTTAAACTGTTTCCAAAAGTCACGGGACTCCAATTACCGGGTAAAAAGAATTCCAGTCTTTTTGACTAAATTTAAAAATTCCCTACAATCAAAATTGTGTCTAGAACCCTAAAAATTTCGTCCCAAAGAAGTCCCCTCTATCGTGATCCAACCCTGGAGGTCGGTATATTACACTAGAATTAGCTTTTCTTGATTCTAAAAATTTAAACCCAAACAATTTTCTTTTGCTGTTCCCTTTTTTATCCCTGTTTTTATGCAACATTTAATTTTTTTCTCGAACATAAAATGCAACCCCCCTCCCCCTTTCCCAAAACATCTATCCAAATGGAAAAACAAAACCCCTTGAATCTTCACTCAGCAATCATATCCGACCTTTAAATCATCCCACGTTTCGTTAATGCAATGACTTTGAATTTCCCCAGCATATGCTAAAAACATAGTTCATTAATCTTATTTCTTGCATTTCGACTGTTAGCTAAAATCCCACTTTTTTTTTTTCTTCCGCACATTTTTCCTATTCATGTTTGTTTTTACAAAATTTTGAAATTATCATTACCTGGTTTTATCCATACAGTTATATTAAGATTCTTAATATAGAGCAAAAGTCAAATATCCAATCATTTTTTATCATCCAAAACCCCATCCTCTAACTAACCCGTTTAAAGTCCTAACGACCCCCTCAACTGACTAGCAAAAAACCCACACCTAAACCTGATAAGTGAACCCCATCCCGCATACAGTCATTTGGGCCCATAAAATTTCCCTTGTCAATGAAGGTCGCATTATCCTTACGTTTTTACCAGCCCAATTAAAAACCAATTGCTCTGGCAATTTTTCTTTTCCAAACCCCCCTTCTTAGAAAAAAGCCACATATAACGGGGAGCACCCCCTTCTTCCAATTTTGTCTATTGCTGCCCTTGAACCTTCAAACAAAGTCCTCAATTCTGCGCTTGCCTACTCATTGCCTCCACACTGAGGCAATGAGGGGTTTGATCCCTTCCCTTTTATGATTTGTAAACCGGGCTAACAAAGTCTTCCATCCCACCACAGGAAAGCAAACTCTCTGTTCCTACCCTTCCTCAAGCAAAAGCCCTACCCAAATTTACTAACCTGGCTACCCCCAAACAACAACAATATTCTTACCTTCCTTGGGCCGTTTGTAGTAGTGTTCCCAGTATCACTTGCTTTTCTTTGGGGTAGCACCGAGAATGCATTGGGATGTTTCCACAAACATTTTCCCACAGCAGTACCTTTTTCTTCGTGTCTCTCCCTTTCCATTCTCCCTTACGTCAACTTCGTCTCATGCTGTCCCCACGCCCACTTCCTTTTTTGACCGAGGACTCGAAACAGGAGGACTACTACGAATCCTTTTGTTTTCCCATCAATCCCCGTATCTCCATCTTCGCTCCCCCTAAATTTCTTCCTTAAGGTGTGGTAAAGTTCCGTTTGAGGGCATCTTGGTTAGTCCACGGGGAGCAAACAAGACATTTTCACAGGCAGCGGGGGAATCATCGTAGGCCGAGAAGAACCTGACTGTAAAAGAGTATTGAGTAATTTTTTTGCCAGCTTTTTGGGCCCTAGGGTGTACTGAGGTAGGAAAAAATTTCAATAACTACCCAAAACTGATATTAAAAACCTTTTCAAAAAAAATCAAACAGTCACGAAAAATATTTTAAACTGAACAAGTATTCTAAAACATTTAAAATACTTTTTATAGGCTAATGGGGGGAAATGCCCTTTAAAGGTGGGGTTCCCCAAATGAGGTGAGGGGCTCTTTCCAAAATTTGTAAGGGGGAATGCAAAGGGATGCATGGGAATGGCATTCCTTTAAAAATATTTTTCGGGTTAAGATGTTCCTTCACTATTTCATCAAAAAAACCCGACCCTAAAAATCTCTCACCTCGGAAATTTTAAATTTTCTATGCTTAAAAAATATGAAAAAGAATTATTCATTTTTTTTAGTTTGTGGAGGATCGCCTAGTAGGGGGCCGGGTAGGCTACTGAATTTTTTCATGGGGAAAAATAATATTTTCGGAAAAAAAAATGATGTTTTTTTAAAAAAGAGAAGGAGCCGACAGGGGGGGCTCGCGCCTGCACAGAAGAGCCACCATTGTTTTTTAAATTTGACAAAAACATTTAAAAAAATGGGAAGAATTTTCGTCGCTTTAATTTTAAACGGGCTACCCCTCTAAAATAAGAGCCGAAATTGTTGGATTGCATTCCTGCTAACTTAGGTATCAGTCGACGGGACAAGACAGTTCCAGGAACCCAATAAGCACTAAATTTTTTTAAAAATTCTGGCCCAGCATTATTTTCAAAAAATTTTGGTTAAAAATGAGGTTTTTTGAGTTAAACCCCCAGTTTTCCCCCCAAACGCCTATTATACAAAACCCTCCCCGGAAGGAAAGATTCCATGAAAAAATTTTTAAAACCATTTCCCCGTGTTTGAGCAGGAAATTGAACTGTTTAACTCGCCTCCATACTCACCCCACGCATACATGGGATACATTCCTTCAACTCGCCCCAAACTACTCCATCCCCCCCCTTTCAAAGGTACAAAATTTTTTACCAGCGCATGTCCTCATGGCAATAAACGTGAAGCATCGTGTTGCACCTATTAAAATTTCCCTCCACCCCCACCACCTCGCAGGTCGTGAACAATTCATTTTAACCCACCTGCATCCCCCAGCCGGGAGAAAAGGACGTTTTCACGTAACGCCATGACACGAGCCTCCAGAGGAATGAACCCAACCCCCCTGATGCTTTGGTGTCTCCCCACCCCTTGTGAGCCAATTGCAACCTAAACCCCAAAAAAAATCGATAAACTCTATGCAAAAACTTTGAGTCCCCCTGTAACAGACTAATACACAGCAACATGCCATACTTGCTATAAAGGGGGGGGGACTTTTTAATGACAACCGCCCTCTGTGCGGGGTTTTAAAATGTCGCGGCCGTAGACTTTTGAGCCCCCCAAAAAAACCTTGCACAACCCTCCCCGAATTAAAACGCCCTCATCTGATCGACCTCCCACATATTAATACCACTATAGTGATACAATCAACACAGTCCACCCCTCTGCATCCTCACCATCCCCCACCCACCCCCCCAACTCCATAATCTTCGTTTTTTTCTCTATTAAGAACATCCCAGTAGTCTTGCCAAATATGTCAAAAACCTCCCGACAAACACAATTGCTCCGGAAAATAACCAGTAGTTCATCTAAAAAACCCACAAGGGTCGGTCGACCACTACTCGCCCCCCACGATGCTCTACTCCCCCCATAAACACCCAGAAAAAAGGGTCCTGCATACAGAAAAAAGTTTTAAGACTTGGGGCACCCCTGACGAATGCCCCTGCTCAAGTGTACAAAAACCCTAACATCCATTAACTTGTATTTTAAATCCCACCCCATTGTAAAAAAGAATGGCCTACATGATGACCTCTTTTCCAAAACCCTCCCTCCCCTAAATTCCCCACAGAACCCCCCCTTTCCACACTATTAAAAGGGGCTCCCCAGTCTAAAGCCAAAACACCCCCCCCCACCCCTCACCCGCTTCCTCAACAAATCCCTGATACCCCCATGCCCATATAAATTGACCTCCTGGCACACCAACTGACTCTTATGGTTTACCTTTATCAAACATTTTTCTAGTTCTATTCATCCAAATTTCACACAATTTATAGTCACACACGTCCAAAATGGGAGGGTAGTCCTTAACATTTACGCACACACTTTTCCCAAAATAAGACCAACACTGCCGTAAAAAAAAAAAAAAACCTAACACCAAAACCCCCTCCTTCATCGCTTTGGTAACGAACCAAAAAAGTCATTTTACCTCCCAATGTTTGATAAAAAAATTTAAAAAAGGGTGCCCATGTGGTGCCTTCCCCTTCTTTTTCCTTGATGCCCCCCACACCCTGCCTCAGATATGGGCCCCACCCATGAAAGGCGATCAAAATCATTTAACTCGCATCAACCCTCCCCCAAATTCCCTGTATCGCTGCCACTCACGTCTTTTACTTTGCTCTAGTTTACTTAAAGTACGACATAAAAACGTATCCCCCCCTTTTTAAGACCTGTCCCTCACTATACCCAAAACTTCATCCTGCACTACTAAACTCCAATTTCAGCCGTTTTTCGCCTTTGTTCTGACTTGTAAGACACGACAGACGGCTTGTCACCCCCCAAAGCCTCCCCCCCCCCCCGAAATGCGCCCCATCGAAAACCTTATTTTTAAATACCTGGATTTGTTTTTTAAGAGCGTCGATTTTATCCATGGGTATACCCCGGGCCCTCTCCTGCCAAACATTGTCGTGATGACCCTAGGTCCTCAAAAACCATACTCCAAGCGAGTGGCCCCCTTTTTCCCCGATGCAAAAAAAAAATTTTTTAATTCGAGGCTTCAAAATTCATCCCACCGTCGTCAAAATCCACCCCCCCAGGTCTACCCCTGACCCTATAAGCTGCGAATTTTTCCGTATCTCTGCACTTTTAGATCCGCATTTTAAAATTTCCATATCCCTTAAAAACGTTTTGGGGAAACCCCCCCCCATCAGCTCTACAAAACTCCCGGGGTCGTAAAAAAAGACTTTCAACACATGCACATTGATTACATCACCCGCCGAGACACTACCCTATTACACCTCCACATACCCCTATGCACAAAAGTATCCAAAATCCCAAGCCACGTCCCCCTGACATCTAAACCCCAGCTCAGCCCAAAAAGTCCCCAAAAAAGCGAACAGAAACCCGCCCCCCCCGGTTCAACGTTTTTAACGGCTGCCACCATTTCCCAAACCCCCACCGCCACTGAAAATTTCCCGGGCAGGGATCTCAAAAACATACAAAAGCATCTCTAAAAAAAGTTTTTTTTAATATTAACTCATGTTCACCCCGGCCCTTTCCCCCACAAAGAAACCCTTCTACACCCAATCCCCTCTCCACCATGCACCCTCCCCCCCTTCCCCCCTGTCCATCACAAACGGGGGTGTTTTTCAACAACCCACCCCACCTTTCAGACTCGGGAGTGAGTACATCATTCATAACCAAACCATTTAAAACAAATTTCCCACCTTAGGGGTATTTCTTGAAATTAAAATTATAATCAAAAAAATGCTCTTGCAAAAAACACACATCAGGGGCAAAACTTTTTAAACCCACTCATGCCCGCCACATTTTCTGACAGTTTCAACCATTAACTTTAATATTACACACCAACGTGTTGAAGTGGCTTTCTCAGGGGTTTCCACTCCCTTTTCCTCTTTGCTTTGGGCAAGCACCCAAGGGCACTTCGCGCACCTTCGGAAAACCCCAGTGATATTCCTGCTGTCCGGGACTCGCGCGACCTTCCCCCCCCCCTGTTTCCGACCACGCCTTTTTCCCATGAACGTTCCGGGGGTCAAGACTCATGAGTCAGAGGGGGGACCCGCAGGGCCCTTCCTAAAAAACAGCATCTCAACATGTCAGTACTTGGAGTGTTCCCCTTGTGAATGTTGCCTCAACAGTATGAACCCTCGAACTCCCCAAAATCTCGCATTTTACTATTTGATCAGCATCATCTACACGTAATCTCACCTCATAAACATTTCAAAAAAGGGCACAGAATCAACTCATGCGTGCTAATGGGCCCCCTCAACGCGATCAATGTGGGCCTCCTTTCACCTGCCTCTCTTGCTATGGGGGTTACACTGCTCACATGTTCCCCCTCGTCAAGGGAGGCAGTCCCAGTAGAGCACAAAAATGACCAAATAGCATGGCCCATCAACCTCAGCACTCGATGATGTCAGACGCGGCGACCCTCAACAACCTCTCTTCCGGGCATGAGGGGGGGTACCCCCCGTCAGGACGCGCCCACGTCCGAGGGCGCCTGCGCTAACACATGGCCGCTTGTGAACCAAAGCGCCGCGGGCGGCAAGTTCTTCTTCTCTGCCAGGGATAATAAAAGTACACCTGGAACGAAAAACCCCAGGTTACTTCGAAAGGGAAAGGCTGACGAAGGACTTTTTAACGTAATGACCCTCCCGAAGACCCTGTGGCCGTAGACCATCCTGGTGAAAAGGTGGATCTTCCCATAAATTCAGAAAGCACTATATCAACTTCATTGGCCTCAAAAGGCACGTTTCGCACATGTACCCCGTTGTACCCTGAAACGCAGCAACGGACTGAAACTGCTGGGGTGACTTGTTACTTTATCCTGGTACTAGGTCACAATCTTCTCGTAAATCTGATGTCACAAAACTTGACGAAGATCTGTGAAGTTTCCCTTCAAGGGGATCCACACAAGGATTCCCCCTTTAATGCCATATGTATCAAACTGATTTTCTGGCTTTTAAAACATTTATTGTTCGCGGTGATAGAGCCGTGTGTTAGTTTAAAACCCAAAAAGTATTTCCCCGCCGGGGAAACGCAGCCGCCATTGTTGTTGATTAAAAAAAACTCCTCCCCAGGTGTGGACTGAGAAGATCAGCTGACAACCGCTCCACAACGTCTGAGCGGGGAATGAGCTTATTTAAAAACCCTCATCTGGAAATTTTTTACACGATGTACCATTAAATTTTTTTTGGGTAAATATTCACTTGCTACCTTTTTAAAACTGCCATGAATGGGCGCTTTGGAAGTTGAGCAAGAAAACCCACGGCCACCTTGTGTGGGGTTTTTTTTGGAAACCTCATTTAATTTAAAAATGAACCAATGCTAAACCTACCTGTGGGGCAGAAAATATACAGAGTTTGGGTGAATTCTATTAAGGGGCGTTGGGCAGTGGGTTTAAAACCCCTGGCACTGAATATTATAACATTGTATAAAATTTTTTTAAAAGTCCTGTCCCTGCTAAGGAAAATAAAGTTTTACTTAAAACTGCAGTAACAACGACATTTTGTTGTTTTTCCCTTGATAGTTAGTTAGTTTCATCTAGTTTTTAACCTTCGAATTGTTTTCATATGTTTTTTTCTGTTCCTCAGAGTGATATTTTTAAATCCCTTTTTTTTTGGGAAATAGCAAACAAACAGGGGCTTTCTACCTCTCCTATCCAAGCTAATGTGATTTCTTTCTCATTTTCCTTCTGTAATCTAGAAAATGAATTTGAAAAACAAAAAAGATCATTTGAAAAAGTTAAACTAAAGAAAACGTACAACGAAGAAAAAGAAAAATGTTTTTTAAGTCATGATGATTAGGCAAACTGCATTTTTTAGGAAATTTCTTATTGGAAAATATTTCCTCATATTTTATAAAATAATATAATGTGTTTTTAGTAAGCAAATTTGAGAATAATACATGTGAAGAGCAATAATATAAATATAATAAAACTGTGATGGTTTGGACTGTTTGAAGATTACGATGGTTGCCAGGGAGCGTGCGTGTTGTTTTTCTCAGGTCTACCAAGGATATACTTTCACTAACAGGTGAAACAGAAAGTGTTAACTTAACTACACCTGAGTGTCTTTCCCTTTACAAATGTGGCACAGTAACTTGTTGAACTTCATAGTGAGGGAAAAAGGGGACTTTTTTTTTAAATTTTTAAAGGGGGAAGGGGAGTTTTTGAACTTGATAGTGAGAGAAGGTGAGTTGTTGAACTTGTAGTGAGGGAAGGGGTTGTTGAACTTATAGTGAGGGAAGGTGGTTGTTGAACTTTATAATAGGGAAGGTGAATTTTTGAAATTGATAGTGAGGGAAGGTGAGTTGTTAAAATTGTAGTGAGGGGAAAGGGGAGTTTTGAAATTTATATTTAGAGAAGGGGAATTTTTGAAACTTTAGTGGGGAAAGGGGAGTATTGAACTTGACAGTAAGAGAAGGTGAGTTTTGAAATAATAGGAGGGAAAAGGTAGTTGTTGAAACCTGTAGTGAGAGAAGGTGAGTTTTTTAACTTTATATTGAGGGAAGGAATTTTTGAAGTTTAAGGGGGGAAGGTGATTTTTCTGAACTTTACATGAGGGAAGGGGACTTTTTGAACTGACAGTAAAGGGGAAAGTGAATTGTTGAACTTTTAGGGGGGGAAGGGGATTTGTTGAACTGATAGGTGGGAAGTGGTTTTGAACTTGTAGGAGTGAAGGTGAGTTGTTGAACTTGTAGGACGGGAAGGGGATTTGTTGAACGATAGTGAGGGAAGGGGTTTTGTTTTAAATTGAAGAGAATGTTAGTTTTGAATTGATTGAAAAGGAGGTGATTTGTTGAACTTTCCCATAAGGGAAGGGAGTTGTTGACTCATAGTGAGGGGAAAGGGGACGGTTGAATTTTATAGTGAGTGAAAGGGGAGTTGTTGAACTTGATTTTCAAGTGAAAGGAAATTTTTTGAACTTGTAGTGAGGGAAGGGAAGTTTTTGAACTTTAATGAGGGAATGTGGTTGTTAAAGTTAGGGGGGAAGGTGAGTTTTTGAATTTTTAGTGATGAAGGTGATTGTTGATTTTCATAGTGAGTGAAGGGGAGTTGTTGACTTTACAGTGAGGGAAGGTGGGTTGTTGAACTTATAGTGGGGAAGGTGAATTGTTGAACTTGATAGTGAGGGGGAAAGGTAAGTTTTTGAATTCAAGTGAGGGGGTGGGTTTTTGAACTTTATAGTGAGGAAAGGGGAGTTGTTTTTAAATTCTTAGTGAGTGAAGGTGATTTTTTGATTTTTTAGTGAGGGAAGGTGAGTTGTTTTAACTTGAAGTAGTGAAGGTAAAAATTGTGAGGTTGCCCCGTGAGTGAAGGGGGATTGTTTAAAATCTCACTTCATCAAACAACCAGAGAGCATCAACTGATTTTTCAATTTTTAAAAAAAGATAGTATTTGGAAACAAATCAAAAATTTTCAAAAAATAATGAAGGAACAATAGATCACAGAATTACCTGCAAATTTTAATTTTCAGTTTGATAACTATTAACCAAAATTTTTAAATTTCTTATTAAATGGATAGGTGGGGAAGATTTTTCTTCTCGATTAAAACTTTTAGCTTTTTTGTTTATGATGAAAGCATCACACCTTTTTTGGGTTTTTGAAATTTTAATTTTTTATTTTAGAAAAAAATCTTCCTTGCAAACCTGACCCCCAAAAAGGGAAAGGGTTCCTTGAGTTGGGAGGGGGTCTTTATTTGGGGAAATTGGATCTGTGCTCCGTTCCCCCAATTAAGCCTGAAGCCCTTTCCCCATCCCCCCCCCAGGCGGTATAATCCTCCGGGTTTTGCGCTTCCCCTTTTATAATAATAATAATTTTCAATCCTGGGGAATGCCTCTTCCGATCATTAAATAAAAGAACACAAATGCAACAATGTGACATTTTATGTCACTTTTGTTGCACTTTGTCTTTTTATTTACATATTGTCAGTAATTTCCAACTTTATTACAATCTTCTGATCACTTTAGATCTTAAATTTGGTGAAATTTTCCTTGAAATTTTTATTTATTTCGAACGTTAAAAACAATTTTCAAAATTTTTAAAAGATACATCACTTTAAGAAAAGGAAGTAAGGGGTAATTTTCGGGGGGGCCCCAATGAACTTATGAGTTAAATAAAAGTTTACACATGATCCTTATTTTAATAAACTGTTTTATTTAGCCATTTTAGAGCTTTTTCTTAGATAATAGGGTTAAAAACCTTCAGAGGGAAAGAATTTTTTTGTGGGAAAATTTCCTCAGAGGGTTACAGGGTATTTCCCGAATTATTATCCCGGGGGTTTCCCTCTCCGAATTAGTTTCAGGGTCGAAAAAATATTCGAAAATTTTTTTTCCTTACGAAGTGTAAAGAATGTTTTTGGGCCGCAGTCATTGTTTATTTTGTTTTTTCTTCTTTTTTCTTTTTTTTTGTCAAAACTTTTATAGCCGTGAGACCAATATGCGCTATAATTTTTTATAAGTCATTTGTTGTATGCACTCAAAACCACACAAACAATGACTGTGAACATTTTCATGGGGGCCTTTAGTCACATACTAATATCTAAAAAAAATACATAATTTTATAGGTCCCCCGCAATGTTTTGGATATTGGGGGGTATAAAATAATAAAATAATAATAATAATAATAATTAGTAAAATGTATCTTTGATGCATGGGGTAAGACGAGTGTTATTCCACACTTTTTGGGGACAATCAGCAGTGTGAAATTGAGAGCCTTGGCTTTTTTTTTTTCACAGTCAGATAAGGTGTCTGTCTCTTCTGTCCAGCTCGTCTACTTCTGTCTGCTCTAGCTCGTCTAGCTTTAAAGTCTATTTCTCTCTGCTCTCCGTTACCTCTGTCTCTGTTTTTCCCGTCCCCGCCTCTCTCTGTCTCTCTGCTTGTCTCCCTCTCTTCCGGTGTACCATGAACCAAGAGGGATTACACACGACGCTTTTGATTCCGAGAAAGTGTAAATACGTATTACTCGTCAGCATGCTCACTATGCTTAAATCTACCAGCACAGTAAGCACTTTCCCCGGATTTTTTTTTTTTTTATCCTAGATAATTTACACTATATAATTGTATTGTGTACCTGTGAGACGAGACAGAGATAGACAGAAAAAGATGACGAGAAGAGCAGAACGATATAGATACAGACAGACGAAATAGTACAGCCCAAACAGCCACGGCTGGCCCTGTTTTTTTACACAAAAAAACATCTTCCCCACCCAGAAGCTCCCCTTTCCTCACTGCCCACACTGCTCTCTCCACTATCCACCAACTATGTTGTCTTCCCCACCACCCACATGCAAATAAGTCACTTTGTCTGTCCCTTTTTGGGGGCAGGGTTTTAATGGTTGGGTTTCATCACTTTCTGGGATCCGGCCATTACTTTTTGTCACAAACTCCCCAAAACCATTAGATTCATCTTTACTGACACTTCAATCTGTGTTAGAAGTCTCACTTGGGAAGGGAAGAGTCCCTACTCGCCGGAGAGTGAGGTATTCCTTACCATGGGTTTGGGGACCAAGCACACTGAATTACCCCTCCCCAAACTATGCAGGTGCCCCCCATTTTTTTTTACTGTGCCACTGACCACGCCACTGACCCCTCGGTAGGGATACGGCTTTCTCCCGCTCAAAATTTTGGGGCGCTATGATTTACGTGTTAAGTACGTGACCGACCCCAAGCGATACAACATGACATAAAGACCCTCAAAGGGGGAAAATGCAAAAACTCGGGGGAGGTACGTCGGATTATCACACTTTGGCGCCGAACTGTGACCCCTCGATGTCCACTTCATCACCTCTCACAAAAGGGAGACCCAAAATTTTAAAAATTTAAAAATTACAATCTTTTCTTTTTTCTTTCACCCAACCCGGGCATTCCCACCTAGGGAGTTGGCCAAGAGGAAAAACAAAAGCTTCCCTTTTAAATTAGTAATATATACAGGGAAAAAATTACTACTCCTTCTTCCCTGAATTTTATTACTCTTTCATCATGCATGGTTTCAGAGGAAGAGTTCTGTTCCCCTTCCCCATGGAGTAAGCAGAAATAAACAAGAAAAAAACTATAAGAAGATAGAAGGAAACCCAAGGGGGAGTATACTTCTTGTACATGCAGATATTTCCCCCTTGCCTGGGGGCTAAAGATCTTCCTTCACGCAACGAGGGGTTGGTTCGTTCCCCCGCAAAAAGCATGCTTCTTTAACCGGGGGACTAGTTTCCCCCTCAGTATAATGGGGACCTGGGGGGTAGTGGTGGGGTGGGGCCCCTCCTGGGGGAAAACGACCAAAATTTTCCCCGAAATGCTCTGTATAACAAAGGACTTTTTATATAGTAGTACGTCACTGAGCCTAGGCCCGATACTTTGTACATATACTTGAAAAAAATTATTTTATTATTATTATTATTTATTATATTATTATTAATTTTAAAAATATTTTCAAAAAAATGTGGGCTGTATATGATTGGCTTGCTTTGTCAAAAAAATATTAAATTGTACATAAATTATAAAGGTGTTATAAAAAAAAAGTATTACCATTTTTCCCCTTTAATTACTTTGGATGGATCACACAAAAACACCTGCCTACCATGGGCTCTACATTTGGACAGATAGAGATCCAAAAAAAGGGTTAATTGGGGCACTTCCCTGTGGGATGTGTATTTCTCATCTTTCACCTCCACACATAATTTTTTGAAAGGGCCCTAAATTTTCCCGTCTAAATTCTTCAGCAAAGGACTCAAAAAGGTTTCCTTTAGAAAATTTTGGCCCAGAAACCCCCAATTTGGGGCCCAAGATGGGATTATTACTGAATTTTCCACTGCGTACACCTCCTTTACAGAAATATATCTCAAATGGTCAAATCACTTCCTTTTAAATTTACAAATTTTATTATTTAAATTTAGCAAGGAATTTTAAAAATTCAAAATTTTTACAGCGGGTTATAATTTCAGAGGATTCATCCAGAAATTTTACTTATTTTTCATTTCTGAAAAACTTTTCATTAACAAAATGCATTTTTTTTTTAAAAATGACTTTTAGGGCCTTCTTTTATGCAAAAAAGATTTTTTTTTTTTTTTTTAAAATACAGTATCATTATACGGAAGCAAACACATTCACTAAACAACGACATGGAAAAAACAAAAAAAAAGTACAACATACGTTACACAATCCAAAAAGAAAAAAGGGAAACTTTAACAAGTGGGCCAACGACATTCCAATAAAACCTTCAGCACACTTATACATCTTATGCCCAATTTTATATACAAAACAATTCTAAAAGGGAAAAGCATCACCACACACCTTAAAAACCCATACACCCCCCCCCCAGCAAAGGGACATTTTTTAAGTCGTACATATGTGCTCTGGAAGTAAAAAGGTACCCCCCCCTCATCAAATACCAACAAAAAAAATGACATGCTAATAACAAGGATACACTTTCTTAAGTAACAATTATAACCCTTTGCCTCAATACAAGGATATAAACTCTTATCTCAACAGGGTGCAATCCACCCAAGACTTCTTCATACACTATATCCCTATAGCAGTATAATACATGACATACCTGTGTTGAGAAATGGTATTACCAGCTAAGCTTAAATATATGAAAATTTTCTTTGAAAGACAGTCATTTCCTGCAACCGCCCCTGCAGACGGGTCTTGGAAAACTGTCGAATCATCTCTCAAAGGGCTGAAATGAGTTATAATTTTTTAAGTTATAAATTACCCCTAAGGGTGTTTGTCAGCAATTTCATTCACTGATTCTACAAATTACTGTGTGGACTCAAAGGTCTGCATACACCGGGTTTATGAAAGTGGGCTAACTCAGACTTTATACTCAAAGCGCAGTCATAGTGTACATACGAGTTTTAAACACTTCCTGGGTATATGTATCTGACCCCTAATTGCGCTCGGAATCCGTTTAGTTGATTGAAGAATAGTGTTCTTTGAAGAATGTCGAACTACATTGTTGGATCGCAACATTGTCTTTTTCCTGTTTTACCAATAATTGTTACACAAAATTTACTAAAAAGTTGATCCAAAATTCTCTGTAAGCGTTTATCGTGTTTTTTTGGACACTTTGTTCACACTAACGCACAATCGTTTTTTTTTTGGTTATCCTGGGGTCAGGTCACCTCAGTAGAGTCAAAAAATAATCTGAAACGCCACAAGCCCCATGCCATCACTGCCCCCCCACCAAGGAAAAGGGTGACCTAGTACTTTTGCTTCCTTGCCACTTCTCTATGGGCAAAGCAGATGTTTTATTTGCTGTCTTAAACCCTAGACGACAATATACCATCTCACCAGGAATAAAATGGAGCAGGATTTTCCTTAATTGTCCTGCTAAGGTAAGAGATGATGCTCTTATTAAAATACACTCTGCAACCTGCCTGAAGGAGCAACGGCATTGACCCCAGGGCGTACTGGTACGGCATCGGGATCAATTACTCGCTTTTTAGCAGAAGTAAGTTTTGCCCCTTCTGAAGGGTGGGCCCCCCAGGGGTGAAAAGGGGGTGAAGTGGCTGAAGGGGGCTGATACCCTTTTCCTGGAGAAAATTTCTCCACACGGGGGGGGGGAGGAGGTTTGTGAGGTGAACTATTTTACACTTAAAATTAATTTTTATTTTCTCACGCCCCCCTGCTGCTTGTCTTTCAACAGCTTTAGTAGGTGTGGTTTCGGAGAATCACTAATTTTTTTTTCAAAAAACGTGTAATTCAACGGCACTGTTTATTTATTGTCTGCTTATCACTACACCCCTTTCTTAAAACATCAACTGTCCTAGATTCCATTGCATCAGGGAAAAGGGCACATTTTTCCCAAATGGCCATTGGGACCCGGACCACACTTCAATAATCACTATGCACCAGGGCTTAAAAGGGCTTAGATTTTAGGAACACCAGCTTCTTAAAGTTTTTCTCTCAAAGAGGGGAGATAGTCTTCTCTCCAAATTTCTCCCAAAGTTTATACTTTTTTAAGGTGTTTGAATTTTCGTCTCAGTTGTTTGGTTCGAAATAAGGAGATCCTTATATTTCTTTATCATTTATGGGGGGAACAGGTTCGAGCCTTCGCCATGGAGTAAATGAGATGGACTTATTTTTTTTTTATTATCACCTGGCCGATTCCCACCAAGGCAGGGGGGCCCGAAAAAAAAAAACTTTCCCATCATTCCCTCCACACTGCTTTCCAGAAGGGTGCTTTACACACATTTTTTAAACTGCAACATTTAAAACCCCCCCCTTCAGAGTGCAGGGATGTACTTTCCCCTCTCCAACCAGGTCCGGCCTGCCGGTTTCCCCGAAT
>NC_069484.1:4757903-4793796 GCF_026875155.1 Cherax quadricarinatus | reverse complement strand
CGTCTCCATGGCAACTTCAAGCTACTAGCCGTGCGGGTGGCACTGCCAACAACACTCAGTAACACTCCATGGCAACGTTCAAGCTACTAGCCGTGCCGGTGGCACTGCCAACAACACTCAGTAACACTCCATGGCAACGTTTCAAGCTACTACCCGGGGGGTGGCACTGCCAACAACACTCAGTAACACTCCATGGCAACGTTCAAGCTACTAGCCGTGCCGGTGGCACTGCCAACAACACTCAGTAACACTCCATGGCAACGTTCAAGCTACTAGCCGTGCGGGTGGCACTGCCAACAACACTCACTAACATTCCATGGCAACGTTCAAGCTACTAGCCGTGCCGGTGGCACTGCCAACAACGCTCAGTAACACTCCCTGGCAACGTTCAAGCTACTAGCCGTGCCGGTGGCACTGCCAACAACACTCAGTAACACTCCATGGCAACGTTCAAGCTACTAGCCGTGCCGGTGGCACTGCCAACAACACTCAGTAACACTCCCTGGCAACGTTCAAGCTACTAGCCGTGCCGGTGGCACTGCCAACAACACTCAGTAACACTCCATGGCAACGTTCAAGCTACTAGCCGTGCCGGTGGCACTGCCAACAACACTCAGTAACACTCCATGGCAACGTTCAAGCTACTAGCCGTGCCGGTGGCACTGCCAACAACACTCAGTAACATTCCTAACCCAATAATAAATGTTCGTCGCACCGCGCTCCTTAACTCATGGCATCTGATTTCCTAAGAGTTTCATGACTCACGAAATCGTAGCGACACGATTGCAAACAAACCATAGCAGGGGTGGGGATAGAACCCGCGGCCAGAGGGTCGTAAATCTCCAGACCGACGGGTTACACACTGGGCCAGCTGTTTACAATAAGATTCATCCAACTAGGTATACTTATACACCATTATGTATTTATACAATGGTGTATATTTAAGCACCATTGTCCAGGTCGGTCTGGAGTTTTATGACTCTCTGACCACGGGTTCAAGCCCTGCCCGTGGTATTGTTTGGAAGTTTCATATCTGTAATATATCTGGAAAGAGTTACGGGGGTCAACGCCCCCGTGGCTCGCTTCTGTGACCAGGCCTCATGGTGGATCAGGGCTTGGTCAACCAGGCTGTTACTGTTTTGCCGATCGCAACTCGATGTATGAGCCACAGCCCGGCTGGTCACTCTCGGAATTTCGGTGCCTGTCCATCACTTTTTGAAGACAGCCAGGGGTCTACTGGTAATCCCTCTTATGTATGTTGTGGGGCAGTTGAACAGTCTTAGGCCCCTGACGCTTACTGTGTTGTCTCTTATCATGCTAGTGACACCCCTGCTTTTCATTGGGGTGATGTTGCACCGTCTGCCGAGTCTTTTCCTCTGATAGGTAGTGATTTTCGTGAGAAAGTTTGGTAGTAATCCCTCTAGGATTTTCTATAAGTATATAATCATATATCGCTTCCTCCTGCGTTCTAGGGAGTACAGGTTGAGGAATTTCAAGTGTTCCCAGTAACTGAGGTGTTTTATTGCAGTTATGTTGCCGTGAAGGTACTTTGTATATTTTCTACGTCAGCAGTTTTACCTGCCTTGAAAGGTGCTGTTAGTGAGCAGCAATATTCCGGCTAAGATAGAACAAGCTACCTTAGTAGTGTTATCGTGAGCTTGGCATCCCTAGATTTGAAGGTTCTCATTATCCATCCTGTCATTTTTCTAGATGCGATTGATACAATATTGTAATGTTTGAAGGTGAAGTTCTCGAACATTATCACTCCCAAGTCTTTTACGTTAGTTTTTTGCTCTATTGTTTGGTTGTAACTTCTACTCTACTCTAATGTACTGTAGTTTTATTTTCTCACGTTTTCCATATCGGAGTAATCAAAATTTCTCCTGACTGAACTTCATGATGTTTTCTGCGGGCCATTTAAAGATTTGCTTGATGTCCGCCTGGAGTCTTGCATTGTCTTTAATGAAAGACACTGACATGCAAATTAGGATGTCATCTGCCTGTCAAACATAAGGAAGAGAAACAGGATGGGAGCGAGTACTGTGCCTTGTGGAACAGAGCCTTTCACCATAGCCACCTGAGACTTTAATGGCGTTTAATGGTGTTCTGTTTGTTAGGAAATTATATATTTATCTACCGACATTTCCTGTTATTCCTTTATCAAAGCATTTATGCGCTATTACACCATGGTCACACTTGTAAAAGGCATTTGTTAAAGTCTTTGTATACTACATCTGCGTTTTTGTCCTTTAGAGCATCCAGGACCTTGTCATAAGGTCCAGTAGTTGGGACAGAGGAAACGACCCGCTCTAAACCCATGTTGACCTGGATATATAGATGAGTGGCAATCTTGCATCTATAACCCTTTCAAAGATTTTTATTGATGTGGGATGTTAGCACTATCGGTCGTTGTTCTCTGTTTTTTGCTTTATTGCCCACTTTGTGGAGAGGGGCATAACAAAAGTTTAATTAATTTTCTCATAAGTAAGTTATGTCCTATTAGTAAGGTTTTCTTCGTTATTCGTGAATGCAAATTTTCATGATTTTTACAAATGCTCAAAAACCAATTTTCTAATAGACTTTACCTTTAATATTTTATTTATTTTAAAATTTCGAGAGAATGATAATGAAAATATGAAAAATTAAGAATTTTTGAGAGGATACAATATAATGATACAACGTTCAGTTTTTATCTATGTTTCTTATTTAACCTGCAATTCTTCATGTAAATAAAATAGACTTTTCTTTGGCAGGAATTTTACCATTGAGTGCCATATCAAAAATTTTTATTTTTTTTTTCCTTTTCTTTTTTTCTGGTAAACTTTTTGAAAATTCATGTATATACTAGTTACCATATTCTTAACTTATAATAAAAAATCAATGAAATCGGACTATTAACAAAAATTTTTCATTTTGAACACTGCCCCCCTTCTGTTAAGGTTCCCAGGTTAGCCACAGATACTGTTAGACTCTCATCCTTTTAACTAAATTAAACACTATAACAAACTTAGTATTCAAATACTGGGCAGTAAATAACTCAAGAAAACATCCCTCAGAGGTAACACAGATGATAGATGCAGGTAACACCCGAACTATTGCCACTCTGCAATTTTTTTACTGATAACAAGAAAGTGTTCATAAAGTAATCAGAAAATAAAGTTTTTTGAGGAAAATGTAAACTCTTACATGACAATTAATTCGTAATATAAGAAAAGGTTTAATTGTCGGAAAAATAATTTGAAGTGAAAATAAATGTATGTTTAGGAAATAAATGAGAAGCAATTAAACCCAGCAAGATACACCACTGAAAAGTATATTTTCTCTTATATTTGCTCTGATAATTTAATTTAACCAATTTCTTAAAGATAAATGATTTATTGGCAAGCAATAAAAAAAGTAATATGCACCTTTTTTAAATCTGTGGTCGTCAGGATTTTAAATCTAATTAACTATTCATTATCTAAAAAAAGATAAGGTAAAAAAGTAGGGATTTTTTTTTTTTTTTTTTTTTACACGGGTTTGCCCAAGGTTAAGGATCCATGGCTTTATTGACAAGCTATTTACAGGTTAAGGTTTCCCTAACTTTATTGACAAGCTAAGAGCTGTTACCTACATTAACTCATTTGAAAGCATTTTTATTGTTATGAGACACACAAGTAGGGAACAGGATGTGTTTGGAGCCATCTGTGGGCCAGCATTTTCATTTGATCAACTGACTTTATTTCGTTGACATCATTATGCTGTACGAATGTGTTCCTTTACTCGAGTCATCCTGGATATTATTTGATACTTATCGGCACTCTGGCATAACCAGTGACAGATTAGAAAAAGGTAAAAGTATAAGTGAAAAGCTGAAAACAGAATAACTTACACCACAATCTACTCTTGCCTACAAGAAAGGCAATTTGCTAATCATTTTTCTCCTTCATTTTGCCACTACTACCTAAGATTTAGCAGTGATGACTCGGAAGATGCGACGTAGAATAAAAAAAAGGGACAATCACAGCCAGGTGGAGGAGGAAGATCACGTCCAGCATGAGGAACTCCACCCAGGAGAGCTGTGCCGCTGGTGACCTCAGCTGAGGAGCAAACCCTTTTTGACGGATGACGTACTCCGTCCAGAACACTGCCAGCTCCGTGGGTGATACAGGCTGATCCCGCAGCGGCACTGACATCCTCAGCACGTTTTCCTTATACCTGTGAACAAGTACAGTGAGAAAATCTGAAAGATTTTCCTACACAAGTTATAGAGAAAACAAGAGGTGGCAAAAATTTTTAAATAATTAGTTAAAGGGAAAAAAAACCATACTCCCTTCGGGATTGAACCCGCGGTCAGAGAGTATGGTATGGTTTTGTTTGCAATCGTGTCATTACGATTTCGTGAGTCTTATGGAAAAAAGATGGGTTCAAGTCATCAAATTCAGTACAGATGAGGATTAGAACCTAAGTGGAATATAAGATGATATAGCAATGTGAATATTCCCCGGGCTGAGCTGACTGTACAAGACTATAGGAGTTTTTAAACCAAGTAGTAAAATATCTCTTGTTAGTGACAAAAATGCTGAAGTGAGGAAACTGTTGAAGATGCCATAAAAACGTATGTTTTAAAATGCCAGAGGAAATGATAATGGGAGGCCTCTAATTAAGCTACTCTAAAATTTCTAGAAACAGGCAATACTTTTCTCTAGAGAAAGTACATTAATAAGTCCTGGACATCCTGATATGAGTGTCCAGATCATTACTTAGGCGTAGTTACAGTAAAAGTAAGGGGAAGACGATGAAAAGAAGTAATAATGAATGACTGAAAGGGGACGTGGGTGACACTAGCAAATATTTCAAGGAAATGTGGTCCTAGAAAGACACCAGGTAATAAGGAGGTCAGAGTTAAATGCTGTAAATTTAGGAAAGCTTAGGGTAACACTTTTGAATTTATTTATGAAAACTAATTAGCCGGATTCTAATTCCAGACAAAGGAAGTGCAGTACCTGCACTAAACAGTGGCTGCACTAAGCAGTGGCTGCACTAAACAGTGGCTGCACTAAGCAGTGGCTGCACTAAACAGTGGCTGCACTAAGCAGTGGCTGCACTAAACAGTGATTGCACTAAACAGTGGCTGCACTAAACAGTGGCTGCACTAAGCAGTGGCTGCAATAAACAGTGATTAACACTAAGCAGTGACTGCCCCTAAACAGGGCTGCACTAAGCAGTGGCTGCACTAAACAGTGGCTGCACTAAGCAGTGGCTGCACTAAACAGTGGCTGCATTTAGCAGTGGCTGCACTAAACAGTGGCTGCACTAAGCAGTGGCTGCACTAAACAGTGGCTGCACTAAGCAGTGGCTGCACTAAACAGTGGCTGCACTAAGCAGTGGCTGCACTAAACAGTGATTGCACTAAGCAGTGGCTGCACTAAACAGTGGCTGCACTAAGCAGTGGCTGCACTAAACAGTGGCTGCACTAAGCAGTGGCTGCACTAAGCAGTGGCTGCACTAAACAGTGGCTGCACTAAGCAGTGGCTGCACTAAGCAGTGGCTGCACTAAACAGTGGCTGCACTAAGCAGTGACTGCACTAAACAGTGGCTGCACTAAGCAGTGGTTTGCACTAAGCAGTGGCTGCACTAAACATTTGGGTGCACTAAGCAGTGGCTGCCCCTAAAAAGTGGCTGCACTAAGCAGTGGCTGCACTAAACAGTGGCTGGGACTAAACAGTGGCTGCACTAAGCAGTGGCTGCACTAAACAGTGGCTGCAACTAAACAGTGGCCCGCACTCAGCAGTGGCTGCACTAAAAAAGTGGGGTGCGCTAAGCAGTGGCTGCACTAAACAGTGGCTGCACTAAGCAGTGGCTGCCCCTAAACAGTGGCTGCACTAAGCAGTGGTTGCACTAAGCAGTGGCTGCACTAAACATTGGGGTGCACTAAGCAGTGGCTGCACTAAACATGGGTGCACTAAACAGTGGCTGCACTAACAGTGGCTGCCCCTAAAAAGTGGTGCACTAACAGTGGCTGCCTAAACATGGCTGCACAAAAGTGGCTGATAAGCAGTGGCTGCACTAAACAGTGGCTGCACTAAACAGGGGCCACTAAGCGTGGCTGCACTAAACAGTGGCTGCACTAAACAGGGGCGCACTAAGCAGTGGCTCACTAAACAGTGGCTGCGCTAAGCAGGCTGCACTAAACAGTGGCTGCACTAAGCAGGGCTGCACAAAACAGGGGGCTGCACAAACATGGTTTCACAAAACGGGCTGCACAAAGCAGTGGCTGCACTAAACAGTGGCTGCGTAAGCAGGGGCTGCACTAAAACAGTGCTGCAAAGCGTGGCTCACAAAACGTGGTGCGCTAAGCAGTGGCTGAAACTAAACGTGGCTGCGAAGCAGTGGCGCACTAAACAGTGGTGCACTAAGCATGGCTCCCATAAACATGGCTGCACAAAGCATGGGCACTAAACATGGCTGTGCTAAGCAGTGGGCACAAAACAGTGGCTGCACTAAACATGTTTGCACTAAGCATGGCTGCCAAGCAGTGGCTGCACAAAACGTGGCTGCACTAAACAGTGGCTGCACAAAACATGGCTGCATAAACATGGCTGCACAAAAAAATTTGGGCTGCACTAAGCAGGGGCTGCACAAAACAGGGGCTGCACTAAGCAGGGGCTGCATAAGCAGTGGCTGCACTAACAGTGGCTGCACAAACAGGGCTGCATAAATGGCTGCACTAAGCAGTCCCCTGCACAAAACAGTGGTCACTAAGCAGGGGCTGCCTAAACAGTGTTGCACAAACGTGGCTGCACTAAACGTGGTACACTAAGCAGTGGCTGCACAAACAGGATTGCCTAAGCAGTGGCTGCACAAAACAGTGGCTGCACAAAGCAGTGGCTGCACTAAACAGTGGCTGCACAAAAGCAGGGTGCACTAAGCAGTGGCTGCACTAAATAGTGGCTGCCTAAACAGGGTTTTCATAACCGTGGCTGCCTAAACGTGATTGCACTAAGCAGTGGCTGCCTAAACAGTGGCTGAAATATGCAGTGGCTGCATAAACGTGATTGCCTAAGCATGGCTGCACAAAACATGGCTGCACAAAGCAGGGGCTGCACTAAACATGGCTGCACTAAACAGGGGCTGCATAAACAGGGGCTGCACTAAACATGGCTGCATAAACATGGCTGCCTAAGCAGTGGCTGCACTAAACATGCCTGCTCTAAGCAGTGGCTGCACTAAACAGTGGCTGCACTAAACTAGCTGCACAAACAGGGGCGCACAAAAGGGCTGCACTTAACATGGCTGCACTAAGTAGGGCGCACAAAAACAGGGCTGCACTAAGAGGGCTGCCTAAATGTGGCTGCACTAAGAGTGGCCACTAAACAGTGGCCACAAAACAGTGGCTGACTAAACGTGGCTGCACTAAACAGTGGCTGCACAAGAGTGGCTCACAAACAGTGGGCACAAGCAGGGGCTGCAAAAACGGGGCTGCACTAAGCAGTGACGCACTAAACAGTGGCTGCACTAAGCAGTGGCTGCACTAAACATGGCTCCCCTAAATGTGGCTGCACAAACAGGGCTGACTAAGGGGGGCTGCCTAAACAGTGGCTGCACAAACAGTGGTGCACAAGCATGGCTGCACTAAAAGTGGCTCCTAAAGCAGTGGCTGTACTAAAAGTGGCTGCACTAAGCGTGGCTGCACTAAACTGGCTGCACTAAGCAGGGTAACAAACGTGGCTGCCTAAGCAGGGGGCTGCACTAAACAGGGGCTCACTAAACAGGGGCTGCACTAAGCAGAGGCTGCACTAAAACAGGGGCTGCACTAAGCAGTGGCTGCACTAAACAGTGGCTGCAAAAACATTGGCTGCAAAAGCAGTGGCTGCACTAAACGGCTCACTAAGCGGGCTCACAAGAGTGGCTGCACTAAGCAGGGCTGCACAAGCAGTGGCGCACTAAGCAGTGCTCCCACTAAGCAGTGGCTGCATAAGCAGTGGCGCACTAAACAGTTGCGCACTAAACAGGGGCTGCACAAACTGTTGCGCACTAAGCATGGCCACTAAGCAGTGGCTGCAAAACAGGGCTGCATAAGCAGTGGCTGCACTAAGAGTGGCTGCACAAAGCAGGGCTGCACTAAGGGGGTGAAATAACAGTGGTGCACAAAAGCAGGGGCTCCCCTAAACGGGGGCTGGACTAAACAGTGGGCACAAAGCTGGCTGCACTAAACGTGGCTGCACTAAGCATGGCTGCACTAAGGTGGCTGCATAAGCAGCCTGACAAAGCAGTGGCTCACAAAACGTTGGCGCCTTTTAAACAGGGGCTGCCAAACAGTGGCTGCACTAAGCAGTGCTGCACTAAACATGGTGTGCACTAAGCATGGCTGCACAAGCAGGGGCTGCATAAGCAGTGGCTGCACTAACATTCCTGCACTAAGCTTTGGCGCCAAACAACTGCACTAGAAGTGGCTGCACTAAACAGTGGCTCACTTAGCAGTGGCTCACTAAAAGGGGCTGCACTAAGCATGGCTGCAAAAAAAGCAGGGGCGCACTAAGCAGTCCGGCACTAACATGGCCCACAAAACATGGCTGCACTAAACAGTGATTGCGCAAAGCAGTGGCGCACAAAGCAGGGGCTGCACTAAGCAGTGGCTGCACTAGCATGGCTGCACTAAGCTTGGCTGCATAAGCAGTGCTGCACTAACAGTGGCTGCACTAAGCAGGGGCGCACAAGCAGTGGCGCATAAACAGTGGCGCACAAACATGGCTGCACTAAACAGGGGGCTGCCTAAACAGGGTGCAAAAGCAGGGGCTGCACTAGCGGGGCTGCACTAAGCAGGGGCTGCACTAAGCAGTGGCTGCACAAAGCAGTGGCTGCACTAAACATGGCTGCACTAAACAGGGCTGCACAAAACATGGCTGACTAAGCAGTGGCTGCACTAACAGGGGCTGCATAAGCAGTGCTGCACTAAGCGGGGGCTGCACTAAACAGGGGCTGCACAAACAGTGGTGCACTAACATGGCTGCACTAAGCAGTGGCTGCCAAAGCGTGGCTGCACTAAGCAGGGGCTGCACAAGCGTGGCTGCACTAAGCAGTGGCTGCACTAAGCAGTGGCTGCACAAAGCAGTGGCTGCACTAAGCAGGGGCTGCACTAAACGGGGCTGCACAAAACAGTGGCGCACAAAGCAGTGGCTGCACTAAGCAGGGGGGCTGCACTAAGCAGTGGCTGCCTAACATGGTGCACTAAAAGTGGCTGCACAAGCAGTGGTGCAAAGAGGGCTGCACAAAGCAGTGGCTGACTAAACAGTGGCTGCACTAAAGTGGCTGCACTAAACATGCTGACAAAAACAGGGGCTGCACAAAAGCATGGCTGCATAAGCAGTGGCTGCACCAAAAGCAGGGGCTGCACTAAGCATGGCTGCATAAGATATGTGGATGTTAAAATTGGGCTCTTTGATAAACAGTATTGAAAAATGACGGTATTGTCCCTTTTAAAATTTTTTAATCGTCTAGATCAAGAAAGTGTTTTTTTTTTTAAAAAAAAAAACAATTTTGAAATTTTCAAACTTTCGGGGATAAGAAAAATGAATAAAGAACTTTGGGTTACGAAACCCAAGAAAAAAAATTCTCATATAGGGGGTGGGGTTTTTTTAATTTTTCTGGGCTTTATTACCCTTTAAAAAAAAATTTGTACTTGGGTTTTCGTTAAAAATTTTTGGTTTGGAGAGCTTTAACGAATGTCCTTTAGTAAGTTTTTCCCATATCAAAAAGTCTCCAAGCCCCAGAGTTCTTAATAAACATCTGTTCCTGGGCGGGGCCCCCGAAGATAGGTAGAGCGAGGAGTGGCGTGGCGTGGTAGATGGCTTCTTGCATACTGAGGAGCCCAAACCGTGTGTGATGAAAACCCTTCACGTTTTGTGAGCTGTGGAACAATTTTAAATAAAAGGGCAACAAGAGGTTTGGAAACATTTTTAAATTTAAAAAATAAAGCAGTTTTTCGTTCATCAACGATGATTATCAATTTTAAAAAACAAGGAAAAGGGAAAGGGAAACCGGGATGGGGGCTTTTGCAAGGGGCGTTAGGTGACACAAAAGCTGGTTTCTAAAATATTCGAAAATTCCACTTGGAGAGAAAGCAAAGTCGTAGGGTTTTTTAACTTACCTTTATCTTCCAAATGGCAAACCCTTTGGGGCGGTATTTTCAATCCCCCAAAAGGGGGATATCCCGTTACGGCAAAGCTCTTTTTCCCCTCAAATCAAATTTGTTTTCTCGGTTTTTAAAAAAAAATGGCAAAGATTTTTGGTCCTGCCCAGGTGCTATACCCCACTGTGCTAGCTCCTTTTTCCTTTAAATCAAAAATTTTTTTCCAAAACATAACCAAAAACTTATACACGCGATTTTCTTTAAATTAAAATTGGGGATTACTCCCGTTTTAAAAATTTATTAAAACCGAAAACTTGCGGGGGGTATTTTAAAATTTTTAAATAAACAAAAAACCCTGAAATTTGAAGAGAGCTTATGCCCGACTTTTTCGGTCCGACTTGGCCCAAATTTAAAAGTCCCCACTGACTTAAAGGGGGAAAAAGGAGGGGTATATATTTGCAGCAGACTTTTACGAATCCAGGAGGTAAAGGGGTTAGGTCAGGGTGTTCTGAAGTTTGAAAGAAATTTACAAATGTAAGGGGGAAAGGGAAAGGCACCCTAAAGCGACTTATTTAAAGGGATTTAAGAAAGTAGAATAGAGTAACTTTTTCAGCAGAAAAAAAGTCATGGGAAGGCCTGTGACCTCTGACGTGACAGAAAAGGGAGCATTGGGGTTGTGGGAAAAGCCTAACACTATTTTTGTGCTCCCTAAGTCTGTAAAAAAGACATCGGCCTTTTTTCCCAAATTTTTTTTATGAAGGGACAAGAGGAACAAAAAATTTGGAGGACACCAGGAACATTTATAGGGGAGGAGAGGTATAACTAGATTAGTGCAAAAAATTCGGGCCCGGAAAAGTGATTTTTGTTCAAAGGAACGGAGAGGGGGTTTGTTGAATTAGAAAAAACCGGGAAATTTTAGGAAGGCAGAGGACAAGAGAGTTCAAAAGGGGGTGAGAGTTTGGGAGAAAAAGGAAAGCCCGTTTACACATGAAAAGGGCGGGGGCTATAAAAAGGGGAAAGGGTACCAAGCGGGAAAAAATTAAATTATGATAAATTGAAAATTTTCCCTGTTTCCAAAAAAATGATATCCAAATACGGGAGCACGGAAAAAGGGGGAATTAAAGCATTTTTCTTGACAAGGGAAGCATGATAAGAAAAGTATTTAAATTTTACATGCCATGTGCATGGGGCTTGGGGTTTACCCCTGATCTGAGCGGTGGACAGAAAAACATAAAGGGAAAAGGGAACCCAAGAAATTAGTTTTTCCCATTCAGTTTTAAAAATTTAAAGGAAGGGCCCAAAGATTATTAAGACCCATAAAGAAAGGTTGGAAGAGACGGGAGTATGAGGCCAAGAGCAAAGTTTATTATTTTCATAGCTTTACCCCAAAGTAAAAGGGCTCACTCAATGGTGGGAAAGGAACATGGAAAGATTAGCAAAAACAGGAGACAGAGGAGGGGCCCACAGCGACACCAAAAAGTTTGAAAAATATTTATTTTGGGAAGGGAAAAAGGGTTTTTTAGTCCACAAAAAGGGCGGATAAAATCAAGAAGGGGACATCTGGAAATTTTTAAGGACATAAAGGGGGACATTAGTGGAGAGGGACTAAAACGCCAAGGAAAAGCATTTTAACGGGGTTGGGGGAAAAGCAAACCCCCCTTCAATAAAGTTTGAGAGGGGGACGGGGGGGGGCCCAGGGGGAAAAAGTACGAAAGGGAGTGGGGGTTTTGGGCCCACCAAGAAGCAAGAGAATAAAAAACAAAAACCCCCCCTTTTGAGGATATAAAGGGGCGAAGAGGAATATCAGGTTTATGAGTTTTGGGAGGCCATAGAAATAGGGCAGAATGGGACGATAAAACTTTTTAAAACTTTTTCGTGTCATCTGTCCCTCCCCGCCATATCTAGCCCTTCCCAAAAAAATTTCCAAAACCTGATTTTTCCCTTTACGCCCCCATCAATCTTCTAGGGGTTTCTGCCCTCTTTTTCTCTTATTTTTTTAGCGGGCCCTTTTTTTCTCCTGTCCCCTTTCCCCTCATCTCAGACTTAATCAAAAAGGGGCCCTTTTCCCCGGACGTTTTTGGGGAAATGCTTATTTGATGTTAAGTCCCCTTCACTAACATCCCTCTTCATGTTTGCCCTTTAAATTTTTCTCGGGAAGATGGGGCCCAATGAAGGGTTACCTAAATCTCTCTATACTTAGTGAGGATAATTGTGTATTTTACATTTTACGGTAATGTGCTTTTTTTTTTAAATTAAAAATTTTTATATTTTGTGGACATAGAAATTTTATTTATATATGTATTTTTTTTAAAGAGTTATATTTGGTTTTTTTACGTATTTCGAATTAAAAATTATAATTAAAATTATTTTTGGCAAAGAGTTTTTTATGACCCCAGTTTAAACCTTACTCTTTTCTAGATATATTTTATTTGTACACAAGTTAACTTATTATTAAAAAAAGAGGAGTAAAAAGAAAAAGCATTTTTTTTTGTAGTAGGAATAAATAAAGTCCCAAAGATGTTAAAATTTTTGTTAGTGATGATGGTGATTTTGGGATGAAAAACAGGGGTTTGTGCGGGTGATGATAGTTAAGGGAAAGGAGGTTAAAAGGGTTTCTGGGGGATATTTGTGATAAAGGGTTTTTAAAAACCCGACGGAGGAAAAAAAACAAGGGACCGTAGAAATCCCCCTGTTTTTGGGGGCCTCGGGGTTAAAGGGGGGAAACCCTGGTCGTGGCCGGGGGCAACAGGGAAATTGAAGCTAAAAATAAAGAAGATTTTTAGAGGGGGAAAGAAACAATAAAGATCCAAAAAAATATTTGGGGGAAACTTCCAACCCATTTCGGTGCTCCCGCGAAATGTGGGGTGTCTGCGGGGAAAGTCCCCAAAGGGAACCCCCAAAGGAAAAGCTTTGGGGAAAAGGAAAGGGTGAGTCGAAAACCCTTGAAACCCCAACGATGACCATGGGATAACGTCAGACGAACCCCGTCAGTGAAGGAAAGGGAATTTTTTTATTGGGGGAAAAGTCGGGTTTAAATTTGGAGGGGAAAATTTGGGGGGGTTTTCCTGGGGCGGGGGAGGGGGGAAATATTGTTGGGCCGCGGGAAACGAAAATCATAAAGGGGGAAATGGGAAGCCATTCTTTACGTGCCTAAAGTGAGGGGGGTTTAACAAATTTGGGCCCATTTTGGAGTGGAGACCTGATTTGCAGGAAAAAGGCCCGCAATAGAGATAATTGGGAAAAAAAATGGTGGGAACCCTGCAATATTTTGGCTTTTTGCCCAGGAGTTGGAAATGATTGGTTTTTTCCCGGGGAAATTGGTATCAATTGCGGCTGGACAAACATTTAAGGGAAAATTTCAGAAAACTTTCCCATATTCAACTGGGCCCCTTCTTCTATGTCAGAAGTGACATGTATCCCAAGAGAGGATTTTCCCTTTAAACTAAGTTTTCGGGGGAAGGAGCTGTTGGGGGTCTTTAAATTGGGAAATTAGAAAATTTTGAAGTGGTTTTGGGGGGGTGGGGGGAGCAAATTGGGGAATTCAAAGGGGGTGTGGGGGAATTTATTTGGGTTTTAGGGAAACCGGGTTTATAGGCAGAATGAGGTAGATTTAAAAGGGTGAATATGGGGGTAAAGGGGTTGGGGGGCCCTTAAGGGGTAACAGGGGAATATTTTGGGGAGGGAAAAAAAATTTTTCCAGTTGGGAAATTTAAAAGGGGGAAGGGGGGGGGTTTTCTGAAAATATATTAACAAATAGTCTTAGTGTAAGAAAAAAGAAAACTTGTTGAGAATATTTGGGCAACTGCGGAAACACTGAAGATTTTGTTTAAAAACCGAGACTTTTAATATAAAAAAAGTGACATGCCTGCTGAATGTAACATTCGGGGTTTTTTTAAATTTGTTCCAAGTAGACAAAAGCTTGGGAAGGGGGGTGGGGTGGCACTTTATGCCCCGTGATCTTTTAAAAAATTGTTGCAAAAAAACGGGTAAAAAGTCTGAAACACATATGGGGGTTGTTTGGGTAGAATTTTCAAAAGGGTTGAAAAAAATTATTTTAGGCATGATATCCCCCCCCCCAAAAGGGATAAAAACCCAAAGGAAACAAACTGTGGGGGGAAACTGTGGGGCCACATGGCACAATAACGTAGAAATTTCTAGGAGATTTTAAAAACTTTACCATTTTTGGGTTTTGGAATTCTTTGACGGGGAAATTTTTAAAGCCCAAACGATTTTGGGGGGTTATTTTCAGGATTTTTTTTTTAAAAGCAGTTGTGACAGGACCTAAAAGGGGAAAAATAACCCCCTTTTATTTGGTTTTGGAAAAAACAGGGAACCCCTTTCTTTTTTTTTTCAGACTTTTCAGAGGAACTTGGGGGGCAAGCGACCATAAATTTAATGGAAGTATGATAGTAGGGAAAACTCAGTAAGGGCCCCAGTTTTTCATTTAGAGATTACAAGGGGCTTAGAAAAACCCCTTTCACCCTTTTGGGACGGGGGTTTAAAGAAGAGAAAAATTTTAATTTTTGAGATTTTTTTCTGAAGGGCTATACAGTTCCCCAAAAGAACGTTTTTTTCCATAAAAAAAGAAATTAGTTTCGAATAAAAAATGACCCAAAAATGGATGAATAATAGGCCCCAAACATTTTTTGGGCGGGAAGGGAAATGTTTTTTATGGGTTTGGCACCCAAAGGAGGGGGGGGGTTTTTTGTGAGGGAAAAGTTCAATAGATAGGAGTAGCGATATATTTAACCCAACATTTTTCTTTGGCCGCTGCTTGTTAAGGTGGGGGTAAGTCCAGCCCCGGGCTACCCCCCCCCCCCTTTTTTTCCCCCCCCGGAAAAGTGAAGTTTGCTTGCCAGCCTTTTTAAAAGGAAAAGGCAAGTCTAGCTCCGGCTATTCCCCCCTTTTTCCCCCCCCCCCCCCCAAAAGTGATATTTGATTGCAGCTGCTTTTTAAAGGGTAGGGTCGGGCTGCCCCCACAAACCCTTCCCATTTTTTTTCCCCCCCCCCCCGAAAGTGACGTTGGGGGGCTGGTCCAAACGAAATCACTAGACTCACACCTCCCAGCACTACTGTAAGTACATCCCCTCCCTTTGTATTCTAGTGGTTTTTATTGGTTGAAAGCTTCACTTTTGCCCAAAATTTAAAAAAAAAAACTTAGTCCTTGCTCTAAGTTGACTGTTGTAAAAATCCCCAAACATCTTTTAGGATTTTATTTTATCAGGGGAGATTTTTTTTCTTAAGCAGGGGGAAACCTGTCTATTTTTCCCAGTTTGGGGTGACAGAGAGGGTAAAATGCCAAAAAACGATTTGAATTAAAGGGGAGATGGACTAACGTTTGAGTTTGTCCCAAATTTTGATATTTTACCTTTGTTTTATGCAAGTACAGGATAAAAACCCCTTATCATTGCAGGTGGGAGGAAACCTGTTTTCCCCTGTCATCGGGAAGGGAAATTATTGAAAGCTAGAAAATCTGGGGAAAAAAACTAGCCGGGGGTTGTCATAAACCCACCTGCGCCCCCCCCCCCCCCCAACATCAGCAACGGCTACGATTTCAACAACAGTTTCACCAACACCAGACACCCACTTTTTATAACATTTTTTACGTTGAATTCATTTATCATTTATTTTTTTTCTTTTTTCATTTTCTTTAATATATTTTTTAATATTCATATTTAAGTGTTTTATATTTTATTTTTTTCAAAATTTAAAAAAGTGTTTATGTGTGTCGGTTTTTTTTCTTTTTCTATACTTAAATTTTTCCTTAGGGGGAGCCCCCCTTTATTTAATACTGACTGAAGTTGTTGGGAGGGTGGGGTAAGCCTTCAAAAGTGGGCCCTTCCCGGTTAACTCAAATGAATCAAGTTTCAACTCCATCTCAAATTTCCCCCTTGGGAAAACTTCAACGCCGCATCCCACAAGGGTTACCCCCAGCCATGAGTAACATTCTTATGGTAGGACTACAGTACAGGTTTTTTAAAAAGTTTTTGGGTGTTTGTTATAGTCCCCCATTTATTTTTAAGTCAAGTCAGGGGATAAAATTTTTTTTTAATTCTGCCACCTTTTTTTTTCAAATTTGAAACTCTTTGGAGGATTAGCTCTGGGGGACCCGGGGATTTTCCAGTGACAATTTCTTTCACTGACCCTTTTTATTTTATCAAGGGAACTGTCGAAAGGACACTCTTGATTTGTTGGCGAGAAAGTTTGGGAGGGTCAAGTGACCCCTTTCCCACTTATGTTTGTTTCGGGCCAGCATAGAATTTTTCCCGTTTTTTTAATACATTTTTTTAAATTGAACGGGGGATCGAGCCCTTGGTTTATTTACAGTTTAAAGGGGAGCGGGAAAATTGAACCCTCCGTTTTCTTTTTTTACCCTTTTCATTTCCCCTGAAATTTTAAATTTTTAATTCTTGCAAGTATGGATAAATTTCCCATTTTTTGGATGAATGCTGGAATTAAGTTGGGAATAACGGGGGAAAAATTTAGAATCTTTCTTTAGTGCTAAAAATCCAGGAAAAAAATTTGGAAAGAGAGAGAATTGAGAGAGAAAAAAGACGGGAAAGGGGAAAGAGATGAAGAAAAGGAAGGGGAGAGAATCAAAAAAGAGAAGAAAAAAAGGAAAAAGAGAACCTTGAAATACAAGAGAAAAAGGAGGAGAGAGGGAAAAATTGAGAGGGGAAACCCAAAAAAAGAGATTAGAAAAAAAAAAGAGAAGACAAAAGGAGGTGTAGAAATAGTTTAAAAAACTTGTGGAACAAGCTAAGATCCCGTGAGGAACAGGTTAAATTAAGAGAACTTGAGGAAAGAGCAAAGGAAAAGAGAATTTTGAGGAAAAAGTAGAGAATTTGGGAGTTAATAGAGAGAAAAAAAGGATCCGAGCTCAAAAAAACCCTCCCCCTTAAATTTTAGAGAAAAAAAAGTTAACTTTAAACACAACAACAATTGGGAAGGAAAAATTGAACATCATGCAGCAGTGAAATTTTCCCAAAAACCCCTTTTTTTAAACCCCCCTTCACAGAGGGGGAAGCCCTTTAACTTCATAATTTCGGTTTAAAAAATACCGCTCCCCTTGTAAAATGGCCTGCGGACACCTGGGCTACTAGGTTGGGAAAATGTTATTTTTCTGGTACCGCTTTAAATATCTAGCAACTTTGCGCAGGAAAAAATTATTTTAAATTTATAACCTACTGAAGAAGGCATCCTTAAAGCATATAAAAAAAACCACTAATTTTTACCGGAAAGTTTTTAGGTATGTCCCCTTACAGCCTGGCCAGAATTTCAGCAGTTACAGGTAAACTCTTTCTTTTGGGTTCGATTTTTGGTTTAGAGATTTTCAAAATTGATAAACATTTAAAGAACCCTTTTTGAGACTTCATTTTTTTGTGACCTTTTCCCTGACAGCTCTTCCTCCCCAAAAAAACGAACTTTCATTAGAGAACTTTAAACCTGATTAAAGTGAAGAAGTTGCTGGGGGCTCCCTGACTTGTATGTAAACTAAAAATTTCCCTATAAAGACCTAAAGGGATCAAAACCCAAAGGGAAAAGATTCATGGGACCTTAAAAATTTCAAAGTTTAGGGGAAAATTTTAAAAAGATTTTCTTTTTTTCCTGTTTGTCATTTTGTGTGGTGTTAAAGACAAAAGGGCCGTTTGTCCTTCTAAGAAGGCCCAAAAATTTGGGGAAGTTGTTTTAAAGACTGAAAATGCCCAAAACCCCCTTTCTGTTCGGGAACATTTTTAAGGGGCCCTTAATGTATCTCCCTTTTTTCGAGACACGGGAAATTGCACATGTATTTTCCCCTTCTGAAAAGTTTTCCCAAAACCCTTAAAAGAAACCCCTTCCTCTGCTATACTTTCAACTACTTGGGCCGAAAGGGGACACTTTTTCTACCATTGGGTTATTACATTAGGTCAAAATTTGGGTTCACAGGTTGGTTGAAGCCGAATAGCTCCCACATTTCCCTTGCCCCGGCCCTAATAGGAAATTTGTAAAAGGTCCCAAACCCTTCCTTTAAAGATTGCTTTCAATCACCAAAGATGGACATAAGTGTTTCAGATCCTTTTTCCCTGTAGAGGCAGAGAAGCCCCTCGAAAGTTCAGAGAGCCCAATGTCTCGTGAGATTATGTGGGTTTAAAAAAACCCATTGATGCTACTCCAAAAGGGGTAGTGGGATCACCGGTTCACTTGTTAGATGTTTTTGATAGGGCTCAGACCAAACCCCAGGTTTTCTCCTACTGCCCCACCCTTTGATTTTCCCTGACTTTAAGCCCTTTTTTTGTATCGAAGGACCCTTTGGCAATTTTTCCCCTAATTGCCCCTTTTCTTCAGAATTGCCATAATGCCGCTAAACAAAATCCCAAATTTTTCCAAAGGGAAAAAACTTTTATATAAATTTGAATATATAAAAAGGGGTCTTTACAAGTCAAATATTTTCCCAAAAAAAAATTAGATGAGATAGACTATTCCATCTTAGTTGTTTCCCAATCAATGCAAGAGGGCTGTTCTTTAAAAAGGGTCAAGACCTTCCCGTGGGGACTTTCTCGCGTCGTTAAAAACCTTAAAAAAAAATTAGGGAAACCTATTTTTGGCCCAAAAAATTCCCCCAATGTCACTACCTATTTAGATCGTGAAAGTTTGCCCAAATGTCATTTTTTTCCCAGGTACCAGGCGAGTACCCATGGCAAAAAGCCCCTTTTTTTACGGGACCGTTTTAAAAGGGGTAGTTATTGACTCGTTTGGTTTTTTTTATCTCCATTTCCCTTGGGGGGCATAGATATATAATTTAAAATTAGTTGAAAATTTTCTTCGAGTTTTTCCCCGAAAACCGTTCCCCCTTAAAAAACCAAAAAAACTACTACAGAGGGGGCTGAAGCCCCCTTTTTTCCCTCTTTCCAGGGGGCAAACCCGAGAAATTTTTTTCTGACCGTTGGGCACAATTTTACATTGACTTTAAAGCCCAAAATCTCACCAACTTCTGGGAGTGAACCTCTCTTCACCCCCCCTATCATCCCCGCTGTAATGGGGGGATTGACCCCCAGCATTTTGATCTCAAGTCCATTTTAAGGAAACTTTGTCCCTTAAACCCAAGGGTGGGATCGTTACCTAAACCCGGGGCTTTGTTTTTCCTTTAGGGGGTTCCCCGTGGGCTTTTGGGGGGTTTTTACCTTTTTTAACTTTCTTTGGGAGATAGGCCCGAGGCCCATTGTCCATCCTTCATAAATTATGGACTAATGAGGGGTGGGGTGCTGAGGTTTTTGTCTTTTACCCCGTTTTCCTTTTACCTTAGATCCCAAAATTTAGGAGACCCCTTTACATAGTTTGAAAAACCTAAGCATGTCAATGGAAACCCTTTCAAAACCTATTTTGATTCCAAAAATCAGAGGAGAAAATTTAAAAATAGGGGGGGTGAAATTCTGGTACTTTTTTCCTATCAAGTCAAATAAAAAAGGAAAGGTCCATTTAAAGATTAAAAAATTTTTTGGGAAAAATTTACTACCTCATAGAAGTCAAAAATTTAAACCCCAAGTTTATCATATACACATCCTTAAGAAAAAAATTAAACCCAAGAAAATTTGGGCAAAAGCCCTTTAAAACTTTTTATTAGTTTTTCCCCAGAACTTGATAAGACAACTGGAATGTATGGTGTGTGTAATTACACCTCAACTTTGGGTATGATGAAGAAAAATTTCATGGCTTGGTGACTTTTTACCACTCGGCGCAACCCAAAATAAATTAAGAATTTTTGGATGGGCCCCTAAGAACATGAACTACTTTAATGTTGTGGTAACATTTCAGACGTTTTACTGATATTTTTAATTTTTACCTCCACGGTTTTGTCCCCTAAAATTGACTTAGTAAGGGCAACCTTTCAAACGGGAAAAATTTACCCCGTTTCCCGTTTTACCCTTTGGGAAAGGGATTTTTACCGAGAGGGAAACAAATTATTTAAAAATAAAATCAAATTTAACCTTTAGTATCTTCATATTTTCCACCGTTTAAAAAGGGGTTTAAAAAGGAGGATAATTAAAAAGACTTGCTTTGGACTTCAGGGGGCCTTAAAAGCTTTTAAATCGGTGGGATTTCTAAAAACCCCATGCCCTTAATAGATTGCGATCTACACAAATTTTTTGGGGCCCTTTCCTTTTTTTTCAGAAAATTGGGTATTGCGCAGGCATTTATCAAGTTTTTGTTTTGATCCTTTTTCTAAACAGTTTCACTTTCTTTTCCTTTCACTCCAAGGGGCTGATGCAATATAGAACTATGGCCCTTCGGTTTTTGGGAAGCCTGTGCTACCTACGGAGATGATCAGAAAGGTCTTGGGTAATATGGGCAAAGGGTTTTAGTTTATTTTTATAACATTTACAAGCATCCACGTGGGGGGAGATTTCCAAACATTTAACCCTCGTTTTATGTAGGTTACGCTCACAAAGGCCTCACTGCCAAGCCCAAGAAAAGCTTCCTTGGGTATAACAAGATTAGATATCTTGGATGTACTTTCTGATAAAAATTCTGCAGCCCCTCCCCAGTAAGGTCAAAACTTTATTAGAATTTTTAAATTTTTCCAAAACCCAAAAAGCTCATGCGTAGTTTCTTGGTTCTGTTTAAAAAATTTTTGCACGGTTTATCCCAAACCTTACTGATCTTTCGGCATCTTATCCGACTTCCTTTAAAAAATCTTTTGAAGGAAAAACTTGAACTTTCCGAAATAGCTCGGGGAAAAATTTAATGAGATTAAAAGTTCTTTTCGAAAGCCCCTTTTTTAAAATTCCAGAAAATTAATAAACATTTTTCTTAAGAACTGATGCCCCCAATAATGGCTTAGGTCGGTGTTTTCTACAAACCCATGGGTGGTTTCTCCCCTTTTTTGTATGCTTCCTAAGCCGGGAAAATCCCCTTTCCCCCGAAACGAGATACTCCACAAAGAAAAAGGAAAAGTTTGGCCCCTTTTGTGGGGTATTTTATTCAGTGGGGAAAAAGTAATAGTTACGAGAAAAAACCGCTGGGTCATGTACCACAGCAAAAATTTTCATTACTGGAAGAAATGAATGAAACCCCCGTTGATGGTTTGGGGTTTAGATGCGATAGGGATTATGGAAAAAAAACCAAGCCCACAAGAGGTTCCCCAGATTATAACCAATATTTGGACACTGTCAAATATAAAAAATGGACGTATTGGGTTAGGTTACCCCTGGAAATTTAAAACACAACATCTGCCTAGCCCAAATTTTCGCAAAGGCTCTCGGACAAATGAAACACAAATAATGAGCCAGAAAAAATCCAGAGAAATGACTGTCTTGATAATATTTTACAAAACAGTTTTGGGCAATAAATTCATTGAGGAAGATCGAAGAAAAAGTCGAAAACAGAACTATTATCCCCCGTTTCCATGGAGTCAGAAAAATTCTGAAAAAACCCCTCCCCTAGTGTTTTTATACAATTACAGCGCACGTCAAATTAGAAAAAATTTTTAGGGAGTTTTTTAATGACTGTTTTGATGACCGGACCCTCATAACTTTAGAAAATTGGGGGACGTGCTTATTTAATTTTTTTCGCACAAATTCACAAGTCTACCGGGGTGATATTTTCCCAAACTTTTTTTTAGGAGTATTTACTCAAGAAAAAGTTTGGATTTTTAAAATTGATTTTTGTGGCCTGAAAATCCCCTGATCCCAAAGTCCCCGTGAAAACTTATTTGGGGGCAAATCGTTTTATTTGGTTTTTCAACCTTTTTCTCCATTCTTACTAGAAGCTACTCTAAATAACCCTTTTAAGAAATCTGTAAGTATCTTCAAAAAAATCTTAAAAAAAAGTTTCATTTGGACAATCTTCAAGGGACGTGAAAAAAGAGGGGGATTTGAAATCCTTATACTGAGACGCTAAAAAAAGAAATAAAAGAGGCAAAAAAAGGGCCCCTTTAGGATGTGGGGAAAACTAATTCAATCAATTAAGGGAAATTTTCAAAAAAAGATTTTCCCCGAAACTGGGAAATTTTCCTTTATTGCAACAAAATGCTGGGACTTAATTGGAACTCACAGGAAGATACTTTGAAACTCAAAAAGGATAAACAATAAATCATGAGTACACCACTAAAAATAAATTTTCTGTTTGAGGTTATACATTTTTTGATCCCCTAGGACTCGTCTCACCCAAATTTTCATTATTACTTTAAATTTTTGCCACACTGAGAGAGGCCTTTTTTCAAATTACAATATTTTGGGGCCCCAGGGGCCCCCCAATGACCCCAGTTGGTTAGGGGGAGTACTTTTTGGGGTGGGGCTTGAAACTCTTTTTGGCGGCATCCTGACTCCCCGTTCCCCTTTATTTTTTTTCTATATTTGTTTTAATTTCCCGAAAGGTTTAACAAGGGGTGACCCAATTTTTTTGTAAAAGTCAGGATGGAAACCGACAGTAAATTTAAATTCCCCCTCTCAGGTGAAAAAATCAGCACTAGCACCAGCCCCCACCCAAACCCCCATCACCAAGCACCATTACCCCCATCAAAACCATACCAACACTTCTACCCCCTAACACCAACACATCCCAAAACTATCACCCAAAACCCATCACCGACACTGTCACCAACACTATCAACCAAATTCAAACCAAAAATTATCACCAGCTCCCTCCCCACCCTATTTTTCATATTTTTTAAAAGGGAAAAAACCCAAACCTGTTGGAGTTTTGCAGAGTGACGGGGGGAAAAAAAAGCATAAGGGGGAACAGGGTGTAATCTAAGATCAAGGCCCCCTCACCGCATTTAAGGCCCTTTACCAGCTTTAAAAGGGCCTCTTTAACAGCATCAAGGACCTTCCCTTTTCTAGTTGGTGATATACTCCCTCAAAAAAATTTTTAAAAACGATTTTTTTATTTTAAAATTGCACACGAAACGAAAATTCAAGTTGAATATGTTTCCTTCTTTTCCTTATCTTTATTAAAATTTCATTATTTTTTTTGCAAAAAATTGCTGGGGGTGAAGTGTTTAAAATAAATTAGGGAAGTAATATTCATTTTTTTATGTGGCATCAGAGTTCTTTAAATTTTAAAAAGTGTTTTATCAGATTCGTTATTTTAATTTTTAAAATGCCGACTTAAAATTAAGACTCGTGATGCCCCCAACCCCTTTTTGGTTGTTTCCCCGTTTTTTTTCACCACCGTCAAAAAAACAGTTTTTTTGATCAAAAAATTCCCAAACTTCTATAAAAGGTATTAGGATTTTAAAAAATTTTCCTTCCCAAAGAAATTTTCCAATATTTTTTTTCCCCTAAAATTTAAAGGAATAGGATTTTAAGACTGAACATTTAGATAGAATCAAAATAGTGGGAAAAATCTAAAGCTGTGTATTTTGGGTGAGAGCGCTAAATAGAATTTGCCAAAAAAAAAAACTGAAAATATGTAAAAAAAAAGATAACTAATAAAAAATATAGATAATTTTGTAGGGGATGTAATTTAGGGGTTCTAATGGGGGCTAAGGGCTCACCAAGAATTTCTTGCTGGGGAAGCCACTTGTGATCATCACGTTTTTCAGGGACGTCCTCCCTTCTCCTTGTATTTCCAGATGACTCGCTGTGGCAGCCCGGGGAAAGCCTGGATGAAAGAGGTTGCGGTATGGGACTGGCATTGGGCGAACTGCGCACAAACGATCCCCAAACTGGAAATAAAATTACCCAGATCTTGATCCTGTGATCCAAAGGGTTCCCAAATTCCCGTAAAAAAAACCGTAAATTTATCATCTTTTAATAAAAGGAAAAAAAAAAAAACGCAGTGAAAAAACAGGGGGGTCAGTAAAAAGCAACAACAAACCTGAGTCTCTGATGACGAAGATTGTTTTTGGGCGGCCCCCTGATATTGGTTAAGGTGGCATAACCCGGGAAAGAAATACCATGGTCAGGTTTTGTCAGGACAACTCACCCGAGGCAGAGGGTTTTGGAGGGCGACAGTGCATGGCGCCCACCTCCACCTGGGGAGGGCAGGAGAAAGGGGGGGGTGGGGTTTTTAGAAAAATGACTGTTGGGGCAGCGTTAAATCCACGTTCCTCTCCAGGTCCCAAAAACCCCCGGCAAACCCGGGAAAATGAAACTGAGATTGAGGAATTCCCCCAATACTTTAAGTTGAAACCTGGGAGCAGGGGCTGGGATTTCATCAAAATTCAAATTCTTCTTTGTCAAAGTAACTTACCTCCACCTTTACTTTTAGTAAAATTTTTAACACACATTTTTTGAAGCAGGGAAAAAATTTAATAGGGTTTATTCGCTCATTTTTCCCGACGATTATCGGTGCCCAGTCTAGAGTAAATGGGCCCGTGAATTTCATGTTACTCACAGCTTTTTTTTTATCAGTGGCAAAATTTGGGCCTTTCCCGCCCAAAATAAAGGCTTTGTCTAATGTGTGGGAAAGTATTGTAGAAGCGATGCCAGATGGTTTAAGGGTCTTGAGTGGTCCTGCAAGAAAAAGAGGAAAATTTGGCCCGGGGTTTGGAACGTTGCCCCGAACCCAGCTCATGCTTGGGTTTCCCTCCCTGACGTTGAAACGGTTTAAAGGAAAAGGGGAATTCGTGGGGAGGAAGGGGTATTTCCCAAACCCTTTGGGAAAACCCCAGTTTGTTATTTCCCCAGAAAATTAAATTTAACCAACACTTTTATATACATTCCGAATTTCCGTAACTCTTTTTTTAGTTTTTCAATAACATGGATTTAGTCAGCAACAGATTTTTTCATCTTTCCTAATTCCGGGGGTTTTTTTGTAACATTTTTAAAGGGACAAAAAAGGGCATCAACAAGTTTCCCCCAAGTAACAAAAAACAAATTAAAAAAATTTATTTTTTTGCAATTTTTCCGGTAATGTACTTACATATAATAAAATATTTTTAGGCCCCAAAGAAAAAACCCTAGAATGTGGCGCATTTCTGACATGTTTCTGATATGTTCACCATTTCTCTAAACACTCAAAGCAGTCAAGGAAAAGGGGTTTACCTTTTTTCCCCCGAACACTGGGGTCCCATGCACCTCCGAGATTTATGATTTTAAAAGGGAATTTTTTGTTTAAAAAGAAATTTTTCAGATTGTTTTTTTAGTCAAATAAAAATAGTGCGGTTTACCTGTTTTCGGGCCCCGGGGGGTCTAGTCCGCCTCTCTGGACGCTAAACTTTTAAAAAATCAACACCCTAAAAACCCAAAAAACTCTGAGGAAAATGGTTTAGAAACGTCTAACATAAGAAAATTTAAAATCATAAAAAAGAAGGAGCACTGGGAACAGGCATACTGACCCATGGGGGAAACAGCTCCATGTCCCCCCCCCCGGGTTAACCAAAGACCCACCCCCCGGGTTATCCCAAGACCCACCCAGTCCCGGTCATCCCCCCCCTCAAGGATGGAGCACTGTACCAGACCCAGCAAACACAAGCTAGTCGGGCCAACTCACACCCACCCACACCCCCCCCCCCCCCCCAAAAATCATGTATTTATCTAACCTTTTTTTAAAAATAAAACAACCCTTTTAAACTTCAATAACTGTGTTGGGAGCTTGTTCCAATCATCCACAACTCTATTTCCAAACCGGGCTTTTTCCCTTTTTCCTTTCCCGAATCTGAAATTTTTTTAACTTTAAACCATTGTGCGGGTTGCTTGGGTGGAAAATTTTTAGCACACAAATTTTCATCCCCTTTTTTTATTCCGTTTTTCCCTTTAAAAACCCGATCATTTTCCCCCCCAATTTTACGCCTTTCAAGAGTGCAGATTCAGGGGCCCTTTAGTCCCATCCCCATAGGGAAGATTTCTGATACATGGGGTCATTTTTTGGGCTTCCCCCCTTTGTACGTTTTCCAGGCATTTTTATATCCTTCGTAAAAAGGTTTTACCAGAACTGGCCGCATAGTCTAAATGAGGGCCCAACCCAAAGGTATTTAGAGATGAAAAACAACATGAGGAAATTTTATTAAAATTTTTTACTTCAAAATATGAAGCCAAGAATTTTTTGGGTTTGCTTTATTGCGAAACACTAATGCGCTGGGGTCTTTTGGGTTTTTGGTTTTTTTGTTAAACCCGAACTCCTAAATCCTTTTTGCAACGGTAGAAATTAAAAATCTACATTATTTAGTTTTTAAAGTGGGATGGTTATTTAACCCGTCCAAATTTTTGAACTTTGCATTTGTCAATTTTTTAAACTACATCTGCCAATTCTCCGGGGGCAATTGCCCTAAGTCTATTCCCAAAACATCCTGAGTTGGGTTTAATGTCCTTTGTTAGAATGAATTGGACGGCCCATTTTTGGTTTTCATCAGCAAATTTTCCTTTTTGTTCCCCAAATTTTTTTCCCCCAAACTATGTTCCCTTTATGTAATTGTGAACAACAACCCGGGCCCCAAAATGACCCCCGAGGAAAAACCGCTTGTGGCGTGCCCCCATTCTGTTTTTTCCCCCCTTTTTGCAAAAAACCCCTGCTGGGCCCATTTGTCAGCCATGCCTTTTACCCAGGAAAATATTTTTCCTCCTATTCCGTGTGCCCTAATTTTTCTCAATTGCCCCGGTTTTGGGAAATCTATCCCAAAAGCCTTTCTGAAATCCATGTACACAAAATTTATATTTTTAAACCCTGAACTACCCCCTCAAACACCTTAGGGAAAAAAATTAGTAAATTTGTAAGACATGAAAAGGCCCCCTTTTTAAAAAAAAGTGTTGAGAATCATTAATCAATCTGTGCCTGTCAAAATTGGGTACGAATTGCTTCGGCAATTATTGAAATTTCCCTAAAATTTTCCCCAAAATTAAAAGGAGGTAAGGGGTTATTGGTTTTAGTCCCAAACAAAGGACCTCTTTACCCCGCTTTTGGGAAATAGGGAAATTTCATTTGCCATTTTTCCCCTTATCAGGGCCCTTATGCCCGTTTGTGTGATATGTTAAAAAAATTAGCCAAAGGCATGCTAAAAATTTTCCCCCTTTTCATTCCTTTAACGCCCTTGCGAAAAAGTTATCAGGACCTGGGGGTTTGTTTTGGTTTCATTTTTTCGATTTGTCTGAGGACCAGTCACAGTTACCGCAATCGTAAATAGTTTATTTTTCATCCCTTTTTTACGTAATCTATTATTTTTAGGAATATAGCTTATTTTCCTGGGTGAAAACTGAGAGGAAGTAGGAAATTTAGAAAAAAACTTTTCCTTATTTACTGTTTAGTGATCTGAAAAAGAGTTACTCTTAAAATGGCCCAAACTTGGGCTCTAATCTTACTTCCCGTATAAACCCAAAAAAACCCTTTTTGGGGGAGTCTTTTTAAACCCCTTGGGGACCTTTGCCTCATAATCTCTTTTTGCTTTTCTTTTCCCTTTTTTTTTTTCTCTTTTAAAGAAATATATTGAGTTTTAAATGCCCACCCTCTTTTGATACGCCTTTATATGCCTCTCTTTTTACCAATGAGCTGTTTTAATCTATTGTTCATCCATTTGGGGTCATTTTTTTTTGAAACTAAAATTTCCCCACCCGGGAAAAAAATTTTTTTTGGCAGCTAGAACTATGCTCTGAAAAACGTATATTGGCACCAAAAATCAAACCCACCTGACTCATAGTTAGGACCCTCCCAATTTACCCACCCAAGTAATTTTTCAGTTCCCCTGAATTTGGCCAAAGGGGGAAACTGGGGGCAGAGATTTCATTGCAGTTTTTTCTGGGCCAAAAACCTGGTATATTGAAAACTAAGTGATTTTTTCGATCATTTTCCCCCCGTCATCATTAACCTCAAGATTATTTTTTTAGTGACCTTTGTTTTGGGAAGAACCCCAAGGGCAAGCAGATTGCTTCCTTATTTGGTTCTGTCCAAACCCGTTCTAAAAACAAAACCCGAACCGAATCAAGAAAGTCATAGTCCCCCGTGATTTTCCCGTCCCCTTTTTTTCTAATCAATTTGTCTAAAGTTTTAAAAACTCCCATTATCACAACATTTTCAAAATCAAGATGCCCTTTTAGTTTGTCCCATAACAGCTTTTCTGCACTCCCCATCAAAGGTTTGGGGGTCTATAAATCACACCCCAAAAACAAAATTTTTCACGACCCTCGAGAACTGAAGCCCAAAACCCATTCTGTGTTCGATGTTTCTAATCTTAAATGTCTAATTCACAATTTAAAATTTTTTCTGACATTTCATCGCCACACCACCACCCTTCCCGTTGACCCTATCAGTGTGGGAAAAGTTTATAAACCTGTTTTTTTGCATTTAGAATTCATTTCTCTATCTTTTTAGGTTGGGACCCGGTCTCCCGTTATTTCCAATAATATCTATAAATTTCCCACACTTGCAAGTAATTTTAGCTCATCTATCTTATTTCTTAGTCCCCCCCTATTTGGTCATATAAACAACTTTATTTTGAATATTTTTCTTTTAAACATATCCCTGAGGTTTTCCCCGGGAATAACTGCTGTTTTTACCTTTAAAAGCGCCCGGGCCCGATTATTTCCCAAAAAACCCATACCTCCCATAATCTATCAGGTTTTAAAATTCCCAGACAAGTCACAATTGCCCTCTCATGAAAAAACCTCTTGAACTTTCCAAAGTAGCTGGGGAAAATTTTAAATGAGATTAAAAGTTCTTTTCGAAAGCCCTTATTAAATTCCAGATATTAATAAACTTTTTGCTTAAAAACTGACCCCTTAAAAATGGCTTGGGTCGGTTTTTACTACAAACCTTGAGGGTTTACTCCCTTCCCCTGTATGCTTCCTAACCCGGGAAACTCCTTCCCCGCAAAACGAGATACTCCACAAAAAAAAAGGAATGTTTCCCTTGGTGGGGTATTGATTCGGGAAAATGTATAGTTACGAGAAAAACCCGCTGATCATGTACCACAGAAAAATATCATTCTGGAAGAAATGAATGAACCAGTTGATGGTTTGGGATTTGATGCGATGGGCATTATGAAAAAACCAAGCCCACAAGAGTCTCAGATTAAAACCAATATTTGGACCTGTCAAATATAAAGATGGACGTTTGGGTTAGGTTACCATGGAAATTTAAATCACAACATCTCCCTAGCAATTTCGCATGGCTCCGGACAAATGAAACACAAATAATGACCCAGAAGAATCCAGAGAATGACTGTCTTGATAATATTACAAAACAGTTGGACAAAAAATTCATTGAGGAAGATCGAAGATAAGTCGAGACAGAACTATTATTCCGTACCATGGAGTCAGAAAAATTCTAAAAACCACCCCACTAGTGTTGTATACAATTAAGCGCACGTCAAATAAAAAGATGTAGCATTTTCTTAATGCTGTTATGCCCGGACCCTCATAACTGAGAAGTTGGGACGTGTTATAAATTTTTTCGCACAAATTCCGTCTCCCGGGGCTGATATTTCCAAGCTTTTTAGGAGTATGACTCAAAAAATGTAGGTTTTTAATTGTTTCTTGTGGCCTGAAAACCCACTGATCCCAAAGCCCCTGTAAAAAACTTTTTTGTTTAAAACGTTTATTTGGTGCAACTTCTCTCCATTCTTACTGAAGTACTCTAAAAAACCTTTTGAAGAAATCTGTAAGTACTTCAAAAAAATCTTAAAAAAAGTTTATTTGGACAATCTTAAAGGGTACGTAAATAAAGGGGGAGGATTTGAAATCCTTATACTGAGACGCTAAAAAAGAAATAAAAGGGGAAAAAAGCCTTCAGGATGTGGGATACTAATTCAATAAATTAAAGGGGAAACTTTTCAAAGAAGTTTTCCCTGAAACAAAAATTTTCCTGATTGCAAAAATATGCTGGGATTAATTGGAACTCAAGGAAGATACTTTGATTCAAAAGGATAAACAATAAATATGAGTACACCACAAAACGTAGTTTCTTTTAGAGGTTTACATTTTTGACCCTCTAGGACTCGTCTCCCCAATTATCATTATTACTTTAATTCTTGCCACACTGAGAGAGGCCTTTTTCAAATTACAATTTTGGGGACCCTAGCCCCCCCAATGACCCCGTTGGTTAGGCGAGTACTTGTGGCTGGGCTTGAAACTCTTGTGGCGGCATCCTGACCCCTCGTTCACTTTATTTTTTCTCTATATTTTTTTTAAATCCAAAAAGGTTTAACAAGGGGTGACAAATTTTGTGTAATGTCAGGAGGGAGCCGACAGAAATTAATTCACCTCTCAGGTGAAAAGTCAGCCTAGCACCAGCCCACACAACACCATCACCAAGCACCTTTACACCATAAACACCATCCCAACACTTCTACCCCCAAACACCAACACATCCCACACATCACCAACCTACACCGACACTGTCACCAACACTATCACCAAATTTTCACCAAAACATTATCACCAGCTCCCCCCTCACCCTATTTTATTTTTTAAAGGGAAAAAGCTAAACCTTGGGTTTTTGCAGAGGAGGGGAAAGAAAAGCATAAGAAGAACAGGTGTAATCAAAGATAAAGGGCCCCTCTCCCCGATCAAGGCCCTTTCACCAGCTCAAGGCCCTCTCAACGATCAAGGACCTTCCTTGTCTAGTTGGTGATATACTCATAAAAAAATTTTAATAACGATTTTTTTATTTAAAATTGCACACGAAACGAAAATTCAAGTTGAATATTTTTTCCTTCTTTTCCCTTATCTTTATTAAAATTTCATTATTTTCTTGCAAAAAATTGCTGGGTGAAGTGTTAATTAAATTAGGGAAGTAATTTCATTTTTTTATGGGGCACAGAGTTTATTTTAAAAAACAGTGTTTTATCAGTTCGTTATTTTAATTCAAAAATGCCGCTTAAAATTAGCTCTGATGCACCAACCTTGTTGGTTGTTTCCTTTGTTTTCACCACCGTCAAGAAAGTTTTGATCATTATTCAATCTTCTATAAAAGGTTTGGATTTTAAAAAATTTTCCTTCAATGAAATTTTCCAATATTTTTTTTTCTCTAAAATTAAAGGAATTTGGATGTAAGACTGAACATCAGATAGAATCAAAATAGTGGGAACATCTAAAGCTGTGTATTTTGGTGAGAGCGCTGTAAAATTGCAAAAAAAAAAACTGAAAAATATGTAAAAAACGATAACTAATAAAAAATATAGATAATAGTGCGATGTAATGAGGCTTTAATGGAAGCTAAGATCACCCAAAAATTCTTGCTGGGGAAGCCACTTGTGATCATAGTTGTCAGGGACGCCTCCTTCTCCTTGTATTTCCAGATGACTCGCTGTGGCAGCCCGGGGGAAACCTGGATGAAGAGGTGCGGTATGGACTGGCATTGACAATGCGCACAAACGATCCCCAAACTGAAATAAAAATTTCCCAGATCTTGATCCTGTGATCCATGATTCCCAAATTCCCGTAAAAAAAGCCGTACTTTATCATTTTTAATAAAAGAAACGCAGTGAAAAAACGGGGGGTCAGTAAGAGCAACAACAAACCTGAGTCTCTGATGACGAAGATTGTTTTTGGGCGGCCATGATATTGGTTAAGGTGGCATAACGGAATGAATACCATGGTCAGGTAGTCAGGACAACTCACCCGAGGCAGAGGGTTGGAGGGCGACAGTGCATGGCGCCCACCTCCACCTGTGAGGGAGGAGAGGAGGGTGGTTTATAGAAAAATGACTGTTGAGCAGCGTAAAATCCCCGTTTCTCCGGTCCCAAAAACGTGGCAGCTCCCGGGAAAATGGTGAGATTGAGGAAAACCCCAATACTTTAAGTTGAGCCTGGGAGCAGGGGCTGGGATTTCATCAAAATTCAAATTCTTCTTTGTCAAAGTAACTTACCTCCATCATATAGTAAAATTTTTAAACACATTTATGAAGCAGAAAAAAAATTTTTAAAAGTTTTTCGCTCATTTTTCCCGACGATTATCGGTGCACCCGTCTAGAGTACTGCTGTGATTTATGTTCTCACAGCTTTTTGTATCAGTGGAAAAAAAGGGCCTTTCCCGCCAGTAAAAGGGTTTTTCTAATGTGTGGAAAGTATTGTAGAAGCAGCCAGATGTTTAAGGGTCTTGAGTGGTCCGCAAGAATGAGGAACTAGGTGGGTTAGGAACGTTTCCCCGAACCCGGGTCATGCTGGGTTTCCCTCCCCGACGTTGAAACGGTAATGAAGGGAATTCGTGCAGGGAAGGGGTATGCAACCTTGGAAACCCCAGTTTTTATCCACAGAAAATTAAATTTAACCAACCTTTTATATACATTCCGAATTTCCGTAACTCTTTTTTAGTTTTTCAATAACATGGATTAGTCAGCAACAGATTTTTTAAACTTTCCTAATTCCGGGTTTCTAGTAACATTTTTAAAGGGACAAAAAAGTCATCAACAAATCCTCAAGTAACAAATCAAATAAAAAAATTTATTTTCTGCATTTTTCGGTAATGTACTTACTATAATAAAATATTTTTAGGCACAAGAAAGCCCTAGAATGTGGCGCATTTCTGACATGTTTTGATATGTTCACCATTTCTCAAACCTCAAAGCAGTCAAGGAAAGCGTTTACCTTTTCCTGAACCTGTGTCTATGCACCTCCGGATTTATGATTAAAGGTAATTATTGTCAAAAAGAATTTACAGATTGTTTTCGTCAAATAAAAATAGTGCGGGTGACCTGTATCGACCCCCGGGGGGTCTAGTCGCCTCTCTGGACGCTAGCTAAATTCTCAACACCCTAAACCAATAAACTACTGAGGAAGTGGTTTAGAGCGTCTAACATAAGAACATAAGATCATAAGAAAGAAGGAGCACTGCAACAGGCATACTGACCCATGCGGAGCAGCTCCATGTCCCCCCCCGGATTAGACCAATGACCCACCCCCGGATTATCCCAAGGGACCCACCCAGTCTGGTCATCCCCACTCAAGGATGGAGCACTGTACCAGACCCAGCAGCACAAGCTAGTCAGGTCCAACTCACACCCACCCACACCCACTCATGTATTTATCTAACCTTTTTTTAAAACTACACAACGTTTTAGCTTCAATAACTGTGCTTGGGAGCTTGTTCCACTCATCCACAACTCTATTACCAAACCAGTGCTTTCCTATATCCTTCCTGAATCTGAATTTTTCCAACTTGAAACCATTGCTGCGGGTCTTGTCTTGGCTGGAAATTTTCAGCACACTATTTACATCCCCTTTATTTATTCCTGTTTTCCATTTATACACCTCGATCATATCCCCCCTAATTCTACGCCTTTCGAGAGAGTGCAGATTCAGGGCCTTCAGTCTATCCTCATAGGGAAGATTTCTGATACATGGGATCATCTTTGTCATCCTCCTTTGTACGTTTTCCAGAGCATTCATATCCATTCTGTAAAACGGTGACCAGAACTGAGCAGCATAGTCTAAATGAGGCCTAACCAAGGATATATAGAGATGAAGAACAACATGAGGACTTCTATTATTTATACTTCTAGATATGAAGCCAAGAATTCTGTTAGCTTTATTGCGAACACTAATGCGCTGTTGTCTTGGTTTTAGGTTAGTGCTAACCAGAACTCCTAAATCCTTTTCGCAATCGGTAGTATTAAGATCTACATTATTTAGTTTATATGTGGCATGGTTATTTAACTGTCCAACATTTAGAACTTTGCATTTGTCAATATTAAACTACATCTGCCACTTCTCCGACAATTGCGTAAGTCTATTCAAATCATCCTGGAGTGCTCTAATGTCCTCGTTAGAATGAATTGGACGGCCTATTTTGGTGTCATCAGCAAATTTGCTTATGTCGCTATTTATTCCCTCATCTATGTCGTTTATGTAAATTGTGAACAACAACGGGCCCAACACTGACCCCTGAGGAACACCGCTTGTGACGTGCCCCCATTCTGATTTCTCCCCATTTATGCAAACTCTCTGCTGCCTATTTGTCAGCCATGCCTCTACCCAGGAAAATATTTCTCCTCCTATTCCGTGTGCCCTAATTTTTCTCAATAGCCTCTGGTTTGGAACTCTATCGAAAGCCTTACTGAAGTCCATGTACACAACATCATATTCATTACCATGATCTACCTCCTCAAACACCTTAGGAAAAAAGTTAGTAAATTCGTAAGACATGAACGCCCCTTTGTAAAACCGTGTTGAGAATCATTAATCAATCTGTGCCTGTCAAGATGGCTACGAATTGCTTCGGCAATTATTGATTCCATAAATTTTCCCACTATGGAGGTAAGGCTTATTGGTCTATAGTTCAAGCAAAGGACCTCTCACCTGCTTTGTAAATAGGAATTACATTTGCCATTTTCCACTTATCAGGCATTATGCCAGTTTGTAGTGATATGTTAAAAAGATTAGCCAAAGGCATGCTAAGTTCCTCTTTACATTCCTTTAACGCCCTTGCGAACAGTTCATCAGGACCTGGGGATTTGTTAGGTTTCAGTTTTACGATTTGTCTGAGGACCATGTCACTAGTTACCGCAATCGTACATAGTTTATTATCATCCTTTTCTACGTAATCTATTATTTCAGGAATATAGCTAGTATTTTCCTGGGTGAAAACTGAGAGGAAGTAGGTATTTAGAATTTCACACATATCCTTATCACTGTCAGTGATCTGACAAGAGTTACTCTTAAGTTGGCCAATCTTGTCTCTAATCTTACTTCTGTATACCTGAAAGAACCCTTTTGGGTTAGTCTTTGAATCCCTTGCGACCTTAGCCTCATAATCTCTTTTTGCTTTTCTTATTCCTTTCTTTATTTCTCTCTTTAATTGAATATATTGAGTTCTTAACTGCCCATCCCCTCTTTTGATACGCCTATATATGCCTCTCTTTTGACCAATGAGCTGTTTTAATCTATTGTTCATCCATTTGGGATCATTTTTGTTAGATCTAATTTCCCTACTCGGAAAAAAATTTGTCTTGGCAGCTAGAACTATGCTCTGAAAAACGTCATATTGGCAACCAAGATCACCTACCTGACTCATAGTTAGGACATCCCAATTTAGCCCACCCAAGTAATTTTTCAGTCCCATGAAGTCGGCCAAGCGAAAATCTGGGACAGAGATTTCATTGCAGTTATCTGGGCAATTCCATGATATATTGAAGCTAAGTGATTTGCGATCACTTTCCCCAAGCTCATCATTAACCTCAAGATTATTAATTAGTGACTCTTTGTTGGCAAGAACCAAGTCAAGCAGATTGCTTCCTCTATTTGGTTCTGTCACAACCTGTTCTAAAAAGCAATCCTGAACCGTATCAAGAAAGTCACTAGTCTCGTGATTTCCTGTCATATTGTTCTAATCAATTTGTCTAAAGTTAAAATCTCCCATTATCACAACATTTTCATATCAAGATGCCTTATGAGTTTCGTCCCATAACAGCTTACTGCACTCCCTATCAAGGTTTGGGGGTCTATAAATCACACCCAAAATCAATTTGTCACGACCCTCGAGAAACTGAAGCCCAAAACCCATTCTGTGTTCGATGTTTCTAATCTTAATCATGTCTAATTCAACAATTTAAATTTTCTCTGACATACATCGCCACACCACCACCCTTCCTGTTGACCCTATCAGTGTGGAATAGTTTATAAACCTGTATGTTGCATTCAGAATTCATTTCTCTATCTTTCAGGTTGTACCAGGTCTCTGTTATACCAATAATATCTATATTACCTACACTTGCAAGTAATTTTAGCTCATCTATCTTATTTCTTAGTCCCCTACTATTCGAGTCATTACTAGCAACTTTATTTTGAATATTGTCTTTTAAACATATCCCTGAGGTATCCCGGTAATAACTGCTGTTTTTCACTCTAATGCTGCAGCCTGATTATTTCCACAAAAACCCATACCTCTATAATCTATCAGTTTAAATTCTGACAAGTCATCAATTGCCCTCTCA
>NC_069484.1:4736385-4757403 GCF_026875155.1 Cherax quadricarinatus | reverse complement strand
TCATTACTGGAAAAATGAATGAACCCATTTTGTGATTTGGGATTTAATGCGATGGGCAGATGAAAAAAAAACCAACCCAAAAGAGTCTCAAAAAACCAATTTTTGGACACTTCAAATATAAAAGAGGACGTTTTTGGGTTAGGTTCCCAATGGAAATTAAATCCACAACATCTCCTCAATTATCGCATGGCTCTCGGAAAATGAAAGACAAATACATGAGCTCGAAGAATCCGGCTACTGATGTCATGAAAAATCATACAAAACAGTTGGACAAAAAATTCATTGGGAAAGAGTCAAGAAAAGTCAAAAGACAGAACTCATTTTTCCCCCGTCCCCAGGATCAAAAAAAGTTCTAAAAACCACCCACTGTGTTGTATACAATTAAGCGCACGTGAAAATAAAGATGTAGCAAGTCTTAATGACTGTCTGATACCGGCCCCTCATAACTGGAAGTTTGGGAGACTGCTTAGAAATTTCCACAAATTCACAAGTCACACGCGATATTTCCCAAAAACTTTCTTAAGGGTAGACTAAAAGAAAAATAGAGATTATACTTGATTTTGGGGCCTAAAACCCGATCCCAAAGTCCTGGAAAACTTATTTGTTTTCAAATCAGTATTTTTTGGGTGCAACATTCTCTCCATTCTTACAGAAGCTATCAAATACACTTTTAAAGAAATCTGTAAGTATTTTCAAAGAAAATTTTAAAGAAAAGTTTCTTTTGTGGCAACCCTTAAAGGGTATGGAATAAAGAGGAGGATTTGAAATCCTTTTTCTAGACGCAAACAAGAAATAAAAGAGGCAAAATATGCCTTTCCAGGATGGGGGATACTAATTAAACTCTTTAAAGGGGAACTTAAAAGAAGTTTCCCCCTAAACTGAAACCCTGTTGCAAAAATAGCGGGACTTAATTTGGAATAAAAGGAAATACTTTTTCTCAAAAGGAAAAATAAATATGCAGTACACCCCAAAAACGTGTTTACTTTTAAGGATCACAATGTTTTGACCCTCAGGACTGTTCCCCAAATTTTTATCATTATTACTTTAATTTTTGCCACATGAAGGGGCCTTGTCAAATTCAATATGTGGACCCTAACCCCCCAACACCCCATTGGTTTAGCGGTACTTGGGCTGGCCATTGAATCATTGGGCGGCCCCCTGACGTCCCGTTCCATTTTTTTTTTTCTCTTATTTGTTTTAACCCAGAAAGTGTTTAAACAAGGGGTACCTTTTTTTTGTTAATTCAGGATGGGCCGACAGATTTAATTAACCCGTAAAAGTCACACAAGCACCAGCACCACCCAACCCCTCACAGCCCCATTACCCCCACAACACCATACCAACACTTTACACCCCTACACCAACCCATCACCAAAACTTCAAAACACTATCACCGACACTTCCCAACACAAATCACCAAAACTATCCCCAACAATTCCCCAGCTCCCCCCTCCCCACTATGTTTATATTTAAAAGGGAAAGCAAACTGGGATTTTGCAGAGTGAGGGGGAAAAAGAAAAGCATAAGAAGAACGGGTTAAATCTAAATCAACCCCCCTCTCACCAGATAAAGGCCCTCCAAACCCAGCATAAAGGGCCCTTAAAACAGCTCAAGGACCTCCTTGTTAGTTGGTGTTACCATCAAAATTTTAATAACGATTTTTTTTAAAAAAATTTGCACCAAACAAAAATTTCAAGTTGAATATTTTCTCTTCTTGTTCCTTTTCTTTTATTAAAATTTCATTTTTTTTCTATGAAAAAAATTGTGGCGTGAAGGATAATATAATTGGGGAAATAATATTCTTCTTCTCTTATGGGGCATCAGAGAAAATATTTAACATTTTTTTTTATCGCATTCGTTTTTTTAATTTCAAACGCCCGACTTCAAATTTAAGACTCGGATGCACCAACCTTGTTGGTTTTTTTAACGTTTTTTCACCCCCGTCACAGAACAGTTTCTGATCACTTATTAAAATCTTCTTAAAAGGGTAATTGGTTTAAAAATTTTCCTTACAAGAAATTTTCCAGAAATTTATTTTTCTCTAAATTAAGGAATATGAGATTTAAGACTAAACATCAATAGAATCAAAGTATGGGAACATCTAAAGCGTTTATTGTAAGGAGACCTAGTAAATAGCTAAAAAAAAGACTGAAATAGGAAAAAAAAACTGATAACTAATAAAAAATATAGATAATAGTAGCACTGTAAGTGGGGCTTCTAAGGAAGCTAAGACTCACCAAAATATCTTGCTGGGGAGCCACTTTTATCCCGTTGTCAGGGACTCCTCCTTTTTCCTTCGTATTTCCAATGACTCGCTTTTTGGGAGCCTGCGGGAAAACCTGGAAGAAGATCCGGGATGGACTTGCATTTCGAACGGCACAAACGATCCCAAACTGAAGTAAATTACGCCCAAACTTGAACCTTTATCCAATTCCAATTCCCGTAAAAAAACCGTATTTTTTTCATCTTTTTAATAAAAGAAATGCGCATGAAAGACAGGTGGGTCAGTAAGACAACAACAAACCTAGCTCTGATGACAAATGATTGTTTGGGGGGGACCATGTTATTGGTTTAAAGGGGCATAACGGAAAGAATGCCAGGGGGCAGGTATAGGGAAAATCACCTTAGAGAGGGGTTGCAGGACACAGGCTGGCGCCCCCCTCCACCTGTGAGGGCGGAGGCAGTGGTGTGTTTATAGAAAATGACTGTTGAGCAGCGATAAACTCACGTCCTCTCCAGGTCCCCAAAAAATGCGCCCGGGAACTGACTGAATCTAGGAATACCACCAAAAATTTTCAGTGAGCCTGGGGGCAGGTCTGGCATTTTACAAAATATCAAATTCTTCTGTTGCTCAAAGTAACATTGCCCCCACTCACTATGTAAAAAAAACTACACATTTAGAAGCAGAAAAATATTTATAGATGATCTGCTCATTTTCCCACGTTATCGGCTGCACCCTCTAGGGAAATGTTGTGATTGCATTTTTCTCACGCTTTTTTTTCATGGCAAAAATTCCCCTTTTTGCCATAAAGCGCATGTCAATGTGGAGAAAATATTGTAGAACGATCCCTTTTTCAAAGGGGCTTGATGTCCGCAAAAAATGGGAACGTGCTGGGGTTTGAAAGTTGCCCGAACCGAGCTCTGCTGGTTCCTCCCTGACGTTGAAAAGGAAAGAAGGGAACTTGTGCAGGAAGGGATAGGGAACCTGTGGGAAAACCGAGTTCTGTATCCCAAAAAATTAAATTTAACCCAAACTTTAAATCGATTTCCCCGAATTTCCGTAACCTTTCAGTAACATAAAAAAAGGGGTTAGTCACAACAGATTTATATCTTTCCTAATTTCCGGGTTTTTATAACATTTTTAAGGTACAAAACAGTCATCAAAAAGTCCTCCAAGTAACAAAAACAAAAAAAATATTTTTTTTCTCAAAATTCAGGTAAGTAGCTTACATAAAAAAATATTTTCAGGGACAAGAAAACCACTAGAAGTGGGGCATTTCTGACATGTTGGCTATTTGTTCACCAATTCTCCCAAAAACCAAGCAGTCAAAAAAGCGTTTCACCTTTGTTCCTAGAACCTGTTCTATCCCTCCGGGAATTTTTTATTAAAAAATTATTGTCAAATGAATTTACAGAAGGGTTTTTATCAAATAACAAATGCGCTGCCCCGAATTCGACCCGGTTGTCTAGCGCCTTCCCCGGGCGCTAGCTAAATTCTCAACACCCTAAACCAATAAACACTGAGGGGAAGGTTTAGGGCTCTAAAAAAAAACAAAGACAAAAAAGAAGGCACGCAACAGGGATACGACCCATGCGGACAGCCATTCCCCCCCCCCGGGTTAACCAAAGACCCACCCCCCGGGTTTCCCAATGACCCACCCCTCTGGTCCCCCCACTAAGGAGGAGCACTGGTCCCCCACCAGCCCGCCAACATAGGTCCAATTTACACCCACCCCACCCACTCTGTATTTACTAACCTTTTTTTAAAACTCACAACGTTTTACTTCAATAACGTGCTGGGAGTTGTTCCCCCACCCCAACTCTTTTACCAAACCAGGCTTTCCTATATCCTTCCTGAATCTGAATTTTCCAATTGAAACCATTGCTGCGGGTCTTGTCTTGGGTGGGAAAATTTTTGCACCTATTTAAATCCCCCTTTTTTTATTCCTGTTTTCCATTTATACACCTCTTTCCCTTCCCCCCTAATTCTACGCCTTTCGAGAAGTGCAGTTCAGGGCCTCATCTACCCAAGGGAAAATTTTTTGATACATGGGATCTCTTTGTCATCCTCCTTTTTACGTTTTCCAGAGCATCATACCATTCTGTAAAACGGTGACCAACTAGCACATAGTCTAAATGAGGCCAACCAAGGTATATAGAATGAAGAACAACATGAGGGCTTTATATTTATATTCTAGATATGAACCCAAGAATTCTGTTTGTTTATTGCGAACTAAATTTCGCTGTTGTCTTGTTTTAGGTTAGTGCAACCCGACTCCTAAATCCCTTTTTGCAATCGGGATATTAAAATCTACATTTTTTTAGTTTATAGTGGGTGGTTATTTAATGTCCAACATTTAGAACTTTGCATTTTTCAATATTAAACTACATCTGCCATTCTCCACAATTGCGTAAGTCTATTCAAATCATCCTGGAGTGCTCTAATGTCCTCGTTAGAATGAATTGGACGGCCTATTTTGGTGTCATCAGCAAATTTGCTTATGTCGCTATTTATTCCCTCATCTATGTCGTTTATGTAAATTGTGAACAACAACGGGCCCAACACTGACCCCTGAGGAACACCGCTTGTGACGTGCCCCCATTCTGATTTCTCCCCATTTATGCAAACTCTCTGCTGCCTATTTGTCAGCCATGCCTCTACCCAGGAAAATATTTCTCCTCCTATTCCGTGTGCCCTAATTTTTCTCAATAGCCTCTGGTTTGGAACTCTATCGAAAGCCTTACTGAAGTCCATGTACACAACATCATATTCATTACCATGATCTACCTCCTCAAACACCTTAGTGAAAAAAGTTAGTAAATTCGTAAGACATGAACGCCCCTTTGTAAAACCGTGTTGAGAATCATTAATCAATCTGTGCCTGTCAAGATGGCTACGAATTGCTTCGGCAATTATTGATTCCATAAATTTTCCCACTATGGAGGTAAGGCTTATTGGTCTATAGTTCAAGCAAAGGACCTCTCACCTGCTTTGTAAATAGGAATTACATTTGCCATTTTCCACTTATCAGGCATTATGCCAGTTTGTAGTGATATGTTAAAAAGATTAGCCAAAGGCATGCTAAGTTCCTCTTTACATTCCTTTTAAAGCCCTTGCGAACAGTTTTATCAGGACCTGGGGATTTGTTAGGTTCAGTTTTACGATTTGTCTGAGGACCATGTCACTAGTTACCGCAATCGTACATAGTTTATAATCATCCTTTTCTACGTATTCTATTAATTTACAGGAATATAGCTAGTATTTTCCTGTGAAAACTGAGAGGAAGAGTATTTAGATTTCACACATATCCTTATCACTGTCTGATCTGACAAGATTTACCTTAAGTTGGCCAATCTTGTCTCTAATCTTACTTCTGTATACCTGAAAAGAACCCTTTTGGGTTAGTCTTTGAAATCCTTGCAGACTTAGCCTCACAATCTCTTTTTGCTTTTCTTAATCCCTTTCCTTTATTTCCTCGTCTTTAATTGAATATAATGAGTTCTTAACTGCCGCATCCCCTCTTTTGAATACCCCTATAAATGCCTCTCTTTTGACCAATGAGCCTGTATTAAATCTATTGGTTCATCCTTTGGGATCCATTTTTGTTAGATCTAATTTTTCCCTACTCGGAACAAAATTTGTCTTGGCAGCTAGAACTATTGGCTCTGAAAAACGTCATATTGTCAACCAAGATCTATCCTACCTGACCTCATAGTTAGGACAACTTAATTTAGCCCAACCAATAAGTTTTTCAGATCCTATCCATTAATCGCCAATCGAAAATGCTGGAACAGAGATTTCATGCAGTTTACTGGAGCCAACTCCATGATATATTGAAGCTAAGTTAATTGCGATCACTTTTTCCCCAAGCCTCATCATTAACCTCAAGATTATTAATTAGTGGACTCTTTGTAGGCAAGAACCAATTCATGCAAGATTGCTTCCTCTATTTGGTTCTGTCACAACCTGTATTCCAAAAAGCAATCCTGAACCGTATCAAGAAAGTCACTAGTCTCGTGATTTCCTGTCATATTGTTCTAATCAATTTGTCTAAAGTTAAAATCTCCCATTATCACAACATTTTCATATCAAGATGCCTTATGAGTTTCGTCCCATAACAGCTTACTGCACTCCCTATCAAGGTTTGGGGGTCTATAAATCACACCCAAAATCAATTTGTCACGACCCTCGAGAAACTGAAGCCAAACCGATTCTGTGTTCGATGTTTCTAATCTTATATCATGTCTAATTCAACAATTTAAATTTTCTCTGACATACATCGCCACACCACCACCCTTCCTGTTGACCCTATCAGTGTGGAATAGTTTATAAACCTGTATGTTGCATTCAGAATTCATTTCTCTATCTTTCAGGTTGTACCAGGTCTCTGTTATACCAATAATATCTATATTACCTACACTTGCAAGTAATTTTAGCTCATCTATCTTATTTCTTAGTCCCCTACTATTCGAGTCATTACTAGCAACTTTATTTTGAATATTGTCTTTTAAACATATCCCTGAGGTATCCCGGTAATAACTGCTGTTTTTCACTCTAATGCTGCAGCCTGATTATTTCCCACAAACACCCATACCTCTATAATCTATCAGTTTAAATTCCTAGACAAGTCATCAATTGCCCTCTCAATTAAATTGGCTAATGCAATCACTCCATCCCCAGAGAGATGAACCCCATCCCTTGCATACATATCACGTTTGCCAAAGAAAAGGTCCCAGTTATCAATGAATGGGATTGCAAGTTCCTTGCAGTACCTGTCCAGCCAGTGATTTATAACAATTGCCCTAGACATCCATTCATTGCCCACTCCCTTTCTAGGCAAGATGCTACATATGACTGGGATCCCTTCCTTAGACCTACCTACTTCTATGGCTTACCTGTACTTACCCAGCAGCTGCTCTCTCCTGCCCTTCCCAATGTTATTACCCCCAGCACTAAGACAGATAATGGGCTTGTTCCATTACCTGCCATAATATTTTCTAACCTGTTGAAGGATCAGTAATGGAAGGAGAAGAGGGATTATAAATGTGTAAATTCAAGGATTATGTGGATGAAAAAATAGGGGTCGGATGCATAAAGTTGGCCAAAAGTAAGGATGTAATGCGCCTGGAGAGAGAGGATTGTAGAGGAGATGGGAGAGATTTTGGGAGATTTTAAGCGAATGTATATGAACCTTTGAACTAAAGTGAGAGAGAATTGTGGTATAAGTGAACCTTTGATATGAAATTTGTATAGATATAGGGCTTATTTATAGGAAATACATATTTCAAGGAAAAGAGGATTATAAGAATACAATATATATGTAGGGCGTAATGACATTAGTTTTTGTTGGATTATGTATTGGTAGGTAAAAGACTGTTGAGTAGACTTCAGGTGGTGACCTGTACATTACCTCAGTGGGTACCTTACTTTACTCAGTGTGACAGTACTTTATTCAGTGGTGACCTGTACTACTCTGAGAAGAAGTGTTCCTTGTGTCTCCCCGTGGTCACCAAGATGCCCTCCATACGACCAACTTTTACCAGCAACTTAGGAAAGAATTGAAGGGTAGCAAAAGAGGGAGATACGGCAATTGACCGAGGAAAACAAGAGGATTCGTATTATCCTCCTGTATTCGAGTCCTCAGGTCAAGAAGGGATCCGTGGTCAGTGCTGACAGCATGGGGACGACGAATTGAACGAATCAAGAAGACGCATGGAAATCCCGAAACGATGAAGAAGACAGAGACTGCCGTGGAACTCCTGGGGGGGTTTTTTTTTTTGAAACCTCCAAAGCATTCTCGGTTCTACTACCTGACAATGGATCGACTACTGGGACCGTCACGACACGAACGTACAATCAAGGAAGTAAGAATATTGTTGTTGTTTTGATAGCCAGTAGATACATGGATAGGCATCCTGCTTGAAGGACAGGATAGGAAGACAAGGGTAAGCTTTCCTGGGGCTGGGATGGAGGACATAGTTAGCCGCTTGACAACATCATGAACGGTAAAGGGATCAATCCTATTATTTGTCCTCATGCTGGAGCCAATTAAGTAGGCAAGCGTAGAAGTGAGGATTTAGTAGATATTTCAGGACAGCTATAGACATAATTAGTAAAATGGGGGGGCGCCCTGTTTATATGAGGGATTTTGCCAAGAAGATGTGTTGTAATGAATGTTAGTCATACAATGGTATTAAATGAGCATGATTAAACACTGCCGTCTGGGATAATGCAGTACCATCATTGACAACTGGGACAACTTCTATGGCCGAATTGACATGTATGCCAGGGATGGGGTTCACTTATCAGGGCAGTTGTGGGTTTTCTTGCTAACTCAGTTTGAGGGGGTTGTTAGGACTTTATACTAGGATTAGTTAGAGGTATGGGTTTAGAAATGAATAAATAATGAGTATGGATATATTTCCTTATGCCTATATTAAGAATCATAATAGTAACTGTCATGGAGTAACTCTGTTAATGCTAATTTCAGGAAATTGTTTAAAAACAAAGATGACTAGAAAAACTGTGCCGAAGACAAAACATATGATGGAAATTTATGCAAACAGTCGAAGAGCAAGAAATACAATTAATGAACTAACGTTTGGTAGCATGTGCCTGGGACTTTGATATCATTGCATTAACGTGAAACGAGGTAAATGATTTAACGAGTCGTAAATATGGCTGTGAGTTTAATATCAGAGGATTTACAGGTTCAATGTGGATAGATCTAATGGAAGGGGGAGAGTTTCAATTGTATGTTTCGAGAAAATATTAATTGTTGCATAAAAACAGTAAAAAATAGATGGAGCAGTGTTACAGTCTTAACAAGTCTGTTTGGGGTAGAGTTTCGTGGAGGGTCCAGAAAAACTAAATTTCTAGGTGTAATATGAACCGACTCTCCAGGCTGATCACGATAGAGGAGACCTTCTTTGGACGAAATTGTTATGGGCTTTCAGGCCACAGTAACATAGTCATAGTTAGGGGACTTTAACTTTGGTCAAATTGACTGGAATTCTTGACAGGTCATCAGAGTCCAGGTGACTTTTTATTTGGAAACAGTTCAGGAACTGTTTCTGAAACCAGAGGTAATACTGAGGCCTACAAGGGGTAATAATTTTGCTAGACCTAGTTTTTCTTGTCCAAATAAGAAACATCTCGTGAGTAATCTGGAGATCACGAAGAGCTTGGCGCGAGTGATCACAAATCCCTCACCTTTAGCGATTCATTGGGAATGCAAGAATAATGATAATACAGTAAAAAATCCTGATTTTCATTCTGGCCGATTAAATGACTGTAGGAACAATCTGTCTAATCTTGAATTGGGGTTAATCTAGCTAAATGATTTAATGAAAATAATCATACTTATGAATATGAAGGGATCTGCTTTTATGATTGTTTTCCTAATAATGTAACACAGTGCCCAGAGTATATACACATTTCCCAGAGAGAAATTAGGTCTAATATAACGATCCCAAATGGGTTAACAGGAGGCTAAAGCATCTATTTTAGGGGAGAAAAAGGGAATTTACAGGCCATCAGAAGAGGAGAAGGCAACCCTTACTTACCAATATATCAGCTAAAAGAGAAGTAAAAAAGCTTATAAAGCTTAAACGTGACTAGAAATTAGAGTATGCTAATGAATCAAGACTAATCCGAAGGGGTTTCTTTCAAGTGTATAGGAAACGAAGGGGAAGGAAAAATAGGACCTCTGAAACTGGGAATGACACTGACGGATAATGAACTGGAAATTGTGTTCCCTTACTTATCACTAATTTGTTGTCAGTTTTAAAACACAGAAGAGTAAATGAGATTCCAGTACATTAACAATTATTAGTCGCTGATGAATTTAAGTTAACTAATATTACTGTCACGAGGGACATGGTTATTAAACAGATAGACAAACTGAAGCAAAATAAGTCCCCGGGACCCGATGAGATGTTTTCCAGGGTACTTAAGGAATGCAAGATGGAGCTTAGTCAGCCATTAACGAGTGTATTCAATGCGTCCATCCTTACCAGTGTTGTGCCAGAGTTGTGGAAGATGGCTAATGTGGTTCCTATATTCAAATCAGGGGATAAGTCCACTCCTTCAAATTACCGTCCAATAAGCCTGACATCTATAGTGGGCAAGTTATTAGAATCAATTATGTGATAAATGGTTTTGAAAACCGACAAGTTGAAGAATTGAGACACTTATGCAACACATGGGAATCTTTATAAGATTCCCATGTGTTGCATAAGTGTCTCAATTCTTCAGAATCAATTATAGCTAACATTATCAGAAGTCACCTTGAAGAGCATAACTTGATAAATGAATCTCAGCATGGATTCACGAGAGGTCGTTCCTGCCTGACAAACTTACTGACGTTCTTCAATAGAACATTTGAGGCAGTTGACAGTGATAAGGAATATGATATTGTTTATTTGGATTTTAGTAAAGCCTTCGATAGAGTACCTCACAAGAGACTCTTAAGAAAAGTGGCAGCTCATGGTATAGGAGGTAAAGTTCTAGCATGGATTGAGGCATGGCTTACCAATAGAAAGCAGAGAGTTACCATTAATGGAGTGAAATCTGAATGGGGATTAGTCACTAGTGGCATTCCCAAGGATCAGTTTTAAAGGGCCCCTCTTGTTCATAATTTACATTAATGACCTTGATGAAGGGATTACGAGTGACATGAGTAAATTTCCTGATGATACAAAATAGGCCATATAATTTCCCCTCTGAGGAGGATATCAATGAACTCCAGGACGATTTGGACAAATTAATGTCTTGGTCTGAAAAATGGCAAATGAAGTTCAATGTGGATAAGTGTAAGGTACTTGCCCTTGGTAATGAAAATAACCCTCGAAGCTATAATCTAGGTGAATAGAGCTTGATCATACAGAATGTGAAAAAGACTTGGGAAGTCATTGTAAGCAGAAATCTAAAGCCAAGACAGCAGTGCCTTAGTGTGCGCAACAAGGCCAACAGATTACTTGGATTTATCTCAAGAAGTATAAATAACAGAAGTCCAAAAGTTATTTTACAGCTCTAACTCACTAGTGAGGCCTCATTTGGATTATGCTGCTCAGTTTTGGTCCCCTTACTACAGGAGGATATAGATCATTAGAGAACATACAGAGAAGAATGACTAAAATGATTTACTGTGTAAGAAACTTCCCGTATGAAGATAGACTCAAAGCCTTAAATCTCCACTCTCTGGGAGGCGTAGAATGAGGGGAGTATCATTGAAGTGTATAAGTGGATGACGGGCATAAACAAGGGAAAATATTAATAAAGTACTGAGGGTGTCAACCAGGTAAGAACCAGGAATAATTGATTTAAGTTGGATAAATTTAGATTAGAAAGGACATAGGGAAGTACTGGTTTTCTAACAGAGTTGTAGATGCGTGGAACAGTCTTCCCAGTGGGGTGATAGAGGCTAGGACCTTGGGTAGCTTTAAGAAGAGACTGGACAAAAATATATGTGTGGGAGGGGCTGGGTTTGATTGGTGTCATTGAGTATGGGAGTTATTTCTTGGGATGCTTTAGGATAGTAGTCGTTTTGATAAGGACCTGCCTCGCATGGGCAGTAGGCCTTCTGCAGTGTTCCTCATTCTTATGTTCTTATGTACATGTCTGTAAAGGGGGCCACATATAACATCGGTCACTTTTTTGTTGTAGCTACTGTGAGAGAAAAAGGTAGATGAGATACAAGGAAAAGAGAAAGCAGCAAGTAAGAGAGAGGTGGAAGGTGTATAAACTAAAAAGAAGAGGCAGTTGGATAAAAGATATTGAACATTAAAATGGTATTCAAAAATACGACAGTTGTGGTAAGACACATATGCAACAGTTAGGTATCTTTATTTCGAAAACGTTTAGCCTACACAGTTAGGCTTCTTCGTCGAGTACAGACCCATGTTGAGTGATAGCAGAAGTTACTTGAAGACGATGTAATCAGACCATCACCCTTAAAGTTTTGGGTGGTCAGTCCCTCAGTCTGGAGAAGAGCATTGTTCCGTTGTCTGAAAACAATATGAAGTTGAAGGTGACAGAATGGGGCCTTTTATAGGGCCAGGAGGTGAGACGTGGGTTGCTTAGGGAGGGCAGGTCCCTATCAAACCCAGCCGTTCTTCACTAGTTGAGGTTCAAGTTGATAGTTGTACCATAGATACATTGTGTTGCAGTGTCTGACAGAATGAACATTAAAATGGTATAAAATACCGACAGGTTGTTAGGTAAGACACATATGCAACAGTTAGGTATCTTTATTTCGAAACGTTTCGCCTACACAGTAGGCTTCTTCAGTCGAGTACAGAAAAGTAGATAGAAGCAGAAGATACTTGAAGACGATGTAATCAGTCCATCACCCTTAAAGTTTTGAGGTGGTCAGTCCCTCAGTCTGGAGAAGAGCATTGTTCCGTTGTCTGAAACAATGTGAAGTTGAAGTGACAGAATGGGGCCTTTTATAGGGCCAGGAGGTGAGGTGGGTTGCTTAGGGAGGGCAGGTCCCTCTCAAACCCAGCCGTTCTCACTAGTAGAGGTTGTCAAGTTAAGAACATAAGAACATAAGAAAAGAGGAACACTGCAGCAAGCCTGTTGGCCCATACTAGGCAGGTCCTTTACAATTCATCCCACTAACAAACATTTGACCAACCCAATTTTCAATGCCACCCAAGAAACATGCTCCGATGTGCAAGCCCCTCTCAAATCCAACCCCTCCCACTCATGTACTTATCCAACCTAAATTTGAAACTACCCAAAGTCCTAGCCTCAATAACCCAACTAGGTAGACTGTTCCACTCATCAACTACCCTATTTCCAAACCAATACTTTCCTATGTCCTTTTAATTCTTAAAAATTATCTAATTTTAAATCCATTTGCGGGTCCTCTATTGGAGAGATATCTCAAGACCTTGTTAATATCCCCCTTTATTAAGACCTATCTTCACTTATACACTTCGATCAGGTCTCCCCTCATTCTTCGTTAACATGTGAATGTAACTTAAGAAGGTTTCAATCTTTTCTTTCATAAGGAAGATTTCTAATCTATGTATTAATTTAGTATCTACGTGAAGTTTTCTAACGAATTTATGTCCATTCCTGTAATATGGAGGACCAGAATTGAGCTGATACTCTAGGTGAGGCATACTAATGATGTATAAAGCATGCAGTATGGACCTCTGGACTTCTGTTGCTTACACTTCTTGATATAAATCTCAGTAATCGATTTGCCTTATTACGTACACTTAGGCATTGCTGTATTGGTTTTAAGGACTGCTGCTTACCATAACCCCCAAGTCTTTTCGCAATCTGTATGGGCTAAGTTTACATCATTTAACTTATAAGTGCTAGGGTTTATGACTCACTTCCGAGCTTCAGAACCTTGCATTTATCTACATTGAACTGAATCTTGACACTTTTCATACCAAGAATAGAGTTTGTTTAAATCCTCATGAAGTTCCCTAAAATCTACGTTTGAATCAATTATCCTACCTATCTTCGTGTCATCAGCGAATTTGCTCATATCACTAGTAATTCCTCTTCAAGATCATTGATATATATTATAAACAAACAACGGGCCAAGGACTGATCCTGTGGAACGCCACTTGTAACTGATCCCCACTCGGATTTAACCCCATTTATGGACACTCTCTGCTTCTGTCTGTGAGCCACGACTCGAATCCACGAGTGCACCCTTCCCCCAATTGCATGAGCTGCTACTTTCTTCAACAGTCTTTGGTGCGGAACGTATCAAATGCCTTATAAAAATCTAAGTAAATAATATCAAATTCTTTATATCCATGGTCAACAGCCTCAAAAGCTTTACTGAAAAGAGAAAGTTAATAAATTAGTTAGGACAAGACCGGTCTTGTGAATCCATGCTGAGTATCATTAATCAGGCTATGCTTATCGAGATGGATTCTTTAATCTCAGCTATAATTGACTTCTCAGTAATTTGCCTACAATTGGAGGTCAGGTCTTATTGGGCGGTACATTTGAGGTAACGACTTGGTCCCCTGTTTTAAAAAATAGGGATTACATTCGCCATCTTCACATATCAGACATACACCTGTTTGAAGAGATAAATTAATAATATTAGTTAATGGTTCACAGACTTCCATTTTGCATTCCTTAAGAACCCCTTGAAAAAACCTCTCAGGGACCGGTGACTTATTTTGCTTCAGTCGGTCTATCTTGCTTCACAACCATTTCACTAGTGTATGTGATGTTACATTAATTTATTCTTTCTTCTGATCCAATCTAAAAATTAATTACCGGATAATTATAGTGATCTTCCTGTGTAAAAAAACCGAGAGAAAATAATTATTTAAAATCGAGCAACATTTCATTCTCTTTGTTCTGTAAGATGCCCATAGTTATTTAAGGGGACCTATCTTATCTCTGACTTTTGGTTCTATATTCTGGAAAAAACTTTTTGGGTTTAGTTTAGAATCCCTAGCAACTTTAATTTCTAGTCCCTTTTAGCTTTTCTTATCCCCTTTTTTAATGTCCTCTAATGTTCAATATACTTGATTCATAAGATGACCCTCGCCTTTTTGATTACGCCTATAAATTCCTTTCTTATCCCTAAGAGATATTTCAGCTATTATTCATCCATTTTGGGTCATTTCTATTTGGAATCTAATTTCCTTATAAGGGATAAACGTTCTTTGAGCAGCATGTATTGTGTTCGAAAACTGTACCCCCCCCCCCCCCCCCCCCCCCCCCCCCCCCCCCCTATTGATTAGCTCTCTTCGTTACCCAGTCAACAGATGATAAGTGTTCTCCTAAGGCCACATCGTAAATCTGCTAAGGAAAATCTGGGAACTGTTACTGAGTTATCCCTACTAATCATACTTCATTCAATTCTAATGTAATGATTTGTGGTCGTAGCACCCAGTTCCTCTGAAAACTTTAAATTATTAACAAAGGGATTCATTGTTTTGCCAGAACTAGTCAAAGCAGGTATTTCCCCTTGTAGGTTCTGTCACAAACTGCTTCAAAAAACATTCCTGAACAATTCTAAGAAATAGTATGATTCTAAATTCCAGTCAAAGAAATTCAAATCAAATTGAACTAAATGTTAAAAGTCTTCTTAGAAGTACTACATGTAGTCGTGCTTGTGGCCCTAACAATTTACTGTCCCATAGTAGTCTCCCTTGGTCCCTATCTAAATTTGGGGGACGGTATATCACACCTAAAATTAATTTTTCATGCCCCTCTGAAAATTCTATCCAAACAGACTCTGAGTATGGTGTATTCAGACTTAATTACCCGTTTTTATGCAACAGTTCAAGCGATCTCGGACATACAATGCCAGTCTGTACCAAGATAGTCTGTACCAAGATACCCTTGTGTTGCAGTGTCTGACAGAATGAACATTAAAATGGTATAAAATACTCGACTGAAGAAGCCTACTGTGTAGGCGAAACGTTTCGAAATAAAGATACCTAACTGTTGCATATAAGAAGAACATAAGAACATAAGAATGTAGGAACACTGCAGAAGGCCTACTGGCCCATACGAGGCAGGTCCTTATCAAAACGACATCTACCTAAAGCTACTCAAGAAACAACTCCCGCACCCCCCAACACCAATCAAACCCAGCCCCTCCCGCTCATATATTTGTCCAGTCTCTTCTTAAAGCTACCCAAGGTCCTAGCCTCTTATCAACCCCACTGTGGAAAGGGACTGTTCCACTCATCTGACAACTCTGTTAGAAAACCTCTGGAGCAGTACTTACCTATGTCCTACTAAATCTAAGTTTATCCAAACTTCTTAAATCCATTATTCCTGGTTCTTCCTGGTTCGACACCCTCAGTACTTTATTAAGTGTCTCCCTTGTTTATGCCCGTTTCATCCACTATACACTTCAATGATATTCACCATATTCTACGCCTCTCCAAGCCGAGAGAGTGGAGATTAAGGCCTTTAAGTCTATCTTCATACGGGAAGGTTCTCTTACACAGGTAAATCATTTTTAGTCATTCGTCTCTAGTATGTTCTCTATATGATATATGGTCCATCCTGTAGTAAGGGGACCAAAACTGCAGCAGCATAATCTAACATGAGGCTCATAGTGATGTATAGGCTGTAAAATAATTCTTGGACTTCTGTTTTACTTATATTTCCTTGAGATAAAATCCAAGTAATCTGTTGGCATTGTGCGCACACTGAGGCACTGCTGTCTTGGATTTAGATTTCGCTTACCATGACTCCCAAAGTCTTTTTCACATTTGTATGCACCAAGCTCTACTTCACCTAGATTATAGCTTCGAGGGTTATTTCATTTAACAAGGGGCAAGTACTTACACTTATCGGACATTAAACTTCATCTGCCATTTCTCAGACCACAGACATTAAATTTGTTCAAATCGTCCTGGAGTTCATTGATATCTCCTCAGAGTGTATTATACGGCCTATCTTTGTATCTCTGCAAACTTACTCATGTCACTAGTAATCCCTTCATCAAGGTCATTAATGTAAATTATGAACAAGAGAGGGCCTAAAACTGATCCTTGTGGAACGCCACTAGTGACTAATCCCCATTCAGATTTCACTCCATTAATGGTAACTCTCTGCTTTCTATTGGTAAGCCATGCCCCAATCCTGCTAGAACTTTACCTCCTATACCATGAGCTGCCACTTTTCTTAAGAGTCTCTTGTGAGGTACTCTGTCGAAGAATTTGAGGTTGTCAGTCCCTCGGCCTGGAGAAGTTCAGTTCCATAGACAGGAACTATCTGAAGATCAAGCGACAGTGCGGAGACTTAAAACGTGTCGGAGGGAGAGGTGAGGGTAGTGTAGTAGTAGTAGTTAGTAGTGAGAGGCAATTGAGAGGTCATGTCCCTCTCAGATCCAACCCTTCTCACTTGAAAAGCTTGTCCAAGGTGTTTTCTGTACCAAGATGCCACGTGTTGCAGTGTCTGACAAGATGAACATCAAAATGGTATACAATACCGACAGGTTGTTAGGTAAGACACATATGCAACAGTTGACAAATTTATTCCGAAACGTTTCGCCTATACACATTAGCTTCTTCAGTTCGATACAGAAAGTAGGCAGGAACAGTAGAGTTGTGAAGACGATGTAATCTGTCCATCACCCTTAAAGTAGGTAGAATTTGAGGTTGTCAGGCCCTCGGCCTGGAGAAGTTCAGTTCATAGACAGGAACTATCTGAAGATCAAGACGACAGTGCGGAGACTTAAATTACTGTCGGAAGGAGAGGTGCAAGGGTAGTTGTAGTAGTAGTAGTAGTAGTGAGAGGCTCAATTGAGAGAGTCATGTCCCTTTCAGATCCAACCCTTTCACTTGAAAAGCTTGTCCAAGGTGTTTTCTGTACCAAAGATGCCACGTGTTGCAGTGTTCTGACAGATGAACATCAAATGGTATACAATACCGACAGGTTGTTAGGTAGAACACATATGCAACAGTTAGACAACTTTATTCCGAAACGTTTCGCCTACACAGTAGGCTTCTTCAGTCGAATACTGAAAGTAGGCAGGAAACAGTAGAGATGTGAGACGGATGTAATCAGTCCATCACCCTTAAAGTCGTAGAATTTGAGGTTGTCAAGTCCCTCGGCCTGAGAAGTTCGTTCCATAGACAGGAACTATCTGAAGATCAAGCGGACAGTGCGGAGACTTAAATACTGTCGGCGCCCAGAATGAGAGGTGCAGGGTATAGTAGTCGTAGTAGTAGTAGTAGTGAGAGGCAATTTGAGAGGTCATGTCCCTCTTCAGATCCAAGCCCTTGCTCACTTGAAAAGTTGTCCAAGGTGTTTTCTGTACCAAGATGCCACGTGTTGCAGTGTTGACAAGATGGAAATCAAAAATGGTATACAATACCGACACGGTTGTTAGGTGTAAGAACCTGTGTGTGTGACTCGCTGAAGACTGTGTGTGTGTCTTGTGGAATCTGTACAAGGATGCCTCTCTTGAGCGTACTTTACCAGCAGCCTGAGAGATGGAGCTCAGGTTTTTTGGCTTTAAAAAGATGAGATCGGCGATTAACAGCAGGAGAACAAGGAGGATTCGTTAGTAATCCTTTCTGTGTGAAGTCCCAGGTTAAGAGGGGAGCTTGGTCAGTGGTCGGGCAACTATGGAACCAAGCTGAAGATCAAGAAAACGGAATGGAGAGGCGGAAAAAACGAGAAACCAGAAAGACTTACGTGGAAACTTCCAACTCTTCTCGGTGGCTACACTGTCGAATGTGAGTGTTCTGCAGGGAAGCCACAACGAGCACCAAAGAAGCATTGGACAGACGTGAAGTATGAATCCCTAGGAAAACCCCAACGAAGACCATCGAGACGTGTTTGCAACTGAATTCTACAAGTGGTTGATAATGCTACCTGTTGCGAAGGGAGTCGACTACTCGGGAGCGATCACGACGTAGAGTCGCCAGGAAGGTAAAAAATTGTTGTTGTGTGGGAGATAGCCAGATAGGTACATGGATTAGGGCAGTTCTGTTTGTAAGGATAGGAGTAGGAGAGCAGAGAGATGTTTTTCCTGGGGCTGGGTGATAGGCTCGCATTGCGTAGCCGTCTGGGATGACATTCATGGAGAAGGTAATGGGAGCAAATCCGTATTATCTGTCTCATGTGCTTGGAGGCAACGTGTTGGCCAGACGTTGGAGTGAGGACCGATTAGCGGTATTAGGTCAGCAATAGAATTATTTAGGAGGGAGGGTGGGAAACCTGTCATTATGTGGCATCTTTGCCAAGGAGTAGGAGCGCTGGAATGGAATGGCTTGTCCAGAGCAATTGAGTTCTGCAATTGCTGGCTGGACAAGTACTGTAAGGCAAAATGCAGTAACAGTCATTGACAAACCTTGGGGACTGCCTTCTATGGCAGAAATGAGACATGTATTGCCAGGGATGGGGTTCGACTTACTAGGTGTGGGTGTGGGGAGCACTGGCCAAAGCAGTGGAGGGGTGGCTGTTAGGGTCTTCTTAAAATAGCGGATAGCTTAGTGGGATGGGTTTTGGCGGGAAACTGTGAAGTCGTCAGGGAGTTAACATGGAGTACTAGCGACGAACAATAGTATACGGCACAAATGAGGTGGATATTGGAAGCCAGTGGCACTAATTGACAAGGACAGTAATAATTTTAGTGAATAACAGAAAGGAGCAGGAATGATAAAGAGATAGGAGGGCCCTTTAAGTATATATTACACAAATAGTCGCAGTGCTAGGAATAAGATGGACGAGTTGAGACTAGTTGCAGTGCAGGTAACATAGATGTATTTGCCATTACTGAGACGGGGTTTAATTCAAAAAGTCGGAAAATGCCTGCAGAATGTCACATTCAGGGTTTTAAATTGTTCCAAGTAGATAGAAGTACCGGGAAGGGGGGTGGGGTGGCATTGTATTTTCCGAGATCGCTTGAACTGTTGCATAAAAAGGGGTATTAAGTCTGAAGTAACACATACAGAGTCTGTTTGGATAGAATTTTCAGAGGGGCAAAAAAATTTAATTTTAGGTGTGATATATCGTTCCCCAAATTTAGATAGGGACCAAGGGAGACTACTATGGGAGGAAATTGTTAGGGCCACAAGGCACGATAATGTAGTAATTCTAGAGACTTTAACTTTAGTCATATTGATTGGGAATTTCTTAAATGGGAATTTAGAATCATACGATTTCTTAGAAGTATTCGGGTTTGTTTTTTTGAAGCAGTTTGTGACAGAACCTACAAGGGGAAATAACCTGCTTGACTTAGTTCTGGCAAACAATGAACCCCTTGTTAAAAATTTAGAATTTTTCAGAGGAACGGGTGCTAGCGACCACAAATCAATTACATTTAGAATTGAATGGAAGTATGATAGTAGGGATAACTCATTTAACAGTCCCAGATTTTCGCTAGCAGATACGATGGGCTTAGAGAACACTTATCATCTGTTGACTGGGGTAACGAAGAGAGCTATCAATATGACAGTTTTCTGAACACAATACATGCTGCTCAAAGAACGTTTATCCCTTTTAAGGAAATTAGATCAAATAGAAAATGAAACCCAAAATGGATGAATAATAGGCTGAAATATCTACTAGGGCATAAGAAAGGAATTTATAGGCGTATCAAAAGAGGCGAGGGTCACCTTATGAATCAGTATATTGACATTAAGAGGGACATTAAAAAGGGGATAAGAAAAGCTAAAGGGACTATGAAATTAAAGTTGCTAGGGATTCTAAAACTAACCCAAAAAGTTTTTTTCCAAGTCTATAGAACAAAAGTCAGAAAATAAGATAGGTCCCCCTTAAAAATAACTATGGGGATCTTACTGACAAAGAGAAAGAAATGTGAGGAAATGGTATGGTGATACCGACAAGATGTGGAAAAAGACCTTATGTACATTCAAAGGGCATTTATTAAAGGAAACGTTTCGCCACGATGGCTTCTTCAGTCCTAATACAGAGGAAAACTAAGAAAACCACACATATATATATGGTGGGAGTCAGTGAGGTGAAGCGTGGGTAGAGGTGGTGGTAGTAGTAGTAGTAGTAATGGAACTAAGGAGGTGAGGTTAGAGAGGGACCTGTTGGCATCAAGTAACACCAGTTCCCAGGAAAGGGTAATATCCTCTTGCCCTTTGTAATTTTGAAATACTGTAACTACCGGATTTTTGCTTTATAGTGTTACTGACAGAAATTAGTGGGAGCTTCAATGCATTTTCTCCGTCTTAAGTCGTTTCTTTAATAACTAGTTTAGCTTCAATTGATTTCATGAGGTGTCCAACATCGTCTCTATGTTGAACACATGCGTTTTTGCGGTCATCATTTCTGCAAGCATTTTTGTGTTCTGCTATCTAATTAAT
>NC_069484.1:4692952-4735885 GCF_026875155.1 Cherax quadricarinatus | reverse complement strand
GCAAACCCTTTTTATCAACATTTTCAAGCGATCTCGGACAACAATGCCAGTCTGTACCAAGATATCTGACCAAGATACCCTTTTTTGCAGTTCTGACAGAATGAACATTAAAATGGTAAAAAATATCGCTAAAAAGCCTACTGTGTGGGCGAAACGTTTCGAAATAAAGATACCTAATGTTCATATAAGAAAAACAAAGAACATAAGAATGTAGGAACACTGCAGAAGGCCTACTGGCCCATACAGGCAGGTCCTTATAAAAACGACATCTACCAAAGCTACTCAAGAAACAACCCCGCACCCCCCAACCCCCAACAAACCCAGCCCCTCCCCTCATATATTTGCCCCAGTCTCTCTTAAACTACCCAAGGCCCTACCTCTATAAACCCCCCCGGGGGAAGACGTTCCACGCATCTACAACTCTTTTTAAAAAACCAGTACTTACCTATGTCCTTTCTAAATCTAAATTTATCCAATTTAAAACCCATTTTTCCTGGTTCTTTACCTGGTTCGACACCCTCAGTACTTTATTAATTCCCCCTTTTTTAGCCCGTCATCCCTTATACACTTCAATGATATCTCCCCTCATTCTAACGCCCTCCAGAGGTGGAGATTTAAGGTTTTAAGCTATTTTCATACGGGGGCCTTTTACCAGAAAAAATCATTTTAGTCATTCTTCTTTTAAAGTTCTCTAATGACAAAGTCCATCCGTAAAAGGGGCCCAAAAAAGAGCAGCATAATCAAATAGCCTCATATGATGTATAGAGCTGTAAAATAACTTTTGGATTTCTTTTATTATACTTCTTGAGATAACCCAAGTAATCTTTTTGGCCTTTTTGCGCCCCCTGGGCACTGCTGTCTTGGTTTTAGATTTCTGCTTCCATGATCCCAAGTCTTTTTTCACATTCTTAGACCAAGCCTACTTCACCTAATTATAGCTTCGGGGTTTTTTTTCATTACCAAGGGCAAGTCCCTTTACCTTATGAATTAAATTTTCATCTCCATTTCTCAACCCAAAGACTTTAATTTTGTTCAAACGTCCGGGAGTTCATTGTATCCCCTCAGAGTAAATTTATCGGCCTACTTTGACACAGCAAACTTTCTCATGTCACAGTTTCCCTTCATCAAGGGCATTAAAGTAAATTATGAAAAAGAGAGGGCCAAAACGATCCCTTTTGGGAAAGCCCTAGTGACAATCCCCATTCGATTTTTACTCCATTAAAGGTAACTCCTCTTTCTATTGGTAAGCCATGCCCCAATCCATGCTGAACTTTTCCTCCTATACCCTGAGCTGCCACTTTTTTTTAAGAGTCCTTGTGAGGGACTCTGTCGAAAATTTGATTTTTTCAGTCCCCGGCCCGGAAAGTTCAGTTCCATAACAGGAACACGAAGATCAAGCACTGGGGAACTTTAAAAACGTCGGAAGGAGAGGTGCAGGTAGTATAGTAGTAGTAATTAGTGAGAGCAATTAAGGTCTTCCCTCTCAGATCCAACCCTTCTCACTTTAAAAGCTTTTCCAAGGGGTTTTCTGTACCAAGATGCCACGTGTTGCAGTGTCTGACCAAGATGAACATCAAAATGTATACAATACCGACAGGTTGTTTAGGTAAGACACATATGCAACATTAGACAACTTTATTCCGAAACGTTTCCCCTTTACACAGTAGCTTCTCAGCCCGAATACAGAAAGTAGGCAGGAACAGTAGAGATGTGAAGACGATTAATCAGCCATCACCCTTAAAGCCCGTAGAATTTGGGGTTGTCAGTCCCTCGGCCTGGAGAAGTTCAGTTCCATAGACAGGAACTATCTGAAGTTTCAAGCGACAGTGCGGAGACTTAAATACTGTCGGAAGGAGAGGTGCAGGGTAGTAGTAGTAGTAGTAGTATAAAGGAGGCAATTGAGGGGTCATGTCCCTCTCAAAATCCAACCCTTCTCACTTGAAAAGCTTGTCCAAGGTGTTTTCTGTCCCCCAAATGCCACGTGTTGCAGTGTCTGACAAGATAAAACATCAAAATGGTATACAATACCGACGGGTTTTTGTTAGTAAGACACATATGCAACAGTTAGACAACTTTATTCCGAAACGTTTCGCCTACACAGTAGGCTTCTTCAGTCGAATACAGAAAGTAGGCAGGAACAGAAAGAGATGTGAAGACATGTAATCATCCATCACCCTTAAAGTCGTAGAATTTGAGGTTGTCAGTCCCTCGGCCTGGAGAAGTTCAGTTCCATAGACGGAACTATCTGAAGATCAAGCGACAGTGCGGAGACTTAAATACTGTCGGAAGGAGAGGTGCAGGGTAGTAGTAGTAGTAGTAGTAGTAGTGAGAGGCAATTGAGAGGTCATGTCCCTCTCAGATCCAACCCTTTTTCTCACTTAAAAGCTTGTCCAAGGTGTTTTCTGTACCAAGATGCCACGTGTTGCAGTGTCTGACAAGATGAACATCAAAATGGTATACAATACCGACAGGTTGTTAGGTGAAGACCTGTGTGTGTGCTCGTGAAGACCTGTGTGTGTGCTCTTGTGAATCTGTACAAGGATGCCTTCTCTTGAGCAACTTTACCAGCAGCTGAGAGAGGAGCTCAGAGTTGCTAAGATGGAGATACGGCGATTAACAGAGGAGAACAAGAGGATTCGTAGTAATCCTTCTGTTGTGAGTCCCCAGGTTAAGAGGGGAGCTTGGTCAGTGGCCGGGCAACATGGAACCAAGCTGAAGATCAAGAAAACGGTTGGAGAGGCGGAAACAACGAGAAACCAGAAGACTACAGTGGAAACTTCCAACTCATTCTCGGTGCTACCTGACGAATGTGAGTGTTCTGCTGGAATGCCACAACGACACCAAAAAAGCATTGGGCAGACGTGAGTAAGACATCCCTAGAAACCCCCAACGAAGACCATCGAGAACGTCTGACGAATTCTACAAGGGGTGTAATGCTACCTGGCGAATGGGGAGTCGACTACTCGGAGCATCACGACGGCCCGACGCCAAGGAAGGTAAAAACATTGTTGTTGTTGGGGATAGCCAGATTAGGTACATGGATAGGGCATTCTGTTTGAAGGATAGGAGTTAGGAGGCAGAGAGTGTGTTTTCCTGGGCTGGATGAAGGATATTGTTAGCCGTCTGGATGACATCATGAGAGGAATGGGAGCAATCCTATTATCTGTCTCAGTGCTGGAGGCAACGATTTTGGCAGACGTAGGAGTGAGGACCTAAATTAGCAGGTATAGGTCAGCAAAAGATAATTAGGAGGGAGGGTGGGAACCTGTCATATGTGGCATTTTGCCAAGGAGAGGAGTTGAAATGAAGGGTTTTGTCCAGAGCAATGTGTCAATTGCTGGCTGGACAAGTACTGTAAGGAAAATGCAGTAAAATTCATTGACAACTGGGACCTCTCTATGGCAAAATGACATGTATGCCAGGGATTTGGGGTTCACTTATCTAGGTTTTGGGTGGGAGCACTGGCCAACCGGGGGAGGGAGCTGTTAGGTCTTAAAACTAGGAATAGTTAGTGGTATGGGTTTTGGCGGGGAAAAATGTGAAGTCGCAGGGGAGTAACATGAGTACTAGGAGAACTAGTAATAGGGAAAATGAGGTGATATTGGAAAGCCAGTGGCACTAATTGACAAGGACAGTAATAAGTTTATGGAATAACAGAAAGGAGCAGGAATGATAAAGAGAAAGGAGGGTCCTTAAGTATATATTACACAAATAGTCGCAGTGCTAGGAATAAGATGGACGAGTTGAGACTAGTTGCTAGTGCAGTAACAAGATGTATTTGCCATTACTGAGACGTGGTTTAATTCAAAAAGTCGGGACATGCCTGCAGAATGTCACATTCAGGTTTAAATTGTTCCAAGTAGATAGAAGTACCGGAAGGGGGTGGGGTGGCATTGTATGTCCGAGATCGCTTGAACTGTTGCATAAAAACGGGTATTAAGTCTGAAGTAACACATACAGAGTCTGTTTGGATAGAATTTTCCAGAGGGCATGAAAAATTAATTTTAGGTGTGATATATCGTTCCCCAAATTTAGATAGGGACCAAGGGAGACAACTATGGGAGGAAATTGTTAGGGCCACAAGGCACGATAATGTAGTAATTCTAGGAGACTTTTAACTTTAGTCATATTGATGGAATTTCTTGACTGGGAATTTAGAATCATACGATTTCTTAGAAGTAGTTCAGGATTGTTTTTTTGAAGCAGTTTGTGACAGAACCTACAAGGGGAAATAACCTGCTTGACTTAGTTCTGGCAAACAATGAATCCCTTGTTAATAAATTTAGAAGTTTCAGAGGAACTGGTGCTAGCGACCACAAATCAATTACATTTAGAATTGAATGGAAGTATGATAGTAGGGATAACTCAGTAACAGTCCCAGATTTCGCTTAGCAGATTACGATGGGCTTAGAGAACACTTATCATCTGTTGACTGGGTAACGAAGAGAGCTATCAATATGACAGTTTTCTGAACACAATACATGCTGCTCAAAGAACGTTTATATCCCTTATAAGGAAATTAGATCAAATAGAAATGACCCAAAATGGATGAATAATAGGCTGAAATATCTACTAGGGCATAAGAAAGGAATTTATAGGCGTATCAAAAGAGGCGAGGGTCACCTTATGAATCAGTATATTGACATTAAGAGGGACATTAAAAAGGGGATAAGAAAAGCTAAAAGGGACTATGAAATTAAAGTTGCTAGGGATTCTAAAACTAACCCAAAAAGTTTTTTCCAAGTCTATAGAACAAAAGTCAGAGATAAGATAGGTCCCCTTAAAAATAACTATGGGCATCTTACTGACAAAGAGAATGAAATGTGAGGAAATGGTATGGTGATACCGACAAGATGTGGAAAAAGACACTTATGTACAGTTCAGGACATTTATTAAAGGAAACGTTTCGCCACGAGTGGCTTCTTCAGTCCTAATACAGAGAAAACTAAGAAAACACACATATATATAGTGGTGGGAGTCAGGTGAGGTGAAGCGTGGGTAGAGGTGGTGGTAGTAGTAGTAGTAGTAATGGAACTAAGGAGGTGAGGTTAGAGAGGGACCTGTTGGCATCAAGTAACACCAGTTCCCAGGATGGGTAATATCCTCTTGCTTAGTAATTTTGAAATACTGTAACTACCGGATTTTTGCTTTATAGTGTTACTGACAGAAATTATGCAGCTTCAATGCATTTTCTCCGTCTTAAGTCGTCTTCTTTAATAACTAGTTTAGCTTCATTGAATTTCACTGAGGTGTCCAACATCGTCTCTATGTTGAACACATGCGTTTTGCGGTCATCATTTCTGCAAGCATTTTTGTGTTCTGCTATTCTAATGTCCAGAGTTCTGGCTGTTTCCCCTACATATACTTTGTCACACACCCCCCACATGGTATAGTGTAGATTCCTGCACTTGTGCCAGAATCATGCTTGGGTTTTGTAATCAGGTTCCTAATAGTAGTTGAAGAGCTGGTAGATATTTAGCCAGTTTTCTGTCAAACATTTTTGAAACATTAGTGGCAACGTTGCTGACCGGTAAAACGATGTAACTTGGAGGCTTTTCTTCAATTTGATAGGTGTTGGTCTTGCTGAGGATACGTGTTTGCACGTTTCCTGCAGTCACGTATGAAGTGTAGGGAAAGTGTAGTGAACTAAAAGAGTTGGTGATGTATGTACATTCTTCTTCGAGGAACTGCGGACTGGAAATCCTGTAGGCTCTCAGAAAGAAGCCAATAACTACCCCTCTTTTAGTTCTTGTGTCATGGTGAGAGAAGAAATGTAGAAGATCATTCTTGTAGGTAGGCTTCCGGTAGACTTTAAAAGAAAGTTTGCTTTCCCCTGTGCGTAAGAGAACGTCGAGAAAAGGTAACTGGTTGTCCTTCTCCTCCTCTAGAGTAAATTTAATAGTAGGTTCCAGATTGTTGATGGTGTTGAGGATGCCCTGTACGTCAAGATTTTTGGGTACAATGACCAAATGACCAATGTTTCAAAAATGTTTGACAGAAAACTGGCTAAAATATCTACCAGCTCTTCAACTACTATTAGGAACCTGATACAAAAACCCAAGCATGATTCTGGCACAAGTGCAGGAATCTACACTATACCATGTGGGGGGTGTGACAAAGTATATGTAGGGGAAACAGCCAGAACTCTGGACATTAGAATAGCAGAACACAAAAATGCTTGCAGAAATGATGACCGCAAAAACGCATGTGTTCAACATAGAGACGATGTTGGACACCTCATGAAATTCAATGAAGCTAAACTAGTTATTAAAGAAGACGACTTAAGACGGAGAAAATGCATTGAAGCTGCACTAATTTCTGTCAGTAACACTATAAAGCAAAAATCCGGTAGTTACAGTATTTCAAAATTACTAAGCAAGAGGATATTACCCATCCTGGGAACTGGTGTTACTTGATGCCAACAGGTCCCTCTCTAACCTCACCTCCTTAGTTCCATTACTACTACTACTACTACCACCACCTCTACCCACGCTTCACCTCACCTGACTCCCACCACTATATATATGTGTGTTTTCTTAGTTTTCTCTGTATTAGGACTGAAGAAGCCACTCGTGGCGAAACGTTTCCTTTAATAAATGTCCTGAACTGTACATAAGTGTCTTTTTCCACAGAATGAAATGTGCTCGATTTTAAATAATTATTTTCTCTCGGTTTTTACACAGGAAGACACTAATAATATTCCGGTAATTAATTTTTATAGTGGGCCAGAAGAAGATAAATTATGTAACATCACAGTCACTAGTGAAATGGTTGTGAAGCAGATAGACCGACTGAAGCAAAATAAGTCACCGGGTCCTGATGAGGTTTTTTCAAGGGTTCTAAAGGAATGCAAAATGGAAGTCTGTGAACCATTAACTAATATTTTTAATTTATCTCTTCAAACAGGTATAGTGTCTGATATGTGGAAGCTGGCTAATGTAATTCCTATTTTTAAAACAGGGGACAAGTCGTTACCGTCAAATTACCGCCCAATAAGCCTACCTCAATTGTAGGCAAATTACTAGAGTCAATTATAGCTGAGATTATAAGAAGCCATCTCGATAAGCATAGCTTGATTAATGATACTCAGCATGGATTCACAAGAGGCCGGTCTTGTCTAACTAATTTATTAACTTTCTTCAGTAAAGCTTTTGAGGCTGTTGACCACGATAAAGAATTTGATATTGTTTACTTAGATTTTAGTAAGGCATTTGATAGAGTTCCGCACCAGAGACTGTTGAAGAAAGTAGCAGCTCATGGCATTGGGGGAAGGGTGCTCTCGTGGATCGAATCATGGCTCACAGACGGAAGCAGAGAGTGTCCATAAATGGGGTTAAATCCGAGTGGGATCAGTAACAAGTGGCGTTCCACAGGATCAGTCTTGGGCCCGTTGTTGTTTATAATATATATCAATGATCTTGATGAAGGAATTACTAGTGATATGAGCAAATTCGCCGATGACACGAAGATAGGTAGGATAATTGATTCAAACGTAGATGTTAGGGAACTTCAGGAGGATTTAGACAAACTCTATTCTTGGTCAGAAAAGTGCAGATGCAGTTCAATGTAGATAAATGCAAGGTTCTGAAGCTCGGGAGTGTCCATAACCCTAGCACTTACAAGTTAAATAATGTAGAACTTAGCCATACAGATTGTGAAAAGGACTTGGGGGTTATTGTAAGCAGCAACCTTAAACCAAGACAGCAATGCCTAAGCGTACGTAATAAGGCAAATAGATTACTGGGATTTATATCAAGAAGTGTAAGCAACAGAAGTCCAGAGGTCATACTGCAGCTTTATACATCATTAGTAAGGCCTCACCTAGATTATGCATCTCAGTTCTGGTCTCCATACTACAGAATGGACATAAATTCCTTAGAAAACATTCAGCGTAGATGACAAATTAATACATAGCATTAGAAATCTTCCTTATGAAGAAAGATTGAAGACTCTCAAGTTACATTCACTTGTTAGACGAAGAATGAGGGAGACCTGATCGAGGTGTATAAGTGGAAGATAGGTATTAATAAAGGGATATTAACAAGGTCTTGAGGATTCTCTCCAAGAGAGAACCCGCAGTAATGGATTTAAGTTGGATAAGTTTAGATTCAGAAAAGACATAGGAAAGTATTGGTTTGGAAATAGGGTAGTTGATGAGTGGAACAGTCTACCTAGTTGGGTTATTGAGGCTAGGACTTTGGGTAGTTTCAAATTTAGGTTGGATAAGTACATGAGTGGGAGGGGTTGGATTTGAGTGGGACTTGCACATCAGAGCTTATTTCTTGGGTAGCATTGAAAATTGGGTTGGTCAAATGTTTGTCAGTGGGATGAATTGTAAAGGACCTGCCTGGTATGGGCCAACAGGCCTCTGCAGTGTTCCTCCTTTCTTATGTTCTTATGTTCTTATATGCAACAGTTAGACAACTTTATTCCGAAACGTTTCGCCTACACAGTAGGCTTCTTCAGTCGAATACAGAAAGTAGGCAGGAACAGTAGAGATGTGAAGACGATGTAATCAGTCCATCACCCTTAAAGTCGTAGAATTTGAGGTTGTCAGTCCCTCGGCCTGGAGAAGTTCAGTTCCATAGACAGGAACTATCTGAAGATCAAGCGACAGTGCGGAGACTTAAATACTGTCGGAAGGAGAGGTGCAGGGTAGTAGTAGTAGTAGTAGTAGTAGTGAGAGGCAATTGAGAGGTCATGTCCCTCTCAGATCCAACCCTTCTCACTTGAAAAGCTTGTCCAAGGTGTTTTCTGTACCAAGATGCCACGTGTTGCAGTGTCTGACAAGATGAACATCAAAATGGTATACAATACCTACAGGTTGTTAGGTAAGACACATATGCAACAGTTAGACAACTTTATTCCGAAACGTTTCGCCTACACAGTAGGCTTCTTCAGTCGAATACAGAAAGTAGGCAGGAACAGTAGAGATGTGAAGACGATGTAATCAGTCCATCACCCTTAAAGTCGTAGAATTTGAGGTTGTCAGTCCCTCGGCCTGGAGAAGTTCAGTTCCATAGACAGGAACTATCTGAAGATCAAGCGACAGTGCGGAGACTTAAATACTGTCGGAAGGAGAGGTGCAGGGTAGTAGTAGTAGTAGTAGTAGTAGTGAGAGGCAATTGAGAGGTCATGTCCCTCTCAGATCCAACCCTTCTCACTTGAAAAGCTTGTCCAAGGTGTTTTCTGTACCAAGATGCCACGTGTTGCAGTGTCTGACAAGATGAACATCAAAATGGTATACAATACCGACAGGTTGTTAGGTAAGACACATATGCAACAGTTAGACAACTTTATTCCGAAACGTTTCGCCTACACAGTAGGCTTCTTCAGTCGAATACAGAAAGTAGGCAGGAACAGTAGAGATGTGAAGACGATGTAATCAGTCCATCACCCTTAAAGTCGTAGAATTTGAGGTTGTCAGTCCCTCGGCCTGGAGAAGTTCATTTCCATAGACAGGAACTATCTGAAGATCAAGCGACAGTGCGGAGACTTAAATACTGTCGGAAGGAGAGGTGCAGGGTAGTAGTAGTAGTAGTAGTAGTAGTAGTGAGAGGCAATTGAGAGGTCATGTCCCTCTCAGATCCAACCCTTCTCACTTGAAAAGCTTGTCCAAGGTGTTTTCTGTACCAAGATGCCACGTGTTGCAGTGTCTGACAAGATGAACATCAAAATGGTATACAATACCGACAGGTTGTTAGGTAAGACACATATGCAACAGTTAGACCAACTTTAATTCCGAAACGTTTCGCCTACACAGTAGGCTTCTTCAGTCGAATACAGAAAGTAGGCAGGAACAGTAGAGATGTGAAGACGATGTAATCAGTCCATCACCCTTAAAGTCGTAGAATTTGAGGTTGTCAGTCCCTCGGCCTGGAGAAGTTCAGTTCCATAGACAGGAACTATCTGAAGATCAAGCGACAGTGCGGAGACTTAAATACTGTCGGAAGGAGAGGTGCAGGTAGTAGTAGTAGTAGTAGTAGTAGTGAGAGGCAATTGAGAGGTCATGTCCCTCTCAGATCCAACCCTTCTCACTTGAAAAGCTTGTCCAAGGTGTTTTCTGTACCAAGATGCCACGTGTTGCAGTGTCTGACAAGATGAACATCAAAATGGTATACAATACCGACAGGTTGTTAGGTAAGACACATATGCAACAGTTAGACAACTTTATTCCGAAACGTGTCGCCTACACAGTAGGCTTCTTCAGTCGAATACAGAAAGTAGGCAGGAACAGTAGAGATGTGAAGACGATGTAATCAGTCCATCACCCTTAAAGTCGTAGAATTTGAGGTTGTCAGTCCCTCGGCCTGGAGAAGTTCAGTTCCATAGACAGGAACTATCTGAAGATCAAGCGACAGTGCGGAGACTTAAATACTGTCGGAAGGAGAGGTGCAGGGTAGTAGTAGTAGTAGTAGTAGTAGTGAGAGGCAATTGAGAGGTCATGTCCCTCTCAGATCCAACCCTTCTCACTTGAAAAGCTTGTCCAAGGTGTTTTCTGTACCAAGATGCCACGTGTTGCAGTGTCTGACAAGATGAACATCTTAGCAACTCTGAGCTCCTCTCTCAGCTGCTGGTAAAGTTGCTCAAGAGAAGGCATCCTTGTACAGATTCACAAGAGCACACACACAGGTCTTCACGAGCACACACACAGGTCTTCACCTAACAACCTGTCGGTATTGTATACCATTTTGATGTTCATCTTGTCAGACACTGCAACACGTGGCATCTTGGTACAGAAAACACCTTGGACAAGCTTTTCAAGTGAGAAGGGTTGGATCTGAGAGGGACATGACCTCTCAATTGCCTCTCACTACTACTACTACTACTACTACTACCCTGCACCTCTCCTTCCGACAGTATTTAAGTCTCCGCACTGTCGCTTGATCTTCAGATAGTTCCTGTCTATGGAACTGAACTTCTCCAGGCCGAGGGACTGACAACCTCAAATTCTACGACTTTAAGGTGATGGACTGAATTACATCGTCTTCACATCTCTACTGTTCCTGCCTACTTTCTGTATTCGACTGAAGAAGCCTACTGTGTAGGCGAAACGTTTCGGAATAAAGTTGTCTAACTGTTGCATATGTGTCTTACCTAACAACCTGTCGGTATTGTATACCATTTTGATGTTCATCTTGTCAGACACTGCAACACGTGGCATCTTGGTACAGAAAACACCTTGGACAAGCTTTTCAAGTGAGAAGGGTTGGATCTGAGAGGGACATGACCTCTCAATTGCCTCTCACTACTACTACTACTACTACTACTACTACTACTACTACCCTGCACCTCTCCTTCCGACAGTATTTAAGTCTCCGCACTGTCGCTTGATCTTCAGATAGTTCCTGTCTTGGAACTGAACTTCTCCAGGCCGAGGGACTGACAACCTCAAATTCTACGACTTTAAGGGTGATGGACTGATTACATCGTCTTCACATCTCTACTGTTCCTGCCTACTTTCTGTATTCGACTGAAGAAGCCTACTGTGTAGGCGAAACGTTTCGGAATAAAGTTGTCTAACTGTTGCATATGTGTCTTACCTAACAACCTGTCGGTATTGTATACCATTTTGATGTTCATCTTGTCAGACACTGCAACACGTGGCATCTTGGTACAGAAAACACCTTGGACAAGCTTTTCAAGTGAGAAGGGTTGGATCTGAGAGGGACATGACCTCTCAATTGCCTCTCACTACTACTACTACTACTACTACTACCCTGCACCTCTCCTTCCGACAGTATTTAAGTCTCCGCACTGTCGCTTGATCTTCAGATAGTTTCCTGTCTATGGAACTGAACTTCTCCAGGCCGAGGGACTGACAACCTCAAATTCTACGACTTAAGGGTGATGGACTGATTACATCGTCTTCACATCTCTACTGTTCCTGCCTACTTTCTGTATTCGACTGAAGAAGCCTACTGTGTAGGGGAAACGTTTCGGAATAAAGTTGTCTAACTGTTGCATATGTGTCTTTTCCTAAAAACCTGTCGGGATTGTATACCATTTTGATGTTTATCTTGTCAGACACTGCAACACGTGGCACTGGTACAGAAAACACCTTGGACAAGCTTTTCAAGTGAGAAGGGTTGGATCTGAGAGGGACATGACCTCTCATTGCCTCTCACTACTACTACTACTACTACAAATACCCTGGGACCTCTCCTTCCGACAGTATTTAAGTCTCCGCCACTGTCGCTTGATCTTCAATAGTTCCTGTCTATGGAACTGAACTTCTCCAGGCCGAGGGACTGACAACCTCAAATTCTACGACTTTTTAAAGGGGGATGGACTGATTACATCGTCTTCACATCTCTACTGTTCCTGCCTACTTTTTGTATTCGACTGAAGAACCTACTGTGTAGGGGAAACGTTTCGGAATAAAGTTGTCTAACTGTTGCATATGTTCTTACCTAACAACCTGTCGGTATTGTATACCATTTTGATGTTCATCTTGTCAGACACTGCAACACGTGGCATCTTGGTACAGAAAACACCTTGGACAAGCTTTTCAAGTGAGAAGGGTTGGATCTGAGAGGGACATGACCTCTCAATTGCCTCTCACTACTACTACTACTACTACTACTACTACCCTGCACCTCTCCTTCCGACAGTATTTAAGTCTCCGCACTGTCGCTTGATCTTCAGATAGTTCCTGTCTATGGAACTGAACTTCTCCAGGCCGAGGGACTGACAACCTCAAATTCTACGACTTTAAGGGTGATGGACTGATTACATCGTCTTCACTCTGTCGAAGGCTTTACTAAAATCCAAATAAACAATATCATATTCCTTATCACTGTCAACTGCCTCAAATGTTCTATTGAAGAACGTCAGTAAGTTTGTCAGGCAGGAACGACCTCTCGTGAATCCATGCTGAGATTCATTTATCAAGTTATGCTCTTCAAGGTGACTTCTGATAATGTCAGCTATAATTGATTCTAATAACTTGCCCACTATAGATGTCAGGCTTATTGGACGGTAATTTGAAGGAGTGGACTTATCCCCTGATTTGAATATAGGAACCACATTAGCCATCTTCACATCTCTGGCACAACACTGGTAAGGATGGACGCATTGAATACACCGTTAATGGCTGACTAAGCTCTATCTTCATTCCTTAAGTACCCTTGAAAACAACTCATCGGGTCCCGGGGACTTATTTTGTTTCAGTTTGTCTATCTGTTTAATAACCATGTCCCTCGTGACAGTAATATTATTAACTTAAATTCATCAGAACTAAATAATTGTTAATTACTGGAATCTCATTTACATCTTCCTGTGTAAAAACTGACAAAAAATAGTCATTAAATAAGGAACACATTTCCAGTTCATTATCCGTCAGCTGTCCATTCCCAGATTTCAGAGGTCTTACTTTTTCCTTCACCTTCGTCCTATACACTTGAAAGAACCCCTTTGGATTAGTCTTTGATTCATTAGCGACTCTAATTTCATAGTCACGTTTAGCCTTTCTAATCGCCTTTTTTACTTCTCTTTTAAGCTGAACATATTGGTCAGTAAGGTTAACCTCTCCTCTTCCGATGCGCCTATAAATTCCCCTTTTCTCCCCTAATAGATGCTTTAACCTCTTGTTAACCCATTTGGGGTCGTTATTATTAGACCTAATTTCTCTCTGGGGAATGTATATACTCTGGGCACTGTGTACATTATTAAGAAAACAATCATAAAAGCAGATCCCTTCATATTCATAAGTATGATTATCGTCAATAAAATCATTAGCTAGATAACCCCAATCAAGATTAGACAGATGTTCCCTAAGTCCATTATAATCGGCAGAACGAAAATCGGGGATTTTTACTGTATTATCATTATTCTTGCATTTCCAATTAATGCTAAAGGTGATGGATTTGTGATCACTTGCGCCAAGCATCTTCAGTGATCTCCAGATTATTCACTAGGTTTCCTTATTTGACAAGACTAGGTCTAGCAAATTATTACCCCTGGTAGGTTCAGTTACACTCTGTTTCAGAAAACAGTCCTGAACATGTTTCCATGAAGTCACTGACTCTAGATTACCTGTCAAAGAATTCCAGTCAATTTGCTAAAGTTAAAATCCCCTACTATGACTACGTTACTGTGTCCAGAAGCCCTAACAATTTCGTCCCAAAGAAGTCTCCCTCTATCGTGATCCAAGCCTGGAGGTCGGTATATTACACCTAGAATTAGTCTTTCTTGACCCTCCACGAACTCTACCCAAACAGACTCTGTTACTGCTCCATCAATTTTTATACCTTTTTTTATGCAACAATTAATATTTTCTCGAACATACAATGCAACTCCTCCCCCCTTCCCATTACATCTATCCACATTAAATAACTGAAATCCCTGAATATTACACTCAGCAGTCATATCCCGACTCTTTAAATCATACCACGTTTCAGTTAATGCAATGATATCAAAGTTCCCAGCACATGCTACCAAACGTAGTTCATTAATTTTATTTCTTGCACTTCGACTGTTAGCATAAAATACCATCATATGTTTTTTCTTCTGCACATTTTTCCTATTCATCTTTGTTTTTACACAATTTCTGAAATTATCATTACCCAGAGTTACTCCATGACAGTTACTATTAAGATTCTTAATATCAGAGCATAAGTCAATATATCCATACTCATTAATCATTTCTAAACCCATACCTCTAACTAATCCTAGTTTAAAGTCCTAACAACCCCCTCAACTGAGTTAGCAAGAAAACCCACACCTGCCCTGGATAAGTGAACCCCATCCCTGGCATACATGTCATTTCGGCCATAGAAGTTGTCCCAGTTGTCAATGAATGGTACTGCATTATCCTTACAGTGTTTATCCAGCCAACAATTAATACCAATTGCTCTGGACAACCATTCATTACCAACACCTCTTCTTGGCAAAATCCCACATATAACAGGGCGCCCCCCCTTCTTCCTAATCATGTCTATAGCTGTCCTGAACTTTCTAACTAAATCCTCACTTCTACACTTGCCTACATCATTGCCTCCAGCACAGAGCAAATAATAGGATTGATCCCATTACCGTCCATGATGTTGTCAAGCCGGCTAACAATGTCCTCCATCCCAGCCCCAGGAAAGCATACCCTTTGTCTCCTACTCCTGTCCTTCAAGCAGAATGCCCTATCCATGTATCTAACCTGGCTATCCCCAACAACAACAATATTCTTACCTTCCTTGTCGTTCGTCGTGACGATCCCAGTAGTAGACTCACATTCGTCGGGTAGCACCGAGAATGCGTTGGAGGTTTCCACGGGAGGTTCCACAGCAGTCTCTTTCTTCTTCATCGTTTCTGGCTTTCCATTCGTCTTCTTGATCGTCAACTTCGTCGTCCCCTGCTGTCCAGCCACTGACCACGATCCCTTCTTGACCTGAGGACTCGAAACAGGAGGACTACTACGAATCCTCTTGTTTTCCTCGGTCAATCGCCGTATCTCCATCTTCGCTGCCTTCAATTCTTCCTTAAGTTGCTGGTAAAGTTGCTCGATGGAGGGCATCTTGGTTCAGTCCACGGGAGCAAACAAGACACTTCTTCACAGAGTTAAGTACAGTCAGCACTCAAAGTACAGGTCACCACTCAAGAGCACACAAACAGGTCTTCACAGAGCTAAGTACACGTCACCACTGAGCTAAGTACACGTCACCACTGAGCTAAGTACACGTCACCACTGGGCTAAGTACACGTCACCACTGTGTCTTAAACCTAACAACCTGTCGGTATTTTATACCATTTTAATGTTCATTCTGTCAGACACTGCAACACAAGGGTATCTTGGTACAGACTATCAACTTGACAACCTCTACTAGTGAGAACGGCTGGGTTTGAGAGGGACCTGCCCTCCCTAAGCAACCCACGTCTCACCTCCTGGCCCTATAAAAGGCCCCATTCTGTCACTTCAACTTCATATTGTTTCAGACAACGGAACAATGCTCTTCTCCAGACTGAGGGACTGACCACCTCAAAACTTTAAGGGTGATGGACTGATTACATCGTCTTCAAGTATCTTCTGCTTCTATCAACTTTTCTGTACTCGACTGAAGAAGCCTACTGTGTAGGCGAAACGTTTCGAAATAAAGATACCTAACTGTTGCATATGTGTCTTACCTAACAGGATAAGATATAAACAACTATTGGAGGATAGATGGGCTAGTGAGAGTATAGGTAATGGGGTCGAAAATATATGGGGTAGATTTAAGAATGTAGTGTTAGAGTGTCCAGCAGAAGTTTGTGGTTACAGGAAAGTGCGTGTTCAAAGGAAGAAGAGTGACTGGTGGAATGATGATGTAAAGAGAGTAATAAGGGAGAAAAAGATAGCATATGAGAGGTTTTTACAAAGTTTAAGTGATGCACATAAGGAGAGTATAGTGAGAGAAAAAGAGAGGTTAAGAGAGTGGTGAAACAATGTAAACAGAGAGCAAATGAGAGAGTGGGTGAGATGTTATCAAAAAATTTTGTTGAAAATAAGAAAAAGTTTTGAAGTGAAAATTAATAAGTTGAGGAAGCCTAAGAACAAATGGATTTGACAGTTAAAAATAGGAAGGAAAGTTATTAAATAGAGTGTTAGACGGAGAGAATATTTTGAGGAATTGTTAAATGTTGATGAAGATAGGGAGTGATTTTGTATATAGGACAAGGAGGAATATTATCTTGTAGGAGTGAAGAAGAGCCAGTTGTGAGTGTGGGGGAACTTTGTGAGGCAGTGGGTAGAATGAAAGGGAGTAAGGCAGCTTGGAATTGATGGGATAAAGATAGAAATGTTAAAAGCAGGTGGGGATATAGTTTTGGAGTGGTTGGTGCTACAATTTAATAAATGTATGGATAAGAGTAAGTGTTATGACCAAGGTCATAATGAGATTAATTTATATATGTATTATCCACTTAATATTATACTCGGGGTTTCTTTAATATTAGCTAAATTAAAGATTCTACTAGTTTATAATAATTATCTGATTTAGGAATATACCCGGGTATGATGTGTGTGTATATATATATATATATTATATATATATATATATATATATATATATATATATATATAATATATATATATATATATATATATATATATATATATATATATATGTAGGTAGTAGGTTGGTAGACAGCAACCGCCCAGGGAGGTACTACCATCCTGCCAAATGAGTGTAAAACGAAAGCTGTAATTGTTTTACATGATGGTAGGATTGCTGGTGTCCTTTTTTCTGTCTCATAAACATGCAAGATTTTCAGGTACGTCTTGCTACTTCTGCTTACACTGAGGTCACACTACACATGTACAAGCATATATATACACACAACCCTCTGGGTTTTCTGCAATTTTCTTTCTAGTTCTTGTTCTTGTTTATTTCCTCTTATCTCCATGGGGAAGTGGAACAGAATTCTTCCTCCGTAAGCCATGCGTGTTGTAAGAGGCGACTAAAATGCTGGGAGCAAGGGGCTAGTAATCTCTTCTCCTGTATAAATTACTAAATTTAAAAAGAGAAACTTTTGTTTTTCTTTTTGGGCCACCCTCCCTCGGTGGGATACGGCCGGTTTGTTTGAAAGAAAGAAAGATATATATATATATATATATATATATATATATATATATATATATATATATATATATATATATATATATATATATATAATATATATATATATATATATATATATATATATATATGTATTTTGAGTAATTGTTTGGGTAGGTAGGTAACAGCTGGCTAAGAGTTGAAACAAGATTTTTTTTTTTTATTTTATTTAAAACAAATGACAGAAATATATTAAAAAGATACACGACAACAGATTACTGCACTAGAATCGCACTTAACCCGAGACCTAATAACGACACCATACAGTACAGTGGTAATACACACTCACACACACCACACCGTATGTTACATTGGTATTACACTCACACACAACACACCGTATATTACAGTGAATATACACTCACACACAACACACAGTATATTACAGTGATAATACACTCTCACACACAACACACCGTATATTACAGTGGTAATACACTCTCACACACAACACTATACATTACAGTGATATTGTTTTAATTTGTTAAAGAACATCTCTAACAAGGTTACATATTACCAAACATCAAACACTGGAAATTATGAAGATTGTACAATAAAACAGAGATAAAAAAAACAAACACGCACAATGACACACACAAGCACACACATTACACTACATGAGACTACATCAGGCACATACTAGGTGAGGTTTCTGCCTGTCAACACACACGTTACACTACATGAGACTACATCAGGCACATACTAGGTGAGGTTTCTGCCTGTCAACACACGTATGCAAGACTAAATCTAAGATCTCAGGTGCTTAACAGAGCACCACGATACTCAAAACATTAATATTGGCGATTATCACGAGATCTTAACATACATAGGTATTTAGTATTCAAAGAAGGAAACGGGATAATACTAAAAGTCACTATAAAAACATCCAATATAACAAAACAAAACTACGATGTGATATTTTACATCTCAGCAAAACAAAGAAATTAATGCAAGTAGTTACATGTAATATAATATTACTGAAAAGCACACTGTAACACAGCATAAAATATAACATAAAATAAAAACTAATTGCTTATGCTAGGAAACACTTTTTACCACTTACAATTGAATCAAAAACAGTAAAGACACCTATAACATATTTGAGTCTCATTGAAAATTTTCATCATAAAGTCCTTAAAAATGATTTATAAAATGATAAAATATGCAATCGTAGTGCTAAAACCTTTCTAAATGATAACTGTGTAGTTGCTGAAACCCTCGGGGTAATAACCCTATTGCCTCTAGATATCAAAACTCAATTATACATCCATATAAACAGCTCTCCATGCTCACACCCAAGTCTAGGAAAATAGTCCGTCGTATCCCCTTACCCATTTTGCAAATCCCATAAATCCCTTAATGTGAAATTTTCGATAACCCTCACAAAAAATCTTTCTCCCATCTTCCTCCATACACCCCTTTATTTCTACACTGTGTCCTATAAAAAGTTGCTGCCAATGCATTAATTCTTGCACGCACGTCCGCCTCCCTCATAGCCCACATCATGTATATATAATCCGTAATCATATACCCAATCGCATTCTCAACCTTTTATTCACCCCAGTTATATCTAAACTTAAAACTCTCAAAACCTGCAAACCCCCTCCCCCCACTAACCTTAAAAACCTTACCCATCCAAACCCTTATAAGTTCAATACAATCGCAAAAATATACCGTATGATAAATAGTCGCCAATCCTCCACAATCCTTGCATTCCCCATCCTCTCGTATTCTCTTATAGAATAAAACCATTCCTGACGGCAAGATTCCATGTAAAAATCTATACATAACTTCTCTGACTTTAGGTTTTAAAAACGCAATTTATTTAAACGCCCCCAAATATTATGCCAATCATACATCGGATAAACTCCTTCTACGGCCGCTACCAGAACCTTACCATCTACCCTATCAAGATTTCTCAATTTAATTTGTGAGTGAACCCTCACGTTTATGAAGACCCGTAACATTGCCCACCTATCATGAACTCCCCGACCCCCCCACCACCGTCGCATATCCTGATGTATCCTATGAAGACCGTCTTCTTTTCGCCCCCCCCCCTCCCGCTTATAACTATGTTTTAAATACATACTTATTATCCTCTTTTCGACATCTATAAGACCCAGCCCTCCACGGCCAACCGGGAGTGTGACAACCGCTCTACTTAACCATTCGCTCCCTGTTCCCCAAATGAATCTAAAAACACTTTTTTGTAACCTTTTTAATTCACAACGAAGTATCGGAACTATTACCGTAACATGCCATAGTTTACTATATAATAGCACATTCGTTGTTATCACCCTTTGTTGCAAACTTAAATTAGCAGCTCTTAACCCACTAAGACGCTTCAGAACACTATCAACGATACGCACGGAATTTATTTGTTGTGCTGACTTGATATCATTTACATAAACGATCCCACATATTTTTTATTTGGTCCACCCTTTCCCACCTTTCAGCTACCATTCCTTTCCTCACGTGACCCTTTTCCAAGATTCATATAATTTGTTTTTCCCCATGTTGATCGTCATGCCAGTAGCCTTTTAAAAAACTTTCACTAACTTTTCTACCCGAATCAAATACCATGTTTTCTCTCACCAAAATCGTCGTGTCGTCGACATAATCCAACAATGCCCGCTCCCCCACCTCTTACATTACCCATCCCCATTTGCTTCCAATAAAACCCTTATCCCTCTATAAAAGGGATCTTAAAAACAAGCAAAAAAAATTTGTGAAAGGGGACAACCTTGACGCAAACCCTTTCCCATCTGAATCCGATCTCCCAACTTCCCATTTACCTGCACACGCAAAGATGCCTCTTGATACATTAATTTGGCCCATGATGTAATTTCCGCCCCAAACCCCTGCCATCTCATTATCTTCCATAACGTCTCCCGTTCCACACTATCATATGCCGCCTCCCAATCTATAGCCAATACCCCCCCCCTCCCAATCTTACTCTTTCTTCAATAAAACTTCTAATCATACCGTGACCTTCATACATAAAACCTGCCCGGCACCCCATATTGTCCCTTGTCAATCACTTTGCCCAGGACTTTTTTTATTCTGTTGGCCAAGATCCTTCCAAAAATTTTATAGTCCCCACATAATAACGAGATTGCACGATAATCTTTAACCGTTAATGGCTCACCTTTAGGAACTAGGACGACCACAGCCAACCTTTGTTGTTCCCCTAAAACCCCATCCCACTTCATGATATTGAATAAACGTACCAAAAACCCCTTTAAAACGTTCCAATTTTGAATATAAAAGTCGCTGGGCAACTCATCTATTCCTGGCGCCTTACCCAATTGCGCCCCAGATAAAGCCTCCCAAGTCTCACACTCCGTTATCGGCCCTCCCAACATCAAACGATCATGCTCCGTCAGCTCACAACGCACAAACCTACCGATTGACTGCAATGCAATTTCACTTATTCCAACACTTTGCATTTTCAATTTAACCCAAGCATCAATATACCCACATCATACCCTCCGTTCGTCGTCAACCACCTGATTCACTCTATACCCCTGCATACCTACCTGGACATTCAACCCCATTAACTCCATTGCTTTGCGACGTCTGTGTTGATTCCTCAACACACACGCCGACGGCCGATCTCCCCACAAAACCTCTTCAATTCCACCCTTAAGCCTTTCCCCATCAAACCTTTCATTTTGTAAATTTCGTAGTTGCTCCTTAATTCGTTCAATTTCTGTAACAGGATAATTAGCATTCGCTTGTACATAACAGTCGCGCAACTGCCCCTCTAAATATCGTTGGAAACCATACTGTAACTGATTATATCTCACTCCCTGACTAATATAAAATTCCTTAATTCGCTTTTTGGCTATCATTTCCCTCCAATTAACCAAAGTCACATCTCCAGGTGCTTCAACCACAAGGCGTTCCCACATATGCCCAAAAGACAAACGACTTTCCTCTCTCTTCAATAACTTTACATTTAATTTCCAAAATGACGGACCCCTTCTAGGCACACCCTCAATATCTACATCCATTACAACTCCTCTATGATCCGAAAAAACCACATTATCACACTCCACTCTCCGCACTGTAACCGCACTAGACACGTACATTCTATCTAATCTCGCCGCTAATCTCGTCTAATGAAAGTATGCTCCCACATTGCCACCCCCTCCCCCCACACACATCCATTAAACCCACACTCGTCAATAAATCTCCCAGGAACCCCAAGCAACAACCCGCTCCTCGAGGCTCCACATCTTTTCGTCGTATTACACAATTCCAGCTCCCCCTATTATTGCTACATATTGGTAAACTACGTAGATGAATATACTAATACATCTTGTACAAAATGAGTTTTAAGTCGTACATCTCCCTCGGCCGGCCCATATACACCTACAAAACTTATATGTACTCTACCCCATAAACCATCCACCCTAATCACTCTCCCCCTCCCCCCTTTCACTATGGCGTACTACAAACAGGCTATTTTCCTTTACCAGAATGGCGAAAGCCTCCTTTTAACCTCGTCGCATATTCCCATATACACATTTGTAACCATCTAATTCTAAAATCATATCCAATTCTGTAATTGTGTTCTTGGATAAATACCACATCCACATCTAGACGCACCAAAAAATTCATTAAACCACTTTTTGCTTCCGCTCAGATCTCAAACCGTTAATATTTATTGTCAAAACCTTAAAGTCAATTAATGGGATTTCCTTTGGTTCTAGGTATAGACTTTTCACTTATACATTTTACACCTCTATCCCTCTCCCCTTTTTTGGGAATCACCTTGATAAACTCTTGTTTCGTGGATTCACTGTTCCCTTTCCTCTGTACATCCGCCCAAGACTTTTTCCCTGGCCTTTGGGCAGGAGTAAGCACGTCGTCTGAGTCTGGTGGGGTCGCAGTTCGCTTTCGCGTCCTACCCTCCACCTGCATTGGGATTTCTTTAGTACTATCATGATGCACCTCCACTTCTGCTATATTTACCATCATACCATGCGACACCCCAGACTCAATGCTTTCATCCGTCACCTCACCATGATGCTCAACCGATCCCAAATTTGCACCTGGTTCCTCCACACGGTTGACGATCGACTCGTGTAACAATACATCCAGTGCCTTCACTGAAGACGCCGCTACATCCTCGTCCCCCATAGTGGGCAGAGTCTCTTCAAATACTTTATTTATGTCCAGTGACGGTGATTCTTCTCGCTGTTTTGCATCCTCCAAAGCATTCTCCTGCGCTTTTTCTACCTCTTCACTCCAAGATGTCCGTTTTCGAGACGGGTGAGCATAAGACTGTTCTCGTCCCTCAACTTCCTCGACCTCTTCCGGTTGTTGCTGTTGCGATATTTGGAGATTCCCACGACGCTTACCACACTGTGCCGCTATGTGGTCATACGACCCACACAGCCGACCCCGTACGACGTTGCCCCGCATATGTTACATATACTTGAGTTCGAAAATGCTTGCAACATAATATAGGACGTAAAGGGATGGCGTAAGGTCATTTTGACTGAATATGTTCCCTCCAAACTTCCAGCATAAAGTCCAGCGGCCCCACCGACCTGCAGAGGCCATATGAACCGTACCATAATTACGTAGTTCATCTTTTATAACAAATTCATTCGCCTCAAAAGGCACATTCCTTATTTTAACCCCTGTGTAGTGTCGTGATACATCATGTAAGACGTACTGAAACAGCTGAATTGACGGCTATAATGGTCTCCTTGATACTTATCCACCACCGCTTCATAAACATTTGCTGACGTCATTTTAACGAAGATCCGTGTCGTCCCATTAAAATGCTACACCACATATCTCTTCATTTGCGATACCGTAGGTATCACGGATAATCGCCGGGAGTAACAAGTCCATCGTGGCTCCAGTGACAGCCCCACGGGTCAACTCAACGCAAAACAGTGTTGATGCGCCTGTAGTCTGCAGCGCCATGTTGGTAAATGAGCACGCACGTCCTCACTTCTCAATGGTTGTGACGAACTGACACAAGATATGTCCTTGGAGGGTAGTTTAGCCTACTCTTCCCTCTCAACTTTGGAGAGTTGATGTCATGCAGGGATTAACTGTGTTAGCTCAGTCCGCTCTCTCTGCCGACTCAGTGTGCATTGACTGAGCTAACCCGTCCAGTACTCCACCTTATTCTCACTTGGATAGAGAATTGTGTTGTAGAAACTCCTGAACCAGTTTGAGGTTTATTCTGAAGTGAAGTCTTCGGACAGTTACATATTGTTACCCTCAGTTTACGATGTGACGACCTGTGTCAAGCTTAGAACTTTGTGATATATTCCTTATGCCAGGGAGTTACTCAGTGAAAGTATTACTTCTCAATGTATGTACCTGCGTACAAGTAATGTCACTATTGAGGAAGCAGTAATATTCCTCTGATCATTAACAAGTGTACTGACGATATTGACAGAGGGGGTCTATGATGTACATTCTATTTAAGAGTTTTCTTGTGCGAATGAAAGTTTCTGACAGTGAAATTTAATAAATATTTGTGAATATTTAAAAAGTGTTTAAGCTTTTAAATAAAAAGAGACTAAGAAAAGACTGAGTAACTATTATTTGTGCCTTACATTTCTAAGTTTGGAAGTATCTTCTAATTTGTATTGTTACGGTGTGCACTAACCTGGCTAAAGATTAAGATTCAAACCGTAACAAGTGGGGGCCTGTCCAGGATCTTTGAACTTCTTGACCTTGGTTCGTGACATATCACAGTTGGTGAAGAACTTGACTCCAGATACGCTGAAGACTTTACCACTACAACAATGCTGGCAAGTGGCTAGAAATTTGGGAGTTTCTTATAACAATCGTTATACAACGAGTACCGTCCATCCTATAATACAGAACATATTGTTTTGTCAGGCCTCTGACACTGTTCCAATGTTGGAATCGCATGGCAAGACACCCTCGGAGGAATCTTTGTCCCTAGGAGTAGCTCATTTGGTCGCTTCATTTGAAGGCCTCACTTTGGGAGCAGAGGCTATGTCTCGAGACAACGTGCCACCTGATTCGTGTAATGAGAGCCCATTAGCCAGCCCTGGTCATGTGAGGACGACCGGAGATAGAGCTCGTCCCAAGCTTCGCCTAGAGGGACACACTCCTCCCACTCCTATCACACTCGAACACTTTCAACGTCTGGAATATCTTATGAAGTTGCAAACAGAGCAACTGGAATCCCAGCGCCTGCTGTATAAAGAAGAGTTCAAGAGGGAAAACATCCGATTCGAGAGGCAAAAAGAGAAGGAAAAGAGTAAGTCGTCTGCTACTCCAACCTTGACCTTTGACCTGCACAGGGCTGCCTCATTAGTTCCCAGGTTTTGTGAAACAGACTTGGACACTTCGACACATTTGAGAATCAGTCACTAGGGATGAGATGGCCTCGTGAACATTGGGCTACCTTACTTCACACCACACTTAAGGGTAAGGCTGTCATGTACTGCAGCTCTCCCGTATGACAAGTATGCAGATTACGAGGCAGTTAAGAAAATCATTTTAAAGGAGTATGACTTACTTCCTGTAAGTTATCAGCGCACCTTCCTCTCTCTACGAAGACTCCCCGGCCAAACCTGGGTAGAATTTGCCTGGCAAAAGAAGGTGGCTCTAGAGCGATGGCTGAGGTCATCTGGGTGTGATACTATTGAGCGTCTGATACAGTTGATCTTACAAGAAGAATTTCAGAACTCTCTGACGGGCGATGTACGCTCCATTGTCATCGAACACCAGACTGCAGATGTGTTGGCCTCTGCTTCTCTAGCTGATCACTTCGAGATAACCTCTCAATTGACAAAGGAAAAAGGGTCTAGAGAGAAAGCCAGGTTATGTTCTTCTAAGAGTCAGCTCTTCTCTCCTAGGAAAACGGATCAGCAGACCTCTCCTTCTCATTCAGCAAAAGCCTACTCGAGTGTCGTCCATGGTAATGGTAAAGGAAGACCATCTTATGAGATGGATACATCAAGAAGAGGCCCAACTTGCTCTTATTGCCAGAAACCAGGCCATTGGAGGTGCTCATGTTTCCAATTGAATCGAGACCGTAGGCGGTCAGGTTCGAAAACATTGCCTGTACAGATGATGTCTTCCTCAAAATCGAAGTGCCTAATTCCCTTCGAGTTGTTCGCAGACAAAGTTTCGGAAGCCATGTTGCCTTACTTCTTTAAGGGTAAGGCTGGAATTACACAGGACCAAATGGTGGACATAGTATCCTATCGGGATACGGGAAGCTACCTGACCTTACTGAGAAAAGAAGTACTTCCTCTAAATGATGACACCTATATTAACCTGGATGTTCTGCTAGAAGGATACGGTGGCGCCATCACGAGAGTACCCCTTCATAAGGTGTATGTGAACATAGATTCATATCAAGGTGAAGCTGTTGCGGGCCTTTCTGATACTGATTTTCCCATTAAGAGTGTGGATCTATTGGTGGGTAATGAGTTAGGAAGAGGAGGAATTTGCCGAGAACCTTGTGTTATAGAGAAGTTCTCTGGAGAGAATTACGCCATTGAAGGGTGTAAGGAAGATCTTCGTCTATTCCCTCTTACAGCTATAACAAGGGCTATGGGTAAAAATTTGAAACCACTGCCTACTCCTGATGAACCCTCAGATTGGGGTTTGGATGCTCTGTTCAGTGCCGATGATCAACCCAAAGTCGAAAATCAGCCTCCAAAATCCCAAGTGGTAGATTTTTCCCCATTACAGAGTAACGACTTTAATCGGGAAAATTTAGTGAAAGAACAGCTTGAAGACCCGTCGTTGAAACAGGCAAGTGATCAAGCGCTTACTGAGATGGAAGCTGCGGGTAAGGAAGAATGTTTTTATTACTCTGACGGTATCCTGATGAAGAAATTTCCGTCGACTTCAGTTAATTCATGTCTCAAGCCAAAACAGCTTTTGGTTTTACCTGTCAGATTTCGGGAGTTAGTGTTGGAAGTGGCACATTCTAGCCACATGGGCGGACATTTGGGAATAAGAAATACTGTAGGAAAATTAGCCCGATATTTCTTCTGGCCCAAGATGAAGGATCCCATGACTGAGTACTTGAGAAACTGCTATTTGCCAGCTCATTGGAAAGCCTGCACAAAAACCTCCTCCTGCGCCCCTCTTACCTATTGCCGTAGAAGGCGAACCCTTCTCTTGGCCCGTAGTAGACTGTGTGGGACCTCTCCCAAAAACTAGGCTTGGCAACCATCTTCTTACTATAATGGATACGACTACTCGGTATCCTGAGGCTGTGCCCCTATGCAAGATTAGTGCTAAGGCTATTGTGAGAGTTCTATTTAGATTCTTCGTACAGTTCGGATTCCCTAAGGAGATTCAATCTGACAGAGGGACGAATTTCACATCAAAGATTTTCCGTGAAGCTATGTCCAGGGTCGGAGTTAAACCCATTGTTTCAACAGCATATAGACCCCAAACCCAGGATGTCATTGAGGGGTTTCACCAAACCCTTAAGATCATGGTGAGGGCATACTGTGAGCAGTTCTCAAAAGACTGGGATGAAGGTATTCCTTTCCTCCTTAGGATATAGTCCTTTTGAGCTTATTTATGGCCATGCAGTCAGAGGACCATTAGTAATGCTAAAGGACGTATGGTCTGGGAAAGTGGAGCCTTCTTTATGTTTGTCTCCCACGGCCATGCAAGAACACTTGGTTTTTACTCGGCAATTGGCAGCTGACAACTTCAGACAAGCTCAAAACCATATGAAACAACGTTATGACAAGACTGCTGTTGAGAGTTCATTAAATGTGGGAGACAAAGTGTTAGCTTTAAAGCCGGTGCCAGGCCATACCTTGCAACCCAAGTATGAGGGTACAATGGAGGTGATAAAGAAGTTGAGTAAGGTAAATTATGTGGTAAGAACACCAGGAAGAAGAAAGTCTACTCGAACTTACCATATAAATCAGCTAAAGAAATACTACGAAGGGCTTGTCCCTGTGGCTGCGGTGAGGACACAAGAAGGTGACCCAAGTAAAGAAGATTGTTCACGTGGAGTAGAGATAAGACTGAAAAACTCGGAAATAATGGAAACCTTACATAATTATCTCGGTAACTTAGAAAAGGAAAGAGCAAGTGAAATCCGAGACTTGGTTTACACCTATAGAAGTCTCTTTGGAGATATCCCCAGACAGTGCACCATGGGGATCCATGATGTGGATGTGCAAGGAGCTGCTCCGGTTAAACAAGCTCTGTATAGTCAGCCCAGTAAAGAATAAAGTTCTGAGGGAGGAAATAAGTTTCCTGTTGAATCATGGTTTGATTGAACATAGCAAGAGCCCTTGGGCTTCACCGTGTGTCCTTGTACCCAAGTCGGACGGTTCATTTAGAATGTGTACCGACTATCGAAGAATAAATTCCCTAACGGTGCCTGATGGATTCCCCCTTCCTAGGGTTGACGACCTAATAGACAGCATCTCCAGTGCTAAGTATGTCAGTCGTTTGGACCTCCTGCGTGGTTATTATCAGGAGCCGTTATCGCCACGAGCGCAGATTTCTTCTTTCACCGTGCCTGGAGGCTGTTTAACTACAGGGTGATGCCCTTCGGGCTCTACAACGCAGCCTCGACCTTCCAGAGGCTTATGAATCAGCTGACGTATGAGTTGGAAAGAACGGAAGCCTACCTAGATGATCTCGTAGTATTCAGCGATGACTGGCCTCAACACCTGATTCGGCTGGAAGCGCTCTTGAAAAGGCTGGATGAACACAATTTTACCGTCAACCTTGCCAAGTGTGAGTTTGGTCAGGCCCAGATCAAATATCTCGGATTTAACCCTTTGACTGTTTCCGACGTATAAATACGTCTTACAAGCCAATGTTTCTGACGTATTTATACGCACAAATTCTAGCGGCTTCAAATCGCGCGCCAAAGGCCTGGTAGGCCTACACGGGAGAGAATGGGTCTCAGTGGTCGGTGTGCACCCTGTGAAAAAAATCTGGGACCTAGCGGTGCATTGTGGGAACGCCATGTTGTCAGTCCATTTTCACCATGCCTCTCGGTAAGAAGTTCCTCACTCCTCGGCGGATTGGAGGTCTTTTGTTCCCAAGTGATAGCTCTAACAGCGATGAAAATGTCAGTGACAGTGAATTCAAGGGTTTTCAAGTGAGTGTTACCGAAAAAAGTGCCCAGGATAACGTAAATAGTGGACGAAAACCCAGATGACCCACAACCTTCGACCTCTGGTGCTGTGCCGGCTTGTTCACATTCACCTTCGCCTGTACCAGGACGAAAGAGGAAACTATTTGGTCGTGTACAACACCCTGATGATAGCAGTGATAGTGATAGTGATAGTGATAGTGATTTCAAGGTCATTGAAAGCAGTTCTAGTGACAGTGAGAGTGAATATTCCCCAGTGAAGCGCCAGTATGTACGACGTAGCATGCGGTCTGGTAGTGTTTCATATGGAACATTAAAATGGTATAAAATACCGACAGGTTGTTAGGTAAGACACATATGCAACAGTTAGGTATCTTTATTGTGAAACGTTTCGCCTACACAGTAGGCTTCTTCAGTCAAGTACAGAAAGGTTGATAGAAGCAGAAGATACTTGAAGACGATGTAATCAGTCCATCACCCTTAAAGTTTTGAGGTGGTCAGTCCCTCAGTCTGGAGAAGAGCATTGTTCCATAGTATGAAACAATATGGGGAAGAAGTGACAGGATGGAGCTTTTATAGCGCCAAGAGGTGAGACGTAGCCACTAGGAGAGGTAAAGAACTCAGATGTGAAAGGTCAGGTCCCTCTCAAATCCAGCCCCTCTCACTAGTGGAAGTTGTCGAAGTTGATTGCAGGTCTGTACCAAGATACCCTTGTGTTGCAGTGTCTGACAGATTGAACATTAAAATGGTATAAAATACCGACAGGTTGTTAGGTAAGACACATATGCAACAGTTAGGTATCTTTATTGTGAAACGTTTCGCCTACACAGTAGGCTTCTTCAGTCAAGTACAGAAAGGTTGATAGAAGCAGAAGATACTTGAAGACGATGTAATCAGTCCATCACCCTTAAAGTTTTGAGGTGGTCAGTCCCTCAGTCTGGAGAAGAGCATTGTTCCATAGTATGAAACAATATGGGGAAGAAGTGACAGGATGGAGCTTTTATAGCGCCAAGAGGTGAGACGTAGGCCACTAGGAGAGGTAAAGAACTCAGATGTTGAAAGGTCAGGTCCCTCTCAAATCCAGCCCCTCTCACTAGTGGAAGTTGTCGAAGTTGATTGCAGGTCTGTACCAAGATACCCTTGTGTTGCAGTGTCTGACAGATTGAACATTAAAATGGTATAAAATACCGACAGGTTGTTAGGTAAGACACATATGCAACATTTAGGTATCTTTATTGTGAAACGTTTCGCCTACACAGTAGGCTTCTTCAGTCAAGTACAGAAAGGTTGATAGAAGCAGAAGATACTTGAAGACGATGTAATCAGTCCATCACCCTTAAAGTTTTGAGGTGGGGCTGGATTTGAGAGGGACCTGACCTTTCAACATCTGAGTTCTTAACTCTCCTAGTGGCCTACGTCTCACCTCTTGGCGCTATAAAAGCTCCATCCTGTCACTTCTTCTCCATATTGTTTCATACTATGGAACAATGCTCTTCTCCAGACTGAGGGACTGACCACCTCAAAACTTTAAGGGTGATGGACTGATTACATCGTCTTCAAGTATCTTCTGCTTCTATCAACTTTTCTGTACTTGACTGAAGAAGCCTACTGTGTAGGCGAAACGTTTCACAAAAAAGATACCTAACTGTTGCATATGTGTCTTACCTAACAACCTGTCGGTATTTTATACCATTTTAATGTTCAATCTGTCAGACACTGCAACACAAGGGTATCTTGGTACAGACCTGCAATCAACTTCGACAACTTCCACTAGTGAGAGGGGCTGGATTTGAGAGGGACCTGCCCCTTTCAACATCTGAGTTCTTTACCTCTCTAGTGGCCTACGTCTCACCTCTTGGCGCTATAAAAGCTCCATCCTGTCACTTCTTCCCCATATTGTTTCATACTATGGAACAATGCTCTTCTCCAGACTGAGGACTGACCACCTCAAAATTTTAAAGGGTGATGGACTGATTACATCGTCTTCAGTATCTTCTGCTTCTATCAGCCTTTGTACTTGACTGAAGAAGCCTACTGTGTAGGCGAAACGTTTCACAATAAAGATACCTAACTGTTGCATATGTGTCTTACCTAACAACAGTGTTTTCATATGTTGTTCCAAGGGGAAGGAGAAACTCTGGGAGCACATCCCGTGGCCCAACACCACGACCTGATAGTGAAGATGACGATATTGTAACGATGGGTATGAATGGTGACAGTGAGGGAGGAGGCAGTGGGGGGTGATAGTGAGGGTGGCACGGCCCATGTGGCACCATCACCGGGCCACGCTACTAGCCACGCGGCTGACTCAGCAGAACAACCACCTCACCCTACCCACACTGCCACAACCTGCACCACCACAACCTGCACAGCCACAACCACGGTACAATATCCAGACCCCACCAGCGGAACCGCATTGGGGTTGGCAGGCGGTGGCGAGTTTGGGTTTCCCCGTCCCCATGACTTTGATGAAACACAAAGTGGAATAAAGCCATCTTTTCCACTTGGGAACAATGCCAGTGAACTGGACTGCTTTGATTTATTCTTCGATGAACCCCTGATGGACATATTTCAGGGAAACCAACACATATGGGGGAATACACCATGGCAAATACAATTCTCTTCACAAAATCGGGGGCTACCAATGGAAGTGAGACAACTGTGGCAGAGATGGTACCTGTTTTTTTGCCACAATAATGCTTATGCCACATGTGTATAAGCACACTGTCACCACATACTGGACAAACAGATCGCCTGATTTCAACTCCAGGTTTTAGTGACATTATAGGTGTCAATCGTTTCCTGATACTGTTGCGTATGTTACACTTTTTCAGACAAAACCAGGCCTGACAGAAGCGACAGGTTATATAAGATAAGAAATGTGTTTATGTACCTGAAACAAAAGTGCTGCATGTATTTTTATCCCTTCAGGAAGCTTGTTATTGATGAGTCCTGATTTTATTCAAAAGGGAAAACTCTCATTCAAACAATATATACCAAGCAAGAGGAAACGCTTTGGGATAAAAACTATTTGTACTGTTTTGATTGCAGAAGTGGTCTTGTTTTAGATATTATTGTGTACACAAGGGAGTAATACTTTGAGAGATACCATGAAGTTATTGGGTATCTCTGGTGATGTGGTTCGAACAATGATGGAACCATATCTTGTATGGGGCATATGTTATTTACTGATAACTGGTACACAAGCCCCCTTTCTCAGTGATTTCTTGCGAGTGAACTTGACCCGACGTGTGTGGCACGTGCGTGGTAATCGCAAACATATGCCAAGGTCGACGCTGGCACTCGCAGAAGGGGAGGTGCAAGCCTTTGCTGCCAATGACATCATGGCATTTCGGTGGGATGACAAACGTGATGTCACATTGTTGACATCAGTTCACACAAACGAAATGGTACCAGTGGCAGGGACAACAGAGAGAGACCAATGAACCCATTCTAAAGCCTGCAGCTGTCATGGACTACAACCTCAATATGCGCTTAGTGGACAAATGTGACATGCAGATTGGGTTTGCAGACTGTGTACGCAAGAGTTATAAGTGGTATATCAAACTTTTTTTCCATCTTGTTGATATCTCTATGCTAAATGCTTATAACATATACAAGTTGAAGACCAACAAAACACCAAAATATGGTGAATTTTGCCTGTCAGTAATCAGACAAATAATTGCAAAGTACAAAGGAGCAACTCCTGCAATAGACCAGCGCCCACAGACGTCATCTCGTTTGAGGCCTGGTGATCACTACCCCATACAACTGCCTCCTACTACTGCCAAGAAAAATGCTCAGAAGAGGTGTTATGTATGTATGCATACCACAAAACGCCCACAAACACGCAGAGACACTCGTTTTATGTGTGAGGAGTGTGAAGTGCCCCTCTGCATATACCCATGTTTAAAAGAGTTCCACAAACTGCAGCAGTTCTAGGAACGTGCTTAGTGACTGTACATATGTATATATATTATGGAACAATAGTAATAAACATTGTTTTGTATTGTTTGTTTGTGTAAACAAAGTGTATACACCAAACTAATAGTGATAAAGTTTGTTCTGTTTTTTGTGTTGTAAATAATGAGTGTATATTTGAACAATGCACCTTACATTGGCTCACAGGCCACATAAGTACCTGGAAAAGAAAAATATTGAAAAATGCAAGAAACCTTTGAATTAGAGTAAATAAAAGAATACCGGTGGCGGCAGTCGCCGCTGTTGCCATACGGGACGTCGATTCTGCAAACTTTGCGGCTCTAAAATCTCGGTAAGTACTGATGGCAAAAATATTTTTTTTTGGCTTAAAACACTAGTAAAAAATTTTTCCTAACATTTTCATAAGAAAAAAATATTTTTTTTTTTTCGAAAATTTGGCGACATAGAATGACAGTTTCGAGAAAGGGCCCTGAAACATCAAAGGGTTAATATAGGACAAGGCACGGTTTTCCCCCGTCAATGCGAAGATTCTTTATATTATGGATTTTTCCTGCTCCGCAAGACGAGAAAGGTGTAGAGAGGTTCCTAGGGGTGGCCGGTTACTACCCCCGGGTTTTGCCCTAATTTTTCGCAAGTGGCAGCGCCCCTGTTTTGAACTTACAAGTTCTAAAGTTCCTTTTAAATGGACGGCTACAATGAGTTACCTTTACTCGTCTAAAGCGTCTACTTGGTTCCTCTCCAGTTCTACAGAGTCCGGTGTTCGACGCTCCTTTACTTTAAAAGTGGATGCCAGCGAGTATGCAGTGGGTGCTGTTCTTCTACAACCTTCCTCCTCTTCTGATCTTTTACCCCCAGTCTGTTATTTTTCTGCAAAATTGAAACCCCATCAATTAAGTTATGCAACCGTTGAAAAGAGGCACTAGCACTGGTCTTACCCTTGGAATACTTGAGGTCTATGTCGGGACTACCCCTCATTAAATTAGAGTAAAAACAGATCATAACCCCTTTAAAACCTTTTTAAACCCATAAAGGCTAAGAATGCTAGAATACAAAGATGGTCCCTTAGGATACAACCTTTCTCTATAAGTATTAACCACATTAAGGAGCTGATAAAAATGATTGCTGACGCTCTGTCCCGTCCTTAAGACCCTGTTATTAAATTTGAGTTTACAAAAGGGGGGATTTATGGTACATTTTTATAGAGATGTATTTGTTTAATGCATTTTCTTAATACATTTGTTTTCTTAGAGTTATCTGATTTTTGTAACCACTGAGGGAACCTGTCACGTAAGCCACCATAAAGGTATCCAGAACTTGTTTTTTTGCGGTGGCAGTCTCCTGTTGTCTTACCCTGACTTCTCCTCTTTACCAGAAGCTCTGGTTACGTGGTGTCTACACATACGTGGGTTTTGGGGACAAAAGACTTTTAATTTTCTTATTGAGAAGCAACATTTGTCTCAGGGTCTTTGTCAGAGGAATGAAATGTATTCTGGTTTATATTCTATTTTTGAAATCCTCTTTTACGGCGAAGTTTAGTCGTCGAAAGGTTGGGGGTGTTATGACCAAGGTCATAATGAAAATTAATTTATATGTATTACCACTTAATATTATACTCGGGGTTTCTTTAATATTAGCTAAATTAAAAGTTTCCCCACTAGTTTATAATATTATCTGAATTGGGAAAATATACCCGGGTATGAGTGTATATATAATATATTTATGTATTTTGAGAATGTGTTGGGTAGTAGGTAACAGCTGGCTAAGAGTTGAAACAAGGTATGTCCTTGGAGGGTATTTAGCCTACTCTTTCCTTTCCCCTTTGGAGAGTTGATGCCATGCAGGGATTAACTGTGTTAGTTCATTTCGCTCTCTCTGCCGACTCAGTGTGCATTGACTGAGCTACCCGTCCAGTACCTCACCTTATTCTCACTTGGATAGAGAATTGTGTTGTAAAAACCCTGAACCAGCTTGAGGTTTTTTCTGAAGAGAAGTCTGCGAACATTTAAATATATTATTCCCCTCAGTTTACGATGTGACGACCTGTGTCAAGCTTAGAACTTTGTGATATTTTCCCTTTTATGCCAGGGATTTACTCAGTGAAAGTGTTACTTCTCAATGTATGACCTGGTACAAGTAATGTCACTATTGGGGAAGCAGTAATATTCCTCTGATCTTAACAAGTGTAGTGACGATATTGACAGAGGGGGTCTATGATGTACATTCTTTTCAAGAGTTTTTTTTGTGCGAATGAAAGTTTCTGACAGTGATATTTAATAAATATTTGTGAATATTTAAAAGTATTTAAGCTTTTAAATAAAAAAGGACTAAGAGAAGACTGAGTAACTATTATTTGTGCCTTACATTTCTAAGTTGGAAGTATCTTCTCATTCATGAAGTGTATTGTTACGGAGTGTACAAACCCTGGCTAAAGATTAAGAAATTTGAACCGTAACAGTAAGGTATCTATGGATTGGCAGAGAGCCAAAATAGCTCCTTCGTATAAAGGCAAAGGGGACAAAAGAGAATGCTAAAATTATAGGGGAATAAATCTGTTTTAGTATACCTGGTAAAGTGTATGGAATTTATTATTGAAAGAATTAGTAAAGACGGAGAGTAGGATAGCAGAAGAACGAGGAGGCTTTAGGAAAGGGGGAAAGGGGTGAGTAGACGAAGTGTTTACAGTAAAACAAATAAGTGAACAGCATTTAGATAAGGGTAAAGAGGTTTTTTGTGGCATTTATGGATTTGGAAAAACGCGATGACAGGGGGGATAGGGGGGCAATGTGGGAGATATTGCAGATGTATGGTATAGGAGGTGGTTACTGAAAGGAGTGAAGAGTTTTTACGAGGATAGTGAGGGTCAAGTTAGTGTACGTAGAGAGAGGGAGATTATCCCAGTAAAGTAGGACTTAGACAAGGGTGTGTGATGTCACCGTGGTTGTTCAATATATTTAGAGATGGGGTTGTAAGAGAATGAATGCGAGGGTCTTGGCAAGAGGTGTGGAGTTAAAAGATAAACAACCAGTGTGGTTGTCACAGTTGCTCTTTGCTGATGACACTGTTTTTTTTCAAATTCTAAAAGGAAGTTGCAGGGTTGATGGAAAAATTTTTGGTGGGTATGTGAAAAAAAAAATTTAAAAAATGAGTGTATGAAAGAAAAATGATGAGAGTAACGAAAAGATTAGGTGGCGAAAATTGGATTTCAGATTAAGGGAGAGAGTAGGAGGAGGTGAAAGAAATTTCCCATATTTAGGGTGGAGTATCAGCGATGGATCTTGAAGGGTAAGGTAATCACAGAAAAGAGACGGGAAAAGGGTACGTGGTGCACTTGGGGGGCGTGGGAAAAAAAAACTTTATCCTAAAGCAAAGAGGGAATGTAAAAAGTATAGTTATACAAACGCTCTTTTATGGGGGTAAAGCGGGGGAGAAAAGTTGAACAAAGGTGGGGGCAGTGTCATGTCATGTTCAGGGAAAGTGTATGGAAATATTGCAGAGAAAACTTTGTTTGGAAATGGGGGTGTGGGTTACCAAAACTTTATCCAGAGAGTAGGGGGGATTGTTGAGGTGGTTTGGACATGTGGGAATGGAACAAAACAGAAAACTTCGAGTGTTTATAAACTGAGTGGAGGAAGGCAGGAAAAGGGGTCGGTTTACGAAAAATTGGAGGAAGGGAGTAAGAGGTTTAGTGTGCGAGGGGCTTGGACTTCCAGCAAGCATGTGTGAGCTTATTTGAAAAGTGAATGGAGACAAATGGTTTTTAATACTTACGTGCTGTTGGAGTGTGAGCAAAGTAACATTAATGAAGGATTCAGGAAAACCGGCAGGCCGGACTTGAGTCCTGGAGATGGGAAGTACAGTGGCTACACTCTGAGGGAGGGTGTTGATGTTGCAATTTTATAACTGTAGTGTAAAGCACCCTTCTGGCAAGACAGTGATGGAGTAATGATGGTAAAAGTTGTTCTTTTTCGGGCTACCCTGCCTTGGGGGAATCGGCCAGTGTGTTAATAAAAAAATGTATTTTTTATATCACACTGGCCGATTCCCACCAAGGCAGGGTGGCCCGAAAAAGAACAACTTTCACCATCATTCACTCCATCACTGTCTTGCCAGAAGGGTGCTTTACACTACAGTTTTTAAACTGCAACATTAACACCCCTCCCTCAGAGTGCAGCCACTGTACTTCCCATCTCCAGGACTCAAGTCCGGCCTGCCGGTTTTCCTGAATCCCTTCATTAATGTTACTTGCTCACACTCCAACAGCACGTCAAGTATTAAAAACCATTTGTCTCCATTCACTATCAAATAAGCTCACACATGCTTGCTGGAAGTCCAAGCCCCTCGCACCACAAAACATCCTTTACCCCTCCCTCCAACTTTTCCTAGGCCGCCACCTACCCCGCCTTCCTTCCACTACAGACTGATACACTCTTGAAGTCATTCTGTTTCGCTCCATTCTCTCTACATGTCCGAACCACCTCAACAACCCTTCCTCAGCCCTCTGGACAAGTTTTGGTAATCCCACACCTCCTCCTAACTTCCAAACTACGAATTCTCTGCATTACATTCACACCACACATTGCTCTCAGACATGACATCTCCACTGCCTCCAGCCTTCTCCTCGCTGCAACATTCATCACCCATGCTTCACACCCATAATAGAAGCGTTGGTAAAACTATACTCTCGTACATTACTCTTTTTGCCTCCAAGGACAAAGTTCTTCGTCCTCCACAGACTCCTAATGCACCACTCACCCTTTTCCCCTCATCAATTCTATGATTCACCTCATCTTTCATAGACCCGTCCGCTGACACGTCCACTCCCAGATATCTGAATACATTCACCTCCTCCATACTCTCTCCCTCCAATCTGATATCCAATCTTTCATCATCTAATCTTTTTGTTATCCTCATAACCTTACTCTTTCCTGTATTCACTTTCAATTTTCTTCTTTTGCACACCCTACCAAATTCATCCACCAATCTCTGCAACTTCTCCTCAGAATCTCCCAAGAGCACAGTGTCATCAGCAAAGAGCAACTGTGACAACCCCACTTGTGTGATTCTTTCTTTTAAACTCCACGCCTCTTGCCAAGACCCCGCATTTACTACTCCTACAACCCCCTCTATAAATATATTAAACAACCACGGTGACATCACACATCCTTCTAACTCCTACTTTTACTGGGAAATAATTTCCCTCTTTCCTACGTACTCTAACTTTAGCCTCACATCCTCGTAAAAACTCTTTACTGCTTTCAGTAACCTACCTCCTACACCATACACCTGCAACATCTGCCACATTGCCCCCCTTATCCACCCTGTCATACGCCTTTCCCAAATCCATAAATGCCACAAAGACTTGGGCCTTAAACTAAATACTGTTCAAATTACATATTTCACTGTAAACACCTGTCAACCACCCCTACCTTTCCTAAGCCTCCTGTTCATCTGCATCTATTCTCCGTTTACTCTTAATTCTTTCAATAACTAACCAAACACTTTACAGGGAAAACTCAGCAGGGCTTATCCCCCTATAATTTTTGCACTCTTTTTATCCCTTTGCATTATACAAAGGAACATGCATGTCACTGGCAATCCAGGTCTTTTCCCTTTTTCATAAATTTATTAAATTTAAATTTTCACCAACCCCTCCAAAACTACATCCCCACCTGCTTTTAACATTTCTATCTTTATCCATCAATCCCGGCTGCCTTACCCCTTTCATTTTACCTACTGCCTCACAAACTTCCCCACACTCACAACTGGCTCTTCCTCACTCCTACAAGTGTTGTTCCTCCTTGCCCTATACACGAAATCACAGCTTCCCTATCTTCATCAACATTTAACAATTCCTCAAAATATTCCCTCCATCTTCCCAATACCTCTAACTTTTCCATTTAATAACTCTCCTCTCCTATTTTTAACTGACAAATCCATTTGTTCTCTAAGGCTTTCTTAACTTGTTAATCTCACTCCAAAACTTTTTCTTATTTTCAACAAAATTTGTTGATAACATCTCACCCACTCTCTCATTTGCTCTCTTTTTACACTGCTTCCCACCACTCTCTTAACCTCTTTTTTTCTCCATATACTCTTCCCTCCTTGCATCACTTCTACTTTGTAAAAAATTCTCATAAGCTAACTTTTTCTCCCTTACTACTCTCTTCACTCATCATTCCACCAATCGCTCCTCTTCCCTCCCGCACCCACTTTCCTGAACCACAAACTTCTGCTGAACACCTAACACTACATTTTTAAACCTACCCCATACCTCTTTTGACCCCATTGTCTATGCTCTCATTAGCCCATCTATCCTCCAATAGCTGTTTATATCTTACCCTAACTGCCTCCTCTTTTAGTTTATAAACCTTCACCTCTCTCTTCCCTGATGCTTCTATTCTCCTTGTATCCCATCTCCTTTTACTGTGTAGCACAACTAGAAAGTGATCGATATATTTGTGGCCCTCTATAAACATGACATCCGAAGTCTACTCAACAGTCTTTTAATCTACCAATACATAATCCAACAAACTACTGTCTTTCGCCCCACATCATATCTTTTATACTTATTTATCCTCTTTTTCTTAAAATATGTATTACCTATAACTAAACCCCTTTCTATACAAAGTTCAATCAAAGGGCTCCCATTATCATTTACACCTGGCACCCCAAACTTACCTACCACACCCTCTCTAAAAGTTTCTCCTACTTTAGCATTCAGATCCCCTACCACAATTACTCACTTGGGTTCAAAGGCTCCTATACATTCACTTAACATCTCCCAAAATCTCTGTCTCTCCTCTGCATTCCTCTCTTCTCCAGGTGCATACACGCTTATTATGACCCACTTCTCGCATCCAACCTTTACTTTAATCCACATAATTCTTGAATTTACACAATGTATATCAAATAATATTCTGCAAACCTACGGGGATCGATTTCACTACTGCACTATGCTTCACATGTTCAGTGTCCAGACACTGAGCACAGTGACTAAAGCTATCCTCGTTATGGGGAATAGAAATATCCCTAGTTCGATTAATATTGTTAGAATTATTTTGGTTGAGTGGTTAGTGCACTGACCTGTGAGTTGTAGAATTCACTTGCCATGGGCTGAAGCACCACCTATTTCGTGGATTTAATTATATACTTATAGTGTAATTTAACAGATGCACTAAACAAGCTCATTTCAAACACACACACACACACACACACACACACACACACACTCACACTCGTGAAATAACAAACTTTAACTTTACACGAGTAATGGTCAGTTCCTTTAAATAACATTAACTCACGAGTACTTACCTCGTTGAACAATTGATCAATCACCATAACATCGAACTCCTTCCTTCTTTTATAAAGGTCCTTCACCACGGGGACTTTGTACAACTCCCTAGCAACAGCTGGCAGAAGAGTCTCTAACATTAACAAGGCTCTACTGTGGTTCTTCCTGTTGTCGAAAACGTTAATATTTTCCTCCCTGTAGTATGGAAGGTCGTGAGGAATATCTTCAATGTTAGGATGTTTGGACGACTTCGGTTGGTTGGTCAACATCACTATCTGAAAATTTTAGTTAAGCTGTATGACAAGGTAAGGTTGAGGGAACTTGACGAAACCCACAACAAAATCTGAATTAAAATCATCATTGAAAATATTTAACAGAATTTCTTTTTTTTATAAAGCAATCTTTTATTTTTTTGTTACTGTTTGTTTATTACCCAAACAATATTTAAGATATATTTTCTCAGTTATACTCGGCTTATAAATTATTTATCGATGTATTACTCATGAATTTATTTAGGCTAATTCGGAAATACAATCATAAAACATTTTGGCATTACCTTGTGCCCACGGTCGGCCAGAGCCTCAGCGAGAGGAGTGAAGACATTCCTGTGACTCCTGGAGGAGACTGGGAGGAGCATGAGGATCTTATAGGACCTCTCAGGTGGAGACAACTTCCCCATGATGCTTCCCACTAGCATCACCACCAGTACACACATCGTTGTTGACTTCATCTGCAGACAACATTAATTACTGTTTTAACATGTAGTACATTTCAGCATTGTACTAAATGAAGAATCACTATGCAGGCAAAGTTTTAAGTAATGATTATTTCATTGATAATGAGCAAGTTGGTCCATTTCTGGGAGGAGAGAGAGAAGCTAAGATCAAGAAAGATCTATAACTTTGAGAGTTTATATATTCTTACTGATGTGTGATAAGGTCAACATTATTTTTAATATGTACATCCGAGAACCTACCTGGGAGTTAAAAGTTCAATATGTACATCCGAAACCTACCGGGGATTTTAAAAGTTCAATATGTACATCCGAGAACCTACCTGGGAGTTAAAAGTTCAATATGTACATCCGAGAACCAACCTGGGAGTTAAAAGTTTAATATGTACATCCGAGAACCTACCTGGGAGTTAAAAGTTCAATATGTACATCCGAGAACCTACCTGGGAGTTAAAAAGTTTAATCAACCACTTAGTTTATATGCTGCCGAATCAACTGTACTTATAATAAGAAGAAATTAGATTTATCCCTTCACGAGAGATGCAAATATCTAATATTACAAAATTACATTTTCATTGGGAAAAAAGACCTTTTTGATAGAACTATAATTACGTTTATTTCCCTTCAACAAAAGGATAACAGAATTCATTAAGTAATTACGAACAGATATAAATAACCTAAATGGTTCGTTAAACGAATACAACTCAATACAAAATCTGCTGTTAGCTCAAGTAATTAACAAGGTTAACGTACGCTTTTTTTTTTTTTTTTTTTTAACCAAACCTAACTTAGAAACTTCACCTAAATAATGAAATTTGTTTTCCAAAACTCTCTTCAAATTTACTTAATGTTACTTCTCATTTAAAACTTCCATTTTTTCCTGAAGGCAAAAATCAATAATTTATAGCTCTAATAAGATTATTATTCTTAATGGATATTTAGCCTAGTATTTAAATCAGTTTATTTTTCTTCTGTCAGACAACATTAGAAGACAATCATGTATAATTAAACCAATAATGCATATAAAGATTTAATTTTTATTATAGTCACATGCAGAAGCTGCTTCATGGTCACCATTATGATTGTTTATACCCACATGAGAGAGTAACCTTTAAAATCACTTTTAAAACATGTGTAATGTGCAACACGTGCTGTTTCAGAGATGAAAATTTTAAGTAAATTTTTGAATGATTCCCGGTGTAAGTCTAAAATAATAATCCAGGAATACGTTTTAGCCTATAAGCCTAAGAGCAGTTCTGTTAATGATTAAATAAAACAGTATATTACAATGATCAAGTGTCATGTCTACTGTACTGTAACTCCCCTATCTAAATACTTTCAAAAACTTCTTTAGGTTTCACCTAAAGAAGTTTTTCTTACATCTTATTTTTAAACAATTTTGGCAAAATGGCCTTTACTCAGCCCAGAATCACTACCAATTAGAGATAGGCTAGACCAACATTTAAGATTTGAAGGTGATCAGAAGAACCATTCTCCAGTTATTGCTAAAACTTTGAAGCCGATAAGAGGATGCATTCTCTGCTTATCACATAAGGCAATTCAATATTTATTAACTACGTTAGGAAACCTTTAAATATGCACCTACAGAGCTTATTAGTCTGTTAAATAATGCACCTTCCTTCACAGTGCAGGAAGACACTCAGGTTGTGTGGTGTTGTGAAGCACAACAACTTACTGTCCCACACAGTGCAGGAAGACACTCAGGTTGTGTGGTGTTGTGAAGCACAACAACTTACTGTCCCACACAGTGAAGGAAGACACTCAGGTTGTGTGGTGTTGTGAAGCACAACAACTTACTGTCCCACACAGTGCAGGAAGGTGTACTGAGGTGGTAGAGGCCCCACAACACAGCACAGCTCCCTGGCAACTCTCGTAATCTTGAACACAGATGCTAAGATGACAGTTATATACTTTACATTACGAGCTCTTCACAAATATTATTCTCAAACATTGTATACTATAACTCGAAGTATATAAAGCTTTTCGTTTCATTATATTACCTTCATAAAATAATGAGTAATATTTCCAATAAGTAACGAATATAAACATTTTAGCAATATCATCATGAGTAAAACATAATCTGTGTTTTTCGTGTCTAGGCATTAAAAGCCAACATATTTTTTTCAGCAAGTTACAATGTTTAAGATTTAAAGAACGAAAATTTGCCAATGATGAAATAACTCTTTTCTTAATAAAAAGATAAAGGGCCCGTCATTTGCTTTACACAGAAAATGCCAAAATATCACCCAAAAGAAAT
>NC_069484.1:4660527-4692452 GCF_026875155.1 Cherax quadricarinatus | reverse complement strand
TGGGGTTTAATTATTTTTTGAGCCCGTGTGGTCTGTGCAGACGAAATGAAGGAGTCCTTCAGAGAGTGGATTGCCGTAAATTTGACCTGCAGGCGGGTCTTAACGACGGTAGCTAAAGCTAATTTCGAGGAGTCATTTATTGCACCATTCGCAGGCTTGATTTTCACATGATTGGACAGCATTGTGAAAAGTATGTGACGTCTGTAGAATTTAAATTCTACACCCTGGCGGGGTCGAAGAGAGGCTTCTTGAGTGTAGAGCAACTCTGTGATCGGACTGTGTGATCAAGCGACAGTGAACCATAGGTGGAGCAGGACGGCTATATATAGGCAGGAAGAGGTGGTGGTAGTAGTAGTAGTAGTAGTAGTACAAGAGTTGTATATAATATCGACAAGATGAAATTAAGACACATGCACAACACCCGGGCATCCCCATCATAGACGTTTCGCCATCCAGCCAGCCACTGGATGGCGAAACGTCCACAACAAAGACAACCAGACGACGCACATGTGTCTTAATTTCATCAGTAGTTGTAGTAGTAGTAGAAGAAGAAGAGGTAGTAGTAGTGGTAGTGGTAGAAGTGGGAAATAAAAAGGACGAGCCAGTCAAATACAAAGGAAGGGGAGCACTGCAAGAGAGCTAGGTGCCCACAGACGGAGAGCAAGCGCACAGAGGTGCGTGAAAGGGAAGTGGTGAAATAAATGAAGAAGGAACAGAAACACGAGACAGGAAAAGGAAAGACAACCCAGAGGAGAAAAGGAAAGAGGAAAGGGGAAGAGGAAGAAGAAAAAGAAAAAGAAAAAATGAGGATTCAGGTTAAGTCACGGGTGTTCTGAAGTTTGGAGCATTTTACAATGTAGTGGGAGAGGAAGGCATCTACAGAGACGAAGCCAGGACTAAGGTTCATACAAGGAAAGTTGTGTATTAGAGAGGATTCAACTAGACGGCGACTGTTCGAGTTGGAAGTAGGGAAGGCAGTTTTAGCAGAAGACCAGTCAATAGGATGGCTATGGTCTCTGACGTGACAGGAAAGAGCACTGTTAGTGTCGGCAAGCCTAACACTATTTTTGTGCTCCCTAAGTCTGTCAGAAAGAGATCGACCAGTTTCTCTTTGAAAAATTAATTCATAGACGGATCTATTCCTACCTCGTCTCAAATAACATACTTAACCCCTGTCAATTTGCATTCAGGAATAATAAAAACACAAATGATGCTATTATACACATGCTAGAACTAATATATACCGCTCTTGAGAAGAAAGTAGTCCCACTGGGAATTTTCATTGACTTACGTAGAGCTTTTGATACAGTCGATCACGAATTGCTGCACACTAAATTAACACACTATGGTATAAGAGGGCACTCCCTCAACTACCTAAAGACATATCTTAGTAACAGAAGCCAATACGTGTACGCAAATGGTGCAAACTCTTCCAAACTCTTCCAAACTCTCACCTTCAAGGACCATAACATTATATCAATTGCATCTGCTAGAAAAATGACAGGATGGATAATGAGAACCTTCAAAACTAGGGAGGCCATGCCCATGATGACACTCCTCAGGTCGCTTGTTCTATCTAGGCTGGAATATTGCTGCACACTAACAGCACCTTTCAAGGCAGGTGAAATTGCTGACCTAGAAAATGTACAGAGAACCTTCACAGCCTGCATAACGGAGATAAAACACCTCAATTACTGGGAGCGCTTGAAGTTCCTGAACCTGTACTCCCTGGAACGCAGGCGGGAAAGATACATGATTATATACACCTGGAAAATCCTAGAGGGACTAATACCGAACTTGCACACAAAAATCACTCACAACGAAAGCAAAAGACTTGGCAGACGATGCAACATCCCCCCAATGAAAAACAGGGGTGTCACTAGCACGTTAAGAGTAATACAATAAGTGTCAGGGGCCTGAGACTGTTCAACTGCCTCCCAGCATACATAAAGGGGATTACCAATAGACCCCTGGCAGTCTTCAACCTGGCACTGGACAAGCACCTAAAGTCGGTACCTGACCAGCCGGGCTGTGGCTCGTATGTTGGATTTCGTGCAGCCAGCAATAACAGCCTGGTTGATCAGGCTCTGATCCACCAGGAGGCCTGGTCACAGACCGGGCCGCGGGGGCGTTGACCCCCGGAACTCTCTCCAGGTAAACTCCAGGTAAACTCCAACCAGTCACAGTAGGAGTCCCACAGGGAAGTGTCCTTGGACCACTCCTTTTTCTCATCTACTTCAATAACCTACCAAATGCATCACAGCTACTCAAACCCATATTATTTGCAGATGACACTACATACGTCTTCTCCCACTCAAACCCAGTCATACTCGCCAACACTGTCAATGCTAAATTGCAGAAAATATCTACATGGATGATGACTAAAAAACTTAACCTACATATTGACAAAACCTATTTCATTCATTTTGGAACCAGAGCTGCAAATGTTTCGCTTAACATAACACTAAATGGATCAGCCATCACAAGACTCACAGAGGGAAAATTCCTAGGAATCCACCTTGACAGTAGCCTCAAATTCCAGACACATATACAACAAATTTCCAAGAAAATCGCTAAGACAGTAGGCATACTATCAAAGATACGGTGCTATGTTCCACAATTAGTTCTCCTTGCACTGTATGATTCACTCATCTACCCTCATCTTACATACGGAATTTGTGCATGGGGATCACCAACATTAAATCACCTTAGGCCACTAATAACCTAGCAAAAGGTTGAAATCAGAATGATACCAAATTCCCACTTCAGACAGCATACTCCACCTTTATTCAAAAGTTTGAATCTGCTCACCATAAAGAACATCACACATATTCATGTACCTACTACATACCTACCTACGCTCCACTCAAACTTCTCCTCACCAACCTTAACAGGACACACGACCATAACACAAGACACAGATCTGTTTTTGATGTACCCCGTGTCCATATCACATAGTGTAAAAACTCTGTGCACATAAATGGCCCCAAAATTTGGAATTCATTACAAGAAAATACTAAAGTGTGAAGGCTTACTTAGCCCTGTAACAACTTCAGTCAGTATTACTCAAGCTGGCTCCTCCTCAGGAAAATTAATGAATAGAAAAAGAACAAAAACTGACAAATATAAACACTTTATTATTTAGGAAATATGAAATATAAAACACTTAAATATGAAATACTGATCCTACATGAAAGAAAATGAAAAATTAAAAATATAAATGATATCTGAATTCAACGCTAAAAACTTGGGTGTCTGGTGTTGGTGACACTGCGTATTGCTGCAATAGAAGCCGTTGCTGATGATGTGGGGTGGGGGGGAGGGTCACAGTTGTTGGTGACAACCCACTGGCTCGTTCTAGTGGCCGTAAGTAATCTTTCCCGATGACAGGAGATCAGGTTCTTGACTGCTGTAATGATGAGGGGTTATGTCCTGATTCTTCATACAAGTGCACAGGCAAGTAAATCCAATATGGGACGTCTCCAGGACGTTAGTCCGTCTTCTTCAGTTTTTCTCGTTGATTGACAGGTGACCTCTGTCATCCAAGCTGAAAAGATAGACAGGTTACCCACTGCTTAAATAATCACTCTCCATGATAAGTACAATACCTAAAAGACGTGGTGATTATTACAGCAGTCAACTTAGAGCAAGGCTGAAAAGACTAAGTTTATTATTGGTCCAAAGTGAAGCTTTCAACCAATAAATCCACTAGAATACAAGGCAGGCATGTACTTACAATAGTGTTGGGAGCTGTGAGTCGAGTGATTTACTGTTTGACCAGAGCCCCACACGTCACCTTTTGGAGGGGGGGAAGAGGGAGGGGAAGGGATAGTGGGAGCTAGACTGACCCTACGTTAACAAGCAGCTGGCAAACAAACTATCACTTTAGGGGTGGGGGAAAAAAGGCGGGAATAGCGGGAGCTTGACTTACCCTACCTTAACAAGTAGCTGGCAATGAAACTATTGTTAATATATATTCCCTCGCTACTCCTATCTATTGAACTTTTCCCTCACAAAAGTAACCTGGTCTGAAAATCATTTTAAGAAAATCAATACTCAGTATTTAACTTTACCAATAAATCTTCCATTTACCTAAATCTTAAAACTTCCAGACAACTAATAGCAAACTGATCATCTTATGTTATTCATTGTAATGCAACAAATTCACAACTACAATGCTTCAAAATAGAAATGCTCAAACTTCATTGTTTCAAGTACTCAATTGTACTTCATATAGTAAATTGTTTACGGTAATTTTTACCACTGAATCTATCATTGCTTAGTTAAACTTAACTTAATTTTAAGCCTGCCCATAATGCTCTGCATACAAGGGGCTTTCAGCATGTACGCCCAACTACTGATTCGCTGCCTGACCACGGTGGAGTGCGGTTGTGCTCTGCACCCCTCTGCTGTCTTCAGGCGAGCTACCACAGTACATCAACAACCATTGAGTAGTGAGGACGTGCGCTGCTTATTTTGGGATATCAAAATGGCTGAACATACAGTACGGAGAGTAAATACTATCTGCATAGAGCTGGTTCGTGGTACGTTAAGTGGAGATACGATGAACGTACTTCTCCCTAACATCATCACGGACACATATGGTATCCCCAACGAGGAATTATATGGCGTCGCTCTTAATGGTTTGACAAGAATCTTCATGAAATTTCTAAGAGCCGGCTTCTACACAAGAATTGTCAAGCAGTACCAGGAACAACGAATGACTGTGAATTCAGCGATGGATGTTGTGTTACATGATGTTTCTAAGTACTTCACATGGGTGAAGGTACGGAATGTACCCTTCGAGGCCACGGCGTATGGCCTACAGGAGTTTTTTCGCAGTTATGGGACAGTGCATTCTGCAACCATGGGGGTATGGAGGGATGGTCCGTATGAAGGAATGCCGGAGGGTTCTTACACCCTTAAAATGTCTTTAACAAGGCCTATACCATCCTATGTAACGATGACCGGTTGTAGAGCACAGGTTTATGTGTACTATGCGGGTCAGAGATAAACATGTCGTCTGTGTAGCTCTTATGAGCACATGGCAGCCCAGTGTCCTAGGAGGCGGGCTCCTCGAATTCTGGAAACGCCGATTGTGATTCAACAGTCGTGTGATTTGGTGCCTGGCTCTGTTGCCTCGGGAGGCCGGAGGCCTGATCTCTGGAGCGAGGAGGTCGACGGGAGGTGGCGGGAGGCGGAGACGTGTGTCACTCTCCCAGGGGAGTCGGGGGAGTCGAAGGTGATATCTGAGGAGTCTTTTGTCCAGGAAGCTTCGACTCAGGAGGGTTTACTGGCAGATGTGATCAAGGATTTTTTGGATGGGGAGGAGCCCGGTGCAGAAGATGTCCTCAGTTTATGTGAAGTTGGAGCGCTGGAGGGACAACAAATTGTGGAGAAAGACTTGAGTAAAAAAAGGCTGGAGCATGTGGTGGCCGTGGAGGTACACCAGGAGGATTCGTCTGAGGGTGAGATGTGTGTAAGTGGAAGTTCTAGGAAAAGAACTGCGGCTCAGAGATAGACGAGGTTATTACCCCGGGGCAGAGGCCGGGGAAGAAGTCATGGGCAGCGGTTGTGGAGCCGATGCCACATAATGGTAGAGGTGCGCCTGAGTTGCACAGTGGGAGAGGGAGGGGGGAGGTGACTGCACAGGATAACTAGAGTGGTAAGGGAATACGTAATGTGAAAAGTGCAGCGAGTAAATCCCAGCGGCATAGGGGAAAGCCGCCCCTTCTATAATTTTCAGAAGTGTCACACTTAATGTTAATGGACTTAAGACTGAGGTTAAGAAAGTTTGGTTGGAGTGGTTTTTACGGCGGTTTGATGTAGACATTTGCTTTTTGCAAGATCATAATCATAGGGCTGGTTGTGTGTTGAGGTTAAAAGGATATCGGATGTATGTTACCAGTGGTTTGCAATTGAAAGGTGGGGTAGCAGTGTCGATAAAGGAGACCAGCCACTTGCGTGTCATCGGATGGGAAGAGGGGGGGGGTGGAAGGGTCGTGAGGGTGGATGGTGTATGGGGTGAGAGTCGAGCAAGTTTCGTAGGAGTTTACATGCCAGCAACTAGTAATATCAGGGTAAAAGTAGATTTTGTCAGGGAGGTACTGATGTATCACTTGAGAGGTTTGCCTGCTATAACAGTAATTGGAGGTGATTGGAATTGTGTGATTCGGAGTGGTGATGTCGAACCGGAGGGGCAGGTTGTGTTGTTGAGTGTTCTGAGGGATGTTATTGCGAGATATTGGGGTTGTTGATGTGGTGGGGAGGGGGATACCTAGTGGAGCACACGTTCGTCCGTAGGGATATGAAGCGCGATTGGACAGAATCTATATTAAGCAGGGAATAGACGTTGTGAGGGTGCAAACCCTTGATGTGGGGTTTTCGATCACAGGGCGGTAATAGCAGATTTGATGTGGGAGGAGTGGTGCGTATTTATTCTGGGTACTGGAAATTAAATGTAAGGCTTCTTAAGGAGGAGGGGGAGGGGCCTTTTTCAGTAATTGGTGGTTGCATTTTTGGGAGGCTAGGGACAGGGAGATAGATCTGTTAGATTGGTGGGAAATGCAGGCCAACCTGGAATAGCGAATTTTTTTTAAGGTAAGGGGACGAGAAGAGGCGAGGTGGCGTTTTGGGTTGCAAAATTATCTGGAGGGACAGTTGCAAGACTGTTATGTTGGGGGAAGTGGTAGGAGGGATGATGTGGACAGTCTGCGGAGTAGAATAGCTGAATTACACAATGATAGGTTTGATGCAATTAGGGTTAGAGCGGGGTTAGAGGACGTATTGTGGGGTGAAAAGCCGTCCGGGTTTGTTTTACGTAAATTTCGGGACCGACAGAGAGTAACCACCATTCTACAATTGGAGACAAGCCCTGGGGTGGGAGGGTATCCAGAGGGTCGGGTCCTATCCAACACGGAAAGTATGAGTCTATGCAGATAGTTGGTTTAGGGAGAAATGGAGTTGGAGGGAGGGGGGCTCCTGGGAGGGTATTTTTGAAGGGGGGTTCCATAGTGTTTTAAGTGAGAAGGATAGAGTGGAATTAGAGGTTGGTATAAGTGAGGTTGAGGTGGAAGAGGCAGTTTTTGGGATGAGTACGGGGAAAACACCGGGAATAGACAGTATACCAAATGATTTTTACAGGGCACATTGGGGGTGTATTAGGCAGTGTTTTGTTAGGGTATTGGATCATATGTTAACTAGTGGGAAGTTGGGCACATCGCAAAGTATGGGTGTTATAGTTTTGGTGCCAAAGCTGAGGGGGGGAAGAGAGTTGAGTGCTTACCGAGCAATATCTCTGATGTGCGCAGATTACAAGGTTTTTGCTAAAATTTTGGGTAACAGATTGAAGAAGGTCATGGGGTCGGTGATACATGGGGGACAGTTTGGTATCCCTGAGAGGAGTATGCGGGTAGGTCATGGACGTATTCGGGATTTCCTTGAGGGTAGTAGTAAGGGAGGTATTCTAGGTCTGGATTGGGAGAAAGCTTATGATTATGTGGATAGGGAATTTTTGATTGAGAGTATGGTGAGAATGGGTTTTGGAGGGAGGGTGGTTAGATGGGTGAGGACATTGTATGCGAATGCATCAATGAGGGTACAGGTAAATGGAAGGTTGGGTAGTCCTGTAAGCATGGGGAGGGGTTTAAGGCAGGGGTGTCCACTCTCCCAAATTCTCTTTGCGTGCATGCAGAATCCTTTCTATGTTCTGGTTGATGGTGGGATGGGAAGAATGGGGGAGAGTGGAGGCTTTTGTGGGAATATTGTTGGTTATGTAGATGATACAACTGTTTTACTTAATGAGATAGAAGACTTAAGTAAAGTGGGAAGGGTAATTGAGATTTTTGGGAATGCTACTGGGATGAGAGTTAATAAACAGAAGTCACGGTTGCTGGAGATAGGAGCTTGGGTAGGCGGGACACTGGGGGAGGAGTTTGGCTGGATAACTGTAGAAAGGATAAAGATTTGTGGGATTTTGTATTTGGCAAATGTACAGGAGAGCAGAAGGGTTAATTCAGAAATGGTAATGGACAGAGCTTTGAGTAGGCTCCGGAGTTTAAGGGCCGGGGACGTAACCTTGCATCAAAGGGTTGTGGTGGTAAATACGCTGATTTATAGTAAGGTGTGGGGAGTGGCGGAAATTTATCCCTTACGAAGTCAGGAAATTATGAAATTACAAAGAAGAGTCTTAAGGTATGTGTGGGGTTTTGGGAGGGCGTGGTTGGGCAAAGATGTGGTATGACTGCGGTAGAAGGGAGGATTGGGATTGTTGGCATTAGGATCTAGGGTGAAGGCACTGTATGTGAAGCAGAGGTATATTCGGGCAGGGGGGGAAAGGGGCTTCGGGTGGGGGAGGTGATGGGGGATATCCGCAAATGGTGGGGTGGCAAGGACTTAGTCGAGTGTGAGGATATGTTGAGGTATATGTTAAAGGTACGAAATGTTAAAAAACTCAAGGTAAAACGGTTGGTGGGTGTGGGTCGTCGTAAGGAATCAATGCAAGGGATGACAGTGTATCCCACATATGATTGGCGAGTGATATGGGTGGAATTTAGTAAATTAAGAATACAGGCAAGAGCGAGGGAATTAGTATATAGATTTCTTATGGGGACGTTAGCATCGAAAGAGGTGCTAAGACAAATGGGTTTTGCGAGAGAGGCGTCATGCGGTTTTTGTGGGGAAGTTGAAACGGCTTTTCATGTGGTATATTTTTATTCTGAATTGGAGGTGGTAAGGTTGTGGTTGAAGAGGGTTTTTCTTGTTATTGGGGGGGGACAGATATCACCCCTTAGGGCTTTAATGTTAGATATAGGAGGGGTGCCCAAAGAGGTTGGAAGGGCCATTAGATACGTAATAGTTGATTACTTGTATATTTCTTGGGGGATGAGGGAGGTGGAGGGAAATATTAGGATAAAGGCGTTAACGGCGTGTTTTTATAGGACAGCGTGTAGGAATAAACTATTATATGGGGGAAGGTGAGGTAACTAGTTTTCCGGAGGGATATCGTGAACTAACTGTTGAACGTCTACTCCGTTTGGCGACGGGGGGTGAGGGGCAAGGGGTTGGTCTCTTCAGTGGTGTGTCCTCTTGGAGTGATTGGAAGCCTGATGAGGAAGGTAGATTGGTTGGCAAGGTAGTTGATGTGGGTAAAGTTTATTTGCAGGGAGCCGTCGGGGGCACCGGGGTATTAGACCTTATGATTTTGTAAAATCACAGAGTCAACAGTTGTATGTGACCTTCTGTTTCCCTTTTTTGTTATCAGAACCATTTTGCATAGGGGGTTTATATTTATATGTATATGTGAGGATATGTTTTATACTTTTGAATATGTTGATCGAGTTATCCTTGTCATTCGTATCTTTTTATATCATATTGAAGGTGTACATTATGAACTATGTACGAAAATATATAAGTATTTTTCTTGGGTTTATATATACCCTTCATTTTGTATGAAAGGTCATATTAATAAATTGAGTTTAATCGGTAACATTAACTTTGTGTGTGTGTGTGTAGGTGTGTGTGTGTGTGTGTGTGTGTGTGTGTGTGTGTGTGTGTGTGTGTAGGTGTGTAGTGAGAACCAATGTCTTAGGTATAGTTCTCTTATTGAAGTTAATATATTTTTATTTTATTTTTTTGTGACTAGTCATTTAGCGTTATATTTCTATGTATAATCCAGTTTGTTCTGTCCGAACGCGTGCACACACACGTATGTGTGTATATGCATGTGTATATGTATACATATATATATGATTGTAGGACTTATTCATACATGTTTTATAATATCTCCGACTGATTGTTTGGAAGTCGGTATGTTTCTTCTCTTATTTTCATAAACTGGGTGGGTTATTTTCAGTTGAATTATGTTATATTTAAGTGTTAAAATGTATTTTGTGTGTACCAGACACTGTCTGCCACTTCTGTTATGGATGTTACATATTTAGTTTAGGTCCAGTTTATTTAGTGATAAGTCTTTTTGCGTATTTCTTTCTAGTATAATCTAGTCTGTTCGGGAAGAACGCATGGTTACATACATGTAGGTGTATATGTGCATGTGTATGTACATACATATAGACTGATTATGGGATTTATTCCTACATATTTATAATGACTCCGACGTTCTGTTTTGTAGTCGGTATGTTTTACTACGGCAGAATTTCGCTATATCAATATGTTAAAATGTTTTTGTTTGTTTTTGTGTGTGTACTGACATTGTCTGACACGGTTTTTTGATTTGCTATAAATAACAAAGTGGAAAATAAATGCATATTGTAGGCTTGGTGCGTCTTTGTTAATAATAATAACAATGCATATTGTAATGTAGTTTAGTGTAATCTTGATTAACATAGGTGCATGGTATATAATGCATAGAGGATGAGGGGCAGTTTGTGTCAGCTCAAAGTTAAATGTCTGTGTGCTTTTGACAATGAAATTGATAATTCTGTGTAAGAACTGATACTGTGTTTTATCTATTTAATGTATTGTATTGTTTTAAATAAAATATAAAAAAAAAAACTACTAAAATTCCCTGTACAACTTTGTATCCTGTCCAAATTAAGTATTGTATTATTGTATAGTATTGTTTATTTTGCATTCCTTGTGTGATATTTTGGCATTTTCTGTGTAAAGCAAGACTGACAGTGCCCATTATCTTTTCTATTGAAGTTAAGAGTATGATTTTCATTGCTAATTTTCGTTCTTTAATCTTAAACATTGTAACTTGCTGTTAAAATATGTTGGCTTATTAATGCCTAGACACGAAAAACACAGATTATGTTTTACTCATGATGATATTGCTAAAATGTTTATATTCGTTACTTATTGGAAATATTACTCATTATTTTATGAAGGTAATATAATGAAACGAAAAGCTTTATATACTTCGAGTTATAGTATACAATGTTTGAGAATAATATTTGTGAAGAGCTCGTAATGTAAAGTATATAACTGTCATCTTAGCATCTGTGTTCAAGATTACGAGAGTTGCCAGGGAGCTGTGCTGTGTTGTGGGGCCTCTACCACCTCAGTACACCTTCCTGCACTGTGTGGGACAGTAAGTTGTTGTGCTTCACAACACCACACAACCTGAGTGTCTTCCTTCACTGTGTGGGACAGTAAGTTGTTGTGCTTCACAACACCACACAACCTGAGTGTCTTCCTGCACTGTGTGGGACAGTAAGTTGTTGTGCTTCACAACACCACACAACCTGAGTGTCTTCCTGCACTGTGAAGGAAGGTGCATTATTTAACAGACTAATAAGCTCTGTAGGTGCATATTTAAAGGTTTCCTAACGTAGTTAATAAATATTGAATTGCCTTATGTGATAAGCAGAGAATGCATCCTCTTATCGGCTTCAAAGTTTTAGCAATAACTGGAGAATGGTTCTTCTGATCACCTTCAAATCTTAAATGTTGGTCTAGCCTATCTCAAATTTGGGAAAGTGATTCGGGCTGAGTAAAGGCCATTTTGCCAAAATTTTTTTAAAAATAAGATGTAAGAAAAACTTCTTTAGGTGAAAACCTAAAAAAAGTTTTTTGAAAGTATTTAGATAGGGGAGTTACAGTACAGTAGACATGACACTTGATCATTGTAATATACTGTTTTATTTAATCATTAACAGAACTGCTCTTAGGCTTATAGGCTAAAACGTATTCCTGGATTATAATTTAAGACTTACACCGGGAATCATTCAAAAATTTACTTAAAATTTTCATCTCTGAAACAGCACGTGTTGCACATTACACATGTTTTAAAAGTGATTTTAAAGGTTACTCTCTCATGTGGGTATAAACAATCATAATGGTGACCATGAAGCAGCTTCTGCATGTGACTATAATAAAAATTAAATCTTTATATGCATTATGGGTTTAAAAATTTAAATACATGATTGTCTTCTAATGTTGTCTGACAGAAGAAAAATAAACTGATTTAAATACTAGGCTAAATATCCATTAAGAATAATAATCTTATTAGAGCTATAAATTATTGATTTTTGCCTTCAGGAAAAAATGGAAGTTTTAAATGAGAAGTAACATTAAGTAAATTTGAAGAGAGTTTTGGAAAACAAATTTCATTATTTAGGTGAAGTTTCTAAGTTAGGTTTGGTTAAAAAAAAAAAAAAAAAAAAGCGTACGTTAACCTTGTTAATTACTTGAGCTAACACAGATTTTGTATTGAGTTTGTATTCGTTTAACGAACCATTTAGGTTATTTTTTATCTGTTCGTAATTACTTAATGAATTCTGTTATCCTTTTGTTGAAGGGAAATAAACGTAATTAAAAGTTCTATCAAAAAGGTCTTTTTTCCCAATTTAAAATGTAATTTTGTAATATTAGATATTGCATCTCTCGTGAAGGGATAAATCTAAATTTCTTCTTATTAAGTACAGTTGATTCGGCAGCATATAAACTAGTGGTTGATTAAACTTATAACTCCCAGGTAGGTTCTCGGATGTACATATTGAACTTTTAACTCCAGGTAGGTTCTCGGATGTAATATTAAACTTTTAACTCCCAGGTGGTTCTCGGATGTACATATTGAAATTTTAACTCCCAGTAGGTTCTCGGGTTTTACATATTGAACTTTTAACTCCCAGGTAGGTTCTCGGATGTACATATTGAACTTTTAACTCCCAGGTAGGTTCTCGGATGTACATATTAAAAATAATGTTGACCTTATCAACATCAGTAAAAAATATATAAACTCTCCAAAGTTATAGATCTTTCTTGATCTTAGCTTCTCATCTCCTCCCAGAAATGGACCAACTTGCTCATTATCAATGAAATAATCATTACTTAAAACTTTGCCTGCATAGTGATTCTTCATTTAGTACAATGCTGAAATGTACTACATGTTAAAACAGTAATTAATGTTGTCTGCAGATGAAGTCAACAACGTGTGTGTAAATGGTGGTGGGTGCTAGTGGGAAGCATCATGGGGAAGTTGTCTCACCCGAGAGGTCCTATAAGATCCTCATGCTCCTCCCAGTCTCCTCCAGGAGTCACAGGAATGTCTTCACTCCTCTCGCTGAGGCTCTGGCCGACCGTGGGCACAAGGTAATGCCAAAATGTTTTATGATTGTATTTCCGAATTTGCCTAAATAAATTCATGAGTAATACATCGATAAATAAATTTATAAGCCGAGTATAACTGAGAAAATATATCTTAAATATTTTTGGGTAATAAACAAACAGTAACAAAAAAAATAAAAGTTGCTTTTAAAAAAAAAGAAATCTGTTAAATATTTTCAATGATGATTTTAATTCAGATTTTGTTGTGGTGTTTCGTCAAGTTCCCTCAACCTTACCTTGTCATACAGCTTAACTAAAATTTTTAGATAGTGATGTTGACCAACCAACCGAAGTCGTCCAAACATCCTAACATTGAAGATATTCCTCACGACCTTCCATACTACAGGGGGGAAAATATTAACGTTTTCGGGCAACAGGAAGAACCACAGTAGAGCCTTGTTAATGTTAGAGACTCTTCTGCCCGCTGTTGCTAGGGAGGTTGTACAAAGTCCCCCCCCCGGTGAAGGACCTTTATAAAAGAAGGAAGGAGTTCGATGTTATGGGGATTGATCAATTTTTCAACGAGGTAAGTACTCGTGAGTTAATGTTATTTAAAGGAACTGACCATTACTCGTTTTAAAGTAAAAATTTGTTATTTCACGAGTGTGAGTGTGTGTGTGTGTGTGTGTGTGTGTGTGTGTGTGTTTGAAATGAGCTTGTTTAGTGCATCTGTTAAATTACACTATAAGTATATAATTAAATCCACGAAATAGGTGGTGCTTCAGCCCATGGCAAGTGAATTCTACAACTCACAGGTCAGTGCACTAACCACTCAACCAAAATAATTCTAACAATATTAATCGAACTAGGGATATTTCTATTCCCCATAACGAGGATAGCTTTAGTCACTGTGCTCAGTGTCTGGACACTGAACATGTGAAGCATAGTGCAGTAGTGAAATCGATCCCCGTAGGTTTGCAGAATATTATTTGATATACATTGTGTAAATTCAAGAATTATGTGGATTAAAGTAAAGGTTGGATGCGAGAAGTGGGTCATAATAAGCGTGTATGCACCTGGAGAAGAGAGGAATGCAGAGGAGAGACAGAGATTTTGGGAGATGTTAAGTGAATGTATAGGAGCCTTTGAACCAAGTGAGTAATTGTGGTAGGGGATCTGAATGCTAAAGTAGGAGAAACTTTTAGAGAGGGTGTGGTAGGTAAGTTTGGGTTGCCAGGTTTTAATGGATAATGGGAGCCCTTTGATTGAACTTTGTATAGAAAGGGGTTTAGTTATAGGTAATACATATTTTAAGAAAAAGAGGATAAATAAGTATACAAGATATGATGTAGGGCGAAATGACAGTAGTTTGTTGGATTATGTATTGGTAGATAAAAGACTGTTGAGTAGACTTCAGGATGTACATGTTTATAGAGGGGCCACAAATATATCAGATCACTTTCTAGTTGTAGCTACACAGTAAAAGGTAGATGGGATACAAGGAGAATAGAAGCATCAGGGAAGAGAGAGGTGAAGGTTTATAAACAAAAAAGAGGAGGCAGTTAGGGTAAGATATAAACAGCTATTGGAGGATAGATGGGCTAATGAGAGCATAGACAATGGGGTCGAAGAGGTATGGGGTAGGTTTAAAAATGTAGTGTTAGAGTGTTCAGCAGAAGTTTGTGGTTACAGGAAAGTGGGTGCGGGAGGGAAGAGGAGCGATTGGTGGAATGATGATGTTTAAGAGAGTAGTAAGGGAGAAAAAGTTAGCTTATGAGAAGTTTTTACAAAGTAGAAGTGATGCAAGGAGGGAAGAGTATATGGAGAAAAAGAGAGGTTAAGAGAGTGGTGAAGCAGTGTAAAAAGAGAGCAAATGAGAGAGTGGGTGAGATGTTATCAACAAATTTTGTTGAAAATAAGAAAAAGTTTTGGAGTGAGATTAACAAGTTAAGAAAGCCTAGAGAACAAATGGATTTGTCAGTTAAAAATAGGAAGAGGAGAGTTATTAAATGGAGAGTTAGAGGTATTGGGAAGATGGAGGGAATATTTTGAGGAATTGTTAAATGTTGATGAAGATAGGGAAGCTGTGATTTCGTGTATAGGGCAAGGAGGAACAACATCTTGTAGGAGTGAGGAAGAGCCAGTTGTGAGTGTGGGGGAAGTTTGTGAGGCAGTAGGTAAAATGAAAGGGGGTAAGGCAGCCGGGATTGATGGGATAAAGATAGAAATGTTAAAAGCAGGTGGGGATGTAGTTTTGGAGTGGTTGGTGCAATTATTTAATAAATGTATGGAAGAGGGTAAGGTACCTAGGGATTGCCAGTGAGCATGCATAGTTCCTTTGTATAAATGCAAAGGGGATAAAAGAGAGTGCAAAAATTATAGGGGGATAAGTCTGCTGAGTATACCTGGTAAAGTGTATGGTAGAGTTATTGAAAGAATTAAGAGTAAGACGGAGAATAGGATAGCAGATGAACAAGGAGGCTTTAGGAAAGGTAGGGGGTGTGTTGAGCAGGTGTTTACAGTGAAATATGTAAGTGAACAGTATTTAGATAAGGCTAAAGGTCTTTGTGGCATTTATGGATTTGGGAAAGGCGTATGACAGGGTGGATAAGGGGGGCAATGTGGCAGATGTTGCAGGTGTATGGTGTAGGAGGTAGGTTACTGAAAGCAGTGAAGAGTTTTTACGAGGATAGTGAGGCTCAAGTTAGAGTACGTAGGAAAGAGGGAAATTATTTCCCAGTAAAAGTAGGAGTTAGACAAGGATGTGTGATGTCACCGTGGTTGTTTAATATATTTATAGATGGGGTTGTAGGAGTAGTAAATGCGAGGGTCTTGGCAAGAGGCGTGGAGTTAAAAGAAAGAATCACACAAAGTGGGAGTTGTCACAGTTGCTCTTTGCTGATGACACTGTGCTCTTGGGAGATTCTGAGGAGAAGTTGCAGAGATTGGTGGATGAATTTGGTAGGGTGTGCAAAAGAAGAAAATTGAAAGTGAATACAGGAAAGAGTAAGGTTATGAGGATAACAAAAAGATTAGATGATGAAAGATTGGATATCAGATTGGAGGGAGAGAGTATGGAGGAGGTGAATGTATTCAGATATCTGGGAGTGGACGTGTCAGCGGACGGGTCTATGAAAGATGAGGTGAATCATAGAATTGATGAGGGGAAAAGGGTGAGTGGTGCACTTAGGAGTCTGTGGAGACGAAGAACTTTGTCCTTGGAGGCAAAAAGAGTAATGTACGAGAGTATAGTTTTACCAACGCTCTTATATGGGTGTGAAGCATGGGTGATGAATGTTGCAGCGAGGAGAAGGCTGGAGGCAGTGGAGATGTCATGTCTGAGAGCAATGTGTGGTGTGAATGTAATGCAGAGAATTCGTAGTTTGGAAGTTAGGAGGAGGTGTGGGATTACCAAAACTTGTCCAGAGGGCTGAGGAAGGGTTGTTGAGGTGGTTCGGACATGTAGAGAGAATGGAGCGAAACAGAATGACTTCAAGAGTGTATCAGTCTGTAGTGGAAGGAAGGCGGGGTAGGTGGCGGCCTAGGAAAAGTTGGAGGGAGGGGGTAAAGGATGTTTTGTGTGCGAGGGGCTTGGACTTCCAGCAAGCATGTGTGAGCTTATTTGATAGTGAATGGAGACAAATGGTTTTTAATACTTGACGTGCTGTTGGAGTGTGAGCAAAGTAACATTAATGAAGGGATTCAGGAAAACCGGCAGGCCGGACTTGAGTCCTGGAGATGGGAAGTACAGTGGCTGCACTCTGAGGGAGGGGTGTTAATGTTGCAGTTTAAAAACTGTAGTGTAAAGCACCCTTCTGGCAAGACAGTGATGGAGTGAATGATGGTAAAAGTTGTTCTTTTTCGGGCTACCCTGCCTTGGGGGGAATCGGCCAGTGTGTTAATAAAAAAATGTATTTTTTTATATCACACTGGCCGATTCCCACCAAGGCAGGGTGGCCCGAAAAAGAACAACTTTCACCATCATTCACTCCATCACTGTCTTGCCAGAAGGGTGCTTTACACTACAGTTTTTAAACTGCAACATTAACACCCCTCCCTCAGAGTGTAGCCACTGTACTTCCCATCTCCAGGACTCAAGTCCGGCCTGCCGGTTTTCCTGAATCCCTTCATTAATGTTACTTTGCTCACACTCCAACAGCACGTCAAGTATTAAAAACCATTTGTCTCCATTCACTATCAAATAAGCTCACACATGCTTGCTGGAAGTCCAAGCCCCTCGCACACTAAACCTCTTTACTCCCTTCCTCCAACCTTTCGTAAACCGACCCCTATCCTGCCTTCCCTCCACTACAGATTTATAAACACTCGAAGTCATTCTGTTTTGTTCCATTCTCTCTACATGTCCGAACCACCTCAACAATCCCTCCTCAGCTCTCTGGATAATAGTTTTGGTAATCCCACACCTCCTAATTTCCAAACTAAGATTCTCTGCAATATATTCACACTACACATTGCCCTGAGACATGACATGTACACTGCCTCCAGCCTTCTCGTTGCAACATTCATCACCCATGCTTTACACCCATATAAGAGCGTTTGTATAACTATACTTTCATACATTCCACTCTTTGCTTCTACGGATAAAGTTTTTTGTCTCCACAGACCCCCAAGTGCACCACGTACCCTTTTCCCCGTCATCATTTCTGTGATTCACCTTATCCTTCATAGATCCATCTGCTGATACGTCCACTCCTAAATATAGGAATTCATTCACCTCCTCCATACTCTCTCCCTCTAATCTGATATCCAATCTTTCGCCACCTAATCTTTTCGTTACTCTCATCACTTTTCTCTTTCATACACTCACTTTTAATTTTCTTTTCACATACCCTACCAAATTCTTCCATCAACCTCTGCAACTTCTCTTCAGAATCTCTGAAAAGCACAGTGTCATCAGCAAAGAGCAACTGTGACAACTCACACTGGTTGATTATCTTTTAACTCCACACCTCTTGCCAAGACCCTCGCATTCACTTCTCTTACAACCCCATCTCTAAATATATTGAACAACCACGGTGACATCACACATCCTTGTCTAAGTCCTACTTTTACTGGGATAATCTCCCTCTCTCCTACGTACACTAACTTGAGCCTCACTATCCTCGTAAAAACTCTTCACTCCTTTCAGTAACCTACCTCCTATACCATACATCTGCAATATCTGCCACATTGCCCCCCTATCCACCCTGTCATACGCGTTTTTCAAATCCATAAATGCCACAAAAACCTCTTTACCCTTATCTAAATGCTGTTCACTTATTTGTTTTACTGTAAACACTTCGTCTACTCACCCCTTTCCTTTCCTAAAGCCTCCTCGTTCATCTGCTATCCTACTCTCCGTCTTTACTAATTCTTTCAATAATAAATTCCATACACTTTACCAGGTATACTCAACAGATTTATTCCCCTATAATTTTAGCATTCTCTTTTGTCTCCTTTGCCTTTATACGAAGGAGCTATGTAGGCTCTCTGCCAATCCATAGATACCTTACTGTTACGGTTCGAATCTTAATCTTTAGCCAGGTTAGTACACTCCGTAACAATACACTTCATAGAATGAGAAGATACTTCCAAACTTAGAAATGTAAGGCACAAATAATAGTTACTCAGTCTTCTCTTAGTCTTTTTTTATTTAAAAGCTTAAATACTTTTTAAATATTCACAAATATTTATTAAATATCACTGTCAGAAACTTTCATTCGCACAAGAAAACTCTTGAATAGAATGTACATCATAGACCCCCTCTGTCAATATCGTCACTACACTTGTTAATGATCAGAGGAATATTACTGCTTCCTCAATAGTGACATTACTTGTACGCAGGTACATACATTGAGAAGTAACACTTTCACTGAGTAACTCCCTGGCATAAGGAATATATCACAAAGTTCTAAGCTTGACACAGGTCGTCACATCGTAAACTGAGGGTAATAATATATAACTGTTCGCAGACTTCTCTTCAGAATAAACCTCAAGCTGGTTCAGGAGTTTCTACAACACAATTCTCTATCCAAGTGAGAATAAGGTGGAGTACTGGACGGGTAGCTCAGTCAATGCACACTGAGTCGGCAGAGAGAGCGAACTGAACTAACACAGTTAATCCCTGCATGGCATCAACTCTCCAAAGGGGAAAGGGAAGAGTAGGCTAAACTACCCTCCAAGGACATACCTTGTTTCAACTCTTAGCCAGCTGTTACCTACCTACCCAACACATTACTCAAAATACATAAATATATATATATATACACATCATACCCGGGTATATTCCTAATTCAGATAATATTATAAACTAGTGGAATCTTTTAATTTAGCTAATATTAAAGAAACCCCGAGTATAATATTAAGTGGATAATACATATAAATTAATCTCATTATGACCTTGGTCATAACACCCCCAACCTTTCGACGACTAAACTTCGCCGTAAAAGAGGACTTCAAAAATAGAATATAAACCAGAATACATTTCATTCCTCTGACAAAGACCCTGATGACAAATGTTGCTTCTCCAATAAGAAAATTAAAAGTCTTTTGTCGCCAAACCACGTATGTGTAGACACCACGTAACCAGAGCTTCTGGTAGAAGAGGAGAAGTCAGGGTAAGACAACAGGAGACTGCCACCGCAGAAACAAGTTCTGGATACCATATGGTGGCTTACGTGACAGGTCTCCTCAGTGGTTACAAAAATCAGATAACTCTAAGTAAACAAATAGTATTAAGAAAATGCATTAAACAAATACATCTCTATAAAAATGTACCATAAATCCCCCCTTTTGTAAACTCAAATTTAATAACATGTCTTAAGGACGGGACAGAGCGTCAGCAATCATGTTATCAGCTCCTCTAATGTGGTTAATACTTATAGAGAAAGGTTGTATCCTAAGGGACCATCTTTGTATTCTAGCATTCTTAGCCTTCATGGTGTTTAAAAAGGTTAAGGGATTATGATCTGTTTTTACTCTAATTTAATGAGGGGTAGTCCCGACATAGACCTCAAGTATTCCAAGGCTAAGACCAGTGCTAGTGCCTCCTTTTCAACGGTTGCATAACTTAATTGATGGGGTTTCAATTTTGCAGAAAAATAACAGACTGGGTGTAAAAGATCAGAAGAGGAGGAAGGTTGTAGAAGAACAGCACCGACTGCATACTCGCTGGCATCCACTTTTAAAGTAAAGGGAGCGTCGAACACCGGACTCTGTAGAACTGGAGAGGAACCAAGTAGACGCTTTAGACGAGTAAAGGCTAACTCACTTGTAGCCGTCCATTTAAAAGGAACTTTAGAACTTGTAAGTTCAAACAGGGGCGCTGCCACTTGCGAAAAATTAGGGCAAAACCGGCGGTAGTAACCGGCCATCCCTAGGAACCTCTCTACACCTTTCTCGTCTTGCGGAGCAGGAAAATCCATAATATCAAGAATCTTCGCATTGACGGGGGCAACCGTGCCTTGTCCTATATTAACCCTTTGACTGTTTCAGGGCCCTCTCTGAAACTGTCATTCTATGTCGCCAAATATTCGAAAAAAAAAAATTATTTTTTCTTATGAAAATGTTAGGAATAATTTTACTAGTGTTTTAAGCCTAAAAAAATATTTTTGCCATCAGTACTTACCGAGATATAGAGCCGCAAAGTTTGCAGAAATCGACGTGCGTATGGCAACAGCGGCGACTGCCGCCCACCCGGTATTCTTTTATTTACTCTAATTCAAAGGTTTCTTGCATTTTTCAATATTTTTCTTTTCAGGTAACTTATGTGGCCTGTGAGACCAATGTAAGGTGCATTGTTCAAATATTACACTCATTATTTACAACACAATAACAGAACAAACTTTATCACTATTAGTTTGTGTATACACTTTGTTTACACAAACAAACAATACAAAACAATGTTTATTACTATTGTTCCATAATATATATACATATGTACAGTCACTAAGCACGTTCCTAGAACTGCTGCAGCTTGTGGAACTCTTTTAAACATGGGTATATGCAGAGGGGCACTTCACACTCCTCACACATAAAACGAGTGTCTCTGCGTGTTTGTGGGCGTTTTGTGGTATGCATACATACATAACACCTCTTCTGAGCATTTTTCTTGGCAGTAGTAGGAGGCAGTTGTATGGGGTAGTGATCACCAGGCCTCAAACGAGATGACGTCTGTGGGCGCTGGTCTATTGCAGGAGTTGCTCCTTTGTACTTTGCAATTATTTGTCTGATTACTGACAGGCAAAATTCACCATATTTTGGTGTTTTGTTGGTCTTCAACTTGTATATGTTATAAGCATTTAGCATAGAGATATCAAAAAAGATGGAAAAAAAAGTTTGATAAAACCACTTATAACTCTTGCGTACACAGTCTGCAAACCAATCTGCTGTCACATTTGTCCACTAAGCGCATATTGAGGTTGTAGTCCATGACAGCTGCAGGCTTTAGAATGGGTTCATTGGTCTCTCTGTTGTCCCTGCCCACTGGGTACCATTTCGTTTGTGTGAACTGATGTCAACATATGTGACATCACGTTTGTCATGCCACCGAAATGCCATGATGTCATTGGCAGCAAAGGCTTGCACCTCACCTCTGCGAGTGCCAGCGTCAAACCCTTGGCATATGTTTGCGATTACCACGCACTGTGCCACACACGTCTGTCAAGTTCACTCGCAGAAATCACTGAGTAAGGGGCTTGTGTACCAGTTATCAGTAAATAACATATGCCCCATACAAGATATGGTTCCATCATTGTTCGAACCACATCACCAGAGATACCCAATAACTTCATGGGTATCTCTCAAAGTATTACTGCCTGTGTACACAATAATATCTAAAACAAGACCACTTCTGCAATCACACAGTACAAATAGCTTTATACCAAAGCGTTTCCTCTTGCTTGGTATATATTGCTTGAATGAGAGTCTTCCTTTGAATAAAATCAAGGACTCATCAATAACAAGCTTCCTGAAGGGATAAAAATACATGCAGCACTTTTGTTTCAGGTACATAAAACACATTTCTTATCTTATATAACCTGTCGCTTCTGTCAGGCCTGGTTTTGTCTGAAAAGTGTAACATACGCAACAGTATCAGGAAACGATTGACACCTATAATGTCACTAAAACCTGGAGTTGAAATCAGGCGATCTGTTGTCCAGTATGTGGTGACAGTGTGCTTATACACATGTGGCATAAGCATTATTGTGGCAAAAAAAACAGGTAATCTCTGCCACAGTTGTCTCCTTCCACTTGTGTAGCCGTGATTTTGGTGAGAGAATTGTATTTGCCATGGTGTATTCACAGTATGTGTTGGTTTCCCTGACAATGATGTCCATCAGGGGTTCATCGAAGAATAACTCAAAGCAGTCCAGTTCACTGGCATTGTTCCCAAGTGGACAAGATGGCTTTATTCCACTTTGTGTTTCATCAAAGTCATGGGGACTGGGAACAAACTCGTCACCGTCCTGCCAATCCAGATGCGGTCTGCTGGTGGGGTCTGGATATTGTACCGTGGTTGTGGCTGTGCAGGTTGTGGTGGTGCAGGTTGTGGCAGTGTGGGGTAGGGTGAGGCTGGTTGTTCTGCTGAGTCAGCCGCGTGGCTAGTAGCGTGGCCCGGTGATGGTGCCACATGGGCCGTGCCACCCTCACTATCACCACCACTGCCTCCTCCCTCACTGTCACCATTCATACCCATCGTTACAATATCGTCATCTTCACTATCAGGTCGTGGTGTTGGGCCACGGGATGTGCTCCCAGAGTTTCTCCTTCCCCTTGGAACAACATATGAAACACTGTTGTTAGGTAAGACACATATGCAACAGTTAGGTATCTTTATTGTGAAACGTTTCGCCTACACAGTAGGCTTCTTCAGTCAAGTACAGAAAGGCTGATAGAAGCAGAAGATACTTGAAGACGATGTAATCAGTCCATCACCCTTAAAGTTTTGAGGTGGTCAGTCCCTCAGTCTGGAGAAGAGCATTGTTCCATAGTATGAAACAATATGGGGAAGAAGTGACAGGATGGAGCTTTTATAGCGCCAAGAGGTGAGACGTAGGCCACTAGGAGAGGTAAAGAACTCAGATGTTGAAAGGTCAGGTCCCTCTCAAATCCAGCCCCTCTCACTAGTGGAAGTTGTCGAAGTTGATTGCAGGTCTGTACCAAGATACCCTTGTGTTGCAGTGTCTGACAGATTGAACATTAAAATGGTATAAAATACCGACAGGTTGTTAGGTAAGACACATATGCAACAGTTAGGTATCTTTTTTGTGAAACGTTTCGCCTACACAGTAGGCTTCTTCAGTCAAGTACAGAAAGGTTGATAGAAGCAGAAGATACTTGAAGACGATGTAATCAGTCCATCACCCTTAAAGTTTTGAGGTGGTCAGTCCCTCAGTCTGGAGAAGAGCATTGTTCCATAGTATGAAACAATATGGGGAAGAAGTGACAGGATGGAGCTTTTATAGCGCCAAGAGGTGAGACGTAGGCCACTAGGAGAGGTAAAGAACTCAGATGTTGAAAGGTCAGGTCCCTCTCAAATCCAGCCCCACCTCAAAACTTTAAGGGTGATGGACTGATTACATCGTCTTCAAGTATCTTCTGCTTCTATCAACCTTTCTGTACTTGACTGAAGAAGCCTACTGTGTAGGCGAAACGTTTCACAATAAAGATACCTAACTGTTGCATATGTGTCTTACCTAACAACCTGTCGGTATTTTATACCATTTTAATGTTCAATCTGTCAGACACTGCAACACAAGGGTATCTTGGTACAGACCTGCAATCAACTTCGACAACTTCCACTAGTGAGAGGGGCTGGATTTGAGAGGGACCTGACCTTTAAAACATCTGAGTTCTTTACCTCTCCTAGTGGCCTACGTCTCACCTCTTGGCGCTATAAAAGCTCCATCCTGTCACTTCTTCCCCATATTGTTTCATACTATGGAACAATGCTCTTCTCCAGACTGAGGGACTGACCACCTCAAAACTTTAAGGGTGATGGACTGATTACATCGTCTTCAAGTATCTTCTGCTTCTATCAACCTTTCTGTACTTGACTGAAGAAGCCTACTGTGTAGGCGAAACGTTTCACAATAAAGATACCTAACTGTTGCATATGTGTCTTACCTAACAACCTGTCGGTATTTTATACCATTTTAATGTTCAATCTGTCAGACACTGCAACACAAGGGTATCTTGGTACAGACCTGCAATCAACTTCGACAACTTCCACTAGTGAGAGGGGCTGGATTTGAGAGGGACCTGACCTTTCAACATCTGAGTTCTTTACCTCTCCTAGTGGCCTACGTCTCACCTCTTGGCGCTATAAAAGCTCCATCCTGTCACTTCTTCCCCATATTGTTTCATACTATGGAACAATGCTCTTCTCCAGACTGAGGGACTGACCACCTCAAAACTTTAAGGGTGATGGACTGATTACATCGTCTTCAAGTATCTTCTGCTTCTATCAACCTTTCTGTACTTGACTGAAGAAGCCTACTGTGTAGGCGAAACGTTTCACAATAAAGATACCTAACTGTTGCATATGTGTCTTACCTAACAACCTGTCGGTATTTTATACCATTTTAATGTTCCATATGAAACACTACCAGACCGCATGCTACGTCGTACATACTGGCGCTTCACTGGGGAATATTCACTCTCACTGTCACTAGAACTGCTTTCAATGACCTTGAAATCACTATCACTATCACTATCACTATCACTGCTATCATCAGGGTGTTGTACACGACCAAATAGTTTCCTCTTTCGTCCTGGTACAGGCGAAGGTGAATGTGAACAAGCCGGCACAGCACCAGAGGTCGAAGGTTGTGGGTCATCTGGGTTTTCGTCACTATTTACGTTATCCTGGGCACTTTTTTCGGTAACACTCACTTGAAAACCCTTGAATTCACTGTCACTGACATTTTCATCGCTGTTAGAGCTATCACTTGGGAACAAAAGACCTCCAATCCGCCGAGGAGTGAGGAACTTCTTACCGAGAGGCATGGTGAAAATGGACTGACAACATGGCGTTCCCACAATGCACCGCTAGGTCCAGATTTTTTTCACAGGGTGCACACCGACCACTGAGACCCATTCTCTCCGTGTAGGCCTACAGGCCTTTGGCGCGCGATTTGAAGCCGCTATGAATTTGTGCGTATAAATACGTCAGAAACATTGGCTTGTAAGACGTTTTATACGTCGGAAACAGTCAAGGGTTAATCGAGATATTTGATCTGGCCTGACCAAACTCACACTTGGCAAGGTTGACGGTTAAAATTGTGTTCATCCAGCCTTTTCAAGAGCGCTTCAGCGAATAGGTGTTGAGGCCAGTCATCGCTGAATACTACGAGATCATCTAGGTAGGCTTCCGTATCTTTCCAACTCATACGTCAGCTGATTCATAAGCCTCTGGAAGGTCGAGGCTGCGTTTTGTAGAGCCCGAAGGGCATCACCCTGTAGTTAAACAGCCTCAGGCACGGTTGAAAGAGAAGAAATCTGCGTCGTGGCGATAAACGGCTCCTGATAATACCACGCAGGAGAGTCCAAACGACTGACATACTTAGCACTGGAGATGCTTGTCTATTAGGTCGTCAACCCTAGGAAGGGGGAATCCATCAGGCACCGTTAGGGAATTATTCTTCGATAGTCGGTACACATTCTAAATGAACCGTTCGACTTGGGTACAAGGACACACGGTGAAGCCCAAGGGCTCTTGCTATGTTCAATCAAACCATGATTCAACAGGGAAACTTATTTCCTCCCTCAGAACTTTATTCTTTACTGGGTCTGACTATTACAGAGCTTGTTTAACGGAGCAGCTCTTGCACATCCACATCATGGATCCCCATGGTGCACTGTCTGGGGATATCTCCAAAGAGACTTCTATAGGTGTAAACAAGGTCTCGGATTTCACTTGCTCTTTCCTTTCTATAAGTTACCGAGATATTATGTAAGGTTTCCATTATTTCCGAGTTTTTCAGTCTTATCTTACTCCACGTGAACAATATCTTCTTTACTTGGGTCACCTTCTTGTGTCCTCACCGCAAGCCACAGGGACAAGCCTTCGTAGTATTTCTTTAGCTGATTTATTGGTAAGTTCGAGTAGACTTTCTTCTTCCTGGTGTTCTTACCACAAATTTACTTACTCAACTTCTTTATCACCTCCATTGTACCCTCATACTTGGGTTGCAAGGTATGGCCTGGCACGGCTTTAAAGCTAACACTTTGTCTCCACATTTAATGAACTCTCAACAGCAGTCTTGTCATAACGTTGTTTCATATGGTTTTGGGCTTGTTGAAGTTGTCAGCTGCCAATTGCGAGTAAAAACCAAGGTTCTTGCATGGCCGTGGGAGAACAACATAAAGAAGGCTCCACTTTCCCAGACCATACGTCCTTTAGCATTACTAATGGTCCTCTGACTGCATGGCCATAAATAAGCTCAAAAGGACTATATCCTAAGGAGGAAAGGAATACCTTCATCCCAGTCTTTTGAGAACTGCTCACAGTATGCCCTCACCATGATCTTAAGGGTTTGGTGAACACCTCAATGACATCCTGGGTTTGGGGTCTATATGCTGTTGAAACAATGGGTTTAACTCCGACCTGGAATAGCTTCACGGAAAATCTTTGATGTGAAATTCGTCCCTCTGTCAGATTGAATCTCCTTAGGGAATCGAACTGTACGAAGAATCTAAATAGAACTCTCACAATAGCCTTAGCACTAATCTTGATAGGGGCACGCCTCAGGATACGAGTAGTAGTCGTATCCATTATAGTAAGAAGATGGTTGCCAAGCCTAGTTTTGGGAGAGGTCCCACACAGTTACTACGGGCCAAGAGAAGGGTTCGCCTTCTACGGCAATAGGTAAGAGGGGCGCAGGAGGAGGTTTTTGTGCAGGCTTTCCAATGAGCTGGCAAATAGCAGTTTCTCAAGTACTCAGTCATGGGATCCTTCATCTTGGGCAGAAGAAATATCGGGCTAATTTTCCTACAGTATTTCTTATTCCCAAATGTCCGCCCATGTGGCTAGAATGTGCACTTCCAAACACTAACTCCCGAAATCTGACAGGTAAAACCAAAAGCTGTTTTGGCTTGAGACATGAATTAACTGAAGTCGACGGAAATTTCTTCATCAGGATACCGTCAGAGTAATAAAAACATTCTTCCTTACCCGCAGCTTCCATCTCAGTAAGCGCTTGATCACTTGCCTGTTTCAACGACGGGTCTTCAAGCTGTTCTTTCACTAAATTTTCCCGATTAAAGTCGTTACTCTGTAATGGGGAAAAATCTACCACTTGGGATTTTGGAGGCTGATTTTCGACTTTGGGTTGATCATCGGCACTGAACAGAGCATCCAAACCCAATCTGAGGGTTCATCAGGAGTAGGGCAGTGGTTTCAAATTTTTACCCATAGCCCTTGTTATAGCTGTAAGAGGGAATAGACGAAGATCTTCCTTACACCCTTCAATGGCGTAATTCTCTCCAGAGAACTTCTCTATAACACAAGGTTCTCGGCAAATTCCTCCTCTTCCTAACTCATTACCCACCAATAGATCCACACTCTTAATGGGAAAATCAGTATCAGAAAGGCCCGCAACAGCTTCACTTGATATGAATCTATGTTCACATACACCTTATGAAGGGGTTACTCTCGTGATGGCGCCACCGTATCCTTCTAGCAGAACATCCAGGTTAATATAGGTGTCATCATTTAGAGGAAGTACTTCTTTTCTCAGTAAGGTCAGGTAGCTTCCCGTATCCCGATAGGATACTATGTCCACCATTTGGTCCTGTGTAATTCCAGCCTTACCCTTAAAGAAGTAAGGCAACATGGCTTCCGAAACTTTGTCTGCGAACAACTCGAAGGGAATTAGGCACTTCGATTTTGAGGAAGACATCATCTGTACAGGCAATGTTTTCGAACCTGACCGCCTACGGTCTCGATTCAATTGGAAACATGAGCACCTCCAATGGCCTGGTTTTCTGGCAATAAGAGCAAGTTGGGCCTTTCTTGATGTATCCATCTCATAAGATGGTCTTCCTTTACCATTACCATGGACGACACTCGAGTAGGCTTTTGCTGAATGAGAAGGAGAGGTCTGCTGATCCGTTTTCCTAGGAGAGAAGAGCTGACTCTTAGAAGAACATAACCTGGCTTTCTCTCTAGACCCTTTTTCCTTTGTCAATTGAGAGGTTATCTCGAAGTGATCAGCTAGAGAAGCAGAGGCCAACACATCTGCAGTCTGGTGTTCGATGACAATGGAGCGTACATCGCCCGTCAGAGAGTTCTGAAATTCTTCTTGTAAGATCAACTGTATCAGACGCTCAATAGTATCACACCCAGATGACCTCAGCCATCGCTCTAGAGCCACCTTCTTTTGCCAGGCAAATTCTACCCAGGTTTGGCCGGGGAGTCTTCGTAGAGAGAGGAAGGTGCGCTGATAACTTACAGGAAGTAAGTCATACTCCTTTAAAATGATTTTCTTAACTGCCTCGTAATCTGCATACTTGTCATACGGGAGAGCTGCAGTACATGACAGCCTTACCCTTAAGTGTGGTGTGAAAGTAAGGTAGCCCAATGTTCACGAGGCCATTTCATCCCTAGTGACTGATTCTCAAATGTGTCGAAGTGTCCAAGTCTGTTTCACAAAACCTGGGAACTAATGAGGCAGCCCTGTGCAGGTCAAAGGTCAAGGTTGGAGTAGCAGACGACTTACTCTTTTCCTTCTCTTTTTGCCTCTCGAATCGGATGTTTTCCCTCTTGAACTCTTCTTTATACAGCAGGCGCTGGGATTCAGTTGCTCTGTTTGCAACTTCATAAGATATTCCAGACGTTGAAAGTGTTCGAGTGTGATAGGAGTGGGAGGAGTGTGTCCCTCTAGGCGAAAGCTTGGGACGAGCTCTATCTCCGGTCGTCCTCACATGACCAGGGGCTGGCTAATGGCTCTCATTACACGAATCAGGTGGCACGTTGTCTCGAGGACATAGCTCTGCTCCCAAAGTGAGGCCTTCAAATGAAGCGACCAAATGAGCTACTCCTAGGGACAAAGATTCCTCCGAGGGTGTCTTGCCATGCGATTCCAACATTGGAACAGTGTCAGAGGCTGACAAAAACAATATGTTCTGTATTATAGGATGGACGGTACTCGTTGTATAACGATTGTTATAAGAAACTCCCAAATTTCTAGCCACTTGCCAGCATTGTTGTAGTGGTAAAGTCTTCAGCGTATCTGGAGTCAAGTTCTTCACCAACTGTGATATGTCACGAACCAAGGTCAAGAAGTTCAAAGATCTGGGACAGGCCCCCACTTGTTACGGTTTGAATCTTAATCTTTAGCCAGGTTAGTGCACACCGTAACAATACAAATTAGAAGATACTTCCAAACTTAGAAATGTAAGGCACAAATAATAGTTACTCAGTCTTTTCTTAGTCTCTTTTTATTTAAAAGCTTAAACACTTTTTAAATATTCACAAATATTTATTAAATTTCCACTGTCAGAAACTTTCATTCGCACAAGAAAACTCTTAATAGAATGTACATCATAGACCCCTCTGTCAATATCGTCAGTACACTTGTTAATGATCAGAGGAATATTACTGCTTCCTCAATAGTGACATTACTTGTACGCAGGTACATACATTGAGAAGTAATACTTTCACTGAGTAACTCCCTGGCATAAGGAATATATCACAAAGTTCTAGCTTGACACAGGTCGTCACATCGTAAATGAGGGTAACAATATGTAACTGTCCGAAGACTTCACTTCAGAATAAACCTCAAACTGGTTCAGGAGTTTCTACAACACAATTCTCTATCCAAGTGAGAATAAGGTGGAGTACTGGACGGGTAGCTCAGTCAATGCACACTGAGTCGGCAGAGAGGGAGCGGACTGAGCTAACACAGTTAATCCCTGCATGACATCAACTCTCCAAAGTTGAGAGGAAGAGTAGGCTAAACTACCCTCCAAGGACATATCTTGTGTACAGTTCGTCACAAACCATTGAGAAGTGAGGACGTGCGCTGCTCATTTACCAACATGGCGCTGCAGAGCTACAGCGCATCAACACTGTTTGCGTTGAGTTGACCCGTGGGGCTGTCACTGGAGCCACGATGGACTTGTTACTACCGGCGATTATCCGTGATACTACGGTATCGCAAATGAAGCGATATGTGGTGTAGCACTTAATGGGACGACACGGATCTTCGTTAAAATGACGTCAGCAGATGTTTATGAAGCGGTGGTGGATAAGTATCAAGAGCCCCATTATAGCCGAAATTAGTGTTCAGTATTTTACTGATGTATCACGCAAACAAGGGGTTTTTAAAAATAAGGAATGTGCCTTTTGAGGCAAAATGAATTTTTTAAAAAAAGTGAACTACGTAATTATGGTACGGTTTTTATGGCCTCTGCAGGTCGGGGGGCGGGGCCCCTTTATGCGGAAAGTTTGGAGGGAACTATTCAGTCAAAAATGACCTTAGCCTTTTCCCATCCCGTCCTATTATTTTTGCAAGCATTTCAAACTAAGTATATTTAACATATCGGGGAAGTCGAAATGTGGGCTGTGGGTGTTGACCAATAGGGGACAGTGTGAAAAGGTCGTGGAAATCCCCAAAATTTCCCAAACAGCAACAACCGGAAGAGTCGAGGAAGTGGAGGGACGAGAACGTCTTTGTCCCCCGTTCGAAAACGGAATTTGGAGTGAAGAGGTAGAAAAGCGCAGGAGGGCTTTGGGGGTGCAAACAGCGAGAAGAATCACCTCATGGAAAAAATAAAGTATTTAAAGGGAAATTTTCCCCCATATGGGGGCGAGGAGTAGCGGCGTTTTTTGTGAAGGATGGATGTATTGTTAACGAGTCGACGCAACCGTGTGGAGGAACCAGGTGCAAATTTGGGTGGGTTTTTGAGATCAGGGTGAGGGAGGAAAAAAGATTGAGTTGGGGTTTCCATGGAGTGGTAAATATAGCGAATGGAGGTGCATCTGATAGTTAAAGAAATCCCAATGCAGGTGGAGGGGAGGACGCGAAAGCGAAATGCGACCCCCCCGATCGACGACGTGCTTACTCCTGCCCAAGGCCAGGGGAAAAAGTTTGGGCGGATGTCAGGGAAAAAGGGGAAAAGTGAATCCGAAAACAAGAGGTTTTAAGGTGATTCCCAAAAAAGGGGGAGGGATTGAGGGTGTAAAATGTATAAATGAAAAGTTTTATACCTAGAACCAAAAAGGAAATCCCATTTTTGACTTTAAGGGTTTTTAAATAAATATTAAAGGTTTGAGATCTGAGCGGAAAACGAAAGTGGGTTTAATGAATTTTTTTTTGGTGGTCTAGAGGGGTGTGGTATTTATCCAAAAAAAACACAATTAAGTTGGAATGAGTTGGGAAATTTGATGGTTACATGGTTTGGAATATGCGCGAGGTTTTAAAAAAGAGGCGTCGCCTTCTGGTAAAGGAAAATAGCCGTTTGTAGTAGCCCGTGAGGGGGGGAGGGGAAATGGTTGGGGGGATGGTTTTTGGGGTAGAGTAATAAAAAGTTTTGTAGGTGTATATGGGCCCGGCCGAGGGAGAGCCGAAAAAAATCATTTTTGTACAAGATGTATTGTTATCATTCGTAGTTTACCCCCAAAAGTGCAAAAATAGGGGGAGACTGGGAATGTGTAATACGACGAAAGATGTGGAGCCTCGAGGAGCGGGTTGTTTCTTGGGGTTTCCCGGGAATTTATTGAGAGGTGGGTTTAAATGGTGTGGGGGGGGGGGGTGGCAATGTGGAGATATTTCATTAGGAGATTACGGGAGATAGATAGATGTTCGTGTCTGTCGTTACAGGCGGGGAGGTGTGTAAAAGGGTTTTTTGGACATAGAGGAGTTGTAATGGATTTTAATTGAGGGTGTGCGAAGGGGTCCGTCATTTGGAAA